>JAVIAB010000126.1:62232909-62802909 GCA_032433765.1 Megaustenia siamemsis
TACAACAATTGTGTCTTTTGATGTTAGGAACATCACCGCTGTGCGCCGGATGTATTCATGGGTGTTCGATATGCAAATCAGAAACTAGAGATAATCCGAGGAAAATCCTGCCCCACGTGCACGAACTCAGTAGCACGGCTTGAAATCCACGTTGTGGGTAAGATATTGCTGACAACATTCCCCAGACAGTGGGCAAATTTATGACTTATGCTATTGGATTTTAACTGCAGGTTTTCTTTAACGCGCGCGAGCGTACACGGGCCCCGCCTGTTTATTGCCGTTATCCGAGAGGGCTAGACATCTGATCTCACTACCCAACAGACCAGGGGAGGGTAACGAGACGAAGAAACCACAGATTAAACTTTTCTGTTTTAAAAAAAAAAAAGCAGAATTAATGGTAACAAGAAAGAAAAAGACATCACCTCAGTGCAAGATAAAAAAAAGTGGAACAATATTAAAACAGGTAAATGAATTTTAATATTTGGGAACTTTGTTAACCTCAGACGGAAGATGTACAAAAGAGGAGAGATGCAGAATGGCTCAGGTAAAAGCAGCTTTCCAGAAAATGAGTAAGATACTATGCAATTCATTTATGACAATCGAAACAAGAAAAAGAGTTCTTAAATGTTATGTAGAGCCAGTCTTAACATACGGATGTGAATCATGGACACAACAAACAAGAAAATCACTGGAATCTGTAGAAATGTGGTTTTACAGAATAATTTTGAGAATACCATGGACAGCTAAGAAGAGCAATGAAAACGTTCTGAAAGAGGCCAAAGAAAAAAGAGAGCTAATTTCCAATATTAGGAAGAAACAATCATCATTTTTTTTGGCCATGTAATGAGAAGAGAACAACTGGAATATATTGTAACAACTTGGAAAATTGAGGGACGAAGAGATAGAGGAAAGCAAAGATAAAAAATACCAGACAGCTTATGAGAATGGCTTGGCATAAGGTCAACAACAAAAATTATAAATAACTGTCGAGATCGAAGGTTGTGGAGAGACATGATCACATACGCCAGCAGGACCGGTACTTGATGATGATGAATTAAAAAAAAACACGGCCTGTTGTAGGGTTATAAAAAAAATAGAATCCGGGTACTTCTTGTCCAGAAACTGACGTCGCACTTCTAGATCACCCATCTCTCCTACTGCTAATATCACTATCATTGAAACATATACCATTACTGCGACAAAGAACACCACCATTGCTACAACTACTATAATTTCTCCTACTACTTCATTAACAGCTGCGTGAATGTCTAATTTTTTCTTCAGCTTTCTTGACGTCTTTCGTTTTCTTATTTCATTTGTACAGTGGGTCTTGTCCCAACATTGAAAGTTGGCTACCAACTGGGTCTTGTCTCAACATCGAAGGTTGACTGCCAACTGGGTCTTGTCTCAACATCGAAGGTTGACTGCCAACTGGGTCTTGTCTTAACATCGAAGGTTGGCTACCAACTGGGTCTTGTCCCAACATTGAAAGTTGGCTACCAACTGGGTCTTGTCTCAACATCGAAGGTTGACTGCCAACTGGGTCTTGTCTCAACATCGAAGGTTGACTGCCAACTGGGTCTTGTCTCAACATCGAAGGTTGGCTACCAACTGGGTCTTGTCTCAACATCGAAGGTTGACTGCCAACTGGGTCTTGTCTCAACATCGAAGGTTGACTGCCAACTGGGTCTTGTCTCAACATCGAAGGTTGGCTACCAACAGGGTCTGGTCTCCACATCAAAGATTGACTACCAATTGGGTCTTGTCTCCACATCAAAGATTGACTACCAATTGGGTCTTGTCTCCACATCAAAGATTGACTACCAATTGGGTCTTGTCTCCACATCAAAGATTGACTACCAATTGGGTCTTGTCTCCACATCAAAGATTGACTACCAATTGGGTCTTGTCTCCACATCAAAGATTGACTACCAATTGGGTCTTGTCTCCACATCAAAGATTGACTACCAATTGGGTCTTTCTCCACATCAAAGATTGACTACCAATTGGGTCTTGTCTCCACATCAAAGATTGACTACCAATTGGGTCTTGTCTCCACATCAAAGATTGACTACCAATTGGTCTTTTCACCACATCCAAAATTGGCTGCCAATTGGGTCTTGTCTCCACATCAAAGATTGACTACTAATTGGGTCTTGTCTCCACATCAAAGATTGACTACCAATTGGGTCTTGTCTCCACATCGAAAATTGGCTGCCAATTGGGTCTTGTCTCCACATCAAAGATTGATTACCAATTGGGTCTTGTCTCCACATCCAAAATTGGCTACCAATTGGGTCTTGTCTCCACATCGAAGATTGGCTACCAAGTGGGTCTTGTCTCCACATCGAAGACTGGCTACCAATTGGGTCTTGTCTCCACATCGAAAATTGGCTACCAATTGGGTCTTGTCTCCACATCGAAAATTGGCTACCAATTGGGTCTTGTCTCCACATCGAAGATTGGCTACCAAGTGGGTCTTGTCTCCACATCGAAGATTGGCTACCAAGCGGGTCTTGTCTCCACATCGAAGACTGGCTACCAATTGGGTCTTGTCTCCACATCGAAGACTGGCTACCAATTGGGTCTTGTCTCCACATCGAAGATTGGCTACCAATTGGGTCTTGTCTCCACCTCGAAGATTGGCTACCAAGCGGGTCTTGTCTCCACATCGAAAATTGGCTACCAATTGGGTCTTGTCTCCACATCGAAGATTGGCTACCAAGTGGGTCTTGTCTCCACATCGAAGACTGGCTACCAATTGGGTCTTGTCTCCACATCGAAAATTGGCTACCAATTGGGTCTTGTCTCCACATCGAAAATTGGCTACCAATTGGGTCTTGTCTCCACATCGAAGATTGGCTACCAATTGGGTCTTGTCTCCACATCGAAGATTGGCTACCAAGCGGGTCTTGTCTCCACATCGAAGACTGGCTACCAATTGGGTCTTGTCTCCACATCGAAGACTGGCTACCAATTGGGTCTTGTCTCCACCTCGAAGATTGGCTAACATTGAGCGCCATCTTACTCTGTCTCTTGACGTGATGCTGCACGTTCTTTTAGGTTAACCCCGCCACCTTTTTGAAGTTATCTTTCCACTTTATTCTTTGTCTGCATCTGCCTCGTCTACCATCTTCCCTTCTTGGATGACTTTTAGAAGGGTATTATGTCTCTTCACATATAAAATTAAAAAAAATAATCTTTTTTCGAATTGTGTTAAGTACTTCTTTTTTCCCATCATTTTAAGCTGATTCAGATCTCCTTGTTTGTCTACTTTTCCTTCCAGCCAATTCTCATCATGTTCCTATAGATCTACATTTCAAAGGCTTCAATTTTCTGCTCTGTTTTCTTAGTTAAAGAACATATTTCTGCACCATACAGGAATATTGAGTAAATACATCATTTTGCAATTCGTAGTCCTTGTTTCTTATACAGTAAATCATAAACGAGACAAACCCGCAGTTTGCAAGAGTCGCAGCGTGTATCTTTCTGATTAAACCACCTAATGATACCACAAACATTGACATGGTGGCAGTATCAACATTTGTAATCGTCTTCAACGACTCGAATGCATTGGTCCAATACTGAACCGGAACCAGCACAGGAAGTCTGGGACATTTAGCTCAGACCAGCGTAATGTCTTTGTTTAAATTTCGCAATCAGACTTGCCTGCATGCACCGCTTCCTGTCTAGAATTACCAGTCGCCGCATTGAGCGAGGTGTTATTGACGCCAAGAAATACGTGACAGGAGCTCAAGGAATGAGTGATGGAATAAGCCATTCTCAACGGGTTCTACATTTTCTTAGTTTCAATTACAATCAACGTTTCTGCCAAGAAAGGTTTTCATCACGAAATGGTAATAGTTACCATAAAAGACAGAAAAGAAACGAAATCCGAAGAGCAATCTGTAAAGATACAACTTTGTGGTAATTAAAGATGACACTAAACGTTTCAGCATTCATCATGATGTGCCATACCGATCGTGCCCTTCCAGAATTATATGTCTTCAATGCGTCGTATAAATTATGCTGTTGGCTGCTTACAGATATCCAGTATCTTCTTTCTGTTGTCAGCGATCTCTCCTCATTGCCTCCGAATTTTGCCAGTTGTAACCAAGTATTTCAACTTTCCTCTTCTTATGATGTGCCAAAAAGGGATAGAGCAGAAGGACTGATACAGATGTAGGAAACATAAAATAGACACAGAGAAGAATGATTGATACAGACGTAGGAAACATAAAAAAGACACAAAGAAGAAAGATTGATACAGACGTAGGAAACATAAAAAAGACACAAAGAAGAAAGATTGATACATACGTAGGAAGCATAAAAAAGACACAGAGAAGAATGATTGATACATACGTAGGAAGCATAAAAAAGACACAGAGAAGAAAGATTGATACAGACGTAGGAAACATAAAAAAGACACAGAGAAGAAAGATTGATACAGACGTAGGAAACATAAAAAAGACACAGAGAAGAAAGATTGATACAGACGTAGGAAACATAAAAAAAACACAGAGAAGAATGATTGATACAGACGTAGGAAACATAAAAAAGACACAGAGAAGAAAGATTGATACAGACGTAGGAAACATAAAAAAGACACAGAGAAGAAAGATTGATACAGACGTAGGAAACATAAAAAAGACACAGAGAAGAAAGATTGATACATACGTAGGAAACATAAAAAAGACACAGAGAAGAAAGATTGATACAGACGTAGGAAACATAAAAAGACACAGAGAAGAAAGATTGATACATACGTAGGAAACATAAAATAGACACAGAAGAATGATTGATACAGACGTAGGAAACATAAAAAAGACACAAAGAAGAAAGATTGATACATACGTAGGAAACATAAAAAGATAAATATCAGAAGAATTGAAATAGATGTAAAAATGTGTTTTTTCTTTAACAACAGATGTTGGGCACAGTTATTTGTTAACGATACTTTAGTTGATTTGATCATTTACGTCTTTCGATGAAGATAAAGTAAACTTGATTCTTCTATAACATATTAAAATCGATTAGAAAACAAATGTATTAAAATCGATTAGAAAACAAATGTATTAAAATCGATTAGAAAACAAATGTATTAAAATCGATTAGAAAACAAATGTATTAAAATCGATTAGAAAACAAATGTATTAAAATCGATTAGAAAACAAATGTATTAAAATCGATTAGAAAACAAATGTATTAAAATCGATTAGAAAACAAATGTATTAAAATCGATTAGAAAACAAATGTATTAAAATCGATTAGAAAACAAATGTATTAAAATCGATTAGAAAACAAATGTATTAAAATCGATTAGAAAACAAATGTATTAAAATCGATTAGAAAACAAATGTATTAAAATCGATTAGAAAACAAATGTATTAAAATCGATTAGAAAACAAATGTATTAAAATCGATTAGAAAACAAATGTATTAAAATCGATTAGAAAACAAATGTATTAAAATCGATTAGAAAACAAATGTATTAAAATCGATTAGAAAACAAATGTATTAAAATCGATTAGAAAACAAATGTATTAAAATCGATTAGAAAACAAATGTATTAAAATCGATTAGAAAACAAATGTATTAAAATCGATTAGAAAACAAATGTATTAAAATCGATTAGAAAACAAATGTATTAAAATCGATTAGAAAACAAATGTATTAAAATTGTATTTCTTATTTTATTGTTAAAAATTGAATATTTCAGTCTATTAAAAAAAAAAATTAACATATTTGCCAATCTTTGATATTTTTTGTGACGAGCTAAAATTTCACTCACATGATTGGAAAGAAAGATTGGTGATAGGCTTCAAATAGTTTATCATGTCGCATCATATAGAGAATTAAGAATTGAAATTTAGTTTCAGATATTAAATTAGCAAGCAAATTAAGGACACTTAACTCTTTCTGTAGGGAACCCTTTTACCGATACAACGGAAGAGATTTGAGAGAACAAGTTTTTCATAGTTTTAAGAATCAATCTACATATTTATATTTCATCATCATCATCAAGTACCGTGCCTACTGGCGTAGGTGATCATGTCTCTCCACAATTTTCGATCTCGGCAGCTATTTATCATTTCTGTTGTTGACCTTCTGCCAAGCCATTCTCTTAAGCTGTCTGTTATTTTTTCTCTTTGCTTCCATCTATCTCTTCGTCCCTCAATTTTTCCAGTTGTTCTCTTCTCATTACATGGCCAAAAAATGATGATTGTCTCTTCCCAATATTGGAAATTAGTTCTCTTTTTTGCTTTGACCTCTTTCAGAACATCTTCATTACTCTTCTTAGCTGTCAATGGTACTCTCAACATTCTTCTATAAAACTACATTTCGACATCCTCCAGTGATTTTCTTGTCTGTTCTCCTATTTATATTTATCTAACACATAACATATTATACCAATTGTTAGATAATTGAACAAGGAATTAGATCTCATCAATATCAAAATGATACAAGACTTGTAAAGAAAATATGGTTTGATGACGGTTCAAAATAATCAAATTGAGAGTGACGCACTGTGCGGCGAAACGTACGCAACCGAAATCGGCGTGACGCACAGTTCGATGAAGCGTCCGCAAAGTCAAGAGAACATCTTGTAATGGCTACATTCATGGAGTAAACCCATTTCTTTGATGCAGAATTAGAAGAGTCAGAAGCAGAATTATGAAAAGAAAGAACTAAGATAAATAATCAAACAAATAAGGAGGAAAAAATAGGGATGATGAAAAAAATAAGGAGAAGAAGAAGCTAAATGGGAATAAAAAGATGCGAATAGTGGTAATAGGAAGACAAATAAGGAAAACATTAAGAAGTAAATAAGAAGAATATGAAGACAAAGAAGGAAAACATTCATAAGTAAACAAGAAGAATATGAAGACAAATAAGGAAAACATTCATAAGTAAACAAGAAGAATATGAAGACAAATAAGGAAAACATTAAGAAGTAAACAAGAAGAATATGAAGACAAATAAGGAAAACATTAAGAAGTAAATAAGAAGAATATGAAGACAAATAAGGAAAACATTAAGAAGTAAATAAGAAGAATATAAAGACAAATAAGGAAAACATTAAGAAGTAAATAAGAAGAATATGAAGACAAATAAGGAAAACATTAAGAAGTAAATAAGAAGAATACGAAGACAAATAAGGAAAACATTAAGAAGTAAATCAGAAGAATATGAAGACAAATAAGGAAAACATTAAGAAGTAAATTAGAAGAATATGAAGACAAATAAGGAAAACATTAAGAAGTAAATAAGAAGAATATGAAGACAAATAAGGAAAACTTTAAGAAGTAAATAAGAAGAATATGAAGACAAATAAGGAAAACATTAAGAAGTAAATAAGAAGAATATGAAGACAATTAAGGAAAACTTTAAGAAGTAAATAAGAAGAATATGAAGACAAATAAGGAAAACATTAAGAAGTAAATAAGAAGAATATGAAGACAAATAAGGAAAACATTAAGAAGTAAATAAGAAGAAAATGAAGACAAATAAGGAAAACGTTCATAAGTAAACAAGAAGAATATGAAGACAAATAAGGAAAACATTAAGAAGTAAATAAGAAGAATATGAAGACAAATAAGGAAAACATTAAGAAGTAAACAAGAAGAATATGAAGACAAATAAGGAAAACATTAAGAAGTAAATAAGAAGAATATGAAGACAAATAAGGAAAACATTAAGAAGTAAATAAGAAGAATATGAAGACAAATAAGGAAAACATTAAGATGTAAATAAGAAGAATATGAAGACAAATAAGGAAAACATTAAGAAGTAAATAAGAAGAATATGAAGACAAATAAGGCGAATAAGTAGTTAAATAAGGCCATTAAAAAAGGGTCAAAGTTGAGTACCAAAACAAATAAGGAGTTTCGAGGGGGATGAACAATGAGAATAAGAATAGAAACAATGAGAATAAGAATAGAAACAATGAGAATAAGAATAGAAACAATGAGAATAAGAATAGAAACAATGAGAATAAGAATAGAAACAATGAAAATAAGAATAGAAACAATGAGAATAAGAATAGAAACAATGAGAATAAGAATAGAAACAATGAGAATAAGAATAGAAACAATGAGAATAAGAATAGAAACAATGAGAATAAGAAGACAAATAAAGATATAAAAATAAAGTAATAAGGAGAAAAAGGAGACAAATAAGGAGAATAAGCAGACAAATAAGGGGAACAACATGACAAATACGGGGAATAAAAGAAGCAAAAAAATGATAATACAAATAAGAAAATAAGGAGAACGGCAAGACCAATAAGGAGAGAATGAGGATAATTAATTAGAACGGAAATAAGAAAAAAAGGAGAATAAGAAAACAAATAAGGAGCACAAAATTAAAGCAAATAAAGCCAATAGAATGAAAAAGAATGAGAATAAGAAACACAAAGAATCAAAAACACAAGATGGAAAGTTATTAATTGAAAATTATTGGAAAGGTCAACAATCGATATACACAACTGTCAAATATTGAACACAGACATAACAATAGTAGGAACAGTAGGAATAGTAGGATATGCTGTTAGCGGCAATATTCTCCTTTGATTCTACCTTTTTAGCTCCCAGTGGAGCATAGGTCTTCAACAAATACTTTCCAAGTCGTTCTGTCTTATGCCATTCTTTTAAGATCATTCCATGTCTTCCCCATCATCTTCATCTCTGCTTCTATCTGTCTTCTCCAAGAATTCCTTGGTCTTCCTCTTTGTCTTTTCCCCTGGGGATTCCAAAAAAGGGCCTGTTGTGTAATACTCTCAGTTGGCTTCCGTAGTATGTGTCCTATCCAGCGCATCGTCTTCGCTGTATCTCTTTATCGCCCGTGCGCTGCCGGGGCCCGAAAGGGGAGTAATGAATAGTGGCGCTGTACCCTACCAGGCATGTTCGTAAGAGGCGAGAAAGGAGGGTTGGTCATGGGACTGGTTATCCCATACTGTAAAAAAATAAACCGAAAAAAAAACTTCATAAACATGGACAAGTCAAAGAGAGAAAAAATAAATCCGCCATCCAGGAAAGAGATCCTTTGATTAGCGGCACATTTATGTGTGATGTGGTCGGTATCACACCAGGCCGCCCTAGTTTGTAAGAAGAAGTTTCTAGTTCACATTTTGAAAAGATTAATCAACTTCACAGCCGAATTAACTTCACAGCCGAATTAACTTCACAGTCGAATTAACTTCACAGCCGAATTAACTTCACAGCCGAATTAACTTCACAGCCGAATTAACTTCACAGTCGAATTAACTTCACAGCCGAATTAACTTCACAGTCGAATTAACTTCACAGCCGAATTAACTTCACAGCCGAATTAACTCGAAAGAAAAACCATCATCAATTCAGTTGTTTGAGCACATAATCTTCTGGTCTATAGTGGATAGAAGCGTTAATTCCAGTCACTATAATAATATACGGAATAGGTTCATCTTTGTAACACAGTTGTCTGTTAATGATCAACATCATCAAATTCCTTGCCTGCTGGCGTAGGTGATCATATCTCGCCACAACTTTCGATCTCGACAGTTATTTATCATTTCTGTTGTTGACCTTCTGCCAAGCCATTCTCTTAAGCTGCCTGGTATCTTTTCTCTTTGCTTCCCTCTTTCCCTTCGTCCCTCAATTTTCAAAGTTGTTACAATACATTCCAGTTGTTCCCTTTACATTAAATAGCCAAAGCATGATGATAGTTTCTCCCTAATATTGGAAATTAGCTCTCTTTTTGCTTTGGCCTCCTTCAGAACGTTTTCATTACTCTAATTAGCTGTCCATGTTATTCTCGAAATTCTTCTGTAAAACCACAATTCTACAGTCTCAATTTTTTTTTTGGGTCTTTTGTTCTATTGTCCATGCTTCACATCCATATGTTAAGACTGTCTCTACATAGCACTGATACTTTTGTTGATTTTCTCATGTGTGACTTTAAATAGTAAAGTAAAAGTAAAGTATACCCGTCACGCCAAGTGGCTTATAGGGAAATATGGTGTTAGTGACCCTATATTTTACATACATTCAGCACATGATTTTTGGGGTAATGTGGTCGGTATTACGCCCGTGCTGCTTTACTTTCCCAGAAAAAAAATCCGGTACCCATTTAAGGCTGGCTGAACCCGGAAGCCGTCGAACCCAACCCATTGTCCTTTGTAGTGAAGTTCAATAACCACTGAGCTATCGCGGCGCCCTGACTTCTAAGTACAGTAACATAAATCACATAGTATGCTTCTAATTCATATTAAGAGTGGTTATACAAAAAGATGCATCTTATAATAATAAAAATATATTTTGGTTACAGATTGAATAGTGCATTCTGGGAAAAGATTGTATTTTTATATTTGTAGAGCCGGTCTTAACATATGGACGTGAATCATGGACAATAGGATAACAGACAAGAAAATCATTGGAGACTGTAGAAATGTGGTTTTACAGAAGAATGTTGAGAATACTATGAACAGCTATGAAGAGTAATGAAAACGTTCTGAAAGAGGTCAAAGCAAAAAGAGAGCTAATTTCCAATATTAGGAAGAAACAATCATCATGTTTTAATCATGTAATGAGAAGAGAACAGCTGGAATGTATTGTAAGAACTGGGAAAATAGAGGGACGAAGAGATAGATGGAAGCAAAGAGAAAAGATACCAGACAACTTAAGAGAATGGCTTGGCAGAAGGTCAACAATAGAAATGATAAATAACTGTCGAGATTGAAAGTTGTAGAGCCGCATGATCACCTACGCCAACAGGCCTGGTACTTGATAATGATGATGATATAAATATTTGCTTTAGTGACAAGCGATAATCCATAAGCAGCAGAAATACACTCAAGATAAGCGTGTCAAATCAATGGACAGCTATCACCACTGCTGTCCAATAAAGAAAGAACACTAGAGGCAAATGGTGCAGTCTACAGAACAATTTTCAACCCCATGTTGTGCTAGCAATGCCTGCCAGACCTGGACTCTAGAATCAAGAACAACAAAATAATAAATAACCATTATGAACATGAAGTGTGTTAGACGAATGATAGGAAAGAGCTTGAGAGTAGGATAAAAAATGATGAACCGAGAAAAAAAAGATAGGAATAATCCCCTCAAAGAATACATTCTGAAAACAAGAAAACAGTCTGACAGGTAAGATCAGAAATGAAGAACTGAGAAAAGAGTTAGGAATAGCTCCTGCCATAGAATACATAAGGAAACAACAGATAAAATGGTTTGGCCACGTGACAAGGCAGAAAGAGCAAAACACAACACAGCGAGCCTTCAACAAACGTTGTGAGAACACCAGACCCTAGGGTCGACCACGAAAAAGATGGGTCGATGGAATATTAGAAGCACTAGGAAACATAAAAGCAGCAGAGGCGAACAGAAGAGCAAAAGACAGCAAATTATATCTCCCCTCGACGCTGAAAGGCAGATGAGGAAGGAAAGAAGAAGAAAAAGAATTCATAAAGAAACAACAGATAAAATAGTTTGACCACGTGATAAGGATCAATACGCAACACAACGAGCCTTCAACAAACGTTGCGAGAACACCAGACCCAAGGGCCAACCACGAAATTGATGGATTGATTGAATATTACAAGCACTAGAAAACATAAAATATACTAACAACAAAACAAATAACAACAGGGTTGAAACTAAGAATAGCAAAATGTTACATCTTCTCAATATTCCTGTATGGTGCAGAAACATGGACATTAGACAAGAAAACAGAACTGAAACCCTTGAAATGTGGATACATAGAAAAATAGGTAGAATTGGATGGAAGGAAAAGGAAACAAACGATGCAGTTTTAAAACAACTGAAAATAAAAAAGAGAACTACTAAACACAATTAAGACAAGACAAAGGAAATGTTTGGGACACGTTAAAAGACACAACAGCCTACTAAAAGTAATATTGGAATGGAAAATACAAGGTAAAAGGGGCAGAGGCTGACCAAGACTAATATGGACGAGTAACATCAAAAGATGGTCAAGTAAATCTATGACTACCTGCACCATCAAAGCAAGAAACAGAGTAGAATGGCGATCCATGGTAGCCAACCTTTGTTGCGGAGACGGCACTTGATGATGATGATGAGAAAACAGCAGGAGAGGTCAACAGACGAGCAAAAGACCACAAATGACATCTCCCTTTTACACTGAAAGTCAAATGAGAAAGTAAAGAAGAAAAATAAAACTTCAGTCAGGTAAAAAAAAGTCAGGACATCTTGACTCATAAATGATAACAAATTGTTAATGTTGCATCTAAAAAGCCATAATGTGATGAAAACACACTGCCTCGGTAAGATATTAAAATCAAAGCAGACTACCAATGTGACTGCCCAGTGGTCCAAGAAGTCAATTAATAAGGAAACAAAAATCGGTTGGCAGTTAAATTACTCATTTTTAACCTTTTGGTGCGAACATGGCATTCAGACTTTTGAATTAATGGCCATGACCTACATACAAATTACCCAGAAGACAGCAGCGATTTGTCCAACGACGGCCTCTCTGCTGACACATTTCTTCAGCCTCGTTGTCGAAACGGAAATTGGTAGTCTTGTCTGACACAGGACTTCCGGGAGCTGTGACGTCATCAGAACAAAATATCCAATTTGTTTGCTTGTTGAGAGGGAGAAAGCCCAAGAAGATGTTGGAGAAGTAAAAAATAAAATGGAATCAAATTTATAGGGAACGTTAATTAAGCGAAAGAAGAGTGAAAGGAAGAGATAGGAAAGATAGGAACAAATGAGGGAAGAATTAAAGCTTGAATCGCTCTCTCTCTCTCTCTCTCTCTCTGCGATCAGGACTCAATCAGAGTAGGATTCCAGACTCTCACATGAAGTCAGCTGTCAGGTTAAGTGTGTTGATCGCCCCCACAGACAGAACATCACAATTAGAGTCTGTCAGATCCACTCCGATTGAACACCCGTTAAAACGTTGCACTGTGTTCTGCGCCAGTGGCCCAGTGCATCCGATTTCAGCCAGAATTTTATTCAGGTTTGCTTTCCTTAGCCTTTGATTGTCCCCAATCTTCCTGCAAGGCAGCAGATGATCTTTTCTGTAGGGGGATTCTGCCCTTAGATGGTCGGCCCTCCCAGGTTTACGAGCACGATCTGCCCAGGTCACTAGAGGTGACTAACACAGACATGCACACATAAAGATAAGCTTGAATAATAAGGATGAAACGTTGATATCAATGAACTAATGGTTTCAAATGGGAGCCGCGACAGCTCAGTGGTTAGTGAACTGGACTACAAAGGACAAGGAGTAGGGTTCGAGCCAAACCGACGGCTTCCGGGTTCACCCAGCCTTAAATGAGTACCGGATTTTTTCTGGGGAAGTAAAGCGGCATGGGCGTAATACCGACCACATTACCCCGAGAATAATGTGCTGAAGGTCTGTAAAATTTATGGTCACTAACACCATATTCCCTATACGCCACTTACCGTGACGGGGGCTCTTTTACTTTTTAATGGTTTGGAATCATGCTAATGTTTCCATCATTGTTTATGACGTCTACGAATTCTTCCAAAGGAAAGAGGAGCCGACACTGGCTGCCATCGATCTTGAGGATGCATACAATCGAGTGGACTATGGCATACTCGTAGATCTACTTAATGAGATAGGCTTTGACCCGCGGCTCATGCGTTGAGTGGCACGGGGCTGGTGCGAAGGAAATGGGCGCAACGTTTCGTATCTGGAACGAGATATATATTGTCGGGGTTGCCTCAAAGATCGCCGTTATCACCTGCTTTGTTCAACATATACACTGGCAGTGTAGCGCAACTGACTAGTTTCGGACTGGACGCGCTCTCGCCTTTGCAGATGACATTATTATATATATATATATATACGGTAGCGATAGGGCAAACATGGCTGGGCAATTACAGGGCAGACTTTCATTAATGGATGCTTGCGCAGAATAAAAGAATGGATATGGCAGGACAAAATCACTAACATAGAATTATGGAAATGTACCAGCCAAATACCAGTGGATAAAGAGATACAGCGAAGACGATGGCGCTGGATAGGATACACACTGCGGAAGCCAACTGAGAGTATTACACAACAGGCCCTTTTCTGAATCCCCAGAGGAAAAAAACAAATAGGAAGACCAAGGAATTCTTGGAGAAGACATCTTGAAGCAGAGATGAAGATGATAGGGGAAGATATGGAATGATCTTAAAAGAATGGCAAGAAACAGAACGGCTTGGAAAGTGTTTGTTGAAGACCTATGCTCGACAGGCAACTGAAAGTGTTTGTTGAAGACCTATGCTCCACAGGGAGCTGAAAGTGTTTGTTGAAGACCTATGCTCCACAGGGAGCTGAAAGTGTTTGTGTGGCAGAGTTCTTTCTGTTTGCTGATTTATCTGTAGTCTCTTTATCTGGTCGGTCATTCAATACTTATTAATTTCACTCTAACTTTCACGTGAACACACAATTGTAAGTCATCATCATATTTTGTGATCAAATACAACATAGTCTTTATTACGAATTCCACATCAAAACTTAAACAACAGTTAACACTGGTTCCGTACAATGAACAAACTATACTGTCCTCTTATCATCTAAATATTCCTTTATTGTTACTGTGTTGAGCCTATCGGCGATGTATATTCACAAGTAACGCTTGTGATCGTATACAAGTTAACTTTCAATCTTATAGACCTTGAGGTCTTACTTCTAAACCTAAACCACACAAATCTCTGTGCTTCTGCTCATCTGACCGGTTTCGTACAATGAACCAACTATATTGTCCTCTTATAATCTAAATGTTCCTTCAAGTGCTGCGTCTAGAGTCTAAGTCCTCTTTATCTAAATCCAAGTTCTCCTCTGTGTGTTCTGTTCTGTTCTGTCCCCCTATAAGTGTAAGTGTCAATTAATCTCCGTCTAAGTCTTCTCCGGATCTTTTTGTTTCCATCTTAGCCACTCCCACCTGGCTAAGAATCATGGGAATCTGATCTAATTACGGCTTATCCTTCGTCCGCCTCCAGTCACTATTTCTTTAACTCCACCTTTTAATTATGTCCATAGTCTTAATGCTCTAGGAGTCCTGTCGACACCCGTCAATCTTCCTAAACTCCGTTCCCGCACAACCAAAGCTCCCGTCTTTGGACTTCAAGGCGCCTGCCGAAACAGGTAGAAACTGCCGACATAAGAATTCCCCCTGATTTCGCTCGGCTCGGCTCTTCAAAGAATGTTTCAGGGCCAGCCCTAGTGATAAGCTATCTCGTGTCCACTGTCCAGCGTCGTTGCGTTATGTAACTTTGTCGGGAAGAGCAAACATCTGTCTGGATTTCCCCGTTCAGGTTGAACACCTGTACGTACTTTCTTGCAGTCTTATAGTTGGTTATGCTACAGCGTCTGGGTTCGGTAGACTAACGTCTCCTTGCTAATCCTTAAGTCTTCATTGTCACTCTACGCCGCCTAAAACTATTGTACCTCTTATCATCGTCGTATCATTCTAATCTTCCTCTGTCGATCGTCATTTTCTTCTACTCTTCCCATTATCCTTCATGACTGAGTCACACTGTAACATTTGTTGAAGATCTATGTTCCACAGGAAGCTGAAAGTGTTTGTTGAAGACATATGCTCCACAGGGAGCTGAAAGTGTTTGTTGAAGACCTATGCTTCAAGGGAGCTGAAAGATAGAAGAATTACAGGAGAGGGTGGATCTGATAATCAATTGCGGCCAATAACTACAAGGCACTCATTAACCTAAACAAGGCTTCTGAAATATGATGTTCGCTAGCCAACAAAATAGTTAAAGGCATCCTCCCAGTCATTAACTGCAATGGTGCAATCCTCATTGTGAGGAGTCCTACTGTTCAGTATTTGGGAATATCATTTGATAAGTCCATTTCTTTCAATCAACACATGAGCAATATTATTTGAAAGGAAAGGAGAGATTAAGATCATGACCAGGGCGAACCCCAAGCAATCGTTACTATTCTCGCTCATGCAGGCTGTTTCTCACTACTGGATTATGGTTTTGGTATGCTCTCTCTCTCTCTCTCTCTCTCTCTCTCTCTCTCTCTCTCGTCAACTCAGGTCACAGGGTTGAAAGTGTTCAGAATGAGGACCTACGAGCAGTTCTCGGATGTATCAGAGTTACACCTCTCCGTTCAATGAGGTAAATTACATGACTTACCCAGCAATAAAGTGCGACATAGATCAACTCAGGTCCGGGCTTATTTGAACATGGTAAAGAACAGAAAGCATCCCTTACACTTAGAATTGGATGCGACCAAGGGCAAGCGCCTCATGTGTGGACAATCCTAAATGGCCGAGGCGGAGGAAGTCATAAGGGGTGCATGTGATCTGAATGACATTATCTATTGTCCTTTCGAGACGAAGACGGCACACAGGGCAGAACCACAATCTCAAAAACAGAAACCTTGTGTGCCAAAGTGGCACATATTGCAGAGATCACTGCTTCTAAAATCTATGGCTGTTTCCATAACAATACTTTTTACAATGACAGCTTGTCAAGCCATCGATCAACCTCCTTAGTCGCCTCTTACGACATGCCTGGAAGGTCACAGTGTCACTATTCTTTACTTTCCTCATAATGGGGCCCTGGTAACACACAGGAAGAATGACATTGGGGCTGGCAATGATTGGATAGAAGTAACAGACGAGAAAAAGAGGCTAACAAAAGTAACTCAGCGCGGCAAAGAGTGTTGCAATAGGACTTATGGAGCTCCTGATGTCGTTATAAGGGAATCAATCGATAAAGTCTCCTCACCTCAGGATCCGATCATCTACACGGATGGTTCTGTATCCCGCGCAAAACGCAGTGGTTGGGGTTTTGTGGTATACCAACATGACAGAGAATTGGCTAGGGAATCTGGTAAGTGTAGTATTACGGTGTCCAGCATGAGAACGGAGATAGAATCAGCAACGGCGGAGATAACAGGGTTGGTTACACAGAATGTGGATCACACAGTCTTGGTGACTGACTCGCAAAGAATACTATAGAAGATTGACAGACGGTGTCTGCAGCAGGAGTGGATGCAGCTCTTGGGTGACTCCAAAGTGAACGCGGTAACGTGGGTAGACTGTCCAGGACATGTTGGTGTACACAGCAATGAAGTAACGAATAAGTTCGCTGGCAGCTCTTGCACTGTAAAAAAATTAAAGTACCCCCGTCACGCCAAATGGCGTATAGGGTATATGGTGTTAGTGACTATAAATTTTACAAACCTTCGGCACATGATTTTTGAGGTAATGTGGTCGGTATTATGCCCGTGCCGCTTTACTTTCCCAGATAAAAATCCGGTACCCATTAAAGGCTGGGTCAGCATGGAAGCCGTCGGTTGGGATCGAACCCTACCTCTTGTACACAAAGTCCAGTTCACTAACCACTGAGCTATCGCGGCTCCCTAGATCTTGCACTGAGTGTTGCCTTACTCTCAACAGAGGACATCGTCAAGATTGATGTTCATTCCTTAAGAGAAGAGGAGAGAAATGTGTGGGACAATGATGTTTATATTGTAAGACTGATGAGTCTAAAGATAGGAAAGAGATCTGATTGTTCCTGGGTCCTTAGTGGGGAATGCAGACGTAATCAACACCTTACAGGAACAGTCAGTCTGATTACCCTGCGAGAAATCCTGAGGCGATCTGTAGAGCTGATATGGGGATTCCCCGTCTGCAGTGAAACAGATTCCACGAATGGGTTGCTTTTCTCCACTCTATAGCACTTTCCACTCTTATCTATTAAAAGGGCGTTCTTCTCGAGAATGCATGGGAAAAGACCAAGAGGAAGACCTAGAATAAGATGGATAGATGTAGTGATAGAGACATGTAACAACAGAGGGAAATCACTAATTCAGACAGTTCGAGCAGCTCAAGAACGACAAGTTATATAAACCACGACACCTTTTAGGCATCAGTGAAAGAGACAAGAAGAAGATGGATAGATGTAGTGATAGAGACATGTAACAACAGAGGGAAATCACTAATTCAGACAGTTCGAGCAGCTCAAGAACGACAAGTTATATAAACCACGACACCTTTTAGGTATCAGTGAGAAAGAGAAAAGACGAAGATGGATAGATGCTGTTATAGAGACATGTAACAACAGAGGGAAATCACTAATTCAGACAGTTCGAGCAGCTCAAGAACGACAAGTTATATAAACCACGACACCTTTTATGTATCAGTGAAAGAGACAAGAAGAAGATGTTGATCTATTAAAACCATTTACATTAATATTATTTCTCCACTTGTATTATTAGTCTCCCATCTATTTTCCCTTTCTCTCATTCATATACTCTGCAATGTCACTGTTTCTTCAACCCATTATGATACCCTTCCATCTAAAACAGATTCTCCCATCGTCATAGTGGCTACTTCACTCATGTCACTATTTGTCTATCTCATCGCCTTAGTGGCTACTTCACTCATGTCACTATTTGTCTATCTCATCGCCTTAGTGGCTACTTCACTCATGTCACTATTTGTCTATCTCATCACCTTAGTGGCTACTTCACTCATGTCACTATTTGTCTATCTCATCGCCTTAGTGGCTACTTCACTCATGTCACTATTTGTCTATCTCATCGCCTTAGTGGCTACTTCACTCATGTCACTATTTGTCTATCTCATCGCCTTAGTGGCTACTTCACTCATGTCACTATTTGTCTATCTCATCGCCTTAGTGGCTACTTCACTCATGTCACTATTTGTCTATTTCATCGCCTTAGTGGCTACTTCACTCATGTCACTATTTGTCTATTTCATCACGGTGATGATCCATCCTTAGCGTGCGGCCAACGTGCCAACATTGCCGCCGTTTTCTTGCAGTAATGCATTCAGTGTGGAATCATCTTCTTACATACATGCTCAATGATCCAATTATTAATCCCCACTTTATTTAATTTTCCTCACATTACGCAAGCACGAATAAAATAACTTGTATTGCCTTATCAACGTGATATAACATCCAAATAACCTATACAATCAACGTGCTATAATATTCAAATAACCTATATCATCAGGGTGCTATATAACAGACAAATAACCTATATCATCAGCTTGTTATAACAGACAAATAACTTATATCATCTACGAGTTACAACAGACAAATAACCTATATCATCAGCGTGTAATATCAGAGAAATAACCTATATCATCAGCGTGCTATAATATCCAAAAAACATATATCATCAGCGTGCTATAACAGACAAATAATAGAAAACTAACCAATATCATCAGCGTGCTATATCAGACAAATAATAGACAAATAACCTATATCATCAACGTGCTATAACAGACAAAAAATAGAAAACTAACCTATATCATCAGCGTGCTATATCAGACAAATAATAGACAAATAACCTATATCATCAGCGTGCTATAAAAGACTAATAATAGACAAATAACCTATATCATCAGGGAGCTATAACAGACAAATAATAGACAACCTATATCATCAGCGTGCTATAACAGACAAATAACCTATATCATCAGCGTGCTATAACAGACAAATAATAGACAAATAACCTAAATCATCAGAGAGCTATAAAAGACTAATAATAGTCAAATAACCTATATCATTAGCGTGCTATAACAGACAAATAATAGACAACCTATATCATCAGCGTGCTATAACAGACAAATAACCAATATCATCAGCGTGCTATAACACACAAATAATAGACAAATAACCTAAATCATCAGGGAGCTATAAAAGACTAATAATAGTCAAATAACCTATATCATTAGCGTGCTATAACAGACAATTAATAGACAACCTATATCATCAGCGTGCTATAACAGACAATAACCTATATCATCAGCGTGCTATAACAGACAAATAATAAACAAATAACCTATATAATCAGCGTGCTATAACAGACAAATAATAGATAATAACCTATATCCTCAACGTGTTATAACAGACAAATAATAGACAAATAACCTATATCATCAGCGTTTATAATGGACAAATTATAGACAAATAATCTATATCATCACTGTGATATAACAGACAAATAATAGACAAATAATCTATATCATCAGCGTGTTATAACAGACAAATAATAGACAAATAACCTATATCATCAGCGTGCTATAACAGACAAATAATAGACAAATAACCTATATCATCAGTGTGTTATAACAGACTAATAATAGACAAATAACCTATATCATCAGCGTGCTATAACAGACGAATCATAGATAAATAACCTATATCATCAGCGTGTTATAACAGACTAATAATAGACAAATAACCTATATCATCAGCGTGCTATAACAGACAAATAATAGACAAATAACCTATATCATCAACGTGTTATAACAGATAAATAACCGATATCATCAACGTGTAATAACAGACAGATAACTTATATCAGCAACGTGTTATAACAGACAAATAACCTATATTATCAACGTGTTATAACAGACATATAACTTATATCATCAACATGTTATAACAGACATATAACCTATATCATCAACGGGTTATAACAGACAAATAACCTATATCATCAACGTGTTATAACAGACATATAACCTATATTATCAACGTGTTATAACAGACAAATAACCTCTATCATCAACGTGTTATAACATCAAAATAGCAACTTATAGTGAAAGCTGATCAAACTGTTGGTGAGAAAGATTCTTGTAAGATTAACTGTCATTGAAAGTTTAACCTCCACGTCCTGCAAACCCCACTCCTCCTCACCTATTTCCCCTCACAGAAGACACGTATCCTCCACATTGTTGGTAACAATCATCTCACTGGAAACTACGGTTTTATGACGATACTTTAGTCGCTACTACTTTTAGGCCATGTAATGTGAAGAGAACAACTGGAATATATTGTAACAACTGGAAAAATTGAGGGACGAAGAGATAGAGGGAAGCAAAGAGAAAAAATACCAGACAGCTTAAGAGAATGGCTTGGCAGAAGGTCAACAACAGAAATGATAAATAACTGTCGAGATCAAAAGTTGTGGAGAGACTTGATCACCACCGCCAGCAGGCCCGGTACTTGATGATGACTATGATGTAATAGCTATTCAAATGACGAAGGTCTGTAAAACTTAAGGTCACGAACATCATATTCCCAACACGCCATGTAAAATGGAAACAAGAACACCCAGAGTATAACGATAGGGAAGGATAACTCCAATTATCAAGGAGTGATCAAGCCATCATACTTCGCCTACGTACTGGCCACAACAGAATGAGAAACCACTTGTTTACTAAACTCAAAATAGGCACTACCAGCCAATGCCACTGTACACTGGATAACATGACAACAAAACATGTTCTACAGGATTGCCCCCGGTACACAGACCTGAGAAGGATAATGTGGCCCACACCCACCTCCCTGTAAGAGAAACTATACAGGGCAACCGAATCACTGAAACAGACAGCTGCCTTCATAAGAGAGTCCGGAGTCTTAGTCTGAATGTATCATGATTGCAGGAGAAGACTGTACGCCACTTGCAGTGACGGGGTTCTTTGGTTATGGAAGGTCCCGGCAAACGAATTAGAATCCATAATTGCTCAACCGCCCGTGCCAGCGTAATCATCTGAATTACTATCTCATCTCCCAAACAAAGAAAGGTAGATGTAGTCCCCATCATAGTAGTCTTACCTCGTGCCAAAAGACTCAGAACGAGAACACAGCCAACTTTTCACTGTCATACAATATCATCATTCATCGTAAACAATTGGAATATCGTAACATGATCAAAACGGATGAGACACACAGCTCACGATGTGCACACAGCACTTGACACCTTTTACATACTTAGTCCCTACACTCCATTTCTCAATGGCGTAGCCTACTTGTTTAGAGATAATCATCAATTTGCTAACAATCAAAAGGGAGAAGTAGAGAATAGAAATAGTAGGCCACTTAAAAACAGATGAGCAAGAAGAAAGAAATACATGAAGAAGGAGGGAAAGAGAATGCTTCATAGTTAAAACGCTGGTTGGAGAATAGTGATTAAGAGACAAAGAAATGCTGAGAAAGAAGAAACAAATAAGAGATGGAAGATGTTATTACAAGTCTCAACTAAAAGAAAAAATCAAGAGGAAAGAGGAGGAAGAATAGGAAAGATGAAAGGATTAGGTAGAAAAGGAACACGGAGATGAAGAAGCTAAAGTAGAGGAAGAGGAGAAAGGAGAAGAAGAAGATGGTGAAAATGAGACGGATAGAAAGACGATGAAAATGGGGAAGAAGTGAAAGAAGGGAAAAGAAGAAGACGACGACGAAAAGGAGGAGAGAATGAAGATCAGGAAGAAGAAGAAGGAAATCAAGAATGAGCGGCAAAAAATTAAGTTATAATCAACTTGCTTTCATTCGAATTAAGAGAAACAAGAAGGAAACAAGTTTAACAGGACAGTAACAGAAGACATTAGAATTATTTGCATATTTCTG
The DNA here is from genome assembly GCA_032433765.1 of Megaustenia siamemsis. Taxonomy (NCBI): domain Eukaryota; kingdom Metazoa; phylum Mollusca; class Gastropoda; order Stylommatophora; family Ariophantidae; genus Megaustenia; species Megaustenia siamemsis. Next base: position 62,255,319 of record JAVIAB010000126.1, read on the forward strand.
AATTTTTATCTTGACATTTCTGATCTCTATATTCAAAAATATGCTTCTTTCTGTGACAGGATGTGCTTAAGTAAAAATATAAATGTATTTGTTCCAGGGAATCTAAATTAACTTTTTCATTTTCTGCTTCAGTTTCGCCTTTGTTTTGCTAATTATTACATACTTTTATTTGAAACTGAAACAAAGTTTTTTTTTTTTAATCTATAACTGTGTTATGTTAAAACTGTGTGCTTCGTATTATTATATAATCGCGTTTTATTTCCCATCGCTTTCCATATTTCCTTGAAACTGACGCAAACGAAACTAATAAGATTACACTACAGCAAAAAGAGAATGGCAAAAATGTATTCCCCAACGAGAATCGACATGGCTTTGAGTTTCTGTTTAAAAGGGAGACATTCTCAAAGGAATGAATGAAATAGCCAATGGGTTACGACGTTATACGCACAACGTATGCTCGTATATGCATATGTAAATGAGGGTAAGTGGTCAATGTTACATACATACATACATACGTACATACATACGTACATACATACATACATACATACATACATACCTACATACATACATACATACATACATACATACATACATACATACATACATACATACATACATACATGCATACATACATACATACATACATACATACATACGTACATACATACATACATACATACATACGTACATACATACATACATACGTACATACATACATACATACATACGTACATACATACGTACATACATACATACGTACATACATACATACATACATACATACATACATACATACATACATACATACATGCATACATACGTACATACATACATGCATACATACGTACGTACATACATCATACATATATACATACATACATATATACATACATACGTACATACATACATACAGAAATACATACATACATACATACATACATACATACATACATACGTACATACATACATACGTACATACATACATACATATATACATACATACGTACGTACATACATACATACATACGTACATACATACATACGTACATACATACGTACATACATACGTACATACATACATACGTACATACATACATATATACATACATACATACATGCATACATACATACGTACGTACATACATCATACATATATACATACATACATATATACATACATACATATATACATACATACATATATACATACATACATACATAAATACATATATACTTACATACATACATACATACATATACTTACATACATACATACATACATACATACATACATACATACATACATACATACATACATACATACATACATACATACATACATACATACATACATACATACATACATACATACATACATACATACATACATACATACATACATACATACATACATACATATATACTTACGTACGTACATACATACAGATCATCATCATCATCAGTGGGTTGCGTGTTGTTTGGAGAACGTTGCATTCACCAATAACCCATTGCATCATGAGCTCAACCCAGGGAAGGGTGTCATTCTAGAGGTAGGCAAATCCTGGGTGGGCCGAGCAGATGTCGCCATCAAACAGGTCTGTGGGCTTATCAATATCAACGCTGGCGGGGAGTGGATACCGGTGCATACGTCATTCAAGGGGACATTCTCGTGTATTGTCACACTCGACAGGAAATGTAGGGAACAGAAATAAGTCGTGGTTAATGCGGAGGTCAACGGTCTCAATAACACCGATGAGAAAGATGCAGTCATCTATACAGACGGATCTGTAATACGACAACAAAGTAGTGCAAGGACATTTACAGCACGCTCGACAAGTAGAATAGTCAAGGAAGACAGTGGTACATGCGTCATGACCACGAGTAGCATGACGATGGAGGTGACGGCAGTGACCAAGGCATTCAAATGGTTAGAGTCTCAAGACTGCACCCACGCATGTATACTGAGTGATTCGATGAGCATGATAACAAAAGTGGAAGCGGGATCTGTACGTATACAATGGGTAGAGTCGTTGCAGAAATCCAAAATTCGTAAGGTCACCTTTGTCTACGTCCCAGGATATGCGGGAATACGGGGAAATAAAAGAGCGGACAGGTTGGCTAGCTGCGCTATTGTTGAGGACGGTCAACCAATGGATCGGGCGGACATCATCAATGCTCTCCGGGAAGTGGGAAGGACACAGGACTTCGATAACCATGAGTCCACATCACTGCTTCGGATGAAAGAGATGGGAGTTAAGATGGGCACAGCCAGAAACAAGAAACTTAGTGGCCGTGTAAGAAGATTTACCAACCAACAAAGAACTGGAGTCGTCAGTCGCTGGACACTTCGAGACTTGCTGAGGAGGGGATCTGAGCACCCATGGACATGTTCGTAGTGCAATGATGATGACCCGCTAATAACTCAATAACTCAATAGTCGGTATCAGAATATATTTATATATCGTAGCCAGATCTCTCACGTCTTCTGTTGTCTTGTTCAAAGTCTCCTTGATGTCTTGAAACCACCTTCTTTTCGATCTGCCCCTGAATCGTCGCCCAGGAACCATGCCTTCTATTATTGTTCTTTCCAGACCGCTGTGTCTGTTGACGCGACTATAGTATTTTAATTTCATCCGCAAAATGTTGTTTTAAGTCGATTTTTTTTTCAATGTTTACGTCTTCCAATATGTTTTTCTTGCTCTTTTTTCATTATCCACGTATCTGAAGGATTTTGCTGTCGCATTTTGTTTGGATTGAACCAATCTTCATCAATTTTGTTTGGATTGAACCAATCTTCATCAATTTTGTTTGGATTGAACCAATCTTCATCAATTTTGTTTGGATTGAACCAATCTTCATTAATTTTGTTTGGATTGAACCAATCTTCATTAATTTTGTTTGGATTGAACCAATCTTCATTAATTTTGTTTGGATTGAACCAATCTTCATTAATTTTGTTTGGATTGAACCAATCTTCATCAATTTTGTTTGGATTGAACCAATCTTCATCAATTTTGTTTGGATTGAACCAATCTTCATCAATTTTGTTTGGATTGAACGATTCTTCATCAATTTTGTTTGCAAGTTTGTCCGCGATTCACAAATTTAAAATCATTTTGGGAAGACACATGCTCTCATTTTGAGGCTTGTAGTCTAGATTAAGAATAGCAAAATGTTATGTCTTCTCGACATTACTATATGATGCAGAAATATGGCCATTAGATGAGAAAACAGAACAGAGAATTGAAGCCTTTGAAATGTGGATATATAGAAGAATAGTTGTTCTCTTCTCATTACATGGCCAAATTATGATGATTGTTTTTTTCCTAATATTGGAAATTAGCTCTCTCTTTGCTTTGACCTCTTTCAGAACGTTTTCATTATCCTTCTTAGCTGTCCATGGTATTCTCAACATTCTTCTGTAAAACCACATTTCTACAAACTTCAGTGATTTTCTTGTCTGTTGTCCTATTGTCCATGATTCACATCCATATTTTAAGACTCAGGTTAAGACTGTTCTTCCTTAAACGACACATCCAAAGCATAAAAGTGGTTCTACTTCTACTTCTTCTTCTTCTTTCAGAATTATTGTTCCTGCGCGGCAGAAATTGATACAATTTGGAAAGATACATTTTCCAAAGATCGCACAAACATGTAATGATATCGCGTCCACATACAAGACAGTCAGAAATGGTCTAGTGCATCCACCACTGACGTGAACCAGTGGAGGGCACAGAACGAAGTACGCAAGCTCATCAATTAGCCATTCTTGTGCTGGAATACTGACAGCACAAGGAGAAAGATGAAACAAAAAATCAGAAATAATGACCGGAAGGAAACATTTATTTAAAAAAAATAATTCAGGAAAACAAACGTAAACACACATCACGCATGGAAGACGAAACTGATAATAATAAAGATTAATTTGATAACAGAAAGATTTTCTTTTTTTTTAAAATACGATAACTACAAAATGATAAAAGGGAAGAAATTTTGCCGAAACATCATCTATCACAGAAGGAAGCACTTTGATCAATATCCTCAAAGATCAATTCAGGAGACATCAAAAACTCATTTTAAAAACTTACAAAGAGCCCATCTCTCACTATATTTTTAGACTCCTCTTCAGAAACCCTTTTCACTTCTTATCCACGTTTTCAACGCATCCAAATTTCTTTTTCTCTAAATGTCTTTTTTTTCCAACCATGTGAGCAAAGAGTGTTCTTGACATGAAATTCGCTCTCTACAGTTTCCTTTTCCAATCCATCTTTTTTCTCTCCCTGTAGTCTCTCTTATTTATTTATTCATTTTGCTGTCGTTAACATGTCTTTATTTATTATCATCATTTCTGAGTTCTGTCGTTAAACAAATCTCGATTATTTCAACTTCATATCTCATTTGTTCTCTCTCTCTCTCTCCCTCGCTCTCTCTCTCTCTCTCAATCTATTTCTCTCGTAAAACCACACACATACACTCTCTCTTCCTCTGTTTTTCCTCTGTTTATTCTCCATTATATATAATATATGTGTATATATGTGTGTGTGTACGAACATATATATATATATATATATATATATATATATATATATATAAAGTACCCCCGTCACGCCAAATGGCGAATAGGGAATATGGTGTTAGTGACCACACATTTTACAGACCTTCTGCACATGATCTTTGGGGTAATGTGGTCGGTATTACGCCCGTGCCGCTTTACTTTCCCAGAAAAAAATCCGGTACCCATTAAAGGCTGAGTGAACCCGGAAGCCGTCGAACCCCACCTCTTGTCCTTTGTAGTCCAGTTCACTAACCACTGAGATATATATATATATGTTTTTTCGTTGCTATAATTATCATCACTGCACGCAGAACTACTCCATAGGTGCACCGATCTCCCCTTCAAGAACCTCAAGAAAATTACAGAATTCTGACCAACGTGCACGAACTCCGCAGCGCGACCTGGCATCTACGGTTTGGGTAGGCTTTTGTTGGCATTTTTTGCCCTGACCGCGACCATTTTTCTAACCATACACTTTTCGATTTTTAATTTCCAAGGGTTTTTTAACGTGCGCGAATGCACACGGGGGTTCCTGTTCATTGCCGTTATCCGAGAGGGCTAGATCAATGAATCTCACCATTCAAGAGATCAGGGGAAGGTAACATCATAAAGGTAAAAAGGATTAATATTTTCTATTTTTTTTAAACTGAAAAGGGGGGGGGGGATGTTATGTAGTCTATATGTAGGATATGAGCCTCAGGACAGCAAGGACTCGGGTGATATATATATACACATATATATGTAGGAAAGAAAAAGACATCACCTCAGTGCAAAACAAAGACAAGTGGTACAATATTAAAACGTAAATGAATATAGAGGGGCAGATGTAGCTTCTGATCATCATCTTCTGTTAGCCAAACTTAAAATTAAACTAAAAAGGTATACTACAACGAATAAGGGTAGAAAGTATTTCAATGTAGGGTTCCTTAAAGAACAAGGAATTAAAGATAAATTCGCCGTCACAATATCAAACAAATACCAAGTCCTCCAACAACTAGAAAATACAATAAATATAGAAGATCATTGGAAACAGGTAAAAGATATATGGAAAGAGACATGCGAAGAAACACTGGGGAAAAGAGAACGCCAGAATAAGGCATGGATGACAGCAGAGACCCTGGACAAAATTAAAGAAAGAAAGAACAAGAAAACAGACATAAATAAAAGCAAAACAAGAAGTAATAAAGCCAAGACACAGGAAGCTTACACAGAGGTGAACAAAGAAGTGAGAAGATGCATTAAAAGGGATAAGAGGAAATATATAGATGAACTAGCTAAAGAGGCAGAAGAAGCAGCAAATAAAGGGAATATGAAAGAACTGAACAACAGCACAAAGAAATTAGGTGGAAAATACAAACAGATCAACGCCTTTATCAAAGATAAGAAAGGAAATCTGCTTAGTAATATAAGGGAACAAATGGAGAGATGGAAAGAGCATTTTGAAGAACTTTTGAACAGACCCAGCTCAAATAATCCTCCAGATATACTACCAGCAGAAGAAAGAGTTACACGTTAACTGCGGAAAACCAAGCAAAGAAGAAATAATGAAAGCCATCAAACTATTAAAAAGTGGTAAAGCCACAGGACAGATGAAATTCCTTCGGAAGCCATCAAAGCAGATATTAACACCTCTACCAAGATGTTATATGATCTATTGGGTAAAATTTGGGAGAGGGAAGAAATACCTAAAGACTGGAAAGAAGGTTATATGATCAAACTACCAAAGAAAGGAAGTTTACAGGCGTGCACAAATTATAGGGGAATTATGCTACTATCAGTGCCAGGAAAAATATTAGGCAGAATCATTCTGGAGAGACTAAAAGAGGCTATAGAGAAACACTTGAGAGATGAACAAGCAGGTTTTAGGAAGAACAGATCATTTGCTGATCAAATAACTACTCTATGTATAATAGTTGAACAAAGTTTAGAACTAAAATCCCCACTTTATATTGGATTCATAGATTACGAAAAGGCATTTGATAGTTTAGACAGAAGAATGCTTTGGAAGTTGCTGAGTCATTACGGGATCCCTATAAAGTTTATTAACCTGATAAAAACAATGTATGAAGGAACAAAATGTAATGTGGTGCATAAAGGACAGCTTACAGAAGCATTATAAATAAGAACAGGAGTAAGGCAGGGATGCCTCCTGTCCCCATTTCTCTTTCTACTGGCCATAGATTGGATTATGAAAATAACTCAAAACAACAGAAATGGAATCCAGTGGTCACTGACCAAACAACTTGATGATTTAGACTTTGTTGATGACATAGCTCTCTTATCACACAGCCATCAACAGATGCAGGATAAAATGAGTATATTAGATGAGAGATCACAACAGCTAGGACTAAAGATTAATAGAGATAAGACCAACATTATGAGAATTAATGCAGTTGGCAATAACCAAATAAAACTAGGAGAAATACCTCTACAAGACGTACAATCTTACATATATCTGGGCAGTAATATAGATAAAGAGGGAGGAACAGAAAATGATACCAAAATAAGGATATCAAAAGCAAGAGGAGCTTTCATTGCACTGGGAAACATGGAAATCCAAAGAAATTAGGTTAAATACAAAAATAAAAATTTTCAACTCAAATGTTAAGTCGGTCCTATTATATGGCTGTGAAACATGGAGAATAACAAAATTGACAATCACGAAGGTACAGACTTTCATTAATGGATGCTTACGCAGAATAAAGGGATGGAAATGGCAGGACAAAGTCACTAACGTGGAATTATGGAAATGTACAGGTCAAATACCAGTGGATAAAGAGATACAGCGAAGACGATGGCGATGGATAGGACACATACTACGGAAGCCAACTGAGAGTATTACACAACAGGCCCTTTTTGGAATCCCCAGGGGAAAAGACAAAGAGGAAGACCAAGGAATTCTTTGAGAAGACAGATCGAAGCAGAGATGAAGATGATGGGGAAGACATGGAATGATCTTAAAAGAATTGCCAAAAACAGAACGACTTGGAAAGTGTTTGTTGAAGACCTATGCTCCACTGGGAGCTAAAAGGTAGAAGAGGAAGAAATGAATTTAAATATTTGGGAACTTTGTTAACCTCAGACGGAAGGTGCACAAAAGAGGTGAGATGCAGAATTGCTCAGGCAAAAGCAGCTTTCCAAAAAATGAGGGAGATACTATGCAATCCATTTTTGACAATAGAAACAAGAAAAAGCGTTCTTAAATGTTATGTAGAGTTAGTCTTAACATATGGATGTGAATCATGGACAATGGAACAACAGACAAGAAAATCAAATGAGTGTGTAGAAATGGTGTTTTACAGAGAAATATTGGGAATACCATGGACAGCTAACAAGAGTAATGAAAACGTTCTGAAAGAGGCCAAAACAAAAAGAGAACTAATTTCCAATATTAGGAAGAAACAATCATCATTTTTTGGCCATGTAATGAGAAGGGAACAACTGGAATATATTGTAACAACTGGGATAACTGAGGGACGAAGAGATAGAGGTAAGCAAAGAGAAAAGATACCAGACAGCTTAAGAGAATGGCTTTGTAGAAGGTCAACAACAGAAATGATAAATAATTGTCGTGATCGAAAGTTGTGGAGAGACATGATCACCTACGCCAGCAGGCTCGGTACTTGATGATGCTCATGATATATATATGTGTGTGTGTGTGTGTGTGTGTGTGTGTGTGTGTGTGGCCTTTGGCGTATTGACAGACGGTTGGTAGCGAGCAATTATGATGCCAGTAGTTCGGTAAAGCATTAGGAAACCACAATAATATCCACTATAAAGCACAAATAAATATATATATATATATTTCACGAAAGGTATATTTGAAATTATTACACTGATTCAATTTGTTAAATTGTATTTTATTGTGTAACTTTTGAAAGTGATTTTTTTCTTATTTATTATAGTTTAGTTCTGGTAAGAACTCTGTTATTCGACTGTGATGTTTTTGGTCGTTCGCTTCTTTGCGCCAGCTTTATATCTACAGCGAAGTCAACAGCGGCAGGATTATATCACATATTCCAATCTTATACACTTCTAGACTGTATTCAGATGTCCCTCGCCTTACAGGCAGATATTCTCCAACATAAGAGGTATTCTAATTGTTTTTTTTATTGCCGAAGGTTTTGACGATTTGGGGTCGATTTTTATTGCAATCAATTTTTGGTCTACTCTTTTCTATGTTCATCTCCTAAAGGGTTCTTTAACGTGCCCAAACTGCACACGGGACTTCTCGTCTTTCACCGTTATCCGAGACATCCAGACATCGGTTCTCACTACCAGAAAACGCAACACAATGATGATGTCCCATTGTTAACAAACGATGAATAGACTATTCATGTCTACATTTTCCACATAATTATTGCTTCTCCCTACTCCTTTAACGTATTCAATCAATATCTCATTTTTGTCCCCATTTTGTCCCTTCCTTTTTCTATATCTAACTTTGTCTATATTCTTTTGACTCCCCGATCGCATTACAATTGTCTATTCTTGACTTCACATGCCCAGTCCTGAATCTTCCCCTCTCTCTATTTAAATCTACTCTTAAACCGGTTACTACTATTATCTACACCCACTGCTGAGTGCTTCTCCCTTCTATTCCTTCGTTCCCGTTTTACTTGCCATCCTTTGTGAGTGTCCATTCCACTGCCAATTCGATTGTTATTAAAAAAAAAAAAAACCACAATGACTTTATATATAAATTTACACTCGCGTTGGCAACAAAACTCCTTCGGGACTTATCCTCTTCTATTGCTTCTATAGCAATGCCCAGATTTATACTCCGACCATCTATAAGACTTTTTCGCCAACGCTTGTGAAACTCTACATCGATCTGTAATCAGTTCGATCCTGTGCGCCTGCATCTATTGCCAATGTTGAGTACAAATAATGAAACAAAGAAACGCGTGTTTGGCAAATCGGTCTCAGCAGAAATTATAAATAAACCACACCGAGTTTTGCACTAACAATCAGAGCTTTACGGGTGGCCTAGTTGAGCAACCAATTACTGGCATATGGTTATTTTGGGTGGTGAATGAGTTTGGCTCTTTGTCCTCGTTCTCATTCTCTCTCTCTCTCTCTCTCTCTCTCTCTCTCTCAATTATATATAATATGGCTTTTGGCGTCTTGACAGACGGTTGGTAGCAAACAATCATGATAAGTCAGTAGTTTGGTAAAGTATTTGTGTCTCATACTGGGTGCTGTTTTACTGGACATCTTCTCTCGTGGCTGAATTTGCCAATCCTGGACAGACAGATCCTTCCACAGAACGAGCATGGTGTATATATATAATGTGCCATACCGGTTGGCATAGGCGATCATGTCCTTGCACGATTCTCTATCTACAGTCTTCTTCCTCCTCGTCTTCTTCTTCTTGTACCTTTTCAGCTCCCTGAAAGGGGATTGAAAGGGAATGAAGAAAAGAGAGATAAATGAATCAATGAAATAAACACCTAATGTGTACACTTTGTATCATTGGCTGCTCATTAGTTGAACGGTATGAAAATGTGTTAATTAGCAGGTTCGTTGATTTTGCTTGCTTGCTTGTTTGTTTGCATGCTTGCTTGTTTGCTTGCGTGCTTGCTTGCTTGCTGACTTGCCTGCTTGCTTGTTTGCTTGCTTGCTTGCTGACTTGCCTGCTTGCTTGTTTGCTTGCTTGCTTGCTGACTTGCCTGCTTGCTTGATTGCTTGCTTGCTGACTTGCCTGGCCTGCTTGCTTGATTGCTTGCTTGCTTGCTGACTTGCCTGCTTGCTTGATTGCTTATTGACTAGCCTGCTTGCTTGATTGCTTGCTTGCTGACTTGCCTGGCCTGCTTGCTTGATTGCTTGCTTGCTTGCTGACTTGCCTGCTTGCTTGATTGCTTGTTGACTAGCCTGCTTGCTTGATTGCTTGCTGACTTGCCTGCTTGCTTGATTGCTTGCTTCCTTGCTTGCTTGCGTTCGCCCGATGACTAAAGGAGTATATCTCTTCATCATCCGCCCTTAAAAGGACGTTAATTGGGCGTGTCTACGTTGTGTAGTGGTTTACAGTATAACTGTGATATTTGCGTCTTTCGGCCCAACATATCCGACTTCAGCATTGCATTTTTTCAGTACCGCGTTTGTCTTCCCTCTTCCATCCCTACTCGCCTGGCCAGACTAGACAGGTTAGTCTGTTACTAGAGGCACCACGGAGATGTGGAGCAGGGTCTGGATGGTACTGGTTCACCGATCCTGGCGCAAACCATCAGCTGTGGGTCGCTGACGACTTCCAGCTCTGGTGCGGTGAGGCGCGCCATCGCCTCCGTTCGTTGATTTGTATTTCCTGTAGTAACGAAGACGGCATTTAGCGCTGAATTCATAACTTTTAAAGGGGTAAGGATTCACTACAATATCTTGCATGTTTTGTTTATCTTTTGAGCCCGTTTTAAGCCTAGAGTAAAGCCAATATAGAACATCCTTATTTTAAAATCTTTCTGTGTTCGATTTCTTTAAGTCGTCCCTGCTTTCTCTTTTCATTTCTTTCATAATTATCAAGTCCATGATTGCTGGCGTAGGTGATCATGTCTCTCCATAAATTTTGATCTCGAATGTTATTTATCATTTCTGTTGTTGACCTTCTGCCAAGCCATTCTCTTAAACTGTCTAGTATCTTTTCTCTCTGCTTCTCTCTATCTTTTCGTCTCTCAACTTTCCCAGTTGTAACAATATATTCCAGTTGTTTCTTTCTCGTTACATGACCCAAAAAAAATAATGATTGTTTCTTCCGAATATTGGAGATTACCTCTCTCTTTGTCCTCTTTCAGAACTTTTTCATTATTCTTCTAAGATGTCCATAGTATTCTCAATATTCTTCTGTAATACCACATTTCTACAACCTCCACCAGTGATTTTCTTGTTTGTTGTCCTATTGTCCTATTTATATTGTCCTATTGTCCTATTCATATTGTCCTCTTGTCCTATTGTCCTATTCATATTGTCCTGTTGTCCTATTGTCCTATTCATATTGTCCTGTTGTCCTATTGTCCTATTCATATTGTCCTGTTGTCCTATTGTCCTATTCATATTGTCCTTTTGTCCTATTGTCCATGGTTTTGGTTTAGCTTAGCTTAGTTTAGTCGACGCTTCGTCTTTACTGCACATTGGACACCCCCATAAGTGCTCAAATCTCTACAGTATGAACCTTGGTTTGTAAAGAGTTTCGACTCATTTTCTGTGTTGATTTGTTGTTCTTCATGTCTCCCCGCGTAGCGATCCTTTCTTGCATCTCCAAATTTGACATGATGTTCGTGCGGTCCTGACATGGTTATAAGTTCATGATCATTGATTGAGTCATCAGCGATCCCTGTCTCCTTGAGTGCATTTAGAATGTCAGCCCAGCCCAGTGCACATCCATCAACCACTGCAGTCGTTCCAGCCAGGCTGTCAGCTCGTTCATTTCCTTTCACGCCAGAGTGTCCGCGGGACAAAAATAAAACAGATCCCAGTCAGTCCTGAGTTTTTTAGTGACTCTAACAACCGCCTTTTCTATCCCAGCCCCTTTAGATTTTCATGAGGTTTTATATTAACATGAAGATGTGGTGTGAGAGTCTTATTTTGAACATTCTGAGCACACGACCAATGCACTTCCAGGGTCTTATGTTCACCATTCTGAGCACACGACCAATGTACTTCCAGTGTCTTATTTTGACCATTCTGAGCACACGACAAGTGTACTTCCAGTGTCTTATTTTGACCATTCTGAGCACACTACCAATGTACTTCATGTGTCTTATTTTGACCATTCTGAGCACACGACCAATGTACTTCCAGTGTCTTATTTTGACCATTCTGAGCACACGACCAATGTACTTCCAATGTCTTATTTTGACCATTCTGAGCACACGACCAATGTACTTCCAATGTCTTATTGTGACCATTCTGAGCACACGACCAATGTACTTCCAGTGTCTTATTGTGACCATTCTGAGCACACGACCAATGTACTTCCAATGTCTTATTTTGACCATTCTGAGCATGTACTTCCAATGTCTTATTTTGACCATTCTGAGCACACGACCAATGTACTTCCAGTGTCTTATTGTGACCATTCTGAGCACACGACCAATGTACTTCCAATGTCTTATTTTGACCATTCTGAGCACACGACCAATGTACTTCCAATGTCTTATTTTGACCATTCTGAGCACACGACCAATGTACTTCCAGTCTTATGTTCAACATTCTGAGCACACGACCAATGTACTTCCAATGTCTTATTTTGACCATTCTGCGCACACGACCAATGTACTTCCAGTGTCTTATTTTGACCATTCTGAGCACACGACCAATGTACTTCCAGTGTCTTATTTTGACCATTCTGCGCACACGACCAATGTACTTCCAGTGTCTTATTTTGACCATTCTGCGCACACGACCAATGTACTTCCAGTGTCTTATTTTGACCATTCTGAGCACACGACCAATGTACTTCCAGTGTCTTATTTTGACCATTCTGCGCACACGACCAATGTACTTCCAATGTCTTATTTTGACCATTCTGAGCACACGACCAATGTACTTCCAGGGTCTTATGTTCACATTCTGAGCACACGACCAATGTACTTCCATGTCTTATTTTGACCATTCTGCGCACACGACCAATGTACTTCCAATGTCTTATTTTGACCATTCTGCGCACACGACCAATGTACTTCCAGTGTCTTATTTTGACCATTCTGCGCACACGACCAATGTACTTCCAGTGTCTTATTTTTCTGACACGACCAATGTACTTCCAGTGTCTTAGACCATTCTGAGCACACGACCAATGTACTTCCAGTGTCTTATTGACCATTCTGAGCACACGACCAATGTACTTCCAGTGTCTTATTGTGACCATTCTGAGCACACGACAATGTACTTCCAGTGTCTTATTGTGACCATTGAGCACACGTGTACTTCCAGTGTCTTATTTTGTTCTGAGCACACGACCAATGTACTTCCAGTGTCTTATTTTGACCATTCTGCGCACACGACCAATGTACTTCCAGTGTCTTATTTTGACCATTCTGCGCACACGACCAATGTACTTCCAGTGTCTTATTTTGACCATTCTGAGCACACGACCAATGTACTTCCAGTGTCTTATTGACCATTCTGAGCACACGACCAATGTACTTCCAGTGTCTTATTTTGACCATTCTGAGCACACGACCAATGTACTTCCAGTGTCTTATTTTGACCATTCTGCGCACACGACCAATGTACTTCCAGTGTCTTATTTTGACCATTCTGCGCACACGATGTACTGTCTTAGACCATTCTGCGCACACGACCAATGTACTTCCAGTCTTATTTTGACCATTCTTGTACTTCCAGTGTCTTATTTTGACCATTCTGAGCACACGACCAATGTACTTCCAGTGTCATATTTTGACCATTCTGCGCACACGACCAATGTACTTCCAGTGTCTTATTTTGACCATTCTGAGCACACGACCAATGTACTTCCAGTGTCTTATTTTGACCATTCTGCGCACACGACCAATGTACTCCAGTGTCTTATTTTGACCATTCTGCGCACACGACCGTTCTTCTTATTTTAAAGAGCTTGTCAAGCTCTTTTGGTTGTTAGACTTCCTTGATACGTTGAGTAAAACAATAATAGAAAAACACTATGCAATTCTAAACTAAAAGAACATAAATAATTATAAAGGAGTACACAAATTTGGGCATCGTCAGTAAACACACAGCTACAACTTTATACACAAGTTACTGACTATATCTGGTGACACAGACCAGCAAAAGAAGTGTCTGTGTAAGCGATAATCATGTATGAGGGAGCTGGAAAACAAATAAAGAAATAGACAATAAAATTAATCAAATTGAAAACAAATGCCACAGAAAAATACTTCGTATACCATGGAAATAATTCTCCCTCTCTCTCTCTCTCTCTCTCTCTCTCTCTCTCTCTCTCTGCGATCAGGACTCAATCAGAGTAGGATTCCAGACTCTCACATGAAGTCAGCTGTAAGGTTAAGTGTGTTGATCGCCCCCACAGACAGAACATCACAATTAGAGCCCGCCATATCCACTCTGATTGAATACCCGTTAAAACGTTCCACTGTGTTCTGCGCCAGTGGCCCAGTGCATCCGATTTCAGCCAGCATTTTATTCAGGTTAGCTTTCCTTAGCCTTTGATTGTCCCCAATCTTCCTGCAAGGCAGCAGATGCTCTTTTCTGTAGGGGGATTCTGCCCTTAGATGGTCAGCCCTCCCAGGTTTACGAGCACTATCTGCCCGAGTCACTAGAGGTGACTAACACAGACACACAGACATGCAAACACAAAGATACGAGATGTGACTGGCAATAATTCAAGACTAGCACAAGAATAAGAGAAATGACAGAGCGTAAAAAATATGATATATAATCAAGAAAAAAATGTTGTCATATGTTGGCTATATGATGAGAAAAAAACAAGAAGAGAGTCTCAAAGCAGGGACTAGATGGGAGCCAGAGTGGGAAAGAGAAAAAGAGGCCGACCTAGAGAAATACTAAAAAGAACTTTGAGGTAAGATGCAACAACATCAGGCACCAACGTGCTCCGTACCCGAGATTGAGAGGAAGGCCGAGAACAGGGACGATGGCGAGAAACAATGCGGGTCTCGCGCAAATTCTGATTCTTGCTTGTGTCGACCTTCGAGTCTACAATTGCTGGCCTATGTATGGGCCGTATTCGGCTTGAATGTACAACAGATAGGCAGAGACTTATTTATCAATTTATTGACACTTTCACTTGTCAAATCCTAGTTCAGGCTAACATTTTTTTCGTCTTCTGCTTCTTCTTCTTTCCTTCTTCATTTGCCTTTTAGCGTCCAGAGGAGATATAATGTGCGATCTTTCGCTTTTCCGTTGACCGATGCTGCTATTTCCTAGTGTTTCTAATATTCCGTCAGTCCATCTTTTTCGTGGTCAACCTATGGGTGTGGTGTTGTAACGTTTACCAAAGACTTGTGTTCTTTTGGTTTTTCTTCTCTTATCACGTGTCCAAACCATTTTATCTGTTGTTTCTTTATGTATTCTAAGGCGGGAATTATTCCTAGCTAATTTCTGAGTTCTTCCTGTCTGATCTTATCTTCAGACTGCTTCCTTCCATTCGTCTGACACATTTCACAGTACTGGTTATTTCTTTTTTTCTTTTCGTCAATCCAGAATCCAGGTCTAGCATTGGTAGTACAATGTTGGTTTCACTTTCTCTTAATATTTCATTACCCAACGGAAATTGCTGTGTGACTACCTTTATCTTGATCAGCAGAAACTATTACATGCCAGACTACCCCAAGATAATTCAGAGACCTTATCGGAGTTTGCAGTCATTGTTCACTCACTCAGACTAAAATACTTGGAGAAAGGAGCAGTATTCATCACCAGTGATGGACGAATAATATAACAAAGTATGATACAAGAAGGCATATTTATCGTAACAGAGGATATACAAAATAAATTTAAAAATAACCACGACAAGAAAAGCATCATCATCATCAAGCACCATGCCTGCTGGCGTAAGTGATCATGTCTCTCCACAACTTTCGATCTCGACAGTTATTTATCATTTCTGTTGTTGATCTTCTGCCAAGCCATTCTCTTAAACTGTCTGGTACCCTTTCTCTTTGCTTCCCTCTATCTCTTCGTCACTCAATTTTCCCAGTTGTCACAATATATTCCAGCTGTTCTCTTCTCATTACATTGCCAAAGAATGATTATTGTTTCTTTCTAATATTGGAAATTAGCTCTCTCTATCTTTGCTGTGGCCTCTTTCAAAATGGTTTAATTACTCTTCTTAGCTGTCCATGTTATTCTCAACATTCTTCTGTAAAATCGCATTTCTACAGGCTCACCAGTGATTTTCTTGTCTATTGTCCATGATTCACATTAAAATGATAAGACCAGCTCTACAAAATATTTAAGAACTCTTTTTCTTGTTTCTATTGTCAAAAATGGATTGCACAGTATCTTCCTAATTTTTTGGGGGGAAAGCTGCTTTTGCCTGAGCCATTCAGCATCTCACCTCTATTGTACATCTACCATCTGAGGTTAAACATTGTTCCCATGTATTTAAATTCATTTACCTGTTTTAATATTGTTCTACTTGTCTTCATTGTGCGTTGCGGTGATGTCTTTCTCTTTGTTGCTATCTTTACTTCTGTCTTTTTTGTTATTGAGGCTGAACCCTTTATTTTTGTTTTCATTCACTCTAAACAGAGCCTAGACAAATTTAAACAAAAACCTTACCAAAAGAAGCATAGAAAAACAAGAGACAGCCACAAGCAGCATTCTGACAGTTAACGTTACCATACTTATATACCGCGTCGAAGAGTTGTGCTGAAATGTATTGGTTTGAAACCTGCTGTATGTGGTCCTCTATATTTTCTGTTCATATTTAAGGATATATACGAACGCTGTTAAATGCCTGTAAGGAAAAAAAAAAAGTATAGAGCCCCGTCACGCCAAGTGGCGTACAGGGAATATAGTGTTAATGACAATATATTTTACAGACCTTCAGCACATGATTTGGGGTAATGCGGTCGGTATTACTCCCGTGCTACTTTACTTTCCCAGAAAAAAATCCGGCACCTATTTAAGGCTGGGTGAACCCGGAAGCCGTCGGTTAGGATCGAACCCTACCTTTTGCCCTTTGTAGTTCAGTTCACTAACCCCTGAGCTATCGGGGCTCGTTAAATGCCTGTATAACTGTATAATTATTGTTTTCTTCTCTCCTCGGAGTTTCCCAAAATATATTGTATATTTATTTATTATTATTGTAAAATTGTATATTAATTTATTTATTATTGTAAAATTGTATATTTATTAGTTATTATTATGTTTAGACTCTGATATACACAGAACTCGATAACGTGTAAATAAAATTATAAATATTGTCAGAATGAGGGCAGAGTGTCTGAAAGAAAACATTGACATATTAATGATATATCACACTTCTCGACGAGCCAACGATACAGCACAAGGCACTGACCCGAGCAGTTCATTTCCTCTCGGCGATGGAAAACAAACGAAGCAGGGGGGGGGGGGAAGTAAAAACAGACAGTAAAAACAAAAAAAAGTAAGAGGGAATTATGAATGTGAAGAGAATTTACGTTACGGAGAAAATAAAGTAGCAACGTTGTGAGACGCTTCATGTTCATCGTAAAAAAAAGGAGTTAAAAAAAAAACAATGCGCTAATATCACGTGACCTGTGTCGATCAATCAAGTGGAAGCTATTTATATCAACCAATGAATTAATTCATTAATTAAGTATCTTTTTCCTTAGGCGTAGAACATAAAATCCTTCCAGGAGGTAAAAAAATCAGCAACCACTGATTCAGACACGAGAAGTGGAGGCATAACATCATCATCATCATCATCGTCATCATCATCATCATCATTGAGTGTTGTCTCCGCATCGAAGCTGGCGACCATGTAACACCATTCCGCTGTCTCTTGCTTTTATAGTACATGTTGTTATAGGCTGACTTGTCCATCTGTTGATGTTACTCGTCCATGTTAGTTTTGGTCTGTCTCTTCCTCTTTTACCTCGTATTTTCCCTTCCAAGTTTACTTTTAGTAGGCTGCTGTGTCTTTTAACATGCCCCAAAAATATCTCATTTGCCTTGTTTGAATTGTGTATAATGGTTATGTTTTCATTTGTATTTGTTTTAAGACTTCATTGTTTGTTTTATTTTATTTTCGGGAACATGTACTCAGATTAATCTCGACACAATCTCCATATTTCTTACATTTTTTTCTGTTTATTTGGGAGTCAACGTGACGGCAAAATACAATCGCTTTCAATCGAATGTACCAAATTCCCACCTGCCTGGATGTATCCATAGTAGGTAGTAAATATGCGTTTGATTTGTAAACAATGGGCGTAAATACACTTTTGATTTGTAAACAATGGGCGTAAATATACTTTTGATTTGTAAACAATGGGCGTAAATACACTTTTCAGTTGTAAACAATGGGCGTAAATATACTTTTGATTTGTAAACAATGGGCGTAAATATACTTTTGATTTGTAAACAATGGGCGTAAATACACTTTTGATTTGTAAACAATGGGCGTAAATATACTTTTGATTTGTAAACAATGGGCGTAAATATACTTTTGATTTGTAAACAATTTGTGTAAATTTGCATTTGACTTGTAAACAATGTGTGTTAATATACTTTTGAGTTGTAAACAATGCGTGTAAATAGATTTACATTCATCTACTTTCCTACCTTATTTCCTTTGAACGCCAAGTCGAGATACGGTTTTCTATCTTTTACTCTTCTGTTGGCTTCTATTGCTGTTGTTATGGTTATGGTAAGCCCCGGTATCACTGCGAACGACTTAAAATCCATAATTGCCCAATCGCACGTGCCAGTGGAATCATCCGAATTCATATCTTATCTCCCAAACATAGAAAGGTAGCTGCAGTCCCCATTATAGCAGTCTCGGCATACGCCAAAAGACATAAGGAGAAACCGCACAGAAAGTGAACAGAGCCATCTGTTCCCCATCATACGATATCATCATTTTCGTAAGCAATCGAAATATCGAACCGCGATCAAAACGAATGAAACGCACAGCTGACGGTGCGCACAGAGCACTTAACTCAGTAGCTCCGGCAGCAAGCCGGACTTGGAATATGAGGAAACTGCAACAAGGAACACTTTTCCCACGAGCCTCTAACAGTTCCTGCCGCCTATCCACCATATTGACCGGAAATTCACGTCCTCCTGAAAATGTTGATCGTCATATTAAAAAAAAATGTATGCCTCTTGATGATGCCAGGGCATCGTTTTTGTCTCCACATCGAACATCTATTGTTTCTAATTTTCCACCACTCCATCTTTTTTCTTGTGTGGCCCTTTAGTCTGGTGTTCTCGTAACGATTATTAAAAGCTCGCTGTGTTGATCTTTCTGCCTTATCACGTGGACATCTTTTATCTGTTGTTTTTTATTTACTGGATAATTTTTTTTTTTTTTTTTTTAGACTTACGATCAATATGGCCGATAGGCGGCAAGAACCGTTGAGGCTGTGTCTAAAAAGTGTTCCTTGTTGCAATTTCCTCATATTCCATGTCCGGCGTGCTGTAGGAGCTACTGAGTTTTAGTGCTCTGTGCATACAATGTGCTGCGTGTTTCATCCGGATCGTGTTTCAATGTTCCGATTGCTTACAATGAATGATGATATCGTATGACGAAGGGCAGTTCTGCTGCGTTCACTTTCGGTGCCGACTAGCCTTATGTCTTTTGGCGTATGCTGTAGCTGCTATGATGGGGACTGCAGCTGCCTTTCTGTTTTTTAGATCCTTCAATGACATGAATTTTAATTCGGATGATTCCACTAGCATGGGCAGTTTAGTAATTATGGATTTTAATTCGTTTGCAGTGATACCGGGGCCTTCGACCTACCATAACCATTATTTATTTATTTAATTCTAGGAGTTAATATCACAAATATTTATTTTATTAATTTCTCATGTCCCTGAAACATTGACATATCATTTTATTATAGTGTGTCTCTTATATTATAGTTCGTTCATAACTCCGTGCCCACTTCTACTTCTTCTTCTAACTTTTTAGCTCCCAGTGGAGCATAGGTCTTCAGCAAACACTTTCCAAGTCATTGTATTTTTTGCCATTCTTTTAAGATCATTCCATGTCTTCCCCATCATATTCATCTCTGCTTCGATCTGTCTTCTCCAAGAATTACTTGGTCTTCCTCTTTGCCTTTTCCCATGGAGATTCCAAAAAAGGGCCTGTTGTGTAATACTCTCAGTTGGCTTCCGTAGTGTGTGTCCTATCCAGCGCCATCGTCTTCGCTGTATCTCTTTATCCACTGGTATTTGACTGGTACATTTCCATAATTCTATTCGTGCCCACGGAGTTAATCAATTATCTCGAATTCCGTTTCCAAGATGGCGGAATTGAGTCACGTTCTCTCTATCGCTGCAGAAATTCCGTTGGATTCTTATCAACTTCGGGTTTCCGTTCCAATTTTCTGCATTCCAGTCGAAATGATGTTCTACTTGTTATATCTGCGCCATTGAATTGGCGTTGCACGCACAGCAATGCTCCGTTTTGACAATTCAAGTGTTGTGAATGCGCCTTCCAACGTCTAATGTTGATCTGCGTTTTACGTCACACAAAGTGCTGTTCAGTGACCATTTGATGGAGATGGTTGACGCAAGTTATTTACTAGTTACAACGCATTAATGTGGTGGGATCCGTCAAGTCAGTCAAGTCAGCGTCTTTGGGATGTTTGTACCATGTTTCGTTCGTTGTAGACTGCATTCACTAGATTAATCATGAATACATGGGCGCAGACATTTTGTGCGTGCTACGTCATCATAATGGATCATCGTGTGTCCCAAGACCGATCATGCGCTAATCTTGCGATCTTGCGTTTGGTGTGCATCGGGGATAATCTGAAGACGAACTGTGTTTTGTATGTTCGGAGTTGGAGTCTAACACGATGTCCTAACATCATCAAGCGCCATACATTTACTATGACGATCATCATTTTCAGGAGGACGTGATCTTCCGGGCAATGTGATGGATAGGCGGCAGGAACCATTGAAGGCTATGTCTGCAAAGTGTTCCTTGTTGCAGTTTCCTCATGTTCCAAGTCCGGCTTGTTGCAGGGGCTACTGAGTTAAGTGCTCTGTGCACACCGTGAGCTGTGTGTCTCATCCATTTTGATCATGTTTCGATACTAAAGTTGTGTACGATGAATGATGATATCGTATGACAGGGAACAGTTGGCTGTGTTCACTTTCTGTGCGGTTTCGCCTTATGTCTTTTGGCGTGTGCTGAGACTGCTATGATGGGGACTACAGTTACCTTTCTTTGTTTGGAAGATGAGTTATAATTCGGATGATTCCACTGGCACGGGCGGTTGAGCAATTATGGATTTTAATTCGCTTGCAGTGATACCGAGGCCGTCCATAACCAATAACCAATTCTTTTTCATGAAATCTTATTTTTTCACCGACCTTTAAGTACAAATGTAGTCTGAATTTTGCACAAATTGTTTTTTATTATATAATTTTAAGAAAATATAAAACCGCGTGGTCTAAACATTCGAATTTACTGTAAATAATGTTAATTTTCTAACAATGCAAGCCAAAGGCGCATCCGTGTTATATTGAATAGGGCACAGTTTTTCATTTGATTTTATATCTTCGTCATAGAGATAGGTAACCTTCCTTGCTAGACCGTCGCCTCTGCAGAGTCAAAGTTCTGTCCTATCCATCAATTGAAAGACCTTCTATCTATATTTAGAGCTGCCAGTGTTCTGTTTTCTGTTTTTTTTTTTATATCGTAATATAACCGACCCCTTTTAGATTCCTTGCAAGAGTGCCTGTACAATAACACAGTTATCTTTTGCATAGTGATGAATTTACACTTTAAACTCTTCATGGTTTTAAAAATCAAGTAGTCACTTCACAACAGCGTACAAATTATCACACATACAAGAAAATTCATTAATAGTAAATATTTTGTCAAAATACACATGTGGACCAATTTAAAAGAAACCGGAAATGAAATTACCAAAATAAAACCGCTGAGTGGGGCGCGTCTTACAAGTTAAGAGTGCGAAACGGTGATAAGATTGTGTGGTGTGCACAAGAAATTTGCTTTTTTAATTGGTGAGTTGATTACAACAAATGTGGGTATTGTAAAATCCTAAAATTTAGGACAAGCAAGAAAATCATATTTTTATATACCTCAAATAAGCAAAGATCTTTCCTAAATGCATGACAGTAGGGCAACAAATCAGAATGAAGGTCGGTGAAAAAATAAAATTTCACGAAAAAGAATTACAGAAATTCATCAAACAGTTTCCGAGATAATTAATAAACTAGGTGGCCACGAATTTGTGATCGAACTATATTATATTATTCCTGTAACATTGTCTTATCAGTGTATCTCAGTGGCGGAGATATTCACCTGCCTGTTGGTGGGAAGAAGGTTGCCCAGTTGATTCTCATTTAACTTAAGTCTACACGGGATCTATCTAATTCTTTTCTATATCGTGATGTTGCCTACCTTTTAGGTGTTGGTATCGCCTCGCCAGTCTTTATTTGCAATCTGCCAATACGTCTGTCCTTTTCAATGTGTGGCAAGCCTCTCTGGTTAGTAATAAACAAATTGGCTTTCGACCGCTGTCACCTGATTACCTGGACATGGTTTGAGCGATTTCTATTCTATTATCATTCTATTCTTTTCCATTCTATTTCTATTCTATTATCATTCTATTCTTTTCCATTCTATTTCTATTATATTATCATTCTATTCTTTTCCATTCTATTTCTATTCTATTATCATTCTATTCTTTTCCATTCTATTTCTATTCTATTATCATTCTATTCTTTTCCATTCTATTCCTATTCTATTATCATTCTATTCTTTTCCATTCTATTCCTATTCTATTATCATTCTATTCCTATTCTATTATCATTCTATTCTTTTCCATTCTATTCCTATTCTATTATCATTCTATTCTTTTCAATTCTATTTCTATTCTATTATCATTCTATTCTTTTTTTCATTCTATTCCTATTCTATTATCCTTCTATTATCATTCTATTATCATTCTATTCCTATTCTATTATCATTCTATTCTTTTCCATTCTATTCCTATTCTATTATCATTCTATTTTTTTCCATTCTATTCCTATTCTATTATCATTCTATTCTTTTCCATTCTATTCCTATTCTATTATCATTCTATTCTTTTCCATTCTATTCCTATTCTATTATATCCATGGAACCAGTTTCAATGCAGTCAACAATCCACCATACCCACTCCACCACTTGTCACATTTCCCAAAATGCAAAATGCAAGGTCGCTCCGTTAACGTTCTACTAGACTGCATAGGCGACGATTCCAAACCACCTTGGTCGCCTATTCTCTTCCGACATGTGTGGCAGATACAGTGGCTCTGTAATATTCTCCTCTCGCCGTTGTGATCCCGGTAGCCACAAGTCTTGCACAGGATATCCTTGAACTGTTGGCGTGTGCTGAGACTGCTATGATGGGGACTACAGCTACCTTTCTTTGTTTGGGAGATGAGTTAGTAATTCGGATGATTCTACTGGCACGGGCGGTTGAGCAATTATGGATTTTAATTCTTTTGCAGTGATATCGGGGCCTTCCATAACCAAAGAACCAGTCCTTGAACTGTGCACTCTCAGCTATTCTCTGTGTCCTTTAAGTTATAACATTACTCACTCTTTTACTGTAATCTCTTAACCTCTCTACTTTTATCCTTACTAAACTAAACTCTGGGAGAATATTTCACTATTTCTTTATTAACATTCTCGTACTAAACTAAACTCTGGGAGAATATTTCACTATTTCTTTATTAACATTCTCGTACTAAACTAAACTCTGGGAGAATATTTCACTTTTTCTTTATTAACATTCTCGTACTAAACTAAACTCTGGGAGAATATTTCACTATTTTTTATCAATATTCTCGTACTAATCAAACTCTGGGAGCATATTTCACATTTTTTTAACAACATTCTCATACTAAACTAAACTCTGGGACAATATTTCACTATTTCTTTATCAACATTCTTTTGCCAACAGCTCTTTTAGACCCGATACTCAAATCTCACTTATCAACAGCTTTGTTTTCTCTGAAATGTAACATCTCTTTAATCAACATCTTATCAAAAACCTCTGCCCCAACATCTTATGAACTTTAAACAACATTTTAACAATTAATTAAGTAATAGATTCTGTAGCAACACCCTCTATAATAATAAGGGGGCCTCGGTAGCCCAGTTGGGAAAACCACATGACTGAGCTGTCAACGTTTGGACATCCTGTGTTCGATTCCCGCTGGAAGCAGTGTGAGTTGTACTCGTAGTTGGAAAAAAAATAACCCAACGGGTGACCCAGCCGATGGCAGAAATGGGTACCAGGGTATTACTCTGGATAAGGTGAGGAATGTCGCTTCGCAAAGTGAGTTTCGATACTTGAAGCGACACTATCCAGAAGTCTCCGAACACTTCTGGATAGGCGGCCGAGCACATATGGGTGTAAACTCGCGTGCTAAGACGCCGGTTCAAGTCTCGTATTTTACCTTTACTTTTACCTTCTATAATGAAAACACTCTTCATCATCAGGTCGCATGTCCTTTGCTGAACGTTGCATTCACCACACCCGATCTGAAAGAATGTTTGTTTCTAGCCAGATCTCCCACAGAACGTTGCATTCACCACACCCGATCTGAAAGAATGTTTGTTTCTAGCCAGATCTCCCACAGAACGATGCATTCACCACACCCGGTCTGAAAGCAGATCTTCTACAGAACGTTGCATTCACCACACTCGGTCTGAAAGCAGATCTCCTACAGAACGTTGCATTCACCACACCCGGTCTGAAAGCAGATCTCCTACATAACGTTGCATTCACCACACCCGGTCTGAAAGCAGATCTCCCACATAACGTTGCATTCACCTCATCCCGCCTGAAAAAAAAAAAAAAACCTCTGTTCTATCCAGGTCTCCCACTTCTTCTGTTACCACATTCAAGTTCTCCTTGATGTCTTGAAACCACGTTCTTCTTGGTCTGCCCCTGATGTATCGCCCAGGATCCGTGCCTTCCATCATTGTTCTTTCCAGCCCACGGTGTCCTTTAACGTTGTCATGCATTTTTATATTCTTTGTAGATTGGTACTTATAAGTGGCTATCATAACATTTCGCAGTCTGCAATCAATACGTTGTTCCTACTTTTTGATTTGTTATCAAGACATTAACATTTCCTTAATAAAAATTTAACTTAAAAATCTTCACCGGGGTCTATTTGTTCTCGAGGCAAGACGCGGTCTCGAGTCAGAGAGGTTGTGAGTTCAAATCCTCCCTGCACTAGTTGGGATTTTTATTTGTGGTTTCTCTGTGTGGAAGCCAATCTTGGTCTCAGCAGTGAGGCCCGGGTTGAAACATCAATGACTCATCGACGGACAAAAATATGACGATGGAGTTACCTGCCTGTGCGGCGAGGGACCCATGTGGACACAGTTACCATGACTAAAAACGGATTGACACACTTAATTCAGTTTCTAGTAGAGGCAGACCAAGACTAACATGGACGAGTAACATAAAAAGATGGACAAGTCAATCTATGACAGCCTGCACCATCAAAGCAAGAAACAGAGTAGAATGGCGATCCATGGTAGCCAACCTTCGTTACGGAGAAGGCACACGATGATGATGATGAGTCCCTAGGTCCTTCATCGGAGAAGAAAGCTGGCGAACGCAAAAAAAAAAAAGCAAAAAGAAAAAAAGAAAAACAAATAATAATCAACATTTCCTTAACTCCAACAGCTTCACCATAATTCATGTACCAACATCCCTTTGATCCATAACTACATCATCACCTAGTCAAGGTGCTAACTACGCCAAGTTCTGACGAGCCCAATCCCTGAACTCGCACGATCTCCTGTTACGAGACTGGTACAACAAGCGCGCTTTCAACTCCTCATGTTCTGGCACATTCTGTGTCGACATCTGTCAGCTGTACTAGCCTGTAGCACTGGCTACAAACCGCAGTCTCCGCACAGCGCGAAATCGAAGCGCCAGGGAGAATATATTGAGCAGCAAGTCATCGTCCCAATACTCGATTCTCTCCCTTCGTAAGATAACATTCCCCCAACTGCGTTTGTGTTTGTATTCGTTATCAAGGAGTTACACAGTAGCGTATCAGGTAAGATCTAGTTTATCATGTCTCTTTAAGCATTTTCAGTGAGCAAAATTGTTTTCAGTAACGGACGAACATTCGTAATATCTTTTTTAACAAAAGGAACCACAGCAGTGGTATAGTTAATATAGTCTTCTTTTACTCTCTTAATTCCCACTTTAGAGTTGGGAAAGAAACAGTTTGATGTTCATTGATCTTTGATTAGCCTGTTCTGTTGTCACGTTTCAGAGTGTTGATAGTGTTACATTAGAACACATTTTTCTACGACGTTCTTTCGGTCTATTTTTTTTAAAGCGTTTATCGATAGTTGATGATCTATATTTTTCTGTTTATGTCTTTGTCACGTGGCCAACGACTACGTATTTTTTAGCGCTCTCTATATTCTATATTTCTACTGCCGTTTATATTCTCTATTGATTATTGCTCCTTATATTCTATGTTGATTCTTCTTCTTCTTTCCTTCCTCATCTGCCTTTCAGCGTCGAGGGGAGATATAATTTGCGGTCATTTGCTCTTCTGTTCGCCTTTGCTGTTGTTATGTTTCCTAGTGCTTCTAATATTCCATCGACCTATCTTTTACGTGGTCGACCCTTGGTCTGGTGTTCTCACAACGTTTGTTGAAGGCTCGTTGTGTTGTGTTTTGTTCTTTCTGCCTTGTCAAATGGGCAAACCATTTTATCTGTGTTTCCTTATATATTCTATGGCGGAGGCTATTCCTAGCTTTTTTCTCAGTTCTTCATTTCTGATCTTATCTCTCAGACTGTTTCCTGTCATTCGTCTAACACATTTCATCTCTGTAGAGGTTATTTTTCTTATTGTTCTTGCATCTAGGGTCCAAGTTTGGCACTGGTAGCACATCGTATGTTGATTTGTTTGCTATTTATGTTCTCTCTTTTTATTATTGCTCGATGTATTATACAATTATAATTTCTATCTAAATTCTTTTTGATTAATATTAACATTCTACATGTTTTATGCTCTATATTAAAAAAAAAATGTAAAGAGCCCCCGTCACGCCAAGTGGCGTATAGGGAATATGGTGTTAGTGACCATATTTTTGTTTAGACCTTCAGCACATGATGGTTAGGGTAATGTGTTCGGTATTACGTCAGTGCCGCTTTACTTTCCCATAAAAAAATCCGATACCCATTAAAGGCTGGGTGAACCCGGAAGCCGTCGATCAGGATCGAACCCTACCTCTTGTCCTTTATAGTCCAGTTCACTAACCACTGAGCTATCGCGGCTCCCATGCTCTCTATATTGTATTTTTATTATTGATCTGTACATTATGTATTTATTATTGCTCAATATATATATTTATATTTGCTCTCTAAATTCAATATTATTGCTGTTTATCTTCTTCAGCATCGGGCCTGAAACCATGTTATGTGCTTTCACTAAAACATAAATGTCGGTAGTGTATGTGGGAAGAGCACTGTAGAGTTGCCCGATGTGCACAGAAAACGATCTGTTGATTGAACTAAACTAGTGTAACTTTTACAAATGATCTGTTGATTGAACTAAACTAGTGTAGCTTTTACAAATGTTCTATTGATTGAACTAAAGTAGTGTAACTTTTACAAATGATCTGTTGATTGAACTAAAGTAGTGTAACTTTTACAAATGATCTGTTGATTGAACTAAACTAGAATAACTTTTACAAATGATCTGTTGATTGAACTAAATTAGTGTAACTTTTACAAATGATCTGTTGATTGAACTAAACTAGAATAACTTTTACAAATGATCTATTGATTGAACTAAACTAGAATAACTTTTACAAATGATCTATTGATTGAACTAAACTAGTGTTAGAATTACAAATGAATTGTTGACTAAACTAAAGTAGTGTTACAGTTACAACAGTTCCACACTGAAAACGAAACAACCATTTGAATTGCAAAAGCACCGAAACCTTTCTGAGTTAGTCCTTTATTCAGTTATGTGATATATGGGTTTATTTGAAACACACTTACATACATTCACACACACACACATGCACAGTCTGATATACACATATATATTCTGATGAGATTCGACTAAAATTACTGCCGACATCTATTGTTCCGGCAACAACATATGTCTATGAATCATCAGCAAATTCTACAAACGCTAAAGAAGGAAGTTTAATCATTCAAAACAAAATGCTACGTAGAATCCTTAACAAACGATGAAGTTTTAAAACAACTGTTAATAAAAAGAGAACTACTACATACAATTAAGTCAAGACAGTCGCCACAACGTGTGAGACTCGGGATTTCTATTTCATAGAAAAAAACCTTTGTGTCTACTGCGGGTTTCGAACACCGTACGCCGGCTAGAAAAAAACCTTTCTGTCTACTGCGGGTTTCGAACACCGTACGCCGGCTAGAAAAAAACCTTTCTGTCTACTGCGGGTTTCGAACACCGTACGCCGGCTAGAAAAAAACCTTTCTGTCTACTGCGGGTTTCGAACACCGTACGCCGGCTTTTCAACTAGCGGAACAGTGGTTTTAGCCGCACGGCCACGCGCACCTCTTAACTAAAGACTTAACTAAACACTTAACTAAAGAAGAGAAAAGAAATGATGACGTTTTAAGGAGACTAAAAATTTAAACAGAACTACAAAGCACAATTAGAACAAGACAAATGAAATTTTTGGGGCATGTTAAAAGACACGACGGCCTACTGAAAGTAATATTGGAAGGAAAAATACAAGGTAAAAGAGGCAGAGGCAGACCAAGACTAACATGGGCGAGTAACATAAAAAGATGGACAAGTCAATCTATGACAGCCTGCACCATCATATCAAGAAACAGAGTAGAGTGGCGATCCATGGTAGCCAACCACCGTTACGGAGAAGGCACTCGATGATGATGATGATGAGAATCATTAAGATGCCTTGGATAATGAAAAAGACATTGAAGGCATATGACAAGACTGAACTATGATCAATCATCGAGTGCCGTCTCCGCATCGAAGGTTGGCTACCAATGATTGCCATTCCTCTCTGTCTCCTGCTTTGATGGTGCATTGTCATAGACTGATTTGTCCATCTTTTGATGTTAGTCGTCCATGTTAGTCTTGGTCTGTCTCTATTACATTGTAAATCCCCCCCCCCCCAGATTACTTTTAGTAGGCTGCTGTGTCTTTTAACATGCGCCACATATCTCATTTGTCTTGCTCTAATTGTGTTTAGTAGTTCTCTTTTAATTGTTAGTTGTTTTAAAACTTCATCCTTTGTTTTCTTTTCTTTCCATACAATTCTACCTATTCTTTTATAAATCCACATGTCAAAGGCTTCAATTTTCTGTTCTGTTTTCTTGTCTAATGTCCATGTTTCTGCACCATACAGGAATATTGAGAAGATGTAACATTGTGCTATTCTTAGTTTTAAACCTGGTGTTATTTGTTTTGATATTAGTATACTTTTCATGGCATTAAAATTACTTTTTGGCATTCATATTCTTTTGTTTATTTCAGTTGTACATTTTCCATCACTGGTTATAGTATGTCCAAGGTAGCTGTAGATCTAAATATATATATATACATATATAGAGAAAGAGATAGAGAGAGAGAGAGAGAGAGAGAGAGAGAGAGAAAGGGAGAGAGATAGAAAGGGAGAGAGAGAGTGAGAAAGAGAAAGAGAGAGAAAGGGAGAGAGAAAGGGAGAGAGAGAAGTTGCAAATCTGATGAGTTACTAAACAGCGAAATATTTAACGTTCTAAAGAGTCCTCCTCAGGACAATGTCCTTCTAGGCACCAATCATGTTAGTTAGTTTTCACATTAACTCAGTTGAAGTGACGTGTATTGTAAGTGATAGTGTGATATCATCATCATCATCATCATCATATTTGCTAGCGTAGGTGATCATGGACAATCTAGCAAACAACAATGAAGACCATATTTTCAAATGTAAAAGTAGAGCGGATAATAAGCAGGGAATTTGTCTTAGAAAAAGGCTTGAAGTGACCAGAAAAGATAGTTATTATAAGAGAATGTTATTATAAGAGAATGTTATTATAAGATAATGTTATTATAAGAGAATGTTATTATAAGAGAATTTTATTATAAGAGAATGTTATTATAAGAGAATTTTATAAGAGAATGTTATTATAAGAGAATGCTATTATAAGATAATTTTATAAGAGAATGTTATTATAAAATAATGTTACTGTAATATGATGCTATTATAAGAGAATGTTATTATAAGAGAATGTTATTGTAAGAGAATGCTATTATAAGAGAAATTTATAAGAGAATGTTATTATAAGAGAATATTATTATTATAAGAGAATGTTATTATAAAGAATGCTATTATAAGAGAATGTTATTATAAAGAATGCTATTATAAGAGAATGTTAGTATAAAGAATGCTATTATAAGAGAATGTTAGTATAACGAATGCTATTATAAGAGAATGTTAGTATAAAGAATGCTATTATAAGAGAATGTTAGTATAAAGAATGTTATTATAAGAGAATGTTGTTATAAGAGAATATTATTATAAGAGAATGTTATTATAAGAGAATGTTGTTATAAGAGAATGTTATTATAAGAGAATGTTATTATAAGAGAATGTTATTATAAGAGAATGTTATTATAAGAGAATGTTATTATAAGAGAATGTTGTTATAAGAGAATGTTATTATAAGAGAATGTTATTATAAGAGAATGTTATTATAAGAGAATGTTATTATAAGAGAATGTTATTATAAGAGAATGTTATTATAAGAGAATGTTATTATAAGAGAATGTTATTATAAGAGAATGTTGTTATAAGAGAATGTTATTATAAGAGAATGTTAATATAAGATAAAACGATTGGAGCAATGATTAAGCTACGAAGAGAAACTACAAATCAACGTGTTTGCCTATCTAGGAAGAATGCCCTGCGATTATTTTTATCATTATCATCACCATCATCATCACCATCATCATCACCATCATCATCACCATCATCATCACCATCATCATCACCATCATCATCACCATCATCATCACCATCATCATCATCACCATCATCATCACCATCATCATCACCATCATCATCACCATCATCATCATCACCATCATCATCACCATCATCATCACCATCATCATCATCACCATCATCATCACCATCATCATCACCATCATCATCACCATCATCATCATCACCATCATCATCACCATCATCATCACCATCATCATCACCATCATCATCACCATCATCATCACCATCATCATCACCATCATCATCACCATCATCATCACCATCATCATCACCATCATCATCACCATCATCATCACCATCATCATAACCATCATCATCATCACCATCATCATCACCATCATCATCACCATCATCATCACCATCATCATCACCATCATCATCATCACCATCATCATCACCATCATCATCACCATCATCATCACCATCATCATCACCATCATCATCACCATCATCATCATCACCATCATCATCACCATCATCATCACCATCATCATCACCATCATCATCACCATCATCATCATCATCAAGTACCAAGCCTGCTGGCGTAGGTGATCATGTCTCTCCAACACTTTCCATCTCGACATTTATTTATCGTTTTTTGTTGTTGAACGTCTGCCAAGCCATCCACTTAAGGTGTCTGGTATCTTTTCTCTTTGTGTCCCTCTATCTCTTTGTCCCTCAATTTACCCAGTTGTTACAATATATTTCAGATGTTCCCTTCTCATTACATGGCCAAAAAATTACGATTGTTTCTTCCTAATATTGGAAATTAGTTATCTATTTGCTTTGACCTCTTCCGGAACGTTTTCAGTACTCCTCTTAGCTGTCCATGGTATTCTGAACATTCTTCTGTAAAACCACATTTCTACAGCTTCCAGTGATTTTCTTGTCTATTGTCCCATTGTCCATGATTCATATCCATATGTTTACACTGGCTCTACATAACATTTAAGAACTCGTTTTAGTGCGTTATAAAAGTGTGTTATATAATTGTTTTATCCGTTCATAAATTCGAGAAAACAGTGTCTTCCAATTGTATACGAAACTGATCAATTGCAGTGAATTTTTGCATGCAGTCTTAGATTTTCACTGACCTTAAGATTTGTTAACAGTTAAATAGAAATGTAACCTGTAGCACAAATTGTTTTTTGTTATATAATTTCAGGAATATTACAATAAGTGTTCCATAGACATTAGATTTTAAGAATAAATCACATTTTAAAAATGTGTTTTACAGCGAATCAGAGATAGGCTAAATACATAACGACAAATACATTATTGGTGGCACTGCAGTTACACCATTGTTGAAACGGTGTTGATTAGTTCAAGTCAAGATAAGGTAGTCTTGCATGCCTTTAACTCTTTCAGAACGGAAGGTTTTAATTAAATTAGCGGTAGAAATTTCAGAGACAAAATTTGTCATGTTTTTGTAAATATTAATCTACATGTTTATATTTATCTAACACTTTACATATTATATGTTAATTTTTACACAATTAAAAAAGGAATTATATTTCATCAATACCAAGATGATACAAGAAATTAAAAAGAAT
Organism: Megaustenia siamemsis; assembly: GCA_032433765.1. Lineage (NCBI taxonomy): Eukaryota > Metazoa > Mollusca > Gastropoda > Stylommatophora > Ariophantidae > Megaustenia > Megaustenia siamemsis. Next base: position 62,288,131 of record JAVIAB010000126.1, read on the forward strand.
ATGGTTTAATGACAGTTTACACAAATCAAATTGAGAGTGACGCACTGTGCGGCTAAACGTACATGACTGAAATCGGCATGGCACATGGTGCGTCGAAACGTACGGAAAGAGTTAAGTTATACATTGAAAATGGTGTTCATTACTTCAACGGAAGAGTTGAATGATCTGTAAAACTTGATTGATTGACTCATTGAATGATTGACTGATTGCCACGAGTTGATACGAGCATGCTGCTCTTTGACTCATTAGATGTGGCGGGTCGTAATGGCTTTCTTGACATTCCTGGCTCTTACTGGAAAGGTTGGAGTTCGTCTGTCCCAGGGTATGCTGTGAAACTACTAGTTCAGCCCAGAGGTACTGCAATACTGGGTCCTCTATATCAGTAACAGCCACCACTACAGGGAACACGACGATCCTAGCTTCTGTTAGCCAGTCTGGTTTGACGCAGACTGTTTCCAGGGGAGACCACGAGGAGGTAGAACTGCTAGGACTTGGTCGGCTGAAGGTGCTCCGTGATGATGACCCTGCTATTCCGCCGCAGGTCGCAGGCGCTTGTGCTCCCCCATCTGTCTTCTTCTTCTTCTATCCTTCCTCTGCTGCCGTTGGCGTCGAGAGGAGATACAATCTGCGATTCTTTGCTCTTCTGTTGGCCTCTTCTGATGTTATTCCTCCTAGTGACTCTAGTATTCCCTTTATCCATCTCTTTCTCGGTCTTCCTCTTAATCTGACGTTTTCGTAGCGTTTGTTTATGGCTCTTTGATTCATTGTTAGTTCTTTCTGTCTTGTTATGTGGCCGAAACAATTTATATGTTGTTTCTTTATGTATTCGATGGCTGGTTCAATTTCGAGTTTCTTCCTCAGGTCAGTGTTTCTTACTCTGTCCCTTAAGCTGTTTCCTGTCATTCTTCTGACACATTTCATTTCTGTGGTCGTTATCTTTCTTATTGTTCTAGAGTCCAGCGTCCATGAACAATAAGAAAGATCCCATCTGTAAAACCTAGAATTGTTTGTCCCGGAAGCTACAAGCATATTTTATACACAACTTATATAACAAAAATCCTGCTGGAGAAAAGTTTTCTAAAGGCAAACAATGATTTGATTTAAGGTCGTAGTTACCAGTAGTGCAAGATGACAAGTTTCAATTCTCTCAAAAGGTCCGATGCTTTGATTTCTGAATGATACTCTCGAATTTATGATCGGATTATAGCAAATTGGTAGCCGTGATAGCTCAGTGATTAGTGAACTGGACTACAAAGGACAAGAGGTAGAGTTCGATCCCAAACGACGGCTTCCGGTTCACCCAGCCTTTAATGGATACCGGATTTTTTTTCTGGGAAAGTAAAGCGGCACGGGCGTAATACCGACCACATTACCCCAAAAAATCATGCGCCGAAGATCTGTAAAATTTATGGTCACTAACATCATATTCCCTATACGCCACTTGGCGTGACGGGGTACTTTTTTTTTATATAGCAAATTGGCAGGTTCTGGTTTGGCTGAAGGTGAACAACAGAAATGATAAATAACTGTCGAGAGTTGTGGAGAGACATGATCATCTATGCCAGCAGAGCATGGTACTTGATGATGATGATATAAAATTGCTTTTTCTTTGTGGTTGGAGATGGCACGGAGCTGGTGTGAGAGCTTGGTCCTCAGTTCTAGTAACAAGTCGCTGAGTCACAAAGTCACGTTCTTGATCCTTGTTGAGGTCGAGATTATTTTCCGCTGTGGTTCGTGACTTTGTCCAGTGAAGTTGAGGCATCCTTGATGAAGTGTTTGACCCCCTCCTCGATGTTCACTTAAAAATGAAGCAGAAAAGAAGCTGGAGAAGAAATAAAGATAATTGCTGTTTGATTGCTTCACTGCGAGACATAATCTGATCTCATCTTATAATTCCAAATAAACGCGATAAACTTCCTATTCGTGACAACCAACAAACTCGCTGTAAAAACAGTTGATGATCCTTGTTTATTCCGATAACTTTCCAAAATTGTTGAAAATTCATGAATTAAGGAGCATTTTATTTATTTATTTATTTGTTTGTTTGTTATATTTTAAATCACAAACGTGACTGATTCAATTGCTCCTGCCTAAAATGTGCAAATCACACAGTAAACATGATTCAATCCATACTTCTATCTCATTCTCTCTCTCTCTCTCTCTCTCTCTCTCTCTCTCTAGAAGGGAAAAGGGGGGTGGGCTGAGGGCTGGGTAATTTAGAGGTGCGATGTCGGTCTCAGGACAGAAGGGGTACGTGTTCAGAGCCCAAGAGAATTCAGAGATGTTTTTGTTTAAATGATAGGAAGAATTAAACCGTGATTTCTTTATGACGTTGCCTTCCATGGTTTCTTGGGTGGTGAGATCCGATGTCTTGCCCTCTCTGGGTAGTGAGATCCGATGTCTAGCCCTCTCTGGGTAGTGAGATCCGATGTCTAGCCCTCTCTGGGTAGTGAGATCCGATGTCTAGCCCTCTCTGGGTAGTGAGATCCGATGTCTAGCCCTCTCTTGGTAGTGAGATCCGATGTCTAGCCCTCTCTTGGTAGTGAGATCCGATGTCTAGCCCTCTCTTGGTAGTGAGATCCGATGTCTAGCCCTCTCTTGGTAGTGAGATCCTATGTCTAGCCCTCACTTGGTAGTGAGATCCGATGTCTAGCCCTCTCTGGGTAGTGAGATCCGATGTCTAGCCCTCTCTTGGTAGTGAGATCCTATGTCTAGCCCTCTCTTGGTAGTGAGATCCGATGTCTAGCCCTCTCTGGGTAGTGAGATCCGATGTCTAGCCCTCTCTTGGTAGTGAGATCCGATGTCTAGCCCTCTCTTGGTAGTGAGATCCTATGTCTAGCCCTCTCTTGGTAGTGAGATCCGATGTCTAGCCCTCTCTTGGTAGTGAGATCCGATGTCTAGCCCTCTCTTGGTAGTGAGATCCGATGTCTAGCCCTCTCTTGGTAGTGAGATCCGATGTCTAGCCCTCACTTGGTAGTGAGATCCGATGTCTAGCCCTCTCTGGGTAGTGAGATCCGATGTCTAGCCTTCTCTTGGTAGTGAGATCCGATGTCTAGCCCTCTCTTGGTAGTGAGATCCTATGTCTAGCCCTCTCTTGGTAGTGAGATCCGATGTCTAGCCCTCTCTTGGTAGTGAGATTTGATGTCTAGCCCTCTCTTGGTAGTGAGATCCGATGTCTAGCCCTCTCTTGGTAGTGAGATCCGATGTCTAGCCCTCACTTGGTAGTGAGATCCGATGTCTAGCCCTCTCTGGGTAGTGAGATCCGATGTCTAGCCCTCTCTTGGTAGTGAGATCCGATGTCTAGCCCTCTCTTGGTAGTGAGATCCGATGTCTAGCCCTCTCTGGGTAGTGAGATCCGATGTCTAGCCCTCTCTTGGTAGTGAGATCCTATGTCTAGCCCTCTCTTGGTAGTGAGATCCGATGTCTAGCCCTCTCTTGGTAGTGAGATCCTATGTCTAGCCCTCTCTTGGTAGTGAGATCCTATGTCTAGCCCTCTCTGGGTAGTGAGATCCTATGTCTAGCCCTCTCTTGGTAGTGAGATCCTATGTCTAGCCCTCTCTGGGTAGTGAGATCCGATGTCTAACCCTCTCTGGGTAGTGAGATCCGATGTCTAACCCTTTGGAATAACGGCAATAAACAGGAGATTCCATGTTCACTCGCGCACGTTAAGGATCTCTTGACAGTAAGAATCGAAAAGAGTAGGTCATGAACACGACCACTGCCCGGGCAAAGTTGACAACAAAAAACCTACTCACACCGTGGATACACAGGCCGTACATTCTTTCGGAGCATGTATGGGTTCGCGCGGTGTGCAGTGACGCTGATCCTAACAATCAACAAACAAAAAATAAACGATCTCTCTCTCTCTCTCTCACTCACACACTCTCTCACTCTCTCTCGTTCTCACTCCCTCTCACTCACTCTCTCTCACTCACTCACTCAATTACTCACTCACTCTCTCACGCTCACTCACTCACTCTCTCTCTCGCACTCTCTCACTCGCTCTCGCTCACTCTCTCTCACTCACTCTCTCACTCTCTCTCACACTCTTTCACACTCTTTCACTCTCTCTCTCCTTCCCTCTCTCTCACTCTCTCTCACTCTCTCACTCACTCTCTCACTCACTCTCTGTCTAACTCTCTCTCTCTCTTTCACTCTCTCACTCTCTCTCTCTCACTCTCTCTCACTCACTCTCTCACTCACTCTCTCTCCAACTCTCTCTCTCTTTCACTCTCTCACTCTCTCATTCTCTCTCACACTCTTTCACTCTCTCTCACTCTCTCTCTCACTCTCTCATTCTCTCTCACACTTTTTCACTCTCTCTCACTCTCTCTCTCACTCTCTCACTCTTTCTCTCTCACTCTCTCACACTCTTTCACCCTCTCTATCACTCTCTCATTCTCTCTCACACTCTTTCACTCTCTCTCACTCTTTCTCCCTCTTTCTCTCTCACTCTCTCTCTTTCACTCTCTCTCACTCTCTCTCACTCTCTTTCACTCTCTTTCACTCTCTCTCACTCTCTTTCATTCTCTCTCCAACTCTCTCTCTCTTTCATTCTCTCACTCTCTCTCACACTCTTTCACTCTCCCTCCCACTCTCTCATTCTCTCTCACACTCTTTCACTCTCTCTCACTCTCTCCCTCACTATTTCTCTCTCACTCTCTCACACTCTTTCACTCTCTCTCTCACTCTCTCATTCTCTCTCACACTCTTTCATTCTCTCTCTCACTCTTTCTCTCTCACTCTCTCACTCTCTCACACTCTTTCACTCTCTCCCTTTCACTCTCTCCCTTTCACTCTCTTTCACTCTCTCTCACTCTCTCTCACTCACTCTCTCTCACTCTCTCTCACTCTTTTTTATTCAATCACTCACTCACTCACTCAGCCAATCACTCACTCACTCACTCTCTCACTCTCTCTCACACTCTATCACTCTCTTTCACTCTCACTCACACTCTTTTACTCTTTCTCACTCTCTCTCACTCTCTCTTTCTCTCTCACTCTCCCACACACTTTCACTCTCACTCTCTCTTTCACTCTCTCTCACTCTCTTTCACTCCCTCTCTCACTCACTCTCTCTCTCACTCTCTCTCACTCTTTTTTACTCAATCGCTCACTCAATCACTCACTCACTCACTCACTCTTTCTCATTTGCCTTTCGACGTCGAGGACAGATATAGTTCTCAGTTTATCTCACCTCTAAAAATCTCTTCTATCGTTACACCTACGAGTGTTTCTAAAATTCTCTTCTATCGTTACACCTACGAGTGTTTCTAAAATTCTCTTCTATCGTTACACCTACGAGTGTTTCTAAAATTCTCTTCTATCGTTACACCTCCGAGTGTTTCTAAAATTCTCTTCTATCGTTACACCTCCGAGTGTTTCTAAAATTCTCTTCTATCGTTACACCTACGAGTGTTTCTAAAATTCTCTTCTATCGTTACACCTCCGAGTGTTTCTAAAATCCTCTTCTATCGTTACACCTACGAGTGTTTCTAAAATCCTCTTCTATCGTTACACCTCCGAGTGTTTCTAAAATCCTCTTCTATCGTTACACCTCCGAGTGTTTCTAAAATTCTCTTCTATCGTTACACCTCCGAGTGTTTCTAAAATTCTCTTCTATCGTTACACCTCCGAGTGTTTCTAAAATTCTCTTCTATCGTTACACCTCCGAGTGTTTCTAAAATCCTCTTCTATCGTTACACCTCCGAGTGTTTCTAAAATCCTCTTCTATCGTTACACCTCCGAGTGTTTCTAAAATCCTCTTCTATCGTTACACCTCCGAGTGTTTCTAAAATTCTCTTCTATCGTTACACCTCTGAGTGTTTCTAAAATTCTCTTCTATCGTTACACCTCCGAGTGTTTCTAAAATTCTCTTCTATCGTTACACCTCCGAGTGTTTCTAAAATTCTCTTCTATCGTTACACCTCCGAGTGTTTCTAAAATTCTCTTCTATCGTTACACCTCCGAGTGTTTCTAAAATCCTCTTCTATCGTTACACCTCCGAGTGTTTCTAAAATTCTCTTCTATCGTTACACCTCCGAGTGTTTCTAAAATTCTCTTCTATCGTTACACCTCCGAGTGTTTCTAAAATCCTCTTCTATCGTTACACCTCCGAGTGTTTCTAAAATCCTCTTCTATCGTTACACCTCCGAGTGTTTCTAAAATCCTCTTCTATCGTTACACCTCCGAGTGTTTATAAAATCCTCTTCTATATCTTCTTATATACCTTCTTCTACATCTTCTTATATATCTTCTTCTATATCTTCTTCTATATCTTCTTCTATATCTTCTTATATATCTTCTTCTATATCTTCTTCTATATCTTCTTATATATCTTCTTATATATCTTCTTCTATATCTTCTTCTATATCTTCTTATATATCTTCTTATATATCTTCTTCTATATCTTCTTCTATATCTTCTTATATACCTTCTTCTATATCTTCTTCTATATCTTCTTCTATATCTTCTTATATATCTTCTTCTATATCTTCTTCTATATCTTCTTATATACCTTCTTCTATATCTTCTTCTACATCTTCTTATATATCTTCTTCTATATCTTCTTCTATATCTTCGTATATACCTTCTTCTATATCTTCTTCAACATCCTCTTCTATATCTTCTTCTATATCTTCTTCTATATCTTCTTCTATATCTTCTTCCCTATCTTCTTCTATATCTTCTTCTATATCTTCTTCTACATCTTCTCCCTATCTTCTTCTATATCCTTTTTTACATCTTCTTCTACATCTTCTTCTATATCTTCTTCTATATCTTCTCCTACATTTTCTTCTCTTACTCTACAATCCTTTAAGACATCGAGAGAGAACATAATTTCAGCCCGCGCCCAACAGTTTCAAGTAATGTCATTTGATGTTGTTATCGAGTTTCTTTTACGTCATCGCCCCATTTTAATAGGAACAGCCTCCAGCCATGCAGGCTCTACAATTTATCTGCATGCCCTTAATGGTACAAAGGTGCTACAAGCTATTCTGTCCAAGTCAACAAACCATATTTTGTTCTTGCTCATTTCATGACGAATTATCGTCGACTTTATCTCAAATAATCTATTTTCTAATATTGTCTCTTTTGGTCTCTCTAGTTTATTTCCTTAAATACATCAATTCTATGGGAGCTGCGATAGCTCAGTTTTTTAGTGAAATCTTCTAAAAAAAACAAGACATCGGGTTCGAATACTGATCGACGGCTTCCGGGTTCACCCAGTCTTCAATGGGTATCCTTTTTTGTCTGGGAAAGTAAAGAGCACGGGCGTAATATCGACCACATTACATTAAAACTCATGCGCAAAATAACTACAAGATTATGGTTACTGACACCATATTCTTTATACGCCACTTGGCGTGACGGGGATCTTTACATTACTTTATTAGTAATTCTCTAATTATGAAAAGTTGCATCGGGAACTACAGAGAACTGCCGATAAATCAACAGTATAAGAAGACACTAATATATTACCAAACTACTGACAAATCAACAGTACTCGAGAAGACACTAATATATTACCAAACTACTGACAAATCAACAGTACTAGAGAAGACACTAATATATTACCAAACTACTGACAAATCAACAGTACTAGAGAAGACACTAATATATTACCAAACTACTGACAAATCAACGATATAAGAAGACACTAATATATTACCAAACAACTGACAAATCAACAGTACTCGAGAAGACACTAATATATTACCAAACAACTGACAAATCAACAGTACTCGAGAAGACACTAATATATTACCAAACTACTGACAAATCAACAGTACTCGAGAAGACACTAATATATTACCAAACTACTGACAAATCAACAGTACTCGAGAAGACACTAATATATTACCAAAACTACTGACAAATCAACAGTACTAGAGAAGACACTAATATATTACCAAACTACTGACAAATCAACAGTACTAGAGAAGACACTAATATATTACCAAACTACTGACAAATCAACGATATAAGAAGACACTAATATATTACCAAACTACTGACAAATCAACGATATAAGAAGACACTAATATATTACCAAACTACTGACAAATCAACAGTACTAGAGAAGACACTAATATATTACCAAACTACTGACAAATCAACAGTACTAGAGAAGACACTAATATATTACCAAACTACTGACAAATCAATGATATAAAAAGACACTAATATATTACCAAACTACTGACAAATCAATAGTACTCGAGAAGACACTAATATATTACCAAACTACTGACAAATCAATGATATAAGAAGACAATAATATATTACCAAACTACTGACAAATCAACAGTACTAGAGAAGATACTAATATATTACCAAACAACTGACAAATCAATGATATAAGAGGACACTAATATATTACCAAACAACTGACAAATCAATGATATAAGACGACACTAATATATTACAAAACTACTGACAAATCAATGATATAAGAAGACACTAATATATTACCAAACTACTGACAAATCAACGATAGAAGAAGACACTAATATATTACCAAACTACTGACAAATCAACAGTACTCGAGAAGATACTAATAAATTACCAAACTACTGACAAATCAATGATATAAGAAGACACTAATATATTACCAAACTACTGACAAATCAATGATATAAGAAGACACTAATATATTACCAAACTACTGACAAATCAACGATATAAGAAGACACTAATATATTACCAAACTTCTGACAAATCAATGATATAAGAAGACACTAATATATTACCAAACTACTGACAAATCAACGATATAAGAAGACACTAATATATTACCAAACTACTGACAAATCAATGATATAAGACGACACTAATATATTACCAAACTACTGACAAATCAATGATATAAGACGACACTAATATATTACCAAACAGCTGATAAATCAACGATATAAGAAGACACTAATATATTACCAAACTTCTGACAAATCAACGATATAAGAAGACACTAATATATTACCAAACTTCTGACAAATCAACGATATAAGAAGACACTAATATATTACCAAACTTCTGACAAATCAACGATATAAGAAGACACTAATATATTACCAAACAACTGACAAATCAAGATTGCTTGCTACAACCATCTGTCAGTACGTCAAACTCCACATATTTTTTTTATTTGCGAACAATCTGTAAATTCTCTTCTCAACTTTATCATTTATCAAAGGTGTCAGGAGTCTGGCAGCGGCCTCGTCAATCAATGCAAAAAAAAACAATTTTTTTTTCTCTCAGCGGGTAATATAAGATCTTAATTATTGTGTGCTGTTCTCTTTTTGTTGTTAGATAAACAAGCTTTAAATAATGCCCGCACTTTATTTCTTCTGTGAAAACCTGCAGCGATTCTTTAACAAAAATGAAAACATTTTCCCAGTTACACTGAATTAAATTCCTTTAAAAGAAATTAACATTTCTTCTTTGTTTTCATGAAAGCCGGATTTCATATTCTTGACTCCCTTTCCACTCACTTTTAAAATCGATATACTTGCATCGTGTTTCTGATATTTGGTGTCGTGATGTCTTTTCAATATTTGGGGGGTTTCCAGTAGCGGGGAATATTTACAGGAGGCAACAGACGCCACGACTTCTTTACCCCTTTATCAGAATTCATCATCATCATCATCGAGTGCCTTCTCCGCAACTAAAGTTGGCTATCATGGATCGCCATTCTACTCTGTTTCTTGCTTTGATGGTGCAGGTTATCATACTTGTCCATCTTTTGATGTTACTCGTCCATGTTAGTCTTGGTATGCCTCTGCCTCTTTTACCGTGTATTTTTCCTTCCAATATTACTTTTAGTAGGATGTTGTGTCTTTTAACATGCCCCAAAAATTTCATTTGTCTTGTCTGAATTGTATTTAGTAGTATCAGAATTCATAACACAATAAGATTCCAGCTCAGTGAGTTAATTAAAATTCAGTGTTTAACCATCCGCTGTATGAAGTCTGCTGTGATATAGATCAAATAAGTCGAACCTGCTACTATTAGAAATATATTACGATGTCTATAGATATCAAACCTACTACAACCGTACAACCACATCTTTCGATTTTGCAATGTGTATGAGAACTACGTACACTATTTCAGTAATAACCTCCCTTTATACCATAACAGTAGTCGTTTAACCAATATGTTGCCTTTTCTACATCTTTATCGCTCCATGTAAAAGCATAGACAGAAGGAAAAATTAACTAACAGGTGGTCTTTTGTCTCCCTTTATCGCAACATATAGAAGTATAGACGGAAGGAAAAATTAACTAACAGGTGGTCTTTTGTCTCCCTTTATCGCAACATATAGAAGTATAGACAGAAGGAAAAATTAACTAACAGGTGGTCTTTTGTCTCCCTTTATCGCAACATATAGAAGTATAGACGGAAGGAAAAATTAACTAACAGGTGGTCTTTTTTCTCCCTTTATCGCAACATATAGAAGTATAGACGGAAGGAAAAATTAACTAATATGTGGTCTTTTCTCAATCTTTATCGCTACATATAGAAGTATAGATAGAAGGAACATTTAACTAATATGTGGTCTTTTCTCCACCTTTATCGCTACATATAGAAGTATAGATAGAAGGAACATTTAACTAATATGTGGTCTTTTCTCCATCTTTATCGCTACATATAGAAGTATAGATAGAAGGAACATTTAACTAATATGTGGTCTTTTCTCTTTCTTTTTTTCGCAACAGATATAGAAGTATAGAGGAAGGGGAATTTAACTAATTCCCCCATAAATCACGGAGCTGAGTATTTAATTATAAAAAAAAATCAACTCTGACAAATATGTAAGAGACGTTAAATAGCAGTAAAATAGAGTGGTTTTTTTCCCTCATACCTTTCAGTACAAATAACTAAGATCTCATGATGTAATTATAACAATTTAGAAGAATAATTAAATTAATGTACGTAGTGTAAGTTGCAGTAGCATTTATGTCGCAAATTATCACATTAAATCGAAAATCGCAAATATCACAGTTTTACTACAAACCACAACACAACGCAGACACGCCCTCTTAACGTCCTTTTTAAGGGCGGATGATGAAGAGGTGTCTTTCTTTAGTCATCGGGCGCACGCAAGCAAGCATCACATTAAATGTCAAGATAAATGTTCTGTACAACGTCCTGACCTTCTGAAGTTTCGAACATACAACTACGTTCTACTGCCTCCAATCAGTTTCAATTTGTCATGATTCACTTCCATACGAGAAGGCTGGTTCCACAGAAAAGCTATTTTTTTCTTGTCTTCGTTGACAAAAATGGATTCCACATAATCTTTTAATTAGTTAGAATTGATCATTTCTCTGAGCTATTCTACACACATAACATATGGACGTGAATCGGGGACAATAGGACAATGTTGAGAATACCATAGACAGCTAAGAAGAGTAATGAAAACGTTTTGAAAGAGGTCAAAGCAAAAAGAGATCTAATTTCCAATATTAGGAAGAAACAAACATCATTTTTTTGCCATGTAATGAGAAGAGAACAACTGGAATGTATTATGACAACTGGGAAAATTGAGGGACGAAGAGACAGAGGGAAGCAAAGAGAAAAGATATCAGACAGCTTAAGAGAATGGCTTATCTGAAGGTCAACAACAGAAATGATAAATAACTGTCGAGATCGAAAGTTGTGGAGAGACATGATCACCTACGCTAGCAGGCATGGTATTGATGATAATGATGATGATTCTGAACACCCCTCTCTTGTGCATCTACCATCTGAGGTTATATCTGAGGTTACATCTGAGGTTACATCTGAGGTTACAACTGAACTCATGTTTTTGAGTTCATTTACCCATCTATATTCTTCTTTTCTCTTTTCACTGATATCTAAAAGGTGTCGGGGTTTATATCATTTGTCGTTCTTGAGCTGCTCGAACTGTCTGAATTAGTGATTTTCATTTGTTGTTACATGTCTCTGTCACTGCATCTATCCATCTTCTTGTTTTCTCTTTTCACTGACAGCTAAAAGGTGTCGTGGTTTATATCATTTGTCGTTCTTGAGCTGCTCGAACTGTCTGAATTAGTGATTTTCATTTGTTGTTACATGTCTCTGTCATTGCATCTATCCATCTTCTTATTTTCTCTTTTCACTGATACCTAAAAGGTGTCGTGGTTTATATCATTTGTCGTTCTTGAGCTGCTCGAACTGTCTGAATTAGTGATTTTCATTTGTTGTTACATGTCTCTGTCACTGCATCTATCCATCTTCTTCTGGGTCTTTATCTTAGTCTTTTTCTATGTATTCTCGAGAAGAACGCCCTTGATGGTGATTGGTAAGGATTCATTACCCATCTATACATTCAGTCATATGTATATAGCGTCGGCAAAAATCGACTTTAACATTTAAACAATTAATAAGAGATAAAGAAGTCTTTCGTTATAGATAATTGCTTACATTCTCCTCAAATAAATAATTGTTTATTTTCTCCTCAACAAATAATTGTTTATTTTCTCCTCAAAAGAAATTTTAAAAATATTTTCTTGTCAATAGATAACTCTTTATTTTCTCCTCAACAGATAATTGTTTATCTTCTCCTCAATAGATACTTGTTTAATTTCTCCTCAAAAGAAATTTTTTAAATAATTTCCTTCTCAATAGATAATTGTTTATTTTTCTTCACAATAGATAATTGTTTATTTTCTCCTAAATAGATAATTGTTTATTTTCTCCTCAATAGATAATTGTTTATTTTCTCCTCAATAGATACTTGTTTATTTTCTCCTCAGTAGATAATTGTTTATTTTCTCCTCAATAGATAATTGTTTATTTTCTTCTCAATAGATAATTGTTTATTTTCTCCTCAATAGATAATTGTTAACTTTCTCCTCAATAGATAATTGTTTATTTTCTCCTGAATAGAAAATTGTTTATTTTCTCCTCAATAGATAATTGTTTATTTTCTCCTCAATAGATAATTGTTAACTTTCTCCTCAATAGATAATTGTTTATTTTCTTCCCAATAGATAATTGTTTATTTTCTTCTCAATAGATAATTGTTTATTTTCCTCTCAATATATAATTGTTTATTTTCTTCCCAACAGATAATTATTTTTTTTCTCATACAGAGATAATTGTTTATTTTATCTTTCATAAATAATTGTTTTTTTCTCCTCAACAAATAATTGTTTATTTTCTCCTCAATAGATAATTGTTTCTGTTCTCCTCAATAGATAATTGTTTCTGTTCTTCTCAATAGATAAGTGTTTCTTTTCTTCTCAATAGATAAGTGTTTCTTTTCTTCTCAATAGATAAGTGTTTCTGTTCTCAATAGATAATTGTTTCTGTTCTTCTCAATAGATAATTGCTTTTTTTTCTCCTCAATAGATAATTGTCCCTTTTCTTTTAGATAATTTTTTAAATTTTCTCTTCAACAGATAATAGCTTCTTTTCTCCTGAATAGATAATAGTTTATTTTCTCCTCAACAGAAAATAGTTTTTTTTCTCATCAAAAGATAATTGTTTATTTTCTCCTCAACAGATAATAGCCTCTTTTCTCCTGAATAGATAATTGTTTATTTTCTCCTGAAAGTGGCAGTTTAGTTAAAATTATAAACGTTCTCCATCATTTACCGATGAAGATCTCCTAAATCTAGTACAATTCCCTCATTCTTAAAACTGATTTTTGATGGAAGTGGTTCACATTCGTGACAGCACACGCGCAGCATTTGGTTATTTGGTTATGGAAGGCCCCGGTATCACTGCAAACGAATTATAATCCATAATTGCTCAAACGCCCGTGCCAGTGGAATCATCCGAATTAATAACTCATCTCCCAAACAAAGAAAGGTAGCTGTAGTCCCCATCGTAGCAGTCTCAGCACACGCCAAAAGACATAAGGAGAAACCACGCAGAAAGTGAACACAGCCAACTGTTCCCTGTCATAAAATATATGCATTCATCGTAAACAATTGGAATATCGGAACACGATCAAAACGGATGAAACACACAGCTCACGGTGTGCACAGAGCACTTAACTCAGTAGCTCCTGCAACAAACCGGACTTGGAATATGAGGAAACTGCAACAAGGAACACTTTTCAGACATAGCCTTCAATAGTTCCTGCCGCCTATCCACCATATTGCTCGGAAGTTCACGTCCTCCGCAACACAAACTCGTTGACAATCGGTAGAAGATTACTACGGTATCCTCTTATAATATGAGCCTGCCCCTGGTAAACGGGACTGTATCTGAGCCCCCATTACTTGTTTAGAAACAAGCAGAATGAATGTTTCCAATGATATTTTAGTATTTAATGTCTGTAACAAAATGATCAAAGATTGATTTATTTGAGAGTTTGGGAATATGCAGTATTCAATTATAATCCACACAAGTTTCTGATGCATCTTTTTCTAATGACATGGATTTATAATTTTAAAGAAAAAAACGTGTTTTTTCTATCTTGGAGCCTTGATGGCTGAGTGGCTAGTGTGCTCGCTTCCTGACTAGAAATGGCTGGGTTCGATTCCCAGTAGTGGTAGATTGTTTTTTCGGCCTGCAAGGCTGCGGCGTTCACCCAGTCTCTAAAAATGGGTACCATAGATTTTTCTTGGAAGTAAATGCTGCCTGGCGTGATACCGTCCACATGACCCAAAAAATGTGCAGAGGGCATAGAAAAGTATAGTCACTAACCCCATATTCCCCATACGCCTAACAAGGCTTGGAGGAAACCTTTACTAATTTTTTTTTACTTTATTCTATTTTCCTGTAAAGACACGAGAAAATCAACTAAAGTACCGGTGATTTACAGCCGTGAATAGAATATCGTAGCGGAAATGTTTCATGACTTCTAGACTGACACTTCCGGTTTACCAGTTACGTCATTGGTTTCTCCAAAGATAAAAACTAATCCGGGCATCACTGGTAAATAAAAAATTGGCATTATTACCTGTCGTTTCCGACACTAGCATCTGTTGCCTGGCACGAAACAAACTGCTTGCGCTTATACATGATGTGGGAGCTAAGGAGCACCTGCTACAACATCTGAGTATCTTCAAACACATGCAACCAACCAATGTACACACGTTTACCACCAGCAGAACAGGCAAGGGACGTGCGCATGTGTACGAAGTCTCTATCGATCGTGTAAATTGTAAATTAAATGGATGAAGTCAAATCGTTGTGAAATAACGTGTTACATCCCACTCACAGTTCTTTTGCATAGTAAAAAAAAAAAAGTAAAGTACCCCCGTCACGCCAACGCCAAGTGGCGTATAGGGAATATAGCACATGATTTTTGGGGTAATGTGGTCGGTATTACGCCCGTGTTGCTTTACTTTTCCAGAAAAAAAATCAGGTACCCATTTAAGGCTGGGTGACCCCGGAAGCCGTCGGTTGGGATCGAACCCTACCTCTTGTCCTTTGTAGTCCAGTTCACTAACCACTGGGCTATCGCGGCTCCAGTTCGTTTGCATGGTTCATAGTTTTTTTTTTTTCTTCACAGTTCATTGTTTACGATGAATTATGATATCTCATGATGAAGGACAGTTCAGCTGCGTTTACTTACGGTGCTGCTTGGCCTTATGCCTTTTGGCGTGTGCTGTAGCTACTATAATGGGGACTGGAGCTGCCTTTCTTTGTGTGTATCCTACAATGCGATGGGATGTTAGTTCGGTTATTTTCACTAGCACGGGCGGTTGAGCAATTATGGATTTTAATTCGTTCGCAGTGAAAACGGAGTCTTCGACTACCCATAACCATAATCATAATCACAACAATAATCATAACAATAACCATAACTATAACCATAACCATAATCATAACAATAACCCTAACTATAAATATAACCATAACCATAATCATAATCACAACAATAATCATAACAATAACCATAACTATAACCATAACCATAAACATAACAATAACCCTAACCCTAACTATAACCATAACCATAATCATAACAATAACCATAACCATAATCATAACAATAACCCTAACTATAAATATAACCATAACCATAATCATAACCACAACAATAATCATAACAATAACCATAACTAAAACCATAACCATAATCATAACAATAACCCTAACTATAAATATAACCATGGAGCCGCGATAGCTCAGTGGTTAGTGAACTGGACTACAAAGGACAAGGGGTAGGGTTCGATGTCAACCGACGGCTTCCGGGTTCACCCAGCCTTAAATGGGTACCGAATTTTTTTCTGGGAAAGTAAAGCAGCACGGGCGTAATACCGACCACATTACCCCAAAAATCATGTGCTGAAGGTCTGTAAAATATAGGGTCACTAACACCATATTTCCCTATACGCCACTTGGCGTGACGGGGGTACTTCACTTTTTTTTTACTATAACTATAACCATAATCATAACCATAACCAAAGTTCTTTAACTCTGACACCTTAATTGTTCCAATTTGTGCCCTTCCAGGAAGATGGAATACACTAGAGACTCTTCCGTTGTCTATTAAAGGTGATTAGAATAAGTTGTAACTAAAAATGTTCGCACTTTTCTTGCTAATAATTAATTATAGCACTCCAGACACATCCGAGTTGTCACTCTTTGATCTTTTTATTACGCGCATTAACTACTAAAATAACGATCGTAAAAACATATTGACTTTTACTGAAGATATTACCTTCTGTGTGTGGTCTCACAAATTAAAACCACCTCCATAAAATATCAATTTTGAGAATGAGGGGAATGTAGTAGACTGCAGACTTCTTCATCCATGAACAATGCAACGTGTGGTCTCACAAATTAAAACCACCTCCATAAAATATCAATTTTGAGAATGAGGGGAATGTAGTAGACTGCAGACTTCTTCATCCATGAACAATGCAACGTGTGGTCTCACAAATTAAAACCACCTCCATAAAATATCAATTTTGAGAATGAGGGGAATGTAGTAGACTGCAGACTTCTTCATCCATGAACAATGCAACGTGTGGTCTCACAAATTAAAACCACCTCCATAAAATATCAATTTTGAGAATGAGGGGAATGTAGTAGACTGCAGACTTCTTCATCCATGAACAATGCAACGTGTGGTCTCACAAATTAAAACCACCTCCTTAAAATATCAATTTTGAGAATGAGGGGAATGTAGTAGACTGCAGACTTCTTCATCCATGAACAATGCAACGTGTGGTCTCACAAATTAAAACCACCTCCATAAAATATCAATTTTGAGAATGAGGGGAATGTAGTAGACTGCAGACTTCTTCATCCATGAACAATGCAAAATTTCAAAGATAAGAACTAAACTGTCACTTTGAGATTGAGACGAACAGCTTCCCTTCACTTTATTTGAAGACGATAAGCTTAGTTTGGTACATTTCTTAATCGTTGTTATTATGTTCTTCAACTTACAGTTTACTATTCATGTTTCCATTCTTGTATGGAAGCGAAGGCGCGCCTCACTGCACCAGAGCTGGAAGTTGTCAGCGATCCACAGCTGATGGCTTGCGTCAGGATCGGTGAACCAGAACCATCTAGAGCCTGCTCCACATCTCCGTGGTACCTCTAGTAACAGACTAATCTGTCTAGTCTGGACAAGCGTGCATGGACCGAAGAGGGAAGACATCCCGGTACTAAAAAAATAACATGCTGAAGTCGGATGTGTTGGGCCGAAAGGCGCAAATATCACAGTTATACTGCAAACCACAACACAACGTAGACACGTCCACTTAACGTCCTTTTAAGGGCGGATGATGAAGAGGTACTCTCCTTTAGTCATCGGGTGAACGCAAGCAATCTTGTTTAGCTGGAACTGCTGTCGACCATGAACAATCTCGTAGACAGCAAAGATGAAGATTGATTCATTCAAAACAAAATGATGCAGGAAAATCCTTCATTCTTTCAGTACGAAAAGTTGTTCTTTTTGTTTAATATTATTTTTTTTATCGTTCGCCAGCTTTTTAACTACGACGAAGTCCCTAGACACTAGGAACTGAATTTTGCGTGTTAATCCATTTTTACCTGGCAGCCGTGTTCACAGGGTCCCTCGCCGCACAGGCAGATAACTCCGTCTTCGGAGGTACTCATATTTTTTTCCGTCGATGAGTAATTGACGTGACAAATAGCATCTACGCCATCTTAAAGTTTTTTTTTTTAAAGTAGACGATGAAGTGGATAATTCCTCCCCTTAGTAGCCCCCGGGTTAACGCCAGACAGAAAGGAAGGAAGAAAAAAGTGACGACAAATGGGGAGGAAAAAGGGAAGACAAAAGGGAAGGAAAAAGAAAGAAAGGTAGAAAACACTAATGAAAGAAAGAAAAGACAAAAGAAAAAAAGAAAGAAAGAAAGAAAGTCAGGATAAAAGTCATAAAGAAAGACAAAAAAAGAAAGAAAGAAAGTCAGGATGAAAGAAAGATAGAAAGAAAGAAAGAAAGAAAGAAAGAAAGAAAGAAAGAAAGAAAGTCAGGATGAAAGACATAAAGAAAGACAAAAAAGAAAACAGTTAGAAAGAAAGAAAGAAGAAAGAAAAAAGACAGAATGAAAGAAAGACAGAAAGAAAGAAAGTCAGGATGAAAGACAAAAAGAAAGAAAGAAAGAAAGAAAGAAAGAAAGAAAGAAAGAAAGAAAGAAAGAAAGTAATCACTCTACACATATCGCAAAGTCAGCGCGCTAACCTTTGAGCTAGTGACCCTCCTAATTCGTTCTACCAAAAACAACGTCACGATATAAGCACAGTAACACGTGACCCAATACTTGAAGCACGCCAGGTCAGGTGGACTGTAAGCTGTGGCACTCTCTTTAACTCTTTACGTGCACTCAACACTAATGGCACATACTGTTGTCCAAACAGAGGAGGGGTGTGGGTAGTCTAGAGATACGACGTCGGTCTCGTGACGGGAATGATCTGGGTTCAGAACCAACCGAAAGCAGCGGTGATTTTTTTCAAAAACAGGAACAATTAATCCGTAGGTTTTTTATGACCTTATCTTCCCCTGACCTTTTGGGTAACTCTCTCAGGTAACGACAATAAACAGGAGGTCCCGTGTGCACTCGCACACGTTAAAGATATCTTGACAATTAAATAATCGAAAGGATTATATCTGTCTATTGACCTTTCGAGCCGTAGCCGGTCCATAGGACGTAGCCCAAGATACTCCCTCTCTTATCTTAATTTTTTGTTCTATCAGTTTTCAATTCTTTTAAAGATATTTTATCAAATCTCGCCATTTGTCTCTGTTCTGTGCAAACAGCTCTATCTCATTGAGGGAGCCGATTCCTGCTGCTCTTGCCTCTCTCATCAATGTTCTTCTCAGTGTCTCTCTGGGTCTTCCACTTTTCCTCTTACCTGTTGTTTCCCATATGAGGGTTTGCTTTGCTATTTGGTTATTATCTCTTCTCATCACATGTCCAACATATGACCATCGTCTTTTCTTTATTACTGAAGATATTAGTGGTTGATTGGCGATTTCTCTAATTTCCTCGTTTGTTTTGAATTCGTTCCACGCTATACCAAGTATTTTTGTATGTGAAAGGATTAGGTCCAAAAAAATATGGCTGCTGCCCAGGGCAAAATTTGCTGCAAAAAAACTTACCCGCAACGTGGATGCCAGTACGTAGTACGGAGTTCGTGCACGTGGGCCAGGATTCTCCTTGGATTTTATCGAGATTCTCGATGGGGATGTCGGGGCACCTATGGGTTCATCCGGTGTACAGTGATGATGATTCTAACAAGAAACAAAATGTTGTCCAGTTTGGTTAATAATCTTCACAACAACGGTGTGCTAGCCACTGCCAGACTTGGGCGCTGGACTCAAGGACACTAAACATTGATTCATCATCATCAAGTGCCGGGTCTGCTGGCGTAGGTGATCATGTCTATCCACAACTTTCGATCTCGACAGTTAATTATCATTTCTGTTGTTGACCTTATGCCAAGCCATTCTCTTAAGTTGCCTGGTATTTTTTTCTCTTTGCTTCCCTCTGTCTCTTCGTCCCTCAATTTTCCCAGTTGTTACAATATATTCCAGCTGTTCTCTTCTCATTACATGGCCAAAATATTATGATTGTTTCTTCCTAATATTGTAAATTAGCTCCCTTTTTGCTTTGGCCTCTTTCAGAACGTTTTCATTACTCTTCTTAGCTGTCTATGGTATTCTCAACATTCTTCTGTAAAACCACATTTCTAAAATTCATTACAAAAGTGAAATGTGTTGGATAAATGACAGGAAATAACCTAAGAGAGAAGATCAGAAACGATGAACTAAGGGAAACAACTAAAAGCGACTACCACAATTAATTACAGGAAGAAACGACAGATGTTTGACCACGTATGGCCTTTTTCGTCATGTCAGACGGTCCAGTAAAGGCTATTGCGTATTTTTTTTAAGGTTTTGTTTTTGTCGAACAGCTTCTCTCGTGGCTAATTCTACCAATGTTTGACAAACACACACGGCCACAGAATGAACAGGTAAAGCCCACTGATCCACAGGGTTTCCATCCTTTTTCATGAGTCTTTTCTCTTCTAAGCTTTGCCTTAGCACAGTCTCAAATGATGTTATACCGTTCCTATACATTTTCTCCATGATGTGCGATCACTAGTCAGATGTTCCCAGTCATTTTCACAGATGGAGAAGTCATTCAGAGATGATTTACAGATATCTCTATATCGTAGTTTAAGTTTGTCGATTTGTCTTTTTCCGTGTATTTTCTATATATTTTCTTCCATCTGGTTCTCTATATATCTTATTCCCTACGTTCTCCTATATATCTTCTTTCCTCTGTCTCCCTATGTAACTTCTTTCCTCCTGTACCCTATATGTCTTATTCCCTATTTTTCCGTGTTTATCTTCTTCCTTCTTTCACTATATAACGCATTCCTTCTATTCCTATATATAACTCCTTCCCTGTGTTCACCTTTATATTTTATTCCCTCCTCTGTTCTCCTATATATCTTATTCCCTATATTCCTCCATATAAAACTTCTCCCTCGGTTCCCTAAATATCTATATATCTTTTTCCATTCGTTCCCCTATATATCTTAATCCCTCTATTCCCCTATATATCTTGTTACCTCTTTTCCCCTATTAACTTTATTCCCACAACGTTTCTGCTTCCCATATCTGCCACAGGTGTTCCCTTCTTATTACACAGCCATGAAATCATCTTTGTATTTATGGTAGTCTCTTTTCAAAACGTTCTTATTACGCCTCTTAGCTGTCCATGGTATTCCTCAACATTCTTTTGTTAAATCATATTTATGTGGCTTTCAATGATTTTCTTGCCTTTGATCAGACTGTCGATGATTCACATGTAAAGCCTGGCTGTACATAACAATGACGAAACCCCGTTTTCTTGTTTCTTTGCATCGATACTGTTATTCTCTTTGAAAAAGCAGCCTTTGTTGGGAAGTCTTTACTTACTTAAACTACTAGAAACTCAGAAAAGAAATGATGATTAAGGTAAAAGTGCTACGTTTGTCATTCTTTTGAATATATCACAGAAGGCTATTGATATTACTCATAATACAAGTCTGTACTGGAGGAACTGCTTTTAAGAACACCATTAACGCAGAATATGGAGTTTACATCGATTACCAAGACACCAGAGAGAGAGAGAGAGAGAGAGAGAGAGGTTCGATGTTTGTAGGGAGTTATATCCATTGAAATATGGATCTCCTTTACTCTTGAGTATTGGATCTGATTCTACGTAATGGTTAGGTTGTACCCATCCTTATTTTGCCGCATTAACCCACCAAGCGTGGTCAAGGTTGAATAGACGGACAGAGACATACAGAGAAATTGTAATGAAATGAATAACATGAAATATCAAGTTGATGTAAGAAAGAATGAAAGAAAGAAGGAAAAAGAGGAAAGAAAGAATGAAATGTAAAAAGAGCTACCCTTACTCTCTCTCTATCCCTTCCTTCCTTCCTTCCTTCCTTCCTTCCTTCCTTCCTTCCTTCCTTCCTTCCTTCCTTCCTGCCTTCGCTTCTCTCTTTCTACATTTCTTTCTTTGTTTCCGTTTTTCCTGCTTTCTTTTATTCTTTCTTTCATCATTACTTTATATTTTCTTATATATATTTTCTAATTTGTATATATATATATATATATATATATATATCCCTCTAGCAATGTTTCGTAGTTTAATATTTTCTTCATTTTCTATGTTTATTATTTCCTAATATTCTTCATTTATTTCATTTTCCATTCTTTCTTTTTTTTTTCTTTCTTTCTTTCTTTCTTTCTTTCTTTCTTTCTTTCTTTCTTTCTTTCTTTCTTTCTTTTATCACTACTTTCTATTTTCCTCTGTCTTTCATTTAATCCTCTCTTATCCCTGCTATCGATGGAATTATTTCGTAGTTCCTTATTCTCTTCTTTCCCTATGTTTTTTTTTCAATTTCCTCACTTTCTTTCTTTCACTCTCTCTTTCTGTCTATCTTTCTTTTATTTAAAAAAAAATAATTTTTTCCTAGGTTGCTTTTTTTTTCCATTTCTTTTCCCTAATATCTCCCTCGGAGTCAGATGTACCCCGTAGTAACAAAATGAGAACCGCTGATGTAGATCATTCTAGAAAACGATTGTCTTCTACATTACAGAATCATGAATGAATAATTATAGACATAATCAGTGCTCTTGACATTTGAAAGAACGCCACTCTTAAAACATATTTATCACTGAAATAAAAAGGAAACTATATATATATAAAACGTATTGAAGAAGATATATTTAAAACACAACAAAAACATAAATAAATTATTAACAAATAGCAAATGCATAACCACATTGTTCAAAGAATAAAACTTTACAAGGT
The DNA here is from genome assembly GCA_032433765.1 of Megaustenia siamemsis. Taxonomy (NCBI): domain Eukaryota; kingdom Metazoa; phylum Mollusca; class Gastropoda; order Stylommatophora; family Ariophantidae; genus Megaustenia; species Megaustenia siamemsis. The sequence continues at coordinate 62,310,891 of JAVIAB010000126.1, forward strand.
AAATTAAAAGGAAGGAAGGAAGAATGAGAAAGCCAACGGAACAAAGAAAAAGGAAATAAAATAAACAACAAAAACTCCAAATACACGTGACAAAAAGCCCCGGGGATATTAGAAGCAGAATAAATTCGGACTTTACCTTGATTAAAGCGAAGATAAAGAACGAAAGGTTTTGTGGACGAAAGTGTACAGACTGCCTGAAGTGAGGTGTTTGGGAGAGCTCTCAGCTGGGGGAAGGCTGTAGAAACAAAATAGGGATCTGACGTCTAGGAAATAAATTAAAATGTTCGAATTGATGGTAATCAAACGGCAAGATGAAATTGAGACATGATTTCAGGTTGATTTGAAGAAAAATCGTGTTTGATTGAAATGATTATATGGAAGAACAAATACGAGAGAAGAGAGGAAATAAATTCGGTTATAATGTAGTATATTGGAGGTCATAATATAAATAATCTAAGGTATGTTGATGATACAGTCTTAATCGCTAAGAGTGAAAATGAGTTACAAGAAATGTTGGACATTATAGTGAAAGAAAGCAAAAATAAAGGACTCAGCCTTAATTGCAAAAAGACAGAGGTAATGGTAACAACAAAGTAAAGACATCACCTCAGTGCAGAATAAAGACAAGTGGAACAATATTAAAACAGGTAAATGAATTTAAATATTTGGGAACTTTGTTAACCTCAGACGGAAGATGTACAAAAGAGGTGAGATACAGAATGGCTCAGGCAAAAGCAGCTTTCCAAAAAAATGAGGAATATACTATGCAATCCATTTTTGACAATAGAAACAAGAAAAAGAGTTCTTAAATGTTATGTAGAGCCAGTCTTAACATATGGATGTGAATCATGGACAATAGGACAACATACAAGAAAATCACTGGAGTCTGTAGAAATGTGGTTTTACAGAAGAATGTTGAGAATACCATGGACAGCTAAGAAGAGTAATGAAAACGTTCTGAAAGAGGTCAAAGCAAAAAGAGAGATAATTTCCAATATTAGTAAGAAACAATCATCATTCTTTGGCAATGTAATGAGAAGAGAACAGCTGGAATATATTGTAACAACTGGAAAAATTGAGGGACGAAGAGATAGAGGGAAGCAAGGAGAAAAAATACAAGAGAGCTTAAGAGAATGGCTTGGCAGGTCAACAACAGAAATGATAAAGAACTGTCGAGATCGAAAGTTGTGGAGAGACATGATCACCTACGCCAGCAGGCCCGGTACTTGATGATGATGATGATGATAATAATGTAGTATAATCAACCCTACCCAAGGATATCTATTTTCTTTGTGTTTTCGGTGTTTGTAAACAGACCATTGTCTCCATGTAATGTGTTTGCCTCATAACGAGTATCAACTCTACCGCTATATCGATAAAAAACTTTCTTTACTGAAAGAGGAAAATAAATTCGGTTATAATTTATTTCGATTTCTTCTTCATATTAATTCTATTATTGTTGAATTATTGTGCAATGTGTTGCACATTGCAGTCTGGTCATCGCTGTTTGTTTAATGAACTCTTTCAGTACGTTTCGAAGTTGGAATACTTGGTTACAACAGGCAAAATACAAGGAAAGAGAGATCGCGAAGCAAAAAAGAGAGAAAGTACTAGATAGTTTGGTGTCATGGCTTGGCAAACAGTCAACAACAGAACTGATATGGTGCACTGTAGATAGAAGATTGTGGAAGGATATGATCGCCTACGCCAACCGGTATAGCACATGATGATGAGTACGTGTCGAAGCACCATGCGCCATGCAGATTTCGGTCGTGTACATTTAGCCGCACAGTGCGTCACTCTCAATTTGATTAGTGTGAACTGTCATCAAACCATATTCTTTTTTACAAATATTGTATCATCTTGTTGTTGGTGAAGTCCTTGTTTAATTATCTAAATATTCATATATCTTAAGTCTTCATTCATTCATAAAGTGCCGTTTTCGCATCGAAGGTTAGCTACCATGGAGCGCCATCCCACTCTGTCTCTTCTTTTGATGGTGCTGATTTGTAATATGCTGACTTGTCCATCTTTTAATGTTATTTTTATAGATTAATATAGATTATTTATAGATTTCTAAGATTATTATTTTTCAGTGAAACCGGAGCCTTCCATAATCATAACCATAACAAGAACTCTCCGAACACTTCCGGATAAACGACCGAGCCCATAAGGGTGAAAACTCATGGCAAGACGGCGGCCTCGAGACAGAGAGGTTGTGGGTTCAAATCTGACCGGCTACACCGCTTGGGATTTTTATTTATAATTTCTCTCTGGGGCAACCACCCCTGGTCTCAGCAGCCAGGCCCGGCTTGAAAATATGAGTACATCCGAAGTCGGAGTTATCTGCCTGTGCGGCGAGGGATCCCTGTACACACGGCTGCCAGGGAAAAATGGATTAACATGCAAAATTCTGTTCCTAGTCTCGTCAGAGTTAAAAGCTGGCGAAAGAAAAAAAAATATGGAAGAAGATTTCTCTCATTTGTAATATTGCTATTTCAAGCTGAGTATATAGTTCATGACGGTTAACAATATACATTTTTATAGCTTAAATATGTTATATTTCAGTGATATGTTAGTAGACTATAACAGTTATATTTCAGTGATATGTTAGTAGATTATAACAGTTATATTTCAGTGATATGTTAGTAGACTATAACAGTTATATTTCAGTGATATGTTAGTAGACTATAACAGTTATATTTCAGTGATATGTTAGTAGACTATAACAGTTATATTTCAGTGATATGTTAGTAGATTATAACAGTTATATTTGAGTGATATGTTAGTAGGCTATAACAGTTATATTTCAGTGATATGTTAGTAGACTATAACAGTTATATTTCAGTGATATGTTAGTAGACTATAACAGTTATATTTCAGTGATATGTTAGTAGATTATAACAGCTATATTTCAGTGATATGTTAGTAGACTATAACAGTTATATTTCAGTGATATGTTAGTAGACTATAACAGTTATATTTCAGTGATATGTTAGTAGACTATAACAGTTATATTTCAGTGATATGTTAGTAGACTATAACAGTTATATTTCAGTTATATGTTAGTAGACTATAACAGTTATATTTCAGTGATATGTTAGTAGACTATAACAGTTATATTTCAGTGATATGTTAGTAGACTATAACAGTTATATTTCAGTGATATGTTATTAGACTATAACAGTTATATTTCAGTGATATGTTATTAGACTATAACAGTTATATTTCAGTGATATGTTAGTAGACTATAACAGTTATATTTCAGTGATATGTTAGTAGACTATAACAGTTATATTTCAGTGATATGTTAGTAGACTATAACAGACCTCTTGAGTACATTTCCAAGCCTAATTAATGTATGTTTTACTAGTATGTCATTAGACTACATCAAACCTCCTGAATCTGAATGTTTGGTTCAATTAGTTACCGCATCATATATGTTTTAGTAGATTTCCAATAGATTTCATGAATCTAAGTATCGGCTCCAATTAATTCTTCAGCAATGTGTTAGTAGACTACACCAGACTTCATGAATATGAAATTAGTAATTAAGTCCGGCCGTGTGTTAGTAGGGAACCGACACAACACTGTGGGTAGTGGACTGGACTACAAAACCTGATTAACGGCTTCCAAGTTTACCCAGTCTTTAATGTGTGCCGAATTTTGTTCTGGGAAAGTAAAGCAGCAAGGGCGTAATATCGACCACATTACCCCAAACATTATGTGCCGAAGTTCTATAAAAATTATGGTTACTAACATCATAGTCCCTATACGTCACTTGGCGTGACGGGGACTCTTTACATTTTTTACTATGTGTTAGGAGACTACACTAGACCTCTGTGTGTCGTAAGTCATTGATCTATAACATCACCTAAATTAGTCTAAACTATAACTACAGTAACTACATAGGTCTATTTTGGTAGCTGTATAGTAACACTTTCAGCCCAGACCAATGTCTCTGACGATTGGAAAGTATTATATCGACTATTATTAATTCCCAGTAATAGCATTTTCACGTTGTGCAACCGCTTTAGTTCGATTTATTTGACAAGTCTAAGTTTGGAACAAAATACAACCAGAAGTTCAGTCAGTTCTTCAGCCTGAACGGTCCGGAGTGAGATATAGTAAACGTGTATGAAGTTTACCCAAATATTACAAAGAATCGTCATGAGACGTGTAAGGAACAAAATAAAAGCAGAAATAAGTGAGGAATAATGTGGATTTGTGGAAGGCAAGGGCACCAATAATGGAGCAGTGGTTAGTGAACTATACTACAAGCCGTGTTCGTTCCTGATCGACCGCTTCCTGGTTCACCCAGCCTTAAGTGGGTACCGGATTTTTTTCCGGTAGAGTAAAGCGGTGAGGACGTAATACCGACCACATTACCCCCAAAATCATGTGCCGAAGGTCTATACAAATTATGGTCATCAACACCATATTCCCTATACGCCATTAGTGTGACGGGGCTATTTACTTTACTTATTTTAATGGGCACCAATAAAACACTATTTATTCTGAAAACACTGATAGAAAGAGCTATAGAGGTCAAGAAAGATCTCTATATGTTCTCTATAGACTACATAAAAGCATGTGATAAAGTAGAGCATATGGAAATAATCAATGTTGGATAAATTAAACATTGAAGGCAAGGATCTGCAAATCATAAAAACAAACGTGCTGGCAATAAACAGCAGCTATAAGAATTAGCTCAAGAATTAACTAAACAGGAAAGTTGCTATTTATAAATAAAGTCAGTCGGACAAAGCTGTCTCTGTTGTCGGATTTCTTTTCACGTTACAGCGAGCATATTATAAGATCAATAGTAGATATCAAAGGAATTGAAGTCAACGGTCACAGCATAAACAATTTGCGATATGCGGATGACACAGTCTTAATAGCAGAGACAGAGAATGAACTACAAGAAATTATAGACATAAGAGTAAAAGAAAGCATCAAGAAAGGTCCCAGTATGAATAGTAAGAAAACAGAAGTAATGGTAATATCGAAGAAACAATCATCACCATCATGCAGCATAAAAATAAACAGGACAAACCAGAAACAATGGCAAACACGTGAAACTCTTGCGCATAATAGAACCATCATTAAAAAGAGGAATGGTTCTCAATAACAAGTAAGAATGTAAACAGGTTGCAGCTGACAGTCAGACATGGACAAATATGACTTCTGTCCTGTGCAGAGTATTCGAGCCAAAACGATAATCAATCCCCAAAAAAGTGACGTAGGATGTAATCTGAGCACTGATTGGCTTGTTGTTCTAATGAGGCCAAGTCAGCTACTGAACTAAAGTGCATATGATTAATCTTTGATCTCCTTATAATGGTGAAGTTAGAGTGACGTCGGATTTAATCTGAGCACTGATTGGCTTGTTGTTCTAATGAGGCTAAGTCAGCTACTGAACTAAAGTGCATGTGATTAATCTTTGATCTCCTTATAATGGAGAAGTTAGAGTGACGTAGACCTATGCTTCAAGTTTAGATTGCCCTAGAACATCTTCAGCGTTCAAGTATTTTGATTATGCGACCTTGACTCTTTGTATGGTACCAAGATAAGCTGGTAGGAACAACGTCATGACACACGATGAGCTAGTCACATGACCGATACCCCTACATACATATGAGTCCATGATAAGCTGGTAGGAACAACATCATGACACAAGATGAGCTAGTCACATGACCGATACCCCTACATACATATGAGTCCATGATAAGCTGGTAGGAGCAACGTCATGACACACGATGAGCTAGTCACATGACCGATACCCCTACATACACATGAGTCCATGATGAGCTGGTAGGAACAACGTCATGACACACGATGAGCTAGTCACATGACCGATACCCTACATACACATGAGTCCTAAATGGGATCACTGTAGTTGAAAACTTCTCCTCTTGTGTAAACTACACATTCACATCTAAGAGTGAATCAGTGAAGGTCACAAAATCATATTCTCTCAGTGGTTTTACTAACTACAGGTCATGTGGCTTCTGTTGGATTGGAAATGATAACTTACCACCACTGTGTGTCTATATGTTTGGAATTGGAGTCATCGATGACGGCCTAACATCATCAAGTGCTATGACGATCATCATTTTCAGGAGGACGTGAACTCCCATGGTATATAGTGGATAGGCGGCAGGAACCATGAAGGCTATGTCTGAAAAGTGTTCCTTCTTGCAGTTTCCTCATATTCCAAGTCCGGCTTGTTGCAGGAGCTACTGAGTTAAGTGCTCTGTGCACACCGTGAGCTGTGTGTCTCATCCGTTTTGATCCTGCTTCGATATCCCGCTTGTTTACGATGAATGATGATATCGTATGACGGGGAACAGTTGGCTGTGTTCACTTTCTGCGCGGTTTCGCCTTATGTCTTTTGGCGTGTGCTGAGACTGCTACGATGGGGACTACAGTTACCTTTCTTTGTTTGGGAGATGAATTAGTAATTCGGATGATTCCACTGGCACGGGCGGTTGAGCAATTATGGATTTTAATTCGTTTGCTGTGATACCGAGGCCTTCCATAACCAATAACCAATAACCAATAACCAATAACACATGAGTCCATGATGAGCTGGTAGGAGCGTCATCAGCACCGACTTCATTACCGCTATTTTAATGACGATGTTGTTCTCTCTTTGTTCTTGAATGCTTTCCCAAGACGTGCCCTTTGTACGGCAACGACCAGGTAGTGTAAGGTTTGAGTTGGCTACAGGTGGACGAATGTCACCAATATCGGTGTATGGGTCGCACACTGAATCCAGCTCCTGTCTGAGTGCTAATTTGTAATAAATATTTTTCACAATGTAACGAATATGGACTTCCGGTCAATATGGCAGTTAGGCGGCAGGCATCAGTAAAGGCTATGTCTGAGAAGTGTTCCTTGTTGCAGTTTCCTCATATTCCAAGTCCGGCTTGTTGCAGGAGCTACTGAGTTAAGTACTCTGTGCACACCGTGAGCTGTGCGTTTCATCTGTATTGATTGTGTTTCGCTATTCCGATTATTTACGATGAATGATGATATCGTCTGATGGAGAACAGATGGCTGTGTTCACTTTCTATGCGGTTTCGCCTTATATCTTTTGGCGTGTGCTGAGACTGCTATGATGGGGATTACAGCTACCTTTTTTGTTTGGGAGATTATAATAATTCTGATGATTCCATTGGCACGGGCGGTTGAGCAATTATGGATTTTAATTCGTTTGCAGTGATACCAGGGCCTTCCATAACCATAACGAATACGTTGTGCTACCAATGCCAGACCTGGATTCTAGACTCGTGAGCAATCAGAAAAATAACCACTACCGAGATGAAATGTGTTAAAGGCATGACAGGAAACAGCCTGAGAGATAAGCTCATAAATTAAGAACTGAGAAAAACAGCTAAGAGTAATTTCTGCAACTGATTACATAGAAAAACAACAGTTACAATGGATTGGACGCGTGATAAAAGAGACATATGAAAGCACATAACATTGAGCCTTTAATAAACGTGTACAGAACACAAGACAACAGTGTCGACAACGTAAAAGATTAATTGAGGGACTATTAGAAACACTAGGAAAACATAACCGCAGGAAAAGTCAACAGAGGAGTAAAAGATGAATTGAGGGACTATTAGATACACTAGGAAAACATAACCGCAGGAAAAGTCAACAGAGGAGTAAAAGATGAATTGAGGGACTATTAGAAACACTAGGAAAACATAACCGCATGAAAAGTCAACAGAGGAGTAAAAGATGAATTGAGGGACTATTAGAAACACTAGGAAAACATAACCGCAGGAAAAGTCAACAGAGGAGTAAAAGATGAATTGAGGGACTATTAGAAACACTAGGAAAACATAACCGCAGGAAAAGTCAACAGAGGAGTAAAAGATGAATTGAGGGACTATTAGAAACACTAGGAAAACATAACCGCAGGAAAAGTCAACAGAGGAGTAAAAGATGAATTGAGGGACTATTAGAAACACTAGGAAAACATAACCGCAGGAAAAGTCAACAGAGGAGTAAAAGAACCACAAACTTTATCTTCCATCGACGGTGAATGGGAAATGGGAAAGGAAAGATAAAGAAGTATACGAAGAAAAGTAGAAGAAGAAGAAAACGAAGGAAAAGAAGAAGATGAAAAAGAATAAGTAGAAGAGGAGGAAGAAGATGAAGAAAAGAAGAAGACAAAGAGGAAGAAAAAAAAGAAAAATGATCAAGAAGAAGAAAACGAGGAAAAGCAGAACAAGAACAAGAAGAGGAAGCAGAAGAAAAAAAGAGGAGGACAAAGAAGAAGAAAAAGGAGAAAAAAATGATGAAGAAGAAGAAAACGAGGAAAAGAAGAGCAAGAACAAGAAGAGGAAGAAAAGAAGAAAGAAGAAAAAAAACGTAGGAGAAGAGGAAGAAGAAAGAGAAGGAAATGAAGAAGAAGAGGAAGAAAATAAAGAAGGAGAAAAAGTAGAAGAAATTATTTGAAGTTAACAAAATGAAGTGTATTTAATCATTCGTAATCTCTATCCTTGCTCCCACTTCCAATCCAATTGAAGAAATGGATATTTAGAGCATGCAAAGAGCCAGAGACAGATACCAATTAGATAAGATAACAAACCTTATTAATGTCTATAATTATTAAAGCTAATGATTTTGAACAAATATTGTGTGATTTCATCATGTAGGGAACAGGTGAGCTAAATTAGTTGGAGACTCTTAAAGTGGGTCAGCTAGTGCGGTAGTTGCACGTAGACAGTTTGGAACCAGATGGATATCTGACAGCGATAACAAAAGCCATATGCCAGTAACGGATGTGCTGTCAGGCTGTCAGTATGTTGATGATTGAGATCATAACAGGAGAGACAGGGTTAGCTGATTTTTTTGTTGCTCACGGGGATACGGTGTTAGGTGTTTGCAGTTTTGTAACAACCAACAGGCCCTTTTTTGGAATCCTCAGGGGAAAAGATAAAGAGGAAGACCAAGGAATTCTTGGAGAAGACAGATAGAAGCAGAGGTGAAGATGATGGGGAAGACATGGAATGATCTTAAAAGAATAGCAAAAGACAGAACGACTTGGAGAGTGTTTGTTGAAGACCTATGCTCCACTGGGAACTAAAAAGGTAGAAGAAGAGGAACGGCAAATTCTATGGGAAATGTGGTCAGCATAACGTCAGACCGCCTACTTTCATAAAAAAAAATGCAAGCCATAGCCGCTAATATAATAATTTTCAACTCCAATGCTAAATCAGTCTTATTATATGGTCGTGAAACATGGAGAACAACAAAAATGACAACCATGAAGATACAGACCTTCATTAAAGAACGCTAACGCAAAATAAAATGATGGAAATGGCAGGACAAAATCACTAACATAGTTAACTGATAACATAATTATGGAAATGTACCAGTCATTTACCAGTGGATAAAGAGATACTGCGAAGACGATGGCGCTAGATAGGACACACACTGCAGAAACCAACTGAGAGTATTACACAACAGGTCCTTTTGTTGAATCCCCAAGAAAAAAAAGATTAAGAAGAAGACACAGGTATTCTTGGAGAAGACAGATGGAAGCAGAGATGAAGATGATGGGGAAGACAAGGAATGATCTTAAAAGAATGGCAAGAAACAGAACGGCTTGGAAAGTGTTTGTTGAAGATTTATGCTCCACGGGGAGCAGAAAGGTAGAAGATGAAGCTTATATAATAATAATAACGATAACAAAAGTAAAGACAACAACGATAATAATAATAATACTAATAACTAATAATAAATATCAACACTAACAACAACAGCAGCATTAATAACAATAACAAAAATATTAGTAATGTCAACAACATTATTAAGAAAAGAAAGCATCCAACATTATCAATCAAAACAAAATTGATAACAACAATAATAATAACAACCTATAGTAAAAACAATATCAGTAATAATAATAAAGAAACCTGGACAACATACTCAAACCAGGAAAAAAGACTAAATGTCTTCCACATGCGATGTCTCCGCAAAATAATGCACATCAAATGGCAGGACAAAATAACCAACTTAACTGTCCTGCAACGTGCTAAGACCCTAACAATCATGTCGATGCTCAGAAGTCGAAGGCTAAGATGGCTGGGGCATGTCCAACGGATGGAAGAAAAACGCATTCCTAGGCAAATACTATATGGCGAGCTAAAACACGGAAAACGACAAATCGGCAGACCTAAACTACGATATAGAGATATCTGCAAATCATCTCTGAAAGACTTCTCCATCTGTGAAAACGACTGGCAACATCTGGCAAGTGATCGCACATCATGGAGAGCACGTATAAGGAACGGTATAACAACATTTGAGACTGTGCTAAGACAGGACTTAGAAGAGAAGAGACTCATGAAAAAGGATGGTAAACCCTGTGGATCAGCGAGCCTGACCTGTTCATTATGTGACCGCGTGTGTTTGTCAAACATTGGTAGAATTAGCCACGAGAGAAGCTGTTCGGCAAAAACAATACCTCAAAAAAATACGCAATAGCCTCCACTAGACCGTCTGACAAGACGAAAAGGGCCATATATATATATATATATATATAATAATAATAACACAAATAATAACAATAATAATAACAACAATATATTAGTAATAACAATCATCTCACATGCACCATGTCCTTCATTTTCTGTGTCCCCCTCCTATCCATTTCATTTGTCCTCATGATGATTAATCCTCTTACTTTGATTAATCTTAATTACCTATTTTTTAATATTTGTATTCCGCTTTCTATTTCTCTGCCTATTATTCTTTCTGATGTTTTTTAGGAGCTCCCTTTTTGGTGTTGGCCTCTTTGCGAACTTCCTCATTTGTCTTTTTAGCTGTCCATGGAACTTTCAACATTCTTCTGATAAATCCCATCTCTGTGGCCTCTAGTCGTCTTTCGTTTCATAGGAAAAAAATTATTGTCCCCATTATTATGTATATATGTAAATAATACATGACTACGTTAGAGCGTTCAATTGTGTTGTAGGACAACAAGGCAGAAAATAATCCACAGTATCTAGATTGAAAACTAGAGGTGGGGTTCGATCCCAACCAACGGCTTCAGGTTTCACCCAGCCTTTAATGGGTACCGGATTTTTTTCTGGGAAAGTAAAGCGACACGGGCGTAATACCGACCACATTACCCTAAAAATACTGTGCCAAAAGTCTGTAAAGTACATGACGTGACGGGGCACTTTACTTATCAAGATTGAAACGGCGCCGCGATAGCTCAGTGGTTAGTGAATTAGACTACAAAGGACAAGGGATAGGGTTCGATCCTGATCGACGGGTTCTAGGTTCACCCAGCCTTAAATGGGTACCGGATTTTTTTCTGGGAAAGTAAAGCGGCACGGGCGTAATACCGACCACATTACCCCAAAAATCATGTGCCGAAGGTCTGTAAAATATTATTGTCACTAACACCATATTCCCTATACGCCACTTGACGTGACGGGGGTACTTTACTGACTTTTACCGAGATCGAAAGTTGACAAGCGATTAATAGATGACTGGTTAACTCATGACTAAAGCGAATCAGAACTGATAAAGATCGTACTCCAAATCCCCGTGATTGGCTACAAACAGACACCAGTCAGGTTAACCTGTAACGGTTTCGCGAAATTCGGATGCGTTGGTCCGAAAGGTGCAGACATAACAACTTGCTGTTTGAACAACTCCATGACGACACCAATCAACAATCATTAAAATTGATTTAAAGAGAAAACAATCAAGGGAAGTAATCGACGAGTGAAAATGGAAGAAGTGAAATAAATGTATGATTGATAGGAAGTTAAGCCCCTTGAGAGAGAGAGAGAGAGCTTCGCCCAGGTTTTGAATGAAGAAAATAAAAACTGAATACTGGCCAAAAAAATCAGGTATTTTACAGACAGACTAGATAGTACTTATCATGACCTGTTAAATGACTCCATTCATTGAGGAGACTCGTCTTTCTGTGTTATATGATGAGCAAAGGAAACTAATCACTGATGATAAAGCAGAGGAAGAAAGCGCAAAGATTGGCTTATATGCAATTTACGTGCCAGCCCTTGCTGTGAATGTCAATTGGAGGTTTCTCCACCACCTCCTCCTTCCTCTTCCCCTCCTCCTCCAAACTCCTCCTTCTTCTTCTTTTTCCCCTCCTCTAACTCCCCCGTCTTCTTCCCCTGCTCCCCCAACTCCTCCTTCTTCTTCCCCTCCTCCTCCTCACCTCCTCCTTCATCTTCCCCTCCTCCTCCTCCTCCTATCTCTACCTCTCCTCCTCCACCTCCTCATTCTTCATCCCTTCTTCCTCCAACTTCTTTTTCTTCTTCCCCACCTCCGCATCCACCTCCTTATCCTCCTCCACCTCCTCCTTCTTCTTCCCCTCCTCCTCCTCACTTCCTCCTTCATCTTCCCCTCCTCCTCAAACTCCTTCTTATTCTTCCCCTCCACCTCCTCCTTCATCTTCCCCTCCTCCTCCACCTCCTTCTTCTACCTCTCCTCCTCCATCTCCTCATTCTTATTCCCCACCTCCGCCTCCACCTCCTTCTTCTACCTCTCCTCCTCCATCTCCTCATTCTTATTCCCCACCTCCGCCTCCACCTCCTTCTTCTACCTCTCCTCCTCCATCTCCTCATTCCTATTCCCCACCTCCGCCTCCACCTCCTTCTTCTACCTCTCCTCCTCCATCTCCTCATTCTTATTCCCCACCTCCGCCTCCACCTCCTTCTTCTACCTCTCCGCCTCCATCTCCTCATTCTTATTCCCCACCTCCGCCTCCACCTCCTTCTCCTCCTCCTTCTTCTTCTTTTTCTTCACCGTTTGATATCACAATGAACTTTCTTTCATTCTGTCATCTTTGCGACGAGAGATAGGCCGACGAGAGACATGCCGACGAGAGATATGCCGACGAGAGACATGCCGACGAGAGATATGCCGACGAGAGATATGCCGACGAGAGACATGCCGACGAGAGACATGCCGACGAGAGATATGCCGACGAGAGATATGCCGACGACAGATATGCCGACGAGAGATATGTCGACGACAGATATGCCGACGAGAGATATGCCGACGAGAGACATGCCATGCCGACGAGAGACATGCCGACGAGAGATATGCCGACGAGAGATATGCCGACGAGAGATATGCCGACGAGAGATATGCCGACGAGAGATATGCCGACGAGAGACATGCCGACGAGAGACATGCCGACGAGAGATATGCCGACGAGAGATATGCCGACGACAGATATGCCGACGAGAGATATGTCGACGACAGATATGCCGACGAGAGATATGCCGACGAGAGATATGCCGACGAGAGACATACCGACAAGGGATATGCCGACGAGAGATATGTCAACAAGAGATAAATATATACTGAAGACGTAAATGATAACATATTGGACTTCTACCGCTATTTTAGTGACTATGTTTTTTATCTCTTTGTTCTTTAATGGCTTCCTAAGACCTGCCCCTTGTAGCACAACGACCTTCTTTTAAGAGACAAGGCGCCTCACAGCAGCAGAGCTGGAAGCTCTGAGCGACTCACAGTTTATTATTAACTCTAGGATTAGTGAATCAGAACCATCCAGACCCTTCTCCACCTCTTCTCTGTGCCTCCAGAAACAGATTAACCTGTCTAATCTAGTCAAAGCGAGTAGGGATCGACAAATGGAAGGCAATCCGGTATTTAAAATTAACGTGCTGAAAACGGATGTACTGGGTCGAAAGGCGCAAATAAACTACAACACAACGCATCAACGCCCCCTTAACCACTTTCTAAGGACGGATGACGAAGAGGACAATACATTCCTTTAGCAGTCGTCGGGTGAATAACAGAAATAAACAAATAATTTTGCTGAATTAATAACTTTTAATGTTTGAGTCACAAAATGTTGCAGCGACGAAGTGAATGTAGTTTTCTGGTCTTCACTAATTCGAGCTGCCGACATTTTAAATTTATTTTGTGACTCATTCCGATATCTACATTTTCTTGGCTCGTCCTTTAGTCTTGCAGTTGGCATTTTCATGTAAGATGCTCGAGCTGCATGATTTTTGACTTTAGTCTTGCAGTTGGCATTTTCATGAAAGATGCTCGAGCTGCATGATTTTTGACTTTAGTCTTGCAGTTGGCATTTTCATGTAAGATGCTCGGGCTCCATGATTTTTGACTTTAGTCTTGCAGTTGGCATTTTCATGTAAGATGCTCGAGCTGCATGATTTTTGACGTTTGTCTTGCAGTTGGCATTTTCATGTAAGATGCTCGAGCTCCATGATTTTTTACTTTAGTCTTGCAGTTGGCATTTTCATGTAAGATGCTCAAGCTCCATGATTTTTTACTTTAGTCTTGCAGTTGGCATTTTCATGTAAGATGCTCAAGCTCCATGATTTTTGACTTTAGTCTTGCAGTTGGCATTTTCATGTAAGATGCTCGAGCTCCATGATTTTTGACTTTAGTCTTGCAGTTGGCATTTTCATGTAAGATGCTCAAGCTCCATGATTTTTGACTTTAGTCTTGCAGTTGGCATTTTCATGTAAGATGCTCGAGCTCCATGATTTTTGACTTTAGTCTTGCAGTTGGCATTTTCATGTAAGATGCTCAAGCTCCATGATTTTTGACTTTAGTCTTGCAGTTGGTATTTTCATGTAAGATTCTCGGGCTCCATGGTTTTTTACTTTAGTCTTGCAGTTGGTATATTCATGAAAGATGCTCGAGCTCCATGATTTTTGACTTTAGTTTTCCAGTTGGTATTTTCATGAAAGATGCTCGAGCTCCATGATTTTTGACTTTAGTCTTGCAGTTGGTATTTTCATGAAAGATGCTCGAGCTCCATGATTTTTGACTTTAGTCTTGCAGTTGGTATTTTCATGAAAGATGCTCAAGCTCCATGATTTGTGACTTTAGCCTTGCAGTTGGTATTTTCATGTAAGATGCTCGGGCTCCATGATTTTTGCCTTTAGTCTTGCAGTTGGTATTTTCATGTAAGATGCTCGGGCTCCATGATTTTTGCCTTTAGTCTTGCAGTTGGTATTTTCATGTAAGATTCTCGGGCTCCATGATTTTTGACTTTATTCTTGCAGTTGGTATTTTCATATAAGATGCTCGGGCTCCATGGTTTTTGCCTTTAATTCTGCCTCTATAATAATCATCATCATCGAGTGCCATCTCCGCAACGAAGGTTGGTTACCATTGAGCTGAGCGCCATTCTGCTCTGTCTCTTGCCATGATGGTGCAGGTTGTTATAGGCTGGTTTGTTCATCTTTTGATGTTACTCGTCCATGTTAGTCTTGGTCTGCCTCTGCCTCTTTTATCTTGTATTTTCCCCTCCATGATTACATTTAGTAGGTTGTTGTGTCTTTTAACATGGCCCAAAAATCGCATTTGTCTTGTTTGAATGTTGTTGTGTAGTTCTTTTTTCATTTTTAGTTGTTTTAAGACTTCATCGTTTGTTTTCTTTTCCTTCCATCCAATTCTACCTATTCTTCTATACATGCAAATTTCAAAGGCTTCAATTCTCTGTTCTGTTTTCTTGTCTAATATCCATGTTTCTGCACCATATAGGAATGTTGAGAAGACATAACATTTTGCCATTTTTAGCTTTAGCCCTGGTGTTATTCATTTATATATAATATACTAATAGTCTATAATAATATTCATTTGGGGAACCTGGTTGGTCTCGAGGCAAGACGCCGACCTCGAGAAAGAGAGGTTGTGGGTTCAAATCCCGGCTCCCCCAGTAGGAACTTTTATTTATGATTTCTCTCTGCGGCAACCACTCCCTGGTCTCAGCAGCGAGGCCCGGCTTGAAACGTCAATTACTCATCGACGGAAAAAATATGAGTACCTCCGAAGACGGAGTTATCTGCCCTTATGGCGAGGGACCCCTGATAAATGTTCATTTATTATTATTTGTCTTCAGTATAACACTGTTGGAAACTACTATTCGTGCAGTTTCGTCCAATAAATGTTTGTCTGCAACACAAGTATTCAGCCCTACTGGGAGATACTTGCATTAATAGGAAAGTATAGAAATACAATTTATTCCCGACCTGTGATCGTAATTCTATGCTATACTCATGAGAACGCCTTCACGTAAGACATTGTCCACAATAGCTATTTTTTAGTTAGCTAAGTGGCAGTGTTCCCTAGCGTTCGGCTTCTCGTGGCAAGGCGCAGTACCATGGAGTACGGGTTCGATCCTGCTTCGGACCATATATTGTTCTTTGTTTTTTTCTGCTGTTGTTTATTTGTAATTTTTTTCTGACTGCTGTAATACAAACCTCTTCCTCCTATGATTCCCCTTTAGACTGTATACTTTCAAACGGAATAGATTCGCTGCAGGCGAATTCGTTCCCATATCCGTTCAGCCTCAACTCCAGCAACTAAAGAAATGTTCATCCCTATAGTTCATACTGTTCCGTTGAACGGTTTGCATTGTGTGAAAATGGCATGCATTTACATTCACACCGTTCTGTTGAACGTGGTGCACTCTGTACAAATGGCGCGCAGATGACAATGGACACTTCCGGGTCGCCGTAACAGCTGTCACGGGCAAAATAATCTCTATTCGTCCGCGCCAAATCCGCGTGTACTTTATGATCATTGAGCGTATCACAACAATAATCGATGTCCCAAAAAATTAAGTCATGCCTCCACTTCAGTGCGACACCCGATCCAACCACAGTCCAGCAGGTGGCAAAATTGCATTCGAAAACAGACAGTTCACAAATCCCGTCCAAGGAAAAGTAAGAACCGGGTACCGTTCCACTAAACTCCACGTTCGGCCACCTGCAGTACTATCTCAGCGCGTTAGCCCCGAAACCAAGTGCTTTTGTGGTAAGGAGAATGCGACCGGATTAATGCTGTCTCCACAACAACAAAAAATCCAAAGGAGCGAGAATCACTTGAAACCACTTTGCAGCAAAAAATTAATTAATCCTAAACGGCCATCTTGACCAGCCGCACTAGACGGAAATGCGGATCAGTCATAAATCAATTTAATTCTTTTCATCCTTGATTTGAGTTATTGGGTTATTAACTCAATTATGCATGAAAGAGTTAAATTGTTTTATTGCTGATCCACATTTCCGTTTGGTGCGGCAGGTCACGATGTCCTTCATGCTTGATGTACTCATTTACTGGAATTGTCCCAGAGATTTTTTTTTTCATTTTTAATCCATTCTCCCTTTGTTTTGTTTCCATCATCTTTTATATATCAAGTCTCCCTTGGTTTTGTTTTGTTTCCAGCATTTTGATATATCCAATCTCCTTTTGTTTTGTTTCCAGCATCTTTTATATATCAAGTCTCCCTTGGTTTTGTTTTGTTTCCAGCATTTTGATATATCCAATCTCCTTTTGTTTTGTTTCCAGCATCTTTTATATATCCAATCTCCTTTTCCTTTGTTTAAATCATCTTTTATGTGTCCAATTCCTCTTTGATGTTGCTTTTGCACAGTTTTCACTGTCACTGAAGAAGTGAATGCCATTATGTAGGCTTGTAGTACCAGGCCTATGATTTGTGAACACGATTATAGCCATCGTTGTATTCTTTCACTCTAGATAGAAGAATGGGATTCGAACAGACGTTCTCCTGGTTTGTCGACTCTGCTCAAGATGTATCAAACAACAGATAGTTAAGTAGTCTACTCACTTCAACATGTATCAGACAATTATTAGTTAATTATTCTATTCTTCTCAAGATCTATCAAACAACAGATAGTTAAATAGTCTACTCTCTTCAAGATGTATCAAACAATTATTAGTTAATTATTCTATTCTTCTCAAGATCTATCAAACAACAGATAGTTAAATAGTCTACTCTCTTCAAGATGTATCAAACAATTATTAGTTAATTATTCTATTCTTCTCAAGATCTATCAAACAACAGATAGTTAAGTAGTCTACTCTCTTCAAGATGTATCAAACAATTAATAGTTAATTATTCTATTCTTCTCAAGATCTATCAAACAACAGATAGTTAAGTAGTCTACTCTCTTCAAGATGTATCAAACAATTAATAGTTAATTATTCTATTCTTCTCAAGATCTATCAAACAACAGATAGTTAAGTAGTCTACTCTCTTCAAGATGTATCAAACAATTATTAGTTAATTATTCTATTCTTCTCAAGATCTATCAAACAACAGATAGTTAAGTAGTCTACTCTCTTCAAGATGTATCAAACAATTATTAGTTAATTATTCTATTCTTCTCAAGATCTATCAAACAACAGATAGTTAAATAGTCTACTCTCTTCAAGATGTATCAAACAATTATTAGTTAATTATTCTATTCTTCTCAAGATCTATCAAACAACAGATAGTTAAGTAGTCTACTCTCTTCAAGATGTATCAAACAATTATTAGTTAATTATTCTATTCTTCTCAAGATCTATCAAACAACAGATAGTTAAGTAGTCTACTCTCTTCAAGATGTATCAAACAATTATTAGTTAATTATTCTATTCTTCTCAAGATCTATCAAACAACAGATAGTTAAGTAGTCTACTCTCTTCAAGATGTATCAAACAATTATTAGTTAATTATTCTATTCTTCTCAAGATCTATCAAACAACAGATAGTTAAGTAGTCTACTCTCTTCAAGATGTATCAAACAATTATTAGTTAATTATTCTATTCTTCTCAAGATCTATCAAACAACAGATAGTTAAGTAGTCTACTCTCTTCAAGATGTATCAAACAATTATTAGTTAATTATTCTATTCTTCTCAAGATCTATCAAACAACAGATAGTTAAGTAGTCTACTCTCTTCAAGATGTATCAAACAATTATTATTTAATTATTCTATTCTTCTCAAGATCTATCAAACAACAGATAGTTAAGTAGTCTACTCTCTTCAAGATGTATCAAACAATTATTAGTTAATTATTCTATTCTTCTCAAGATCTATCAAACAACAGATAGTTAAGTAGTCTACTCTCTTCAAGATGTATCAAACAATTATTAGTTAATTATTCTATTCTTCTCAAGATCTATCAAACAACAGATAGTTAAGTAGTCTACTCTCTTCAAGATGTATCAAACAATTATTAGTTAATTATTCTATTCTTCTCAAGATCTATCAAACAACAGATAGTTAAATAGTCTACTCTCTTCACCATGTATCAAACAATAGATAGTTAAATAGTATATACTCTCTTCAACTTGTTGCACTCAACTGGACTACCGACGTTCGGACAACCCGTGTTCGATTCCCGCTGGTAGCAGTGTGAATTGTACTCGTGGTTTTAAAAAAAAAATACCCCCACGGTCGACCCAGCCGTTGGCAGAAATAGGTACTAGGGTATTACCCTGGGAAGGTGAGGAATGTCGCTTCGCATCTGAGTTTCGATGCTTGAGGCGACACTATACAGAAATATCCGAACATTTCTGGATAGGCGGCCGAGCACATATGGGTGGAAACTCGCGTGCTAAGACGCCGGTTCAAGTCTCGTACTTTACCCTTACCTTTACTCTCTTCAACATGAATCAGACAACAGTTAAGTAATTATTCTACTCTCTTCAAGATGTATCAAACAACAGTTAGTTAAATAGTCTACTCTCTTCAACATGTATCAGACAATAGTTAGCTAGGTTATTAGCCGTTGGGTTTTCTCCATAGCTCAGCCAACAACGGTCCATAAGCGCAGAAATCTTGATCCCATTAAATCCCGCAGTAAGAAACGATAAACTGATTCACAAGTCCTCCCCCGTTCTTCACACAACTCTCGTGGATTCAGCCAAAATCCCTCTTGACTAACATGAAGATCTGAGAGGCGAACGGGGGACTGCAAACTCTCGAAGAACATCGAAATCGTTATCATCTCACACTTCTTTCCGACAGTACGGTTAAGGATGTGCGGTCATCCATAATTAAGACGATGCACGCAAATTGTCAGCAATGGATGTGCCCGTAACGCTTGATTTACTATGATGCCTGCAGCCAAGACGCACAAATGCTACACTGCAGCACTGGAAGGATGAGAGGTGGAAGGATAAGAGGTGGAAGGATAAGAGGTGGAAGGAGAAGAGGTGGAAGGATAAGAAGTGGAAGGAGAAGAGGTAGAAGGAGAAGAGGTGGAAGGAGAAGAGGTGGAAGGAGAAGAGGTGGAAGGAGAAGAGTTGGAAGGATAAGAGGTGGAAGGAGAAGAGGTGGAAGGATAAGAGGTGGAAGGAGAAGAGGTGGAAGGATAAGAGGTGGAAGGATAAGAGGTGGAAGGAGAAGAGTTGGAAGGAGAAGAGGTGGAAGGAGAAGAGGTGGAAGGATAAGAGGTGGAAGGATAAGATGGGGAAGGATAAGAGGTGGAAGGATAAGAGGTGGAAGGAGAAGAGGTGGAAGGATAAGAGGTGGAAGGATAAGAGATGGAAGGATAAGAGGTGGAAGGATAAGAGGTGGAAGGATAAGAGGTGGAAGGATAAGAGTTGGAATGATAAGAGGTGGAAGGAGAAGAGTTGGAAGGATAAGAGGTGGAAGGAGAAGAGGTGGAAGGAGAAGAGGTGGAAGGAGAAGAGGTGGAAGGATAAGAGGTGGAAGGAGAAGAGGTGGAAGGAGAAGAGTTGGAAGGATAAGAGGTGGAAGGAGAAGAGGTGGAAGGATAAGAGGTGGAAGGAGAAGAGGTGGAAGGATAAGAGGTGGAAGGATAAGAGGTGGAAGGAGAAGAGTTGGAAGGAGAAGAGGTGGAAGGAGAAGAGGTGGAAGGATAAGAGGTGGAAGGATAAGAGTTGGAAGGAGAAGAAGTGGAAGGAGAAGAGGTGGAAGGAGAAGAGGTGGAAGGAGAAGAGGTGGAAATAGAAGAGGTGGAAGGATAAGAGGTGGAAGGATAAGAGGTGGAAGGAGAAGAGGTGGAAGGATAAGATGTGGAAGGATAAGAGGTGGAAGGAGAAGAGGTGGAAGGATAAGAGGTGGAAGGAGAAGAGGTGGAAGGAGAAGAGGTGGAAGGAGAAGAGTTGGAAGGATAAGAGGTGGAAGGAGAAGAGGTGGAAGGATAAGAGGTGGAAGGAGAAGAGGTGGAAGGATAAGAGGTGGAAGGATAAGAGGTGGAAGGAGAAGAGTTGGAAGGAGAAGAGGTGGAAGGAGAAGAGGTGGAAGGATAAGAGGTGGAAGGATAAGAGGTGGAAGGATAAGAGGTGGAAGGATAAGAGGTGGAAGGATAAGAGGTGGAAGGATAAGAGGTGGAAGGATAAGAGGTGGAAGGAGAAGAGTTGGAATGATAAGAGTTGGAAGGATAAGAGTTGGAAGGATAAGAGGTGGAAGGAGAAGAGGTGGAAGGATAAGAGGTGGAAGGATAAGAGGTGGAAGGATAAGAGGTGGAAGGAGAAGAGGTGGAAGGAGAAGAGTTGGAAGGAGAAGAGGTGGAAGGAGAAGAGGTGGAAGGATAAGAGGTGGAAGGAGAAGAGTGGGATGAGAAGAGGTGGAAGGAGTAGAACCTGAAGAAGAAGAAGAAGAAGGAGAAGAAAGAAAGAAAGAAGGAAGGAATAAAGGAAAAAGGAAAGAAAGAAAGAATGAAAGAAAGAAAGAAAGAAAGAAAGAAAAAAGAGGAGAAAGATAACTGATATAAAAATAGGTGAGTTTCAGCAATGACAGGCCCATAATCGTTAAAGTGGAAGTTATGTTGACTTGGTACAACGATTTACATGGAGGAGCTGAAAGTAATCCTGCCCAAATAAGTCCAACGGCGTTTATTAAATAGCTCTGAATGTCATGACGTAATATTCATATAAACGTCATGGCGAAGGAGGGTAGTACGCACACCGCCTGATTCACCACAATATTGACGCTATACGAACTCTGTAGCACCAACGCTAATCCGCAAAGTGGAACATCCATCTGACTTTACCGCAACGATTAAATCAGCCTCCAAGGGCAAATCCCTGCAGCTGTCGATGAAACACAAATCATAATCTACCATTTTGGAACCGGAAGTCCGTATTAAAAAAAATAATAATAATAAAAGACATAAAAGCAAAACGCACGAAAATAAATTAATACTCATTTCCCGGATCTAACTAGAATTTGCAAGTCAATCCACAGAAAATAACTCAGGTTAAATATAAATGACAAATAAATCAAGATATGTTAATATAACTCACTTGGAAAACTTCATTAGTGCTTCGTACACGGCATAAAGATTAAAAATATGTACACACTTTTACATGAAGGTTATATGGAATGAATTGTGGAAATCCACTCCATATACTTAGATTATGTCGGTAAATTTATCATGACACCCTAGTATGTTATATGTAAATTTATTTAAATGTTATATTATACAGAAATGACATTTGCGCTATGTAGCGTTGAGGTTAATGTGATCGTATCCCGATCAGAATATATTTGGTAAAAGCCATTTATGAAGAGAGGCTTTCTTTTCAGTGATCACTGATAAAGTCAGTTCCGCGAAGAAATGGGAAAGAAGGGAGAAGAGAGGAAGGTTGTGAAAGAGATGGGAAGATAACATGGAAGAACAGGCAGGCCTCAACTTCGCGGAGTCCTAAATAGTGGGTGAACATTGAGATACATGGATAAGGTTGACAACATTTGTATTTAGTGCCCACATGAGCTGGGTCGTTGAGCGAAGAGGATCAGAAAGGGAATTAAATAAGGAAGGAAATGAGGAAGGAGAAGAGGGGGAATGGGAAGAAAGTAGAGGGGATGAGGAATAAGGGGATAAAAAGGATGTGGAAGCATGGGAGGAAAATTAGGGGGAAGGAAAAGAGGGGGAAGTGGAAGAGTTGGAATGAGAAGCGGAAGGAAGGAGGAATCTGAGAGCTGGTAGAGGAGAAGTAGAAGCGGAGGAATGAGTAGAGGAATAATGAGATGTCGGGGAAATGTAAGAAGTTGAGTAGAGGTGGAAGAATAAGAGGTGGACGGAGAAGCTGTGGAAGGATAAGAGGTGGAAGGAGAAGAGGTGGAAGGAGAAGCTGTGGAAGAGGTGGAAGGAGAAGAGGTTGAAGGAGAAGAGGTGGAAGGATAAGAGGTGGAAGGAGAAGAGGTGGAAGGAGAAGAGGTGGAAGGAGAAGAGGTGGAAGGAGAATAGGTGGAAGGAGAAGCTATGGAAGAAGAGGAGGTGGAAGGAGAAGCTGTGGAAGAAGAAGAGGTGGAAGGAGAAGAGGTGGAAGGAGAAGAGGTGGAAGGAGAAGAGGTGGAAGGAGAAGAGGTGGAAGGATAAGAGGTGGAAGGAGAAGAGGTGGAAGGAGAAGAGGTGGAAGGATAAGAGGTGGAAGGAGAAGAGGTGGAAGGAGAAGAGGTGGAAGGAGAAGAGGTGGAAGGATAAGAGGTGGAAGGAGAAGAGGTGGAAGGATAAGAAGTGGAAGGAGAAGAGGTGGAAGGAGAAGAGGTGGAAGGATAAGAGGTGGAAGGAGAAGAGGTGGAAGGATAAGAGGTAAAGGAGAAGAGGTGGAAGGATAAGAGGTGGAAGGAGAAGATGTGGAAGGAGAAAATGTGGAAGGATAAAAGGTGGAAGGATAACAGCTGGAAGGATAAGAGTTGGAAAAAGAAGAGGTGGAAGGAGAAGAGGTGGAAGGTTAAGAACTGGAAGGATAAGAGTTGGAAGCATAAGAGGTGGAAAGATAAGAGGTGGAAGGATAAGAGCTGGAAGGATAAGTTTTGGAAAAAGAAGAGGTGGAAGGAGAAGATGTGGAAGGAGAAGATGTGGAAGGATAAGAGGTGTAAGGATAAGAGGTGGACGGAGAAGATGTGGAAGGATAAGAGGTGTAAGGATAAGAGGTGGAAGGAGAAGATGTGGAAGGATAAGAGGTGGAAGGATAAGAGGTGGAAGGAGAAGATGTGGAAGGATAAGAGGTGTAAGGATAAGAGGTGGAAGGAGAAGATGTGGAAGGATAAGAGGTGGAAGGATAAGAGGTGGAAGGATAAGAGCTGGAAGGATAAGAGTTGGAAAAAGAATAGGTGGAAGGAGAAGAGGTAAAGGAGAAGAGGTGGAAGGAAAAGAGTTGGAAGGAGAAGAGGTGGAAGGAAAAGAGTTGGAAGGAGAAGAGTTGGAAGGAGAAGAGTTGGAAGGAGAAGAGTTGGAAGGAGAAGAAGAAGAGAAGAAGAAAGAAGGAAAGAAAAAAAGAAAGAAGGAAGGAAGGAAGGAAAAAAGAATGAAAGAAAGTAAAAAAGAGTAGAAAGATAACTGATATAAAAATAGGTTAGTTTCAGCAATTGGTTTTATCGTCCAGGAACTACAGGAGAAGGAAATCCTGAGTTTAAAATGAAAAAGCAAAAAAAAAATCTCTTGGTAGTTCAAAATTATAATCAGCAGGCTGCATGCCGAAGCCAGGATAAATGAAGACATTATTATTATACGTAAAGTAATTGGAGTCTCGGTGGCTGAGTGGTTAGTGTGCTCGCTCCCTGACCAGAAGGGTACGTGTTCGATCCCCAGCAGTAGCGAATTTATTTTCGGACTGACAAGGCTCCGGGGTTCACCCAGCCTCTAAAAATGAGTACCAGAGATGTTTCTGGGAAGTAAAGGCGGCCCTGGCGTGATACCGACCACATCACTCAAAAATATGCCGTGGTTATAGAAAAATATGGTCATCATCATCATCAAGTACCGTGCCTACTGGCGTAGGTGATCATGTCTCTCCACAATTTTCGATCTCAGCAGCTATTTATCATTTCTGTTGTTGACCTTCTGCCAAGCCATTCTCTTAAGCTGTCTGGTATTTTTTCTATTTGCTTCCCTCTATCTCTTCGTCCCTCAATTTTTCCAGTTGTTACAATATATTCCAGTTGTTCTCTTCTCATTACATGGCCAAAAAATGATGATTGTTTCTTCCTAATATTGGAAATTAGTTTTCTTTTTGCTTTGACCTCTTTCAGAACTTTTTCATTACTCTTCTTAGCTGTCCATGGTACTCTCAATATTTTTCTGTAAAACTACATTTCTACAGACTCCAGTGATTTTCTTGTCTGTTGTCCTATTGTCCATGATTCGCATCCATATGTTAAGACTGGCTCTATATAACATTTAGGAACTCTTTTTCATGTTTCTATTGTCAAAAATGGATTGCATAGTATCTTCCTCATTTTTGGAAAGCTGCTTTTACCTGTATATATGATCACTAATACCATATTCCCCATTCGCCTATCATGGCGTGAAGGGGACCTTTACTTTACTTGAAAGCATTAAACTATCTTTTATTTCTAATTACTTGTATGGAGGGATAGCAACGCGGGTGCTACGGAGTTTTTGCACTGTGTTGAGATCATTCTGTTTTCTGGAAAGATATTAAGTTCAAGAAAAAGAGTTCTTAAATGTTATGTAGAGCCAGTCTTAAAATATGGATGTGAATCATGGACAATAGGACAACAGACAAGAAAATCACTGGAGTCTGTTGAAATGTGGTTTTAGAGAAGAATGTTGAGAATACCATGGACAGCTAAGAAGAGTAATGAAAACGTTCTGAAAGAGGTCAAAGCAAAAAGAGAGCTAATTTCCAATATTAGGAAGAAACAATCATCATTTTTTGGCCATGTAATGAGAAGAGAACAACTGAAATATATTGTAATAACTGTAAAAATTGTGGGACGAAGAGATAGAGGGAAGCAAAGAGAAAAAATACCAGGCAACTTAAGAGAATGGCTTAGCAGAAGGTCAACAACAGAAAGGATAAATAACTGACGAGATCGAAAGTTGTGGATAGACATGATCACCTACGCCGGCAGACCGAGTAATGATAATGATTAAGTGATAATGAACTCTGAGTTTATTTATCACGGCCCTTATACCAAAAAACAATTCTGTAAATTAACTATGATCAATATTTATTATGAAATAATAAAGAAAACATAAAGTATGTGATAGAATCATTGAGAATTCGTCAACAAACTTCTGACGCTCTCTTGTTCCGATAACGAATTAATAGCTTACCCAAACGTCTAAAAAAATTACCAGTGTTCGCAAAGGGTTAATATTCCCCTTCTTTCCTTCCTCACTTTGCTTTAAGCGTAGAGGGGAGATCGATCTCTCTCTCACTCTCTCTCTGCGATCAAGACTCAATCAGAGTAGGATTCCAGACTCTCTCATGAAGTCAGCTGTCTGTTTAAGCGAATCGACTGCCCCATATAGTTTCTCCTCCAGGGAGGTGGGCGTGGACCACATTGCTCTTCTTTGTGTTATATGCCCTCCGCTTTCAAGTGTATTATATTCAACTGTTTCTTAAAGCCTTTCCGGTCAGTATTAGTTTCTATCATAATAAGTGTCTGTTAGATCCTGTCTGAATGATTACTTGTTAATACGTTGCACCGTGTTCTGCGCCAGTTCCCCAGTGCATCCGATTTCAGCCAGCATTTTATTCAGGTTTGCTTTCCTTAGCCTTTGATTGTGCCCAATCTTCCTGCAAGGCAGCAGATTGTCTTTTCTGTAGGGGGATTCTGCCCTTAGATGGTCGGCCCTCCCAGGTTTACGAGCACCATCTGCGCAAGCTGAATTGTAGTAAGTATTGTAGTAAGTATTGTAGTAAGTATTGTAGTAAGTATTGTAGTAAGTATTGTAGTAAGTATTGTAGTAAGTATTGTAGTAAGTATTGTAGTAAGTTGGTGAATCCTCCATCTTACTGCAACAACAACCGAGGGGAGATATAATATGCGGTGTTTTGCTCTTCTGTTCGACTCTGCTGTTGTTGTTTCTTAGTGTTTTTAATATTACGCCAATCCATCTGTTTCATTGTCGACCCTTAGGTTTAGTGTTCACGCAATGCCTATTGAAGGCTCGTTGTGTTGTATTTTGATCTTTATGCCTAGTCATGTTGCTAAACCATTGTATCTGTTGTTTCTTTATATATTCTATGGCGGGGGTTACTCCTAGCTTTTTTTCTCTGTTCTTCATTTCTAATCTTATATCTCAGGCTGTTTCCTGTCATTCGTCTAACACATTTCATTACTCTGATGACTATTAATGTAATGCTGTCTACAGTCTAAGCCTGGCCTTGTTAAAGCAAACACACTGAAAGAAAGGTAAATTAGAACAACCCTCATATACAAAGAACTAATTAGGCTACATGTCAAAATTGCTTAATCACTTTAAAAGATTGTCCACTAGAATCATTTCAGAAATGTACGTATCTTGGATCAACAATTACGCAACCCACTTTTCTTGAGGATGAAATAGACAACCGAATTGGAAAGGCAGCTACAACTTTCGGCAACTCACAGAAAGGGCCTGGAATAACACTAAATTAAAACTAAAGACCAAACTCTTAAAATATATCAAACTTGTGTGCTTAGCACAATATTATATGGATCTGAAACATGGACAACAAATTCTCAAATCATGAAAAAAGACTAAATGTCTTCCACATGCGATATCTCCGCAGAAAAAAACCTTGACACATGCAAATTAAATGGCTGGACAAAATAACCAACTTAACTGTTCTGCAAAGTGCTATGATATAGACGATCTAGTGGTGTAGTATGACTTGGTTACAACTGACAAAATAAAAGGAAAGAGAGATCGCGGACGACAAAGAGAGAAAATACTGGATAGCTTGGTGTCATGGCATGGAAAACAGTCAACAACAGAACTGATACGATGCACTGTAGATAGAAGATTGCGGAGGGACATGATCGCCTACGCCAACCGGCAGGGTACATGATGATGATGATGAGTGGTGTAGTATATATGGTAGGGGTCTGTGATATAACCGATCTAGTAGTGCAGTATATATGGTGGGGGTCTGTGATATAACCGATCTAGTAGTGCAGTATATATGGTGGGGGTCTGTGATATAACCGATCTAGTAGTGCAGTATATATGGTGGGGGTCTGTGATATAACCGATCTAGTAGTGCAGTATATATGGTGGGGGTCTGTGATATAGGCGATCTAGTAGTGCAGTATATATGGTGGGGGTCTGTGATATAGGCGATCTAGTAGTGCAGTATATATGGTGGGGGTCTGTAATATAGACGATCTAGTAGTGCAGTATATATGGTGGTGTCTGTGATATAGACGATCTAGTAGTGCAGTATATATGGTGGGGTCTGTGATATAGACGATCTAGTGGTGCAGTATATATGGTGGGGGTCTGTGATATAGACGATCTAGTAGTGCAGTATATATGGTGGAGGTCTGTAATATAGACGATCTAGTAGTGCAGTATATATGGTGGTGTCTGTGATATAGACGATCTAGTGGTGCAGTATATATGGTGGTGAATGTGATATAAGCGATCTAGTAGTGCAGTATATATGGTGGGGTCTGTGATATAGACGATCTAGTGGTGCAGTATATATGGTGGGGTCTGTGATATAGGCGATCTAGTAGTGCAGTATATATGGTGGGGGTCTGTGGTATAGACGATCTAGTAGTGCAGTATATATGGTGGGGTCTGTGATATAGGCGATCTAGTAGTGCAGTATATATGGTGGGGGTCTGTGATAAAGGCGATCTAGTAGTGTAGTAGATATGGTAGGTTCTGTGATATAAATGATCTAGTGGTGTAGTAGATATGGTAGGGTCTGTGATATAGACGATCTAGTGGTGCAGTATATATGGTGGGGTCTGTGATATAGACGATCTAGTAGTGCAGTAGATATGGTAAGGTCTGTGATATAAATTATCTAGTGGTGCAGTAGATATGGTAGGGTCTGTGATGTAAATGATCTAGTGGTGCAGTAGATATGGTAGGGTCTGTGATATAAATGATCTAGTGGTGCAGTAGATATGGTAGGGTCTGTGATATAAATGATCTAGTGGTGCAGTAGATATGGTAGGGTCTGTGATATAGATGATCTAGTGGTGCAGTAGATATGGTAGGGTCTGTGATATAAATGTTGAAGTGGTGCAGTAGATATTGTAGGGTCTGTGATATAAATGATCTAGTGGTGCAGTAGATATGGTAGGGTCTGTGATATAAATGATCTAGTGGTGCAGTAGATATGGTACGGTATGTGATATAAATGATCTAATGATGCAGTAGATATGGTAGGGTCTGTGATATAAATAATCTAATGGTGCAGTAGATATGGTAGGGTCTGTGATATAGATGATCTAGAAGTGCAGTAGATATGGTAGGGTCTGTGATATAAATGATCTAGTGGTGCAGTAGATATGGTAGGGTCTGTGATATAGATGATCTAGTGGTAAAAAAAAAAAAAGTAAAGTACCCCCGTCACGTCAAGTGGCGTATGGGGAATATGGTTTTAGTGACCATAAATTTCACAGACCTTCAGCACATGATTTTTGGGGTAATGTGATCGGTATTACGCCCGTGCCGCTTTACTTTCCTAGAACGATCTAGTGTTGCTGTACCTTTTTGGATGGATAAGACAAAACCTCTCCAGCAGTACTAGGGAAAACAAGCAAGCCATTATAGGTCTCGACACCACTTACCCGACATTGAAAGTTTTAAATCGACCACGGCCAACAATAGTATTAATAAGGCCCGCTTGTTTAAATGACCAAAGAAAGCTTTTGATGTTTTCATCTTTGTAAAATGATGTCAGCCGTTGATATCTCTCATAACTGAAAACGTCACAAACCTTTGGTGATTTCGAGATCTCCCTTCTCAGTCCACAGGCCTTAGTAAACATAAAGATAACTGTGGATCGACGACCAACATCTCGCTCGAGTAACAGCCACTTTTTCTTCAAAGAGCGACTTAATGTTGGCATCATCTGTTCCTACTCCACGTGTTCCCTACAGTCTGTCTCCAGTCTACCTCTCTTCCGCCATCAGTCAGAAGCACTACACAACACCCCTTGTTATAATTTACAATTCTCATATTAACCATCGAGAAACAAACACACCCCTCCCGACGTGACTGCCTCCATGTTCCGTGCCAGTCCTGTTGTTGCATCTGCTACTGACAATTGTATTGATTTCGCTCCAAATTTCCCCAATTGCTTCGCCAATTTGTCAACTTCTTCATTGCTTGTGTTAATGTGGCGAAATAAAATCCAACGCACAAAAGACCTTTTGTTAGCAGCTTGAACGTAAATTATTAGCTGTCGCATTGAAAAGAAAAACAATATATAAAAGGCGCGCACTAATGGCGTAATTAGGCGCAGGAAAACGTACAAATAATGAGAAGAAAATTTTTAAAGTATTTGTTAATGAATTAATTGTTGAGTGTTTATGAACCTCATTTATGCGTTGAGATTAGAAAGTTTAGGGTAGATAATAGGCGAAAAATAACTTAATTTAGTTAGTTTGTTAATGAATTAATTTGTTGGGTGTTTATGAACCTCATTTATGTGTTGAGATTAGAAAGTTTAGAGTAGATAATAGGCGAAAAATAACTTAATTTAGTTAGTTTGTTAATGAATTAATTTGTTGTGTGTTTATGAACCTCATTAATGCGTCGAGATTAGAAAGTTTAGGGTAGATAATAGGCGAAAAATAACTTAATTTAGTTAGTTTGTTAATGAATTAATTTGTTGGGTGTTTATGAACCTCATTTATGCGTCGAGATTAGAAAGTTTAGGAGAGATAATAGGCGAATAATAACTTAATTTAGTTAGTTTGTTAATGAATTAATTTGTTGGGTGTTTATGAACCTCATTAATGCGTCGAGATTAGAAAGTTTAGGGGAGATAATAGTTGAATAATAACTTAATTTAGTTAGTTTGTTAATGAATTAATTTGTTGGGTGTTTATGAACCTCATTAATGCGTCGAGATTAGAAAGTTTAGGGGAGATAATAGTTGAATAATAACTTAATTTAGTTAGTTTGTTAATGATGACGAAGCTTATAGGATCCAAGTGTTAAGCTCGTTGAGGTAAAATGTGCTTCAGCCGACCGTTACGGGTCTGTTTTTTTTTCCTCCAGTGATAAGCATCGTAAAGAAGGTACTGTCATGTAACAAACAGGGTCCGCTTTAACAACATCCAAACTTCGAATTAACAGCCAAGAAACTAATGATATATAGCAAGACTTCCGGTCAATATGGCGGATAGGCGGCAGGAACATCTGAGGCTCAGTCTGAAATTGTTCCTTGTTGAAGTTTCCTCATATTCCAAGTCCGGCTTGCTGTCGGAGCTACTGAGTTTAGTGCTCTGTGCAAACCGTGAGCTGTGTTTTTCATCCGAATCGTGTTTTGATATTTCGACTGCTAACGATGAATGATGATTTCGTATGACCAAGGACAGTTCATCTATGTTCACTTTCAGTGACGCTTGGCCTTATGTTAATTTTTTTACGTGTACTGTAGCTGCTACGATGGGGACTGCAGCTGCCTTTCTTTGTCTGGATCCTTCAATGAGATGAGTTTTAATTCTGGTGATTTCACTGGCACGGGCGGTTGAGTATTTATGGATTTTTAATTCGTTAGCAGTGAAACCGGGGCCTTCGACTAACGATAACCACGACAAATTATTGTTCACACCAACTTATGTTACTGATGTCAAAACATGGCCATTGAACTACGCTCACGTGCAGAAGATCACAAAGAACGTAATGATGTGCTTGAAAAAGATTACAAAGTACGCAAAGTTAGATCGAATACCAAATATGAAAATTAGAGATCACATCGGAATTAAACCGTGCTTGGAATAAATAAATAAACACATAAATAAATAAATAAACAAATAAATAAACAAATAAATAAATAAACAAATAAATAAACAAATAAATAAACAAATAAATAAACAAATAAATAAATAAACAAATAAATAAACAAATAAACAAATAAGTAAACAAATAAATAAACAAATAAAAAAATAAAAAATAAATAAACAAATAAATACACAAATAAAAAAATAAACAAATAAATAAACAAATAAATAAACAAATAAAAAAATAAACAAATAAATAAATAAATACACAAATAAATAAACAAATAAATAAATAAACAAATAAATAACATATATTTATATATGCATACAAATATAGAGTTTTTCAGTGATCATAATCACAACAAAGAAACAACAGATTCAATGTTTTGGTCACGTGACAAGGCAGAGTGATCAAAACACGGGAGACAAATAATAATAAATCAATATTATTATAGAAGGAAACTTCCGAGGCGATTTGTCATTTTTTTCCAAGTGCTGTAATACATGCCTCTTCCTGCTATGATTCCCTGATCACAACCCATCAAGGCCAGCTCCTTGTCGTGGGGATGGGGCTTAACAGTCACCAGGGACTGAAAACCAAGACTGGCCAGGCCTTCCTACACCCGTGCAAGACCACAGTCTGCTCTAGCAATTTTAAGTGCTGAAGTCGGAGGCAACCAGCCAAAAGGCGCACTACAAAAATCAGGATGCCACGCACTCACGCCAATGGGAAGCATGCCTATAACTGCAAATCGATATGGCACTCGCCCTGTGATGGACACTCAGGCAGGTGCAGCGCCGGGCCCTCAGCCTCGAAAGGGCCCAACCTATATTACTGGATGTCCTTCTCAATCGCTCTGTGGAGTCAGGGGGCGAGAGAATAGAGTTACTGGCCAACCCAAAATAAGACCACTCAAAATAATGCACTGGAATGCTGAAGGCATCAACAGCAAAAGAGATGGGTACAGTAAAAAGATAGAATTAGAAAATATCCTGCATGAAGAACAAGTAAGCATATGCTGTTTGCAGGAAACCCATCTAAACAACGACATAGCCTTGAAGATTAGGGGATACCAGTGCTACCGATCTGACAGGAAAAACAGACAAAAGGGCGGAATACTGACTCTTGTAAGGAACAACATTAATGCATGTCAGATTGAAGTGTATATGGATGGGGCGGAATATCAAATACTGCACCTCAGGACAGGAAATACAGACTTCCATCTACTAAACTACTACTGTCCGAGTGACCGCCCACTAGCACTAGACACAATTACATTAAAAGAAAGAATAATTGTATGTGGAGACTTTAACAGCCATTCACAGAGCTGGGGCTATGAAGATATGGACAAGAGAGGTGAAGAACTTGAAAATTGGCAGGATGACAATGGGCTTATACTATTAAACCAGGCAACAGATCCACCAACATTCTATTCCAGATCATGGCATACCACATCTACACCAGACCTTGCTTTCCATTCACCAGACCTGGATTGGAATATCACACGTATTGTTGGGAAACAACTTGGAGGCAGCGACCACCGACCTGTCTTTTTAGTGGTGCAAAATGAGGCCGTCAGGGAGAGCAGCACTCTCTCCAGATGGAATTACAAAAAGGCAGACTGGAAAATGTATCAACATTACACCAGTGTACTGACTAAAGATCTAAATACAGACAGAGACATCAACAAAATAGTTGATGAATTCAGTAGACTAATAATACAAGCTGCCAGTGAAACAATACCCAGAGGGGCACGGAAACACTACAAACCATACTGGAATAGTGAACTAGAGCAACTGCACAATGACATGGAAACATCTCGAAAACAAGCAGAAAATAACCCCTGCCAGGAACACCACAATAACTATCAGCATGCTAAAGCCAAATTTCAATGGGCTAAACTACAAGCCAGACGGAGAAGTTGGAAAGAGAAAACAGAGTACATGAATCTAGAACGAGACACAAGAAAAGTGTGGAAGCTTGTAAAACAGCTGAATGATGAGGGTACAGAAGGGAACACAAAAATTACCCTGAAGAAGGATGGAAACATTCTAACAGGTAAACATGCAGCAAATCACTTTGCAGACTCCTTTGCAAATGACAACAATATTGAAATTAGCCTAGAGAAACGTCAAGAGACCCGTCTAAAACAACAAAATGCAAGACAAGAAGAGACTGCACATGAAGTCATGGAAATACCCATTACACAAAGAGAGCTAGAGCTGGCAATATCCAAATTAAAAATGAAAAGTCACCAGGTAGTGATGGAGTGTCTAATGAAATGATTAAGAACTTGGGAACTGCAGCTAAAGCAAAACTACTGCAGATCTACAACATTTGCTGGATCACAGGTAAAGTGCCACAGGCATGGAGAGAAGCAATTATGATACCATTACTAAAGCCAGGAAAAGATGGTTCAATGACATCCAGCTATAGACCAATCAGCCTTACAAGCTGTTTGTGTAAAACAATGGAACGTATAATCAATCTCAGACTGCAGTGGTACCTGGAAAGTGAAAATCTCCTTGTCCCACAACAAGCAGGCTTTAGACAGTGTTACTCTACCGAAGATCAGGCAACCTATCTTTCCCAGGAAATTGAGGATGCGTTTCAAGAAAAGAAACTGGTACTAGCAGCATGGATAGACCTAAAGAAAGCATTTGATAAGGTATGGAAGGAAGGGCTTTTGAAGAAACTGAGAAATTATGGAGTAAATGGCAGGATGTACAAATGGGTCAAAGCATACCTGCATAACAGGAGAGCCAGAGTGCAACTGGATGGTCTTAAGAGTAAGAAGGTCTTACTGCGCCAGGGCGTTCCACAGGGAGGGGTACTATCTCCAACACTTTTTCTGATCTACATCAATGACCTAGTTACTGAACTACCACATGGTATCAAAGTGGCAATGTATGCAGATGACTTGGTAATGTGGTGCACAGAGGAGTATGCAACAGTGGCCTCCAAATTGTTACAAAGAGCTATGAATGCACTGAATTCATGGACAAATAGATGGTGTATCAGCATCAATACAGACAAATGCAGTACTACACTTTTCACTCTTTCCCCAAAACAAAAAGCAGGAGCCATCTATATAAACAATGAGCCTGTGAAAGAAGACATACAGGCTACGTATCTCGGAGTTACATTTGATAACAAACTATCTTGGAAACAGCAGATAAATAAGGCAACCCAAAAAGCAAGGAGAAAATTGGCTATTCTAAGAAAGCTGTGTGGAACTACGTGGGGTGCGAGTGGGAAAATACTCAGTAAAGTTTACCAACAGAGTATACGCCCACATTTAGAATATGGATCATCTGCATGGTGTTCAGCATCAAACACCACACTTCAAGAACTGGATAAAGTACAAAACCAGGCACTTAGGGTCATCACAGGAGCAATGAAATCAACACCAATATTAGAGATGGAGAAATTGTGGAGGATACCAGCACTGAGAGAACGGAGGGACACAAAGGTGCTGATACAGGCAGAAAAATTTGCTTGCATGCCGAGACATCCAATGAAGGACCGATTCCAAAATCTTGCATTGGGACGACTTAAGAGAAGCAGTTTTATCCACCAAGCCAAGCGTATTAGTAGACAAACACCAGACATGCCAAGAGCTGTTAACCCCCTACTGCCCATACCAGAACAGACTCCCTGGACAGAGGAATCTGGATTATCAGTTCAAATACGGACAGAAGTGAAAGGAATAGTTGATAAAGAGGAACAGAATAGTCTACAGCGAAAAACAATAACTCTCAGTTTCCTGGATGAAGAATACCCACAAGACCTATGGATTCGTGTGTATACAGATGGATCAGCACAGAATGCAGTAAAAAATGGGGGAGCAGGTGCATATATAGAATACCCAAATAACACTAGGGATATGAATAAAATAGCAACAGGGAAATATTGTCACAATTATGATGCAGAAATACAAGCAATAAAGTTAGCAATAGAAAAACTGCTGAACATTAATCTTAGCCCGCAGCCTGTAGTGTTTTTGACAGATGCAAGATCAGTACTCCAGGCACTACAATCCAGAAAATTACCACATCTGCAGACCTTATTGACTGAACTCTGCAAGCACCACAGGGTTGCCCTGCAGTGGATCCCATCTCACTGTGGAATACCAGGAAATGAGAAAGCAGATCAGTTGGCAAAGGAAGGTTCAACAGGCACACAACTAGATACACCTGTTACATACCATCATAAGAAACAGATAATCAAATCAATCAGAGGACCACAAGCCCCAAATCAGGATGCCTTTTATAATATGAATAGATATGAACAAGTTATCATTATACGTCTCAGAACAGGACACAATCGACTCCATAGTCACATGTATACAAAATTCAAGATCGGCACCTCAACTACTTGTACATGTGGACAGGCGCCCCAGACTGCTGAACACATACTTCAAGACTGCACTGAATATAGTAGACTGAGGAAAATCCATTGGCCCATAGATACAACACTACAGACAAAACTATATGGGCCACTGCAAGAATTACAAAAGACAGTAACATTTATACAGGAAACGACATTGCAGATATAGACAATGCTTCAGGCGAACGAAAGATAGATAGATAGATAGAAAGTTTAGAGTAGATAATAGGCGAAAAATAACTTAATTTAGTTAGTTTGTTAATGAATTAATTTGTTGTGTGTTTATGAACCTCATTAATGCGTCGAGATTAGAAAGTTTAGGGTAGATAATAGGCGAAAAATAACTTAATTTAGTTAGTTTGTTAATGAATTAATTTGTTGGGTGTTTATGAACCTCATTTATGCGTCGAGATTAGAAAGTTTAGGAGAGATAATAGGCGAATAATAACTTAATTTAGTTAGTTTGTTAATGAATTAATTTGTTGGGTGTTTATGAACCTCATTAATGCGTCGAGATTAGAAAGTTTAGGGGAGATAATAGTTGAATAATAACTTAATTTAGTTAGTTTGTTAATGAATTAATTTGTTGGGTGTTTATGAACCTCATTAATGCGTCGAGATTAGAAAGTTTAGGGGAGATAATAGTTGAATAATAACTTAATTTAGTTAGTTTGTTAATGATGACGAAGCTTATAGGATCCAAGTGTTAAGCTCGTTGAGGTAAAATGTGCTTCAGCCGACCGTTACGGGTCTGTTTTTTTTTCCTCCAGTGATAAGCATCGTAAAGAAGGTACTGTCATGTAACAAACAGGGTCCGCTTTAACAACATCCAAACTTCGAATTAACAGCCAAGAAACTAATGATATATAGCAAGACTTCCGGTCAATATGGCGGATAGGCGGCAGGAACATCTGAGGCTCAGTCTGAAATTGTTCCTTGTTGAAGTTTCCTCATATTCCAAGTCCGGCTTGCTGTCGGAGCTACTGAGTTTAGTGCTCTGTGCAAACCGTGAGCTGTGTTTTTCATCCGAATCGTGTTTTGATATTTCGACTGCTAACGATGAATGATGATTTCGTATGACCAAGGACAGTTCATCTATGTTCACTTTCAGTGACGCTTGGCCTTATGTTAATTTTTTTACGTGTACTGTAGCTGCTACGATGGGGACTGCAGCTGCCTTTCTTTGTCTGGATCCTTCAATGAGATGAGTTTTAATTCTGGTGATTTCACTGGCACGGGCGGTTGAGTATTTATGGATTTTTAATTCGTTAGCAGTGAAACCGGGGCCTTCGACTAACGATAACCACGACAAATTATTGTTCACACCAACTTATGTTACTGATGTCAAAACATGGCCATTGAACTACGCTCACGTGCAGAAGATCACAAAGAACGTAATGATGTGCTTGAAAAAGATTACAAAGTACGCAAAGTTAGATCGAATACCAAATATGAAAATTAGAGATCACATCGGAATTAAACCGTGCTTGGAATAAATAAATAAACACATAAATAAATAAATAAACAAATAAATAAACAAATAAATAAATAAACAAATAAATAAACAAATAAATAAACAAATAAATAAACAAATAAATAAATAAACAAATAAATAAACAAATAAACAAATAAGTAAACAAATAAATAAACAAATAAAAAAATAAAAAATAAATAAACAAATAAATACACAAATAAAAAAATAAACAAATAAATAAACAAATAAATAAACAAATAAAAAAATAAACAAATAAATAAATAAATACACAAATAAATAAACAAATAAATAAATAAACAAATAAATAACATATATTTATATATGCATACAAATATAGAGTTTTTCAGTGATCATAATCACAACAAAGAAACAACAGATTCAATGTTTTGGTCACGTGACAAGGCAGAGTGATCAAAACACGGGAGACAAATAATAATAAATCAATATTATTATAGAAGGAAACTTCCGAGGCGATTTGTCATTTTTTTCCAAGTGCTGTAATACATGCCTCTTCCTGCTATGATTCCCTGATCACAACACAACACAACGAGCCTTCAATGAACGTTGCAAGAACACCAGTCTCAATGGGTCGAGGTCGAAAAAGACGGGATATTAGAAATACTAGGAAACATAACAGCAGAAGAAGCGAACAGAAGAGCAAAAGACCGCAAATTATATCTTCTCTCGACGCTGAAAGGCAAATTAGGAAGGAAAGGAGAAGAAGAATAAGAAGATCATCATGAGTGAGTGCCGTCTCCGCATCGAATGTTGGCTACCATGGAGCGCCATTTCGCTATATCTCTTGATTTGATATTGCAGGTTGTCATAGGCTGACTTGTCCATCTTTTGAAGTTACTCGCCCATATTAGTCTTGGTCTGCCTCTGCCTCTTTTGTATTTTCCCTTATGAGATTACTTTTAGTAGGCTGTTGTGTCTTTTAACATGCCCCAAAACCTCATGTCTTGTTTTGAAATGTGTTCTCTTTTTATTTTTAGTTGTTTTAAGACTTCATCGTTTGTTTTCTTTTCCTTCCATCCAGTTCTACCTATTCTTCTATATATCCACATGTCAAAGGCTTCAATTTTCTATTTTGCTTTCTTGTCTAATGTCCATGTTTCTGCACCATATAGGAATGTTGAGAAGATATAACATTTTGTTCTTCTTAATTTTAGTCCTAGTGTTATTTGTTTTGATGTTAGTATATTTTTCACGACATTAAAATTACTTTTTGCTATTCCTATTCTTTTGTTTATTTCAGTTTTACATTTTTCATCACTGGTTATAGTATGTCCACGGTAGTTGTTGTTCTGAACTGTCTCCAGGTCTATTCCTTCAATTTCGATATCCACTTGTGGGTTTTGAGTATTTTCTTTGATTATGATCATAGTTTTAGTTTCTTATATATTCATATTTAATCCATATTTGCTGCCTGTCGTGTTTATTTCATTAAGTAATTATTGTAGATCGTTATCATTCTTTGCTACTAGTAAGTATCATCAGCATATCTTAGGCTATTGATTATCTTTATATTGATAAATAGACTGACAGGAACGAAACAACTTTTATAGATCAAATATTTGCAAATGGGAATACATAGATGCAGACCGCAATCTCTGGAAACACACTCTAAAGGTTCACCTCAAACAAGAAACAGACAGATTCACATAGAAAGAGAATACACGACGAAAGAAAAGAAAAGAAAAAAATAACATTTCTAGGGGCGCTGAAAAATCCATAGTCAACCATGACTGACGGAGGCTACTAACTTGCAACCAACAAGCCATGGAACTCACCAGTATGCATTCACGTCGCTGTCTCCTAATGGGAACCAAGTAACTCTGAATCAAATTACGGAGATGCAGATTATTCGGGAAACGCAAATATATATATATAATATTTTATGATAAAAGTCTAAACAAAAACAAAACTTGCGGCCGAAAGAACTAAATGAATTGTTATAATTATTGCCAGATTTAGACGAGTGTGGTAATTATGAAAGTGGGAATTAGACAAGTAAGTTGATATTAGTTTCGCTTGGTGGCATTCTTACTTTGATCTAGTCTTCCTCTAGCTCTTTTAGCATTCATACTTTTTTAAGACTTGGATTATGGGTAACAATGTAATAGTATTTACAACAAACTTCAATACCTTTCGGTCAAGGATATCCGACTATAGCACATTTTTGAGTATGGGGGTTGCCTTCCTCCGTTGTTTTCGGGATATGAAGGAAATCATGGATAGTTCTGTTCTAAAGTCAACAGACAGCTATAAGTCGTCGGTCACATTCAGCTCATGCACCGAAAGGGGGTGGGAGCCGCGATAGCTCAGTGGTTAGTGAACTGGACTACAAAGGACAAGAGGTAGGGTTCGATCTCAATCTACGGGTTCCGGTTCACCCAGCCTTTAATAGGTATCGGATTTTTTTCTGGGAAAGTAAAGCGGCACGGACGTAATATCGACCTCATTACCCCAAAAATCATGTGCCGAAGTATGTAAAATTTATGGTCACTAACACAATATTCCCTATACGCTATTTGGTGTGACGGGGGTACTTTACATTTTTTTTTACTACCGAAAGGGGTCCTAGTACCCATTATTACTTTTACAACGGCAACTACTACATCTACGAACACAACTCCTTTATACAATCACTTATACAACAAATTCTTCTACAACAGCTGCAACGACTACTACTACTAGTACAACTACAACTGCAAAAATGTATAGTACTTCTTATACTACTACTGTTTCTACTTCTAATTCTCCCACAGCTACTACTGATACTGCTACTGCAACTACAACTGCTTTTCAGTACTGCTTCAAATACTACTATTGCTACTACTATTTTATTACTACTACTGCTTCTACTGCTAATTCCACTAATGCTATACTGCTTCAAATACTACTATTGCTACTACTATTTTATTACTACTACTGCTTCTACTGCTAATTCCACTAATGCTATACTGCTTCAAGTACTACTATTGCTACTACTATTTTATTTCTACTACTGCTACTTCTACTAATGTTATACTGCTTCAAGTACTACTATTGCTACTACTATTTTATTTCTACTACTGCTACTTCTACTAATGCTATACTGCTTCAAGTACTACTATTGCTACTACTATTTTATTTCTACTACTGCTTCTACTGCTACTTCTAATGCTATACTGCTTCAAGTACTACTATTGCTACTACTATTTTATTTCTACTACTGCTTCTACTGCTACTTCTACTAATGCTATACTGCTTCTAGTACTACTATTGCTACTTTTTATTTCTTCTACCACTGCTACTTGTTACTACTACAACTACTTCTACAACAGCAACAGCAACAATTACTACCACTTCTTCTACTACTACAACTGCTACTGCTACAATTACTACTACTACATAAATAACTACTATTACAACTGTTACAATAACTATTAATACAACTGCTACTACTAACACTATACGTATAAATCAACAACTATTACTACTACTTCTACTACAACAACTACTGCCATTATTAAAGCAAAAACAACAATTACTACTACTGCTACTACTACAACAATTACTACTATTAAAGCAACAACAATTACTACTACTGCTACTACTACAACAATTACTACTATTAAAGCAACAACAATTACTACTACTGCTACTACTACAACAATTACTACTACTGCTACTACTACAACAATTACTACTACTGCTACTACTACAACAATTACTACTACTGCTACTACTACAACAATTACTACTACTGCTACTACTACAGCAATTACTACTACTGCTACTACTACAACAATTACTACTACTGCTACTACTACAACAATTACTACTACTGCTACTACTACGATAATTACTACTATTAAAGCAACAACAATTACTACTAATACTACTACAACAACAATAACTACCAATACTACTACTACAACAACTACTACTATTAAAGCAACAACAATTACTACTAATACTACTACAACAACAATAACTACTAATACTACTACTACAACAACTACTACTATTTAAGCAACAACAATTACTACTAATACTACTACAACAACAATAACTACTAATACTACTACAACAACAACTACCACTATTAAAGCAACACCAATTACTACTACTGCTACTACAACAACTGCTACTACAACAACTACCACTATTAAAGCAACACCAATTACTACTACTGCTACTACAACAACAACTACCACTATTAAAGCAACAACAATTACTGCTACAACAACAAATACCACTATTAAAGCAACAACAATTACTGCTAATTCTGCTACAACAACTACCACTATTAAAGCAACAACAATTACTGCTAATTCTGCTACAACAACAACTACCACTATTAAAGCAACACCAATTACTACTACTGTACTACAACAACAACTACCACTATTAAAGCAACAACAATTACTGCTAATTCTGCTACAACAACAACTACCACTATTAAAGCAACACCAATTACTACTACTGCTACTACAACAACAATTACCACTATTAAAGCAACAACAATTACTGCTACTGCTACTACAACAACAATTGCCACTATTAAAACAACAACCATTACTACTATGCTACTACAACAACTACTACCACTATTAAAACAACAACCATTACTACTACAACTACTACTACAACAATTACCACTATTAAAACAACAACCATTACTACTGCTGCTACTACAACAACTACTACCACTATTAAAACAACAACCATTACTACTATGCTACTACAACAACTACTACCACTATTAAAACAACAACCATTACTACTACAACTACTACTACAACAATTACCACTATTAAAACAACAACCATTACTACTACTGCTACTACAACAACTACTACCACTATTAAAACAACAACCATTACTACTACTGCTACTACAACAATTGCCACTATTAAAACAACAACCATTACTACTACTGCTACTACTACAACAATTACCACTATTAAAACAACAAATATTTCTACAATTAGTACTTCTTCTACTGTTACTACTTTTGTAATTTTCTAAAAACCCTGTATAGAACACATGGTGATCCCTGACCTAGTCATGAGACCCCTAATCTCCACGTCCAAAGAAGACCCCCAGCAACATCACTAAATGGGATGAAAGCTTTAGCCAATTTTAGCTTTGTCATCATTATTCTCTCAACTGCTTAATCTTCTATTAATAATTCATGTTCTTAACTCCTGCACCCTATTTTAATATGCCCTGCTTGTGAATTGACGTGTTTGCCGAAACGTCGAATTCTGTCTGCCAATCTGCTTATGTAAAGCTGTTGAATATTTTTTTTTTCTAATTGATAGAAAGTAAACAATTTTACTACATTTCATTTCGTTTCATTTCATTTCGTTATTTTTTTTTTTTACAAAATTATATTCATTTACATGTCTTTCATCTTCATGTTGTACTAGGGTTTGACTAGGGTTTGACTAGAGTTTGACTAGGGTTTGACTAGGGTTTGATTAGAGTTTGACTAGGGTTTGGCTAAAGATTTGACTAGGGTTTGGCTAGAGTTTGACTAGAGTTTGACTAGAGTTTGACTTGGATTTGACTAGAGTTTGACTAGAGTTTGACTAGGGTTTGATTAGGGTTTACTAAAGTTTGACTAGGGTTTGACTAGAGTTTGACAAGAGTTTAGCTAGAGTATGACTAGGGTTTGACTAGGGTTTGACTAGAGTTTGGCTAAAGTTTGACTAGGGTTTGACTAGAGTTTGACAAGAGTTTAGCTAGAGTATGACTAGGGTTTGACTAGGGTTTGACTAGAGTTTGGCTAAAGTTTGACTAGGGTTTGACTAGAGTTTGACAAGAGTTTAGCTAGAGTATGACTAGGGTTTGACTAGGGTTTGACTAGAGTTTGGCTAAAGTTTGACTAGGGTTTGACTAGAGTTTGACTAGGGTTTGACTAGAGTTTTACTAGAGCTTGACTATGGTTTGACTATGGTTGACTAGAGTTTGACTAGGGTTTGTCTAGAGTTTGACTAGGGTTTGACTAGAGTTTGACTAGGGTTTGACTAGAGTTTTACTAGAGCTTGACTATGGTTTGACTATGGTTGACTAGAGTTTGACTAGGGTTTGTCTAGAGTTTGACTAGAGTTTGACTAGGGTTTGAATAGGGTATGAGTAGAGCTTGGCTAACGTTTGACTATGTTTGACTACAGTTTGACTAGGGTTTGACTAGGGTTGGCTAGGGTTTGACTAGGGTTTAAGTAGGGTTTTACTAGAGTTTGACTAGGGTTGGCTAGGGTTTGACTAGGGTTTAAGTAGGGTTTTACTACAGTTTGACTAGGGTTGGCTAGGGTTTGACTAGGGTTTAAGTAGGGTTTTACTAGAGTTTGACTAGGGTTTGACTATGGTTTGACTAGAGTTTGACTAGGGTTTGACTAGGGTTTGAATAGAGTTTGACTAGGATTTGACTAAAGTTTGACTAGAGTTTGACTAGGGTTTGACTAGAGTTTGACTTGAGTTTGACTTGAATTTGACTAGGGTTTGTCTAGGGTTTGACTAGAGTTTGACTATAGTTTGAGTAGGGTTTGACTAGGGCTTGACTAGAGTTTAACAAGGGTTTGACTAAGGTTTGACTAGGATTTGACTAGAATTTGACTAGAGTTTGACTAGGGTTTGACTAGGGTTTGACTAGGGTTTGACAAGATTTTGAATAGGGTTTAACTAGGGTTTGAATAGGGTTTGGCTAGAGTTTGACTAGGGTTTGACTAGAGTTTGCCTAGAGTTGACTAGGGTTTGAGTAGGGTTTGAGTAGGGTTTGATTAGATTTTGACTAGTGTTTTACTAGGGTTTGAGTAGGGTTTGACTAGAGTTTGACGAGTTTGACTAGACTTTGAGTAGGATTGACTAGGGTTTGAATAGAGTTTAACTAGGGTTTGGCTAGGTTTTGACTAGGGTTTGACTAGGGTTTGTCTAGGGTTTGACTAGAGTTTGACAACAGTTTGACTAGGGTTTGACTAGGGTTTGGCTAGAATTTGACTAGAGTTTGACTAAAATTTGACTAGTGTTTAACTAGGGTTTGACTAGCATTTAATTACCGTTTGACATTAGTTTGAATTGGGTTTGACAACAGTTTGACTAGGGTTTGACTAGAGTTTGACAACAGTTTGACTAGGCTTTGACTGGTTTAAAATATGTCATTCTCTTGTCGGGGCAAGAAAATCACTGGAGTCTGTAGAAATGTGGTTTTACAGAAGAATGTTGAGAGTACCATGGACAGCTAAGAAGAGTAATGAAGATGTTCTGAGAGAGGTCAAAGCAAAAAGAGAGTTAATTTCCAATATTAGGAAGAAACAATCATTATTTTTTGGCCATGTAATTAGAAGAGAACAACTGGAATATATTGTAACAACTGGGAAAATTGAGGGACAAAGAGATAGAGGGAAGCAAAGAGAAAAAATACCAGACAGCTTAAGAGAAGGGCCAGGCAGAAGGTCAACAACAGAAATGATAAATAGCTGCCGAGATCGAAAGTTGTGGAGAGACATGATCACCTACTCCAGAAGGCCCGTTACTTGATAATGATGATGAT
This sequence comes from Megaustenia siamemsis, assembly GCA_032433765.1. Classification (NCBI taxonomy): domain Eukaryota; kingdom Metazoa; phylum Mollusca; class Gastropoda; order Stylommatophora; family Ariophantidae; genus Megaustenia; species Megaustenia siamemsis. The sequence continues at coordinate 62,355,819 of JAVIAB010000126.1, forward strand.
GTTATAACAAGAAAGAGCTTTATGAGTTTATATATTATAACAAGAAATATCTTTATGAGGTTTCATGTTATAACAAAAAGACCTTATGAGTATATACGTTAAAACAAGAAAGACCTTTATAAGGTTTTATGTTATAACAAGAAATACCTTTATGAGTTATTACTTTACAACAAGAAAAACTTGTATGAGTTTATACGTTATAACAAGAAAGACCTTTATGAGTTATTACTTTACAACAAGAAAAACCTGTATGAGTTTATACGTTATAACAAGAAAGACCTTTATTAGGTTTTATGTTATAACAAGAAAGACCTTTATGAGTTATTACTTTACAACAAGAAAAACCTGTATGAGTTTATACGTTATAACAAGAAAGACCTTTATTAGGTTTTATGTTATAACAAGAAAGACCTTTATGAGTTATTACTTTACAACAAGAAAGACCTGTATGATTTTATACGTTATAACAAGAACGAACTTTATGAAGTTTTACGTTATATCAATAAAGACCTTTATAATTTGAAAAGTTATAACAACAAGACCTTTGACTGAAGCAGAGAGTCCACAAAACAGGTCGATCGTCCCCACCACACCCCTGTCAGGAGAAACCTGGCCGGAGACGCTGATCTATGGCCACATAGCTTAACCCGACATGAACGAGAATAGTTCGGATGCACTTTGTGACGTGGCGTTGACAAAACCGGTCGACTTGCTTCCATCACTTCTCAAGTGACGTCACAGGGTTGGGGAAGCTGACCTCCATGTTCCGTGATAATATTACAGGTTGGGGAATCTGACCTCCATGTTCCGTGATAATATTACAGGTTGGGGAATCTGACCTCCATGTTCCGTGATAATATTACAGGTTGGGGAAGCTGACCTCCATGTTCCGTGATAATATTACAGGTTGGGGAAGCTGACCTCCATGTTCCGTGATAATATTACAGGTTGGGGAATCTGACCTCCATGTTCCGTGATAATATTACAGTTTGGGGAAGCTGACTGACCTCCATGTTCCGTGATAATATTACAGGTTGGGGAATCTGACCTCCATGTTACGTGATAATATTACAGTTTGGGGAATCAAAGTTTCTGGTTTCATAGTTTATGTTATGTTTTAACAGATAATATGTATTTTCCTTCTTCCTCTTCTTCCTCTTCCTCTTCTTCTTCATTTTCTTCTTCATTTTCTTCTTCCTCTTCTTCTTCTTTCTCATCCTCCTCTTCCTCTTTTCCTTCCCCTTCCTCTTCTTCTTTTTCTTCTTTTTCATCGTCTTCTTCATTTTCTTCTTCTTCTTCATCTTTTTCTTCTTCATCTTCTTCATCTTCTTCATCTTCATCTTCTTCATCTTCTTCTTCATTTTCTTCTTACTCTTCATCCTCTTCATCATTTTCTTCTTCTTCAGTTTCTTCTTCTTTTTTTCTTCATATTCATCATCTTCTTCTTTTTTCATCTTCTTATTCCTTTTCTTCCTCTTCTTCATCATCTTCTTCTTTTTCATCTTCTTCCACTTCCTCTTCTTCTTTTTTCTTCATATTCATCCTCTTCTTCTTTTTCGTCATATTCATCATCTTCTTCTTCTTCTTCATCTTCCTTCTTCTTCTTCATTTTCTATACCAGAATATACACTCTTCGTCCCTATATAGACTATACTTAAATGTTATTTTGAGCCAGTCTTAACATATGGATATGAATCATGGACAATAGGACAACAGACAAGAAAAAAAAACTGGAGGCTGTAGAAATGTAGTTTTACAGAAGAATGTTGAGAATACAATGGACAGCTAAGAAGAGTAATGACAACGTTCTGAAAGAGGTTTTTGATATATTATAGAATATTCTAGTCTAGATAATATATTATTTTTTTTTCTTTACTAATAATCTTTAAATGGAGTCTTTCTACGCTCGTGTCAGAATCGCCAATGAAAAACTCTCTTGACAAAAAAGCTTGGGAGTAGTTGATTCAGATATCTACTTTATCTTGACTCGCCCTTTCATCTTCAGGCTGGCATTTTCATAAAGAATTCTCGAGCTGCAGGTATGTTGGCTTTTATTCTGATCAGACGTCAAAACAAATTAGCTCTTTCATGCTTAATGAACACATATAAAAAAAAAAAGAAAAGTAAAGTACCCCCGTCACGCCAAGTAGCGTATAGGGAATATGGTGTTAGTGACCATACATTTTACATACCTTCGGCACATGATTTTTGGGGTAATGTGGTCGGTATTACGCCCGTGCCGCTTTACTTTCCTAGAAAAAAATCCGGTACCCATTAAAGGCTGGGTGAATCGGGCAGCCGTCGGTTGGGATCGAACCCTCTCCTCTTGTCCTTTGTAGTCCAGTTCACTAACCACTGAGCTATCGCGGCTGATGAACACAGATACTGCAGTTGAAATAGAGAGAAAATCAGTCTCTTCATTGACAGACAAAGATATATAGGAGAAAATCAGTCTCTTCATTGACAGACAAAGATATATTGGAGAAAATCAGTCTCTTCATTGACAGACAAAGATATATTGGAGAAAATCAGTCTCTTCATTGACAGACAAAGATATATTGGAGAAAATCAGTCTCTTCATTGACAGACAAAGATATATTGGAGAAAATCAATCTCTTCATTGACAGACAAAGATATATTGGAGAAAATCAATCTCTTCATTGACAGACAAAGATATATTGGAGAAAATCAATCTCTTCATTGACAGACAAAGATATAGAAGAGAAAATCAATCTCTTCATTGACAGACAAAGATATATAGGAGAAAATCAATCTCTTCATTGACAGACAAAGATATATAAGAGAAAATCAATATCTTCATTGACAGACAAAGATATAGAAGAGAAAATCAGTCTCTTCATTGACAGACAACGATATATAGGAGAAAATCAGTCTCTTCATTGACAGACAACGATATATAAGAGAAAATCAGTCTCTTCATTGACAGACAACGATATATAGGAGAAAATCAGTCTCTTCATTGACAGACAACGATATATAGGAGAAAATCAGTCTCTTCATTGACAGACAACGATATATAAGAGAAAATCAGTCTCTTCATTGACAGACAAAGATATATAAGAGAAAATCAGTCTCTTCATTGACAGACAACGATATATAGGAGAAAATCAGTCTCTTCATTGACAGACAAAGATATATTGGAGAAAATCAGTCTCTTCATTGACAGACAAAGATATATAGGAGAAAATCAGTCTCTTCATTGACAGACAAAGATATATAAGAGAAAATCAGTCTCTTCATTGACAGACAAAGATATATAAGAGAAAATCAGTCTCTTCATTGACAGACAAAGATATATAAGAGAAAATCAGTCTCTTCATTGACAGACAAAGATATATAGGAGAAAATCAGTATTTTTATCGAGAGCTGAAAATATATAAGGGGATATGAGGAGGTGATCTCCTGTCGCTTTTCCATCGAGTTTATCTCCCCTCTTTGATCCATATGCGCTCTTTCAAACCTCGCAGCGTGACACCACGGATCGTAATGTGAATATGGAGTACTGCCTTTGTTAAGTCTGGTAGAGGTGAACCAGATAGACGGGGTCAGCTATGAAGCGCGTGCTGTTATCAAATAATTTTTTGGTTATCTCATGTCTATTATACAATAGTTTTATAACGCATAATAAGGCTATTGATATTGGCTGGATATCAGTTTGACTGCGATAACTTTTATTATTTTATATAACAAATTATCACTTCCATACTTTACAATTCGAGCTATAAATGGGTACAGGATTTTTTTTTCTGTGAAAGTAAAGCGGCACGGGCGTAATACCGACCACATTATCCCAAGATTCATGTGCTGAAGGTTTTTAAAATTGATGGTCACTAAAACCATATTCCCAATACGCCACTTGGCGTGACGGGGGCTCTTTACTTTTTTTTTAAGGCTTAGAAGAAAGATTAAAATACAACACAACGAGCTTTCAACAAACGTTGTGGGAATACCAGAACCAAGGGTCGACCACGAAAAAGATAGATCGATGGAATATTAGAAACACTAGGAAACATAAGAGCAGCAGAGGCGAACAGAAGAGCAAAACTTGTATCTCTCCTCGACGCTGAAAGGCAGATGAGGAAGGAAAGAAGAAGAAGATACTTCACAATCAATGTGATAAGTGGTCATTCACAAAAAGTAGGAAGCGTCACAGAAGAGAGATTTCACAGTTGTTTGTCAATGATAATTTAGTTGATTTTCTCATGTGTGTCTTTCCATAAAGATAAAATGTACATGTTTCATCCAGTCCACGTTTAAAGCGATTAGTAAAAGCTAGAATTTATAAGAAAAAAAACGTATGCGATTAAAATGTGAATATTGTACCCAGGAAGCTCTCAGATTTGCAGAATTTAGATCACTTTTTAATTTCTTCCATTTATAAACGTTTCATCATCATCGAATATCGTGCCTGCTGGCGTAGGTGATCATGTTTTACCACAACTTTCGATCTCGAAAGTTATTTATCATTTCTGTTGTTGACCTTCTGCCAAGCCATTCTCTTAAGCTGTCTGGTATCTTTTCTCTTTGCTTCCCTCTATCTCTTCGCCCCTCGTTTTTTCAAGTTGTCAAAATATATTCCAGTTGTTCCCTTCTCGAAGATACTATGTAATCAATTTTTGACAATATAAACAAGAAAAAGAGAATGTTATGTAGAGCCAGTCTTAACATATGGATGTGAATCATGGACAATAGGACAACAAACAAGAAAATCACTGGAGTCAGTAGAAATGGGGTTTTACAGAAGAATGTTGAGAATACCATGGACAGCTAAGAGCAATGAAAACATTCTGAAAGAGGCCAAAGCAAAAAGAGAGCTAATTTCCAAAATTAGGAAGAAACAATCATCATTTTTTATCCATGTAATGAGAAGAGAACAGCTGGAATATATTGTGACAACTGAGAAAATTGAGGCACGAAGAGATAGGGGGAAGCAAAGAGAAAAGATACCAGACTGCTTAAGAGAATGGCTTGGCAGAAGGTCAACAAAAGAAACGATATATAACTGTCGATGTTCGAAAGTTGTGGAGAAACATGATCTCCTACGCCAGAAGGTCCGGTACTTGATGATGGTGATGTTCCCTTCTCATTAAATGGCAAAAAATGATGATTGTTTCTTCCTAATTTTAGAAATTTAGCCCTCTATTTTCTTTGGCCTCTTTTAAAACGTTTTCATTACTCTTCTTAACTGTCCATGGTAGTCAACATTCTTCTGTAAAACCACATTTCTACAGCCTCCAATGATCTTCTTGTCTGTTGTTCTATTTTCTGAAGCATAACGTGAGTATAATTATGTTTGTGGTACAACTGATCATAAGGTAAGCTTTAACTTAAAATGTTACAATATGTGTGGATAAATGGAGACTTGATAGCTCAGTGGTTAGTGAACTGGACTACAAAGGAAAAGGGGTAGGGTTCGATCCCAACCGACGGCTTCCGGGTTCACCCAGCCTTAATGGGTACCGGATTTTTCAGGGAAAGTAAAGCGGCACGGGCGTAATACCGACCTCATTACCCCAAAAATCATGTGCTGAAGGTCTGTAAAATTGATGGTCACTAACACCATACTCCCTATACATCACTTGGCGTGACGGGAGGGTACTTTTTATGTGGTTAAAGTAGGATAAGTATACACCAGCAAATCTTAAATGTCTCAAAGTTTGAAATATTTCTTCCCATAAACGTTCTTTCTTTCTATACTTCCTTTTATACCCGTTCGGGTGTAGAGGGAGATGCAAAGTTCTGTATCACTCCCTTTTAGCGGCTTGTCAATTGATGTTGTTGTAGCGTTTCTTTGATGTTGTTTGTCCATCTTATTCTTGGTCTCTCTCTTGCACTAATTAATTCTCCTCTTTTAATATATTCTGTGTAAGGTAATGAGTTATGCGGCATTCTTTCTAGATGGCCAAACCAGTTTGTTTTTGTTTGTAGCTTATGTATTAGAAGAACAATTTTTTCGGGCACATCATGAGAAGAGGAAAGTTGGAATACTTGGTTACAACCTGCAAAATAAAAATAAAAAGAGATTGCGGACGAAAAAGAGAGAAAATACTGGATAGCTTGGTATCGTGGCATGGAAAACAATCAACAACATAACTGATAAGATGCACTAAGAATAAAAGATTGTGGAAAGACATGATCGCCTACGCAAACCGGTATGACACATGATGATGATGATGTATCTTAGGCTCAGTGCCTACTCTTTCTCTGACAACATCATTTCCGATTCTGTCTTTTCTGATCACTCCAGATGCTTTTCTCAGATATCGTATCTCTGTGACAACAAGCTTTCCTTTATGTTTTGACATAAGTGAGGATGGATAGAAAACAAAAATAGGAAGAAACCTTATTGTTAAAGCTTCACCTAACAAGCGAACAACACAAACCAGAACGTGGTTTAACGCCAAAAACAACAAGATAGACCCAAGTGACCATGTTTGGCACTGGTAGCACAATGTTGGTTCATACTCTGTATAAAATGGCTCTTGGCTGTAAAAGGTGTTGCTTTGTGTGCAAGTATAAGGGATAGCTGTCCCAATATCTGATTTGTCCTGTTGCAAAAACCATCAACGTCTTATAAACGTGAAAGAAGCAAATATCAATAACATACAAATTAACGAAGCAGCGAAGTCGAACCTCTCCCACAAAATAACAATCTCATGAATGAACGGAATGTAGTTTTCTCATAACATATATTCGATTCTATGCATGGATTAGCTTCACTGCAGTCGGGCCTATCCCCGAATGAGCTACATCGCCAGTCCAATCATTTCTCGAAGACAGATCGTTCCTGTAATTTGTTGATTATAGATACATCTGCTTTTGCCACTGAGCACTCCGGATCGACCACATCCCTTTTACACATTTAGACTCCTCAGTCTCTCAATATAAACATCATTGTCCTACCCATCTCCTCAGTTTCTCAATATAAACATCATTGTCCTACCCATCTCCTCAGTTTCTCAATATAAACATCATTGTCCTACCCATCTCCTCTGTCTCTCAATATAAACATCATTGTCCTACCCATCTCCTCAGTGCCTCAATATAAACATCATTGTCCTACCCATCTGCACAATTTCTCAATATCAACATCATTGTCCTACCCATCTCCTCAGTTTCTCAATATAAACATCATTGTCCTACCCATCTCCTCAGTTTCTCAATATAAACATCATTGTCCTACCCATCTCCTCAGTTTCTCAATATAAACATCATTGTCCTACCCATCTTCCCAGTCTCTCAATATAAACATCATTGTCCTACCCATCTGCACAATTTCTCAATATCAACATCATTGTCCTACCCATCTTCCCAGTCTCTCAAAATAAACATCATTGTCCTACCCATCTCCCCAGTCTCTCAATATAAACATCATTGCCCCACCCATCTCCCCAGTCTCCCAATATAAACATCATTGTCCTACCCATCTGCACAATTTCTCAATATCAACATCATTGTCCTACCCATCTTCCCAGTCTCTCAAAATAAACATCATTGTCCTACCCATCTCTACAGTCTCTCAATATAAACATCATTGCCCCACCCATCTCCCCAGTCTCCCAATATAAACATCATTGTCCTACCCATCTCCCCAGTCCCTCAATATAAACATCATTGCCCCACCCATCTCCTCAGTCCCTCAATATAAACATCATTGTCCTACCCATCTCCTCAGTCCCTCAATATAAACATCATTGTCCTACCCATCTCATCAGTCCCTCAATATAAACATCATTGTCCTACCCATCTCCCCAGTCCCTCAATATAAACATCATTGACCCACACATCACGCCAGTCTCCCAATATAAACATCATTGTCCTACCCATCTCCTCAGTCCCTCAATGTAAACATCATTGTCCTACCCATCTCCTTAGTCCCTCAATATAAACATCATTGTCCTACCCATCTCCTCAGTCCCTCAATATAAACATCATTGTCCTACCCATTTCCTTAGTCCCTCAATATAAACATCATTGTCCTACCCATCTCCCCAGTCTCTCAATGTAAACATCATTGTCCTACCCATCTCCTCAGTCCCTCAATATAAACATCATTGTCCTACCCATCTCCCCAGTCCCTCAATGTAAACATCATTGTCCTACCCATCTCCTCAGTCCCTCAATGTAAACATCATTGTCCTACCCATCTCCTCAGTCCCTCAATGTAAACATCATTGTCCTACCCATCTCCTCAGTCCCTCAATGTAAACATCATTGTCCTACCCATCTCCCCAGTCCCTCAATATAAACATCATTGTCCTACCCATCTCCTCAGTCCCTCAATGTAAACATCATTGTCCTACCCATCTCCTTAGTCCCTCAATATAAACATCATTGTCCTACCCATCTCCTCAGTCCCTCAATATAAACATCATTGTCCTACCCATTTCCTTAGTCCCTCAATATAAACATCATTGTCCCACCCATCTCCTCAGTCTCTCAATATAACCATCATTGCCCCACCCATCTCCCCAGTCTCCCAATATAAATATCATTGTCCTACCCATCTCCCCAGTCTCTAAATATAAACATCATTGCCCAACCCATCTCCCCAGTCTCTCAATATAAACATCATTGTCCTACTCATCTCCTCAGTCCCTCAATATAAACATCATTGTCCTACCCATCTCCTTAGTCCCTCAATATAAACATCATTGTCATACCCATCTCACCAGTCTCCCAATATAAACATCATTGTCCTACCCATCTCCCCAGTCTCCCAATGTAAACATCATTGTCCTACCCATCTCCTCAGTCCCTCAATATAAACATCATTGCCCCACCCATCTCCTCAGTTCCTCAATATAAACATCATTGTCCTACCCATCTCCCCAGTCTCCCAATGTAAACATCATTGTCCTACCCATCTCCTCAGTCCCTCAATATAAACATCATTGCCCCACCCATCTCCTCAGTTCCTCAATATAAACATCATTGTCCTACCCATCTCCCCAGTCTCACAATATAAACATCATTGCCCCACCCATCTCCTCAGTTCCTCAATATAAACATCATTGTCCTACCAATCTCCCCAGTCTCCCAATGTAAACATCATTGCCCCACCCATCTCCTCAGTCCCTCAATATAAACATCATTGCCCCACCCATCTCCCCAGTCTCTCAATATAAACATCATTGTCCTACCCATCTCCCCAGTCTCTCAATATAAACATCATTGTCCTACCCATCTCCCCAGTCTCTCAATATAAACATCATTGTCCTACCCATCTCCCCAGTCTCTCAATATAAACATCATTGTCCTACCCATCTCCCCAGTCTCCCAATATAAACATCATTGTCCTACCCATCTCCCCAGTCTCCCAATGTAAACATCATTGTCCCACCTATTCTCCTTCTTTTCTCTCAAGGAATGAAACACAAACCTGGCGATGCCCTCTTTGTCATGAGTAAATCTCGTAACCCCACTATCTGCAAATGTTGCAACATTTTGAGAATTACACTAAAATGCCACGTTAAGATTAAATCATGCAGCCGTGCATGATGAAAATAAATATAACGATGAAAGAATGAAATTCAATTTAAAATGTAAGGAAATAGAAAGAAAATAAAACTGAAGAAAGTATAAAAATATTTATGTAAAAATATATACAGTGACATTTGCACGATTTGAACGCCCTGCATGTTACAAGCGCCTGACGGTCACATTACGTTTCGCTCAATTTAAATCCGAAAATAGAACTGCAAACAATATATACATCTTTCTTTGAGCTTGCAAACTGTGACACGATCCTGCAATCTGCGTCTATAATTGAAGAACTTATTATGAAATCACAGAAAGAGATTAGGCCGTGTGGGCTACAATGAGAGATTTAAAATAGAACTTTTGGTGTATTGTTCAAACGAATTGTGGGTTTTAGAATTTGTTCTGATTCTGTCGTAACAATGTTACGTAATGAGGAATGTCTGGTCCGTTTGAAAAGGGCCTCATCACCATCATCAAGCGCCGTGCAAGATGGTGTACGTGACCATGTCGTCCTCCAACTTTCTATCTCTGCAGCTGTTTATTAAATCTATTGTTGAATTGTTGAAATGTTGGTGGTTGAAATGTTGGTTGTTGAAATATTGGTTGTTGAATTGTTGGTTGTTCAGATGTTGGTTGTTGAAATGTTGGTTGTTGAAATGTTGGTTGTTGAAATGTTGGTTGTTGAAATGTTGGTTGTTGAAATGTTGGTTGTTGAAATGTTGGTTATTGAATTGTTGGTTGTTGAAATGTTGGTTGTTCAAATGTTGGTTGTTGAAATGTTGGTTGTTGAAATGTTGGTTGTTGAATTGTTGGTTGTTGAAATGTTGGTTGTTGAATTGTTGGTTGTTGAAATGTTGGTTGTTGAATTGTTGGTTGTTGAAATGTTGGTTGATGAAATGTTGGTTGTTGAAATGTTGGTTGTTGAATTGTTAGTTGTTGAAATGTTGGTTGTTCAAATGTTGGTTGTTCAAATGTTGGTTGTTAAAATGTTGGTTGTTGAAATGTTGGTTGTTGAATTGTTGGTTGTTGAAATGTTGGTTGTTGAATTGTTGGTTGTTGAAATGTTGGTTGTTGAAATGTTGGTTGTTCAAATGTTGGTTGTTGAATTGTTGGTTGTTGAATTGTTGTTTGTTCAAATGTTGGTTGTTCAAATGTTGGTTGTTCAAATGTTGGTTGTTGAAATGTTGGTTGTTGAAATGTTGGTTGTTGAAATGTTGGTTGTTGAAATGTTGGTTATTGAATTGTTGGTTGTTGAAATGTTGGTTGTTGAATTGTTGGTTGTTGAAATGTTGGTTGTTCAAATGTTGGTTGTTGAAATGTTGGTTGTTGAAATGTTGGTTGTTGAATTGTTGGTTGTTGAAATGTTGGTTGTTGAATTCTTGGTTGTTGAAATGTTGGTTGTTGAAATGTTGGTTGTTGAAATGTTGGTTGTTGAAATGTTGGTTGTTGAATTGTTGGTTGTTGAATTGTTGGTTGTTGAAATGTTGGTTGTTGAAATGTTGGTTGTTGAAATGTTGGTTGTTCAAATGTTGGTTGTAGAATTGTTGGTTGTTGAATTGTTGATTGTTGAATTGTTGGTTGTTGAAATGTTGGTTGTTGAAATGTTGATTGTTGAATTGTTGGTTGTTGAAATATTGGTTGTTGAATTGTTGGTTGTTCAAGTGTTGGTTGTTGAAATGTTGGTTGTTGAATTGTTGGTTGTTGAAATGTTGGTTGTTGAAATGTTGGTTGTTGAAATGTTGGTTGTTGAAATGTTGGTTGTTGAAATGTTGGTTGTTCAAATGTTGATTGTTGAATTGTTGGTTGTTGAAATGTTGGTTGTTGAAATGTTGGATGTTGAAATATTGGTTGTTGAAATGTTGGTTGTTGAAATGTTGGTTGTTGAAATGTTGGGCATTGTAGTGAAAGAAAGCATCAATAAAGGACTCAGCTTTAATAGCAAACAGACAGAAGTAAGAGTAACAACAAAGAAGCAGACATCACCTCAGTGCAAAACAAAGGCACGTAGAACAATATTAAAACTGGTAAATACTTGCTTGCGCTCGCCCGATGACTAAAGTATTCTAGAGTATTCGTAGACTGTAGAATTCCTCTTCGTCATCCGCCCTTAACAGGAAGTTAAGTGGGCGTGTCTGCGTTATGTTGTGGTTTGTAGTATAACTGTTATATTTGCGCCTTTCGGCCCAACACATCCGATTACAGCATGTTATTTTTGAGTATCGGGTTGTCTTCTCTCTTTGATCCCCGCTCGCTTGGCCAGACTAGACAGGTTAGTCTGATACTGGAGGCACCGCGGAGAGGTGGAACAAGGTCTGGATGGTTTTAGTTCACCGATCCTGGCGCAGGTCATCAGCTGTGGGTCGCTGACAACTTCCAGCTCTGGTGCTGGGAGGCGCGCCTTCGCCTCCAAATAGGTAAATGAATTTAAATATTTCGGAACTTTGTTAACTTCAGACGGAAGATGTACAAAAGAGGTGAGATGCAGAATGGCTCAGGCAAAAGCAGCTTTTAAAAAAAAATTAGGAAGATACTATGCAATTCATTTTTGACAACAGAAACAAGAAAAAGATTTCTTAAATATTATGTAGAGCCAGTCTTAACATATGGATGTGAATCATGGACAATAGGACAACAGACAAAAAAATCACTGGAGTCTGTAGAAATTTGGTTTTACAGAAGAATGTGGAGAATACCATGAACCACTAAGAAGAGTAATGAAAATGTTCTGAAAGAGGTCAAAGCAAAAACAGAACTAATTTCCAATATTAGGAAGAAACAATCATTATTTTCTGGCCATGTGTTGAGAAGAGAACAACTGGAATATATTGTAACAACTGGGAACATTGAGGGACGAAAAGATAGAGGGAAGCAAAGACAAAAAATAACAGACATCAATAGAGAATGGCTTGGCATGAGGTCAACAACAGAAATGATAAATAACTGTCGTGATCGAAAGTTGTGGAGAGACATGATAACCTACGCCAGCAGGCCTGGTACTTTATGATGATTATTGTTGATTTGGACTTCCGGTCCATATGGTGGATAGGCGGCAGGAGCCATTGAGGTTCAGTCTGAAAAGTGTTCCTTGCTGCAGTTTCCTCATATTCTGAGCCGGACTTGCTGTCGGAGCTACTGAGTTTAGTGCTCTGTGCACACCGCGAGCTGTGTATTTCATCCGGATCTTGTTTCGATATTCCGATTGCTTACTATGAATGATAAAATCACATAACAAAGAAAAATTCAGGTGCAATCACTTTAAATGCCGCTTGGCCTTTTGTCTTTTGTTGTGTGCTGTAACTGCTATAATGGGGAATGCAGTTGCCTTTCTTTGTTTGGATCCCTCAATGAAATGAGTTTTAATTCGCCTAATTCCATTTACACGGGTGGTTGAGCAATTGTGGATTTTAATTCGTTTATAGTGGAGCTCTCGACTAACAATAACCATAACTATATATTATTGATTCCCCAACCAAACCATTCTATTAAACGGGTAGGGAACAGGCAAATAATTGCAATGCTGCGGTAAAGCTGGTAGCAAGGAGCCAGTGGTGGGGTGTGTTAGACACTCCAAGGTATGATGACAGTTTTACAAGGAAGGAACACAACACAATACTGACGTTTCGGCCTGTTTTCCAACCTCTCCACGTGTACTATTAATTTCTCTCTCCTTTTTTATTTCTACATCCTGCTTTCCTAGACCTCCACTTGATCATCTAACATGTAGTTATAGATAATTGTGCTTCACCGTTTGTTGTCGTTGTCCTTGTATTCTGAAGAAGGCCACAGGCCGAAACGTCAGTATTGTGTTGTGTTCCTTCCTTGTAAAGCTGTCATCATACCTTGGAGTATCTAACACACCCCACCACTGGCTCCATTCTATTAAACGGGTTTGTACATTTTATCTGTTTTCCTCTTTTTCTGCTCCCATATATTTTTTCCAACTGTCACAACATACTCTATTTGTTTCCTTCTCATAAAATAACAACAAATAGTGATTGTTTCTTTCTGGTCTTGGAAGTTAGTTTTCTCTTCGCTTTTTCCTCCTTAAGAACGTTCTCATTACTCTTTTCAGCTGTCGTGGTATGCTTATAATTTTTATGTTTAACAACATTTGTGAAACATCGAATAATTTTCTTATATATTGTCTAACTGTCCATGATTCACATCCATAAGTCGAGGTTGGATCCACATCACAAGTGTGCGAACTGTTTTCTAATCAAAACGAACGTGAATTTGATTCATTGTAAGGTAGCTGAGACTGCTATGATGGGGACTACAGATACCTTTCTTTGTTTGGGAGATGAGTTAGTAAATCGGATGATTCCACTGGCACGGACGGTTGAGCAATTATGGATTTTAATTCGTGTGCAGTGATACCGGGGCCTTCCATAACCAAAGAACTATAACCAAAGGTTAAATAATTTTTTTTTTTTAATCAGAATGGCCTCATCAGGCGGTCAACAGGTAGGAAACGAAATATCCCCTAACCAGGAAGTGGCCAGGTCATTAACCAGAACTGGTTATATATGATATATTTAGTATGAGAAACACACACCTAATTCGACAAATGCAATTCATGTTTTTCCATCGTCTAGTTCTATAGAAGAAGAAAACACATTAGTTGTTAATTCTTGTTTGAATCGGAAAAATAAAATACATGTTCTCTTGTTTATAATTAAACAAAAAAACCTCTCTATTCTATTCTATTCTACTCTATTCTACTCGTGACATCATTTCCACTGAAGGCATCCCCAACCAGTTGCATCGTCCGCCCCAGCATTTCTCGAAGACTACACATAACGAAAATTTTCAACTCAAATGTTAAGGCGGTCCTATTATATGGCTGTGAAACATGGAGAACAACAAAATTGACAATCACGAAGATACAGACTTTCACTAATGGATGCTTACGCCGAATAAAAGGATGGAAATGGCAGGACAAAATCACTAACATAGAATTATGGAAATGTACCAGTCAAATTCCAGTGGATAAAGAGATAAAGTGAAGACGATGGCGCTGGATAGGACACACACTACGGAAGCCAACTTAGAGTATTACACAACAGGCCCTTTTTTGGAATCCCCAGGGGAAAAGATAAAAAGGAAGACCAAGGAATTCTTGGAGAAGACAGATCGAAGCAGAGATGAAGATGATGGGGAAGACATGGAATGATCTTAAAAGAATGGCAAAAAAACAGAACGACTTGGAAAGTGTTTGTTGAAGACCTGTGCTCCACAGGGAGTTTAAAGTGTTTGTTGAAGACCTGTGCTCCACTGGGAGCTAAAAAGGTAGAAGAAGAAGACACAAAACGACGATTCCTGTAAATTGTTGATCGTAGATGCATCCGCTTTTCGAACGAAGAGCTCCGGGTTGGTGCCGCGATAGCTCAGTGGTTAGTGAACTGGACTACAAAGGACAAGAGGTCGGCTTAAATCCTGACCAATGGCTTCCGGGTTCTTCTTTCTTCATCTTTTCTCTTTTCACTGATACCTAAAAGGTGTCGTGGTTTATATCATTTGTCGTTCTTGAGCTGCTCGAATTGTCTGAATTAGTGATTTCCCTTTGTTGTTACATGTCTCTGTCACTGCATCTATCCATCTTCTTCTGGGTCTTCCTCTTAGTCTTTTTCCATGCTTTCTTCCGGGTTCACCCAGCCTTAAATGGATGCCGGATTTTTTCTGGTAAAGTAAGGCGGCACGGGCGTAATACCGACCACATTACCCCAAAAATCATGTGTCGAAAGTCTGTAAAAATTGTGGTCGCTAACACCATATTCGCTATACGCCACTTGGCGTGACGGGGGCTCTTTACTTACTTACTTTACTCCGGATCGGCCACACCCCATTTACACCTTTACACCCTTCAGTCTCCCGATATATACAACATTGTCACATATTTTTTCCTCCTCTCCCCTAACTTCCCACTAACCACCGAGCTATCGCGTCTCCATTTATCCACACATATTGTAACATTTTAAGCTAAAGCTTACCTTATGATCAGTTGTACCACAAACATAATTATACTCACGTTATGCTTCAGAAAATAAGACAACAGACAAGAAGATCATTAGAGGCTGTAGAAATGTGGTTTTACAGAAGAATGTTGACTACCATGGACAGTTAAGAAGAGTAATGAAAACGATTTGAAAGAGGCCAAAGAAAAGAGAGGGCTAAATTTCCAAAATTTGGAAGAAACAATCATCATGTTTTGGCCATTTAATGAGAAGGGAACATCACCATCATCAAGTACCGGGCCTTCTGGCGTAGGTGATCATGTCTCTCCACAACTTTCGAACATCGACAGTTATTTATCGTTTCTTTTGTTGACCCTCTGCCACACCATTCTCTTAAGCTGTCTGATATCTTTTCTCTTCGCTTCCCTCTATCTTTTCGTCCCTCAATTTTCCCAGTTGTTACAATATATTCCAGTTGTTCTCTTCTCATTACATCGCCAAAAAATGATGATTGTTTCTTCCTAATTTTGGAAATTAGCTCTCTTTTTGCTTTGGCCTCTTTCAGAATGTTTTCATTGCTCTTAGCTGTCCATGGAATTCTCAACATTCTTCTGTAAAGCCACATTTATACAGACTCCAGTGATTTTCTTGTCTGTTGTCCTATTGCCCATGATTCACATCCATATGTTAAGACTGATTGTACATAACATTTAGTCTTATTTCTTGTTTCTATTGTCAAAAATGGATTGCATAGTATCTTTCTCATTTTTTTGGAAAACTGCTTTTGCCTGAGCCATTCTGCATCTCACCTCTGGTATACATCTTCCGTCTGAGGTTAACAAAGTTCCCAAATATTTAAATTCATTTACCTGTTTTAATATTGTTCCACTTGTCTTTATTTTGCACTGACATTTTGTCTTTTTCTTTGTTGTTACCATTACCTCTGTCTTTTTGCTATTAAGGCTGAGTCCTTTTTTTTTTGCTTCCTTTCACTATAATGTCTAACATTTCTTGTAACTCATTTTCACTCTTAGCGATTAAGACTGTATCATCAGCATACCTTAGATTATTTATATTATGACCTCCAACTGTTATTCCAGGCATGCCCCTTATAGATCTTAAAATGATCTCACTATAAATATTAAACAAATCTGGTGAAATCACACAACCTTGCCTAATATCCTGTTTTATTTGTTGAAACATTCACAATTGGTTTCCAGTTCTTATGGCCGCTGTTTGTTGCCAGTACATGTTCTTTATTATTCTTAGATCTTTGCTGTCTACGTTTATGCTTTCTAAAATTGTGATTTTTTCTTGGTGCTTTACTTTGTCAAATGCTTTGGTATAATCTATGAAACATAGGTATAGATCTGTTTTCACCTCTATGGCTCTTTCTACTAAAGATCTCATGATATAAATGGCATTGCTTGTTCCTTTATCTCTAACAAAACCACACTGTTCATCGCTAATTTCCGGACTGATTTTGTTTCGCACTCTTCGCATGATGATTCTTAGTAACATCTTAGTCATGTGACTCATAAGGTTTATTGTGCGATGATCATCACGGGAAAACTAACAACTAAATAAAAGAATTTTAAAATAAATCACAGTAAAATAGATACACGTGGGGGACTGGTTTGCCTGCAGGCAAGACGCCGGTCTCGAGACAGAGCGGTTGTGTGTTCAAATCCGGCTGAACCAGTTGAGATTTTTTATTTATGATTTCTCTCAGCGGCAACCACCCCTGGTCTCAGCAGCGAGGCCCAGCTTGAAACGTCAATTACTCATCGACGCAAAAAAAATATATATACATCCGATGACGGGAGTTATCTGCCTGTGCGGCGAGGGTCCCCTGTGCACACGGCTGCAAGGAAAAAACGGATTAACTCGCAAAATTCATTCATTCCCTAGTCTCTGAGGACATCGGCAGAGAAAAGAGCTGGCGAACGCAAAAAAAGAGCAAAAAAAAAAGGAAAAAAAAGTTACACAACCTGGTTAAGAAGAAACTAGGTAGAGCATAGAACAACAACAACAACACAATTTACAGGAATTGACCATAAAGTACAAAAGCCCACACTCTGCTTGATTAATAACGAATAACATTAATTTCTTCAAAGCAGCCGTGTCTTTTAAATAATTCATTCTTTAATCCCGGATATCCGGTTTCTTAACATTAATGGCTGTGCCGGGAAATAAAATGAAACAAAACTTGTTTACAAAGGAATTTTCAAAAACTTCTTTAATCTTCATTAAAAAAGAGAAAATACCAATAAGCTATTAATCTCTTCAAAATGAATTGAACGCTGTAAATGGGGGAAAAATGTTTTATTCGAATACACAGACAAGTACAGAGAGAGAGAGAGAGAGAGAGAGAGAGAGAGAGAGAGGGAATAGAAAAAGAGAGAGAGAGAGAGGAAGAGTAAAATAGAGAGAGAGATGGAGAGAGAAAAAGAAAGAGAGATAGAGTGAGAAAAATAGAATGAGGGGAGAGAGAAACAGACTTTCAGGAGAAAGAGAGAGAGAGATAGGAAGAGGGAAAGAGAAAAAATAAAGAAAGAAAGAAAGAAAGCGAGAAAGAGAGAAGAAAAGGAAGAAAGAAAGAAAGAGACAGCGAAAGAAAGAAAGAAAGAAAGAAAGAAAGAAAGAAAGAAAGAAAGAAAGAAAGAAAGAAAGAAAGAAAAAGAAAGAAAGAAAGAAAGAAAGAAAGAAGAAAGAAAGAAAGAAAGAAAGAAAGAAAGAAAGAAAGAAAGAAAGAAAGAAAGAAAGAAAGAAAGAAAGAAAGAAAGAAAGAAAGTGAAAGAAAGACAGTGAAAGAGAAAGTGAAAAGAAAGACAGTGAAAGAGAAAGTGAAGAAGAAAGAGAGAGAGAGTAACAGAAAAGAGAGAGAGAGAGAGAGACAGACCGAAAGAAAGAGAGAGAGAGAGAGCGAGAGAGAGAGAGAACACAATATTTAAATAAACCTTAAGAAAATTAGATAAGACAAGATTCTGAAAAAGACTGAAGCTGAGTAGATCACATACATAGTTTCAGTACAGAACTGAGTAGATCACATACATAGTTTCAGTACATAACTGAGTAGATCACATACATAGAGTTTCAGTACATAACTGAGTAGATCACATACATAGTTTCAGTACAGAACTGAGTAGATCACATACATAATTTCAGTACAGAACTGAGTAGATCAGATACATAGAGTTTCAGTACAGAACTGAGTAGATCACATACATAGAGTTTCAGTACATAACTGAGTAGATCACATACATAGTTTCAGTACATAACTGAGTAGATCACATACATAGAGTTTCAGTACATAACTGAGTAGATCACATACATAGTTTCAGTACAGAACTGAGTAGATCACATACATAGAGTTTCAGTACATAACTGAGTAGATCACATACATAGAGTTTCAATACAGAACTGAGTAGATCACATACATAGAGTTTCAATACAGAACTGAGTAGATCACATATATAGAGTTTCAGTACAGAACTGAGTAGATCACATACATAGAGTTTCAGTACAGAACTGAGTAGATCACATACATAGAGTTTCAGTACATAACTGAGTAGATCACATACATAGTTTCAGTACATAACTGAGTAGATCACATACATAGAGTTTCAGTACATAACTGAGTAGATCACATACATAGTTTCAGTACAGAACTGAGTAGATCACATACATAGAGTTTCAGTACATAACTGAGTAGATCACATACATAGTTTCAGTACATAACTGAGTAGATCACATACATAGAGTTTCAATACAGAACTGAGTAGATCACATACATAGAGTTTCAATACATAACTGAGTAGATCACATACATAGAGTTTCAATAAAGAATGACCTTAGTGGTTTCAAATTCGTTAAAAAATAGCATAGCTATATCTTCAACTTGAAGAAACGGGGATAGCTGAGTGGTCAGTCAAACCGGGCTACTAAGGGACAAGAAGTGGGATTCGACCCAAAACGACGGCATCCAGGTTCACCAAACCATAAATAGGTACTATATTTTGTCTTGGAAAGAAAAGCCGTTCGTACGTATTACTACGTTACCTTTTGCCATACTTATATATAATAATAATAATAATAATTAAAATAATTCATGCGCCGAAGGAATATTTTTTTAATGCGCACTAACACACTATTCCTTAACGTGACGTGACGGGACTCTTTCTTTTCTTATTCAACTTAGGCCTAAAGAGAGCAAACATACAAAACAAAGTGAATCCCTCATGAAGGATGATCATCTTGCAGATGTGGAATAACTAACTAGCCATATCAAGGTTAAAGGTAAAATAGTAGTGGCCTCAGTCAGTCATAGGATTTTTTAGCGCCCCTAGAAATGTTATTTTTTCTTTTCTTTCCTTTCTCCGTGTATTCTCTTTTTCTATGAATCTGTCTGCTTCTTGTTTGAGTTGGAGCTTTAGAGTGTTTCCAAAGATTGCGGTCTGCAGCTATTTCTTCCCAGGCTACAGTGTTTATGTTCAGTGTCTTCCTGTCGCGTTTACACATATCAACAAATCGAAGTTTTGGGCGCCCCTTAGTCCTTTTGCCATCTGCCAGTTGTCCGTAGAGTCTATCTTTTGGTATGCGGCCATCTTTCATACGGTGTACGTGGACATGCCAACTTAACCTACGTTTTTCGAGCAGCGTGTAGATGTTCGGGAGGCCTGTGCGAAAACCTTTGACGGTAAAATACGAGACTTGAATTGACGTCTTAGCACGCGAGTTTTCACCCATATGTGCTCGGCCGCCTATCCAGCAGTGTTCGGAGACTTCTGGACAGTGTCGATTTAAGCATCGAATTTCACGATACGAGGCGGCATTCCTCACCTACTCAGAGTTCTATCCTGGTAGCCATTTCTGCTAAAAGGGGTATTTTTTGTTTTATCAACCGCGAGTACAACTTACACCGCTTCCAGCAGGAATTGAATCCGGGTTGTTCGAACGTCGGTAGTTTAGTCGGGTGGTTTACCCAATCTCTAAAAGGATTAAATATGCGGATGACACAGTCTTAATAGCAGAGACAGAGAACGAACTACAAGAAATGATAGACATAATAGCAGAAGAAGAAAGCAACAAGAAAGGTCTCAGTCTGAATGGTAAGAAAACAGAAGTAATGGTTATATCGAAGAAACAATCATCACCATCATGCAGCATAAAAATAAACGAGACAAATCAGAAACAAGTGCAACGTTTCGAATACTTGGGCACAATAATAACATCAGATGTGAGATGCACCACAGAAATAAAAAGCAGAATAGCTCAGGCCAAACTAGCATTTCAGAAAATGAAAAATATTTTATGTAACAAATCTATGTCAATAAAAATGAGAAAGAGAGTTAATCGGTGCTATATAGAACCAATTCTGACCTATGGTAGCGAATCATGGACAGTAGACAAACAAATGAAAAGACGATTAGAGGCCACAGAGATGGGATTTCTCAGAAGAATGTTGAAAGTTCCCTGGACAGATAAAAAGACCAATGAGGAAGTTCTGAAAGAGGCCAACACAAAAAGGGAGCTCTTAAAAAACATCAGAAAGAAGCAATCAACATTTTTCGGGCACATCACGAGAAGAGGAAAGTTGTAATACTTGGTTACAACTGGCAAAATAAAAGGAAATAGAGATCGCGGACGACAAAGAGAGAAAATACTGGATAGCTTGGTGTCATGGCATGGAAAACAGTCAACAACAGAACTGATACGATTCACTGTAGATAGAAGATTGTGGAGGGACATGATCGCCTACGCCAACCGGCATGGTACATGATGATGATGATGATGATGATAAACATTAAAGTGAATCCATATAGAACAGTGATTAGTGAACTGAAGGTGCAGACAAGAAAATTGTAAAAAATGTTGTTACATCTTTATGTAAGGCGAGACACATAGCTCCTTGCCTCTGATATTTTAGCTGCAGGACTTATCAACAAAGAACTGGACTACAAAGGACAAGGGGTAGGGTTCGATCCCAACCGACGGCTTCCGGGTTCACCCAGCCTTAAAATGGGTACCGGATTTTTCTGGGAAAGTAAAGCGGCGCGGGCGTAATACCGACCACATTACCCCGAAAATCATGTACCGAAACTCTGTAAAATTTATGGTCACTAACACCATATTCCCTATACGCCACTTGGCGTGACGAGGGTACTTTACTTTTATTTTTACTTATCAACAAAGAAAACTGGAGTCGTCAGTCGCAGGACGTTGCCAAACTTGTTGAGAAGTAGATCTGAGCACCCAAGGACATGTTCGACGTACAATAACCCATACATAACTCAATAACTCAATTTTAATTGTATTCCTCTCTTGCTAATTTCAGATAAAAAAGAAATAACCTATTTATGTCTCGTCCGTGCTAATGTTCCATGTCGCAAGATAAAGTTATATCCTGGATAATAAGAACATTTGTTATTTTAAAAAAAGAATACTTTACATCGTCATTATCATCATGTGCCGTTCCGGTTGGCAATCATATCCTTCCACAATCTTCTATCCACAGTGCATCGAATGAATTCTGTTGTTGACTGTTTTCCATGACATGACACCAAACTATCCAGTATTTTCTCTCTTTGTCGTCCGCGATCTTTCTTTCCTTTTATTTTGCCAGTTGTAACCAAGTATTCCAACTTTCCTCTTCTCATGATGTGCACAAAAAATGTTGATTGCTTCTTTCTGATGTTTTTTAAGAGCTCCCTTTTTGTGTTGGCCTCTTTGAGAACTTCCTCATTGGTTTTTTTATCTGTCCAGGGAACTTTCAACATTCTTCTGAGAAATCCCATCTCTGTGTCTCTAATCGTCTTTTCATTTGTTTGTCTATTGTCCATGATTCGCATCCATAGGTCAGAATTGGTTCTATATAGCACCGATGAACTCTCTTTCTCATTTCTATTGACATAGATTTGTTACATAAGATATTTTTCATTTTCTGAAATGCTATTTTGGCCTGAGCTACTCAGCTTTTTATTTCTGTGGTGCATCTCCCATCTGATGTTATTATTGTGCCCAAGTATTTCAAACGTTGCACTTATTTCAGATTTGTCTTCTTTATTTTTATGCTGCATGATGATGATGATTGTTTCTTCGATATAACCATTACTTCTGTTTTCTTACTATTCAGACTGAGACCTTTCTTGTTGCTTTCTTTTACTATTATGTCTATCATTTCTTGTAGCTCATTACTGTCTCTGCTATTAAGACTGTCATCCGCATATCGTAAATTATTTATGTTGTGACCGTTGACTTCAATTCTTTTTTTAACCAGATACTTCTACCTCACTGTTTACCAGATATATCTACATCACTGTCTACAAGATATGTCTACCTCACTGTTTACCAGATATATTTACATCACTGTCTACAAGATATGTCTACCTCACTGTTTACCAGATATATCTACATCACTGTCTACAAGATATGTCTACCTCACTGTTTACCAGATATATCTACATCACTGTCTACAAGATATGTCTACCTCACTGTTTACCATATATATCTACATCACTGTCTAAAAGATATGTCTACCTCACTGTTTACCAAATATATCTACATCACTGTCTACAAGATATGTCTACCTCACTGTTTGCCATATATATCTACATCACTGTCTACAAGATATGTCTACCTCACTGTTTACCAGATATATCTGCATCACTGTCTACAAGATATGTCTACCTCACTGTTTACCAGATATATCTACATCACTGTCTACAAGATACGTCTAACTCACTGTTTACCAGATATATCTACATCACTGTCTACAAGATATGTCTACCTCACTGTTTGCCATATATATCTACATCACTGTCTACAAGATATGTCTACCTCACTGTTTACCAGATATATCTACATCACTGTCTAAAAGATATATCTACCTCACTGTTTGCCATATATATCTACATCACTGTCTATAAGATATATCTACTTCACTGTTTACTAGATATATTTACATCACTGTCTACAAGATATGTCTACCTCACTGTTTGCCATATATATCTACATCACTGTCTATAAGATATATCTACCTCACTGTTTACCAGATATATCTACATCACTGTCTACAAGATATGTCTACCTCACTGTTTGCCATATATATCTACATCACTGTCTATAAGATATATCTACCTCACTGTTTACCAGATATATCTACATCACAGTCTACAAGATATGTCTACCTCACTGTTTACCATATATATCTACATCACTGTCTACAAGATATATCTACCTCACTGTTTACCAGATATATCTACATCACTGCCTACAACATATGTCTACCTCACTGTTTACCAGATATATCTACATCACTGTCTACAAGATATGTCTACCTCACTGTTTACCTAATATATCTACATCACTGTCTACAAGATATATTTACCTCACAGTTTACCATATATATCTACATCACTGTCTACAAGATATATCTAAGTCACTGTTTACCAGATACATCTATATCACTGTCTACAAGATATGTCTACATCACAGTTTACCAGATATATCTACCTCACTGTTTACCAGACACCAGACATATCTACATCACTGTCTACAAGATATATCAACCTCACTGTATATCAGACTCCAGACATCTCTACCTCATTGTTTACCATATATCTACCTCACTGTTTACCAGATATATCTACATCACTGTCTAAAAGATTTATCTAAGTCACTGTTTACCAGATACATCTACATCACTGTCTACGAGATATGTCTACCTCACTGTTTACCAGATTTATCTACCTCACTGTATACCAGACATCTCTACCTCATTGTTTACCAGATATCTACCTCATTGTTTACCATACACCAGACATATCTACACCACTGTCTACAAGATATATCTACCTCATTGTTTACCACCTGTCTACCTCATACCTCACTGTTTACCAGACACCAGACATATCTACCTCATTGTTTACCAGTTATCTACCTCACTATGTACCAGACACCAGACATAACATATCTACACCACATTTTAACTAAAATATCTGCCTCACTGTTTACAAGACATCTACCTCACTGTTTACTAGTCATCTACCTCACTGTTTACTAAACATCTACCCTATTGTTTACTAGACATCTACCTCACAGTTTACTTGACATCTACCTCACTGTTTACTAGACATCTACCTCACAGTTTACTAGACATCTACCTCACTGTTTACTTGACATCTACCTCACAGTTTACTAGACATCTACCTCACAGTTTACTAGACATCTACCTCACAGTTTACTACTAAACAACTACCTCACTGTTTACAAGACATCTACCTCACTGTTTACTAGACATCTACCTCACAGTTTACTAGACATCTACCTCACAGTTTACTACTAAACAACTACCTCACTGTTTACAAGACATCTACCTCACTGTTTACTAGACATCTACCTCACAGTTTACTAGACATCTACCTCACTGTTTACTAGACATCTACCTCACTGTTTACTTGACATCTACCTCACAGTTTACTAGACATCTACCTCACTGTTTACTAGACATCTACCTCACAGTTTACTAGACATCTACCTCACTGTTTACTAGACATCTACCTCACTGTTTACTTGACATCTACCTCACAGTTTACTAGACATCTACCTCACTGTTTACTAGACATCTACCTCACAGTTTACTACTAAACAACTACCTCACTGTTTACAAGACATCTACCTCACTGTTTACTAGACATCTACCTCACTGTTTACTAGACATCTACCCTATTGTTTACTAGACATCTACCTCACGGTTTATTAGACATCTACCTCACTGTTTACTAGACATCTACCTCACAGTTTACTAGACATCTACCTCACAGTTTACTATAGCTTGTTTCATAAGTCGTGCCCAACTTTAAAAATCAATATCTTTTAAACCGCTTTTTGTAATTTTTTTCAAAATTTGCATATATAGTTAGAATCATTAGAACCGAACAGGGAATTAATTTCATTAAAAACAAACATTTGGTTATTATTATTGCTTATTTGATTTATATAAATTTATAACGACCCATTGATGTAGTCAAAACTTAGTGTTTACAGTATTTAAGTTAAAAATAGCGATTACAAATCCATACACGCTCAAATTTACGATTTTTCACGCTTTCCGCGTGAGTTTTCTGACACAATTAGACACTTGTAGTAAACACGAGACATTGTGTGTTCCATTTCCGTTAATTCAGCGGCGTAACGTGGAACAATAACATTTATCATGAGTCTTAAAATGAAATTCTGCAGTTTACAAAACATCGCAATAAAAATGTATGACTATTTTTGCAAAGAGGCTAAACGAGGAAGATTATTTCATTCTTTAGAAAACCCTGAGAATAGGACAAGACACATTTTGGATTTATCTAAACGGTCATTTAATCGCTGGATTCAAGCACGTGACCGTCAATGTTCCAAATATACAAAATCACAAGGAAGAGCAAAAATGTTGGATAATTTCGATAGTGAACTTATTAGAAGTGAAATTCGCAAAATGTTGGGTATGAATGAAACTGTTACAATAAGAAAATTAAAAGTATCGCTGAAAAAGAACAACAGTATTGAAATATCAAAGTCTTCATTATGGAAGAATGTGAGAGCTGCAGGCTTTACATTCAGAAAGTATTCCAATGGACGAAACATCATCTGTGAGAAGCCACATATAGTAGTCATGAGAAGCAAGTACTTACGTGAAGTAAAAGAGGTGCGCAAGCAAGGTTATGATATTGTGTACTTGGATGAAACATGGATCAATGCTCACCACACTAACCAAAGGGAATGGCAGTCATCAGATGGAAAGATTAAGAGATTAATACCTAGCAGCAAAGGACAGCGCTTGATAATTGCTCATGCAGGTAGTCGACAACATGGACTAATACAGAATGCAGAGCTCATTTTTCTTTCAAAATCCATAGACAATCGGGATTATCACTCTGAGATGAATGGTCACATATTTAGACATTGGATTGAAAAGTATGTTCTCCCAGCACTAGATCGACCATCTTGCCTAATAATGGACAATGCAGCGTACCACAACATTGTTGCACTTGAAGATAAAGTCCCGACGTCATCCAGTACAAAAGATGCTATTAAGATATGGCTCACAAAGGAGCACATACAATTTAATAACATGTACTTAAAACCTGAATTACTATCTCTAGTAAAGCAAAAACAGAGGACAAAGATTTTTCAAATAGATAAGATTATCCAAGAGCACTGTCATATAAGTTTGAGGCTGCCACCTTACCATGCTCATTTAAATCCAATAGAACTAATCTGGGCAAAATTTAAAGGACAAGTGGCAGATGAAAATACAACATTCAAAATATGCGATGTAAAGACTCTTGCTAATCTCGCTTTATTAAATATAGACAAAGATTATTGGGCTAAATGTGAAGACCACGTCTTAAAACAGGAAGAGGAATATTGGAAAAATGATGGTTTGTGGAATGTTCAACCCCAAACAGTTATTAATCTTTTAGACTCGTCTGATTCAGAATGAAAGTATATAGCCCCCACAATGTTGGCCCCTATATTACCTTAAATTATTTCAACAAACGCTCCTTTTCAGGACCACACAACTATGAAAATTGGACATACAGGTATACCTTGGTATTATTATCGTCCGTCCTCGAACTGAGCAGACAATAATTCTCCTGGTGTTTTGTTTTATCCAGTTATTTCCCCATTACGGCCACGCCTTTACCTAGTGAAAATTAATCGTAGACCAGCAACTACGGTAATTTCTATTATTTAGGGCTTCACAATTTACAATTTTGACAAACATCAAAGAAATATCGCCGCTTTAAGAAAACTGCAGCTGCAAGATATTTGTTAAATATACATTTAAAGGGTCTTTTGCATTCTAATAACATTTGGAAAATTTCAAAAGTATTTAACAAACGGTTAGAGAGTAATAGCGTTTTGAAGTTGGGCATATGTTTTGAAACGAGCTATAGACATCTACCTCACAGTTTACTAAACATCTACCCTATTGTTTACTAGACATCTACCTCACAGTTTACTAGACATCTACCTCACAGTTTACTAGACATCTATCTCACTGTTTACTAGACATCTACCCTATTGTTTACTAGACATCTACCTCACTGTTTACTTGACATCTACCTCACAGTTTACTAAACATCTACCTCACTGTTTACTAGACATCTACCTCACTGTTTACTTGACATCTACCTCACTGTTTACTAGACATCTACCTCACTGTTTACTAGACATCTACCTCACTGTTTACTAAACATCTACCTCACAGTTTACTAGACATCTACCTCACAGTATACTAGACATCTACCTCACTGTTTACTAAACATCTACCTCACAGTTTACTACTAAACAACTACCTCACTGTTTACAAGACATCTACCTCACTGTTTACTAGACATCTACCTCACTGTTTACTAGACATCTACCCTATTGTTTACTAGACATCTACCTCACTGTTTACTAGACATCTACCTCACTGTTTACTAGACATCTACCTCACAGTTTACTAGATATCTACCTCACAGTTTACTAGACATCTACCTCACAGTTTACTAAACATCTACCCTATTGTTTACTAGACATCTACCTCACAGTTTACTAAACATCTACCTCACAGTTTACTAGACATCTACCTCACTGTTTACTAGACATCTACCCTATTGTTTACTAGACATCTACCTCACTGTTTACTAGACATCTACCTCACAGTTTACTAAACATCTACCTCACTGTTTACTAGACATCTACCTCACTGTTTACTAGACATCTACCTCACTGTTTACTAGACATCTACCTCACTGTTTACAAGACATCTACCTCACTGTTTACTAAACATCTACCTCACTGTTTACTAGACATCTACCTCACAGTTTACTAGACATCTACCTCACAGTTTACTAGACATCTACCTCACTGTTTACTAGACATCTACCTCACAGTTTACTAAACATCTACCCTATTGTTTACTAGACATCTACCTCACTGTTTACTAGACATCTACCTCACAGTTTACTAGACATCTACCTCACAGTTTACTAGACATCTACCTCACAGTTTACTAGACATCTACCTCACAGTTTACTAGACATCTACCCTACTGTTTACTAGACATCTACCTCACAGTTTACTAGACATCTACCTCACAGTTTACTAGACATCTACCTGAATGTTTACTAGACATCTACCTGACTGTTTACTAGCCATCTACCTCACTGTTTACTAGACATCTACCTCACTGTTTACAAGACATCTACCTCACAGTTTACTAAACAAGTACCTCACTGTTTACTAGCCATCTACATCACTGTTTACTAGACATCGGCCTCACTGTTTCCCATAATCTACTTCTCTGTTTACCCAACTACTCCACCACAAAATGACATTTCCCAGCACTTCAGCAAAAAACCCAATCAATCAAATCCGAGAGGCAGCAAATATTTTATCTGTTTCGCTTCTTGGACAACTGCCGGGCAGACGACCTGTCAATTAAAGGATGATCGTTTGTCATATGTTTTTTATTGACATCTACAGCTTGACATATGACACTTTAGATGCATATACCCAAAAAAAATATGTTTTTTATAATGTTGTCGATTTTCCTGTAAAGAATGAACAACTCGGTTTCGAACTTAAAAAAAAATCGCTTAAAGTTTATAGTTAAAGTTTCAGGACAAAAATTTTCTGGATAAAAAGTTTCTTGAATAAAAGTTTCTGGATACAAAGTTTATTGCTAAATAGTTTCAGGATAAAAAAGTTTCTTGATAACAGTTTTCTGGATAAAATGTTTCTTGATAAAAAGTTTCTGGATAAAAAGATTATGGATAAAACGTTTATTGCTAAAAAGTTTCTGGATAAAAAGTTTCTGGATAAAAAGTTTCTGGATAAAAAGTTTCTTGATAAAAAGTTTATTGATAAAAAGATTCTGGATAAAATGTTTCTGGACAAACGTCTCATCAAAAGTTCCATCAATGGAACCGCTGTTCTCTGTCCCTGCTTCTATCATTAATGTTTCTCTAGGTTAGTCTTTTTCTATTTTACTTCAATCAATCAAAACCATCTAGACTCTTATTTTTGAGCATAGACCATGGACAAAATCTGTTGCATCCATTCCTATTCCCCAACATTTTATTTACTTTTCTCCAATCTTGGCCATTGTTCTTAAGAGTTACCATCTCTTCGTCTTTTTTTTTCCTTCATCATTTGCCATTCAGCTTTGAGGGGAGATATAATTTGCGGTCTTTTACTCTTCTGTTGGCCTCTGCTGCTGGTAGGTTTCATAGTGTTTCTAATATTCCACCAATTCATCTTTTTCGTGGTCGGCCCTTGGGTTTGATGTTCTTACAACAATTATTAAAGTAATATTATTATCATTAGTATTCCCATGATGACACGTATTCTTGTATAGCTAAGACTTTCTATCTTTCTTTTACCCTGTGAGTTAAATGACAGTGTAAAGGTAAAGTACGAGACTGGAATCGGCGTTTTAGCACGCGAGTTTTCACTCATACGTGCTCGGCCGCCTATCCAGGAGCGTTCGGAGGCTTCTGGATAGTGTCGCTTCAAGCATCGAAACTCACGATGCGAGGCAGCATTTCCCACCTTCCCAGAGTACTACCTTGGTACACATTTTTGCCACCGGCTGGGTCGACCGCGGGGGTATTTTTTGTTCAACCACGAGTACAACTCACACTGCTTCCAGCGGTAATCGATCACAGGTTGTCCGAAAGTCGGTACTCCAGGGGGGTGTGATGGTAATTTATGTCTATAATTCGTACATAAATTCGTGCCCACAGAGTTGATTAATTATCTCGGAAACTTTTTGATGAATTTCTGTAATTCTTTTTTTCGTGAAATCTTATTTTTTCACCGACCTTCAGTCTGATTTTTTGCCCTACTGCCATGCATTTGGGAAAGATTTTTGCTTATTTGAGGTATATAAAAATATGATTTTCTTGGTTGTCCTAAATTTTAAGATTTTACAATACCCACATTTGTTGTAATCAACTCACCAATTAAAAAGGCAAATTTCACGTGCACACCACACAATCTTAGCACCGTTTCACACTCTTAACTTGTAGGGCGTAAGCCACTCCGAGGTTTTATTTTGATAATTTCCGGTTTCTTGTTAAATTGGTCCAGAGGCGTATTTTGACAAAATATTTACTATTAATGAATATTCCTGTATGTGTGATAATTTGTAAGCTGTTGTGAAGTGACTACTTGATTTTTAAAACCATGAAGAGTTTAAAGTGTAAATTCATCACTATGCAAAAGGTAACTGTGTTATTGTACATGCACTTTCCCAAGGAATCTAAAAGGGGTTGGTTATATTACTATTCATTGTAATACGGATACGCCTTTGGCTTGCATTTTTAGAAAATTAACATAATTTACAGTAAAATCTAATGTTTAGGGCACGCGATTTGATATTTTCCTAAAATTATATAACAAAAAACGATTTGTGCAAAATTCAGACTACATTTGTACTTAAATGTTATAAAACCTGAAGGTCGGTGAAAAAATAAGATTTTATGAAAAAAAATTACAGAAATTCATCAAACAGTTTCCGAGATAATTGAGCAACGCTGTGGGCACGAATTTGTGAAAGAACTATAGCTGTGTTGTCATTAGGTTTTCTAAATGTGTGTCCAGTCCATCTCTATTTACTCTTAATTATCCATTATTCGATTAACTCTTGCTTTTTTCTTCCCCATGTCTCTACCTTGTTTATTCAAACTATCTCTTCGAGTCACGATTTATACTATTTGCCAACGTCCACGTTGAGAGCCTGTTTGTTTTTTGTTATTCTCTTGTTATCTCTTCTTATCTCATGATCGACAGGAGACAATGCAGCTTACAGCAACAAAGTTTAAAGCTGAATGCGACCTATAGCTGATGGCTTCCACCAAGTTTAGTGAACCAAAACCATCCATATTATAATACACCTCTTTACCGTGCCTTTAGTAACAGACCAAGCATTCTAGACTGGATGGTGAGAAGTCAAAAACGGAAGGCAACCCAGTACTCTCAAGTCTTCTACTTCTTCTTCCTCTTCTACCTTTTTAGCTCCCTGTAGAGCATAGGTCTTCAACAAACATTTTCCAAGTCATTCTGTTTTTTGCCATTTTTAAACATTATTCCATGTCTTCCCCATCATCTTCATCTCTGCTTCTATCTGTCTTCTCCAAGAATTCCTTGGTCTTCCTCTTTGTCTTTTCCCCTGGGGATTCCAAAAAAGTGCCTGTTGTGTAATACTCTCAGTTGGCTTCCGCAGTAAGCCGGAAGTACTCTCAAGCGGCGAGCTTAATTTTAATATATTGGACTGAAAAAATGCTAGTAAGCCATAAAAACAATGCAATTATGCCCTTCAAACATTCTTTTTCGTACGTGTGGAAAAGATGATAGTAGTAACCGGTGAATGCCAGGAATATAGAAAGAAAGAGATCCCGTTGACACATGCCCACCTTCTGCTTTAGATCTGATCGCTGGTGTTCGAAACAGTGAGCGAAACTGATAAAGATTCTCTTTCACAAGCTCGAGATACCACTGGATATATGAGCTTCCCTGTCCATTCAAATAGTGATTGGAAAAGGAAGGCAAACCTAGGGATTCGAGAATGTCATGCGGAAGTCGGATCTGTTAGGACTAAAGTCGGAAGCAACACATCTTGCTGGACATCACGGCACAAAGCAACGTACGTTTATTTACCGCTCTTAAGATACAGGATTTCGTATACGGGATTAGTATTTTAGTAAATCGGTCAATATGGCGGATAAGCGGCAAGAACCGTTGTGGCTGAGTCTAAAAAGTGTTCCGTGTTGCAGTTTTCTCATATTCCAAGTCCGGCTTGCTGCAGGAGCTATTGAGTTCAGTGCTCTGTGTACACAATGAGCTATATTCTTCATCCGGATCGAGTTTCGATATTTCGATTGTTTACGTTGAATGATGACATCGTATGGGGAAGAACAGTTCAGCTGTGTTCACATTCGGTGCCGCTTGGTCTTATGTCTTTCAGCGTGTGCTGTAGCTGCTATAATGGGGACAGCAGCTGCCTTTCTTTGTTTGGATCCTTCAATGCGATGAGATGATTCGGACGATTCCACTAGCACTGGCGGTTGAATAGATATCATTTCGTTTGCAGTGATACCGGGGCCTTCGACTAACCCTAACCATAAAATACGAACGAGAAAGACGCATGTAAATATTAAGTAACTTAAGGGGGTTATGAACATCACTACAGTGTAACATTTTTTGGTGTTATATTTTAACATATGAGCAGATTATTCTCTTGACTAATTATGCCATTTTTGGACACTTTGTTATTTCTCTTACTTCTACACTAGTCTTAAATTCGTTTCATCGTATACGAAGGTTTTTTTTCGGAGCCATTTGTTTTCAAGTGCATTACATTTATTCTCTATCACTTTAGTTGACTTCCAGCTAATGGGGATTGGATAGTCTATAGGTAAGTCCCGGGTTCGATCCAACAATAGGCGGTGGGAATTTAAAACAAAAATCAAACCCGGGGTGTCTTCGTGCCTTTGTCTTCACCTGGTCTATGGGTAGTGGGATCCGATGTTTAGACCTCTCTGGGTAGTGAGATCAGATGTCTAGACCTATCTGGGTAGTGAGATCCGATGTCTAGCCCTCTCTGGGTAGTGAGATCCGATGTCTAGACCTCTCTGGGTAGTGAGATCCGATGTCTAGCCCTCTCTGGGTAGTGACACCCGATGTCTAGACCTATCTGTGTAGTGAGATCCGATTTCTAGACCTCTCTGGGTAGTGAGTTCCGATGTCTAGCCCTCTCTGGGTAGTGACATCCGATGTCTAGACCTCTCTGGGTAGTGAGATTCGATGGCTAGCCCTCTCTGGGTAGTGTGATCCGATGTGTAGCCCTCACTGGGTAGTGAGATATGTCTAGACCTATCTGGGTAGTGAGATTCAACGTCTAGCCTGCTCTGTGTAGTGAGATCCGATGTCTAGTCCTTTTCTGAGTAGAGAGTTTCAATGTCTAGTCCTCTCCCAAAAAGACGAGAGGTCCCTTGGCCACTGGTGCATTTTAAATAAACGTCGGCAGTTCAGGGTCGAACAGGCCGATAATGCCAGCTGCCGAGGCAGATATTGTTGAGCAAAATCTACCCATCCATACCGAAGACGGATGTGTCGGGCCGAAAGACGCAGATATCGTGGCTTTGCTATAAACTAACGACAAGACGCATCCACGCCCATTGAAGCGATGAATACCAAGAGGAAGATTCTTCTAGCTCTCGCAATACAAGTAAGGGGGGATAATACACGGCTTCCAATCCAGCATATCTGATTGGACAGCTATCTGTAAGCAATTCTTGAAATAAAACACGACATCTCAGTCAACTGTGTCATCAGCCGATGAACAGTCACCGGAAGTGTGCGGATGAACAGTCACCGGAAGTGTGCGGATGAACAGTCACCGGAAGTGTGCGGATGAACAGTCACCGGAAGTGTGCGGATGAACAGTCACCGGAAGTGTGCGGATGAACAGTCACCGGAAGTGTGCGGATGAACAGTCACCGGAAGTGTGCAACCAGACTCTTTACCGTTTTCACATATTCTATTATCTATTTTACAAAATGCCATCCTTACAGCAAGGCCATATAACTTAACTCAACACTCACTTCGCGCTAAATATGGCTTTTAATTGCATACATATGACATGTCTAAATCTTCCTGAAAGAGGATTTGAACTTTTATGATTTCATCGATCTGTCTTTTCCTGGTTCATACAGACAAAATGACATTTTAATAACTTTGTGCATATGTAGACAATCGCTGCCGGCTTTCCTAGCAAACAAGATCGGGTAAGGTTGTTCTATTCTCAAGAACATTTCGGGATAAACCTTGTTAATATAATATAAAAAAAATTAATTCGGCTTAAAGTGCAAACGAAACGTAATAAAAGAATGAAAGGATAAACAGGGATTTATAAACTCAAGGTAGAAGTATATAGTGCATTATAAATATTTGTTTAGAAGATGGAGTAATGTAGTGAAAGTTGTTTCTTCTTCTTTGGCTTGTTTATTTTGTGTTTCTTCTTCGGTCCTTATTGTTTGTGTTTTAGCGTCCAATAGTCGTCGGTCAATTGGTCAATAGTCGGTGTTGTTGTTCAATAGTCGGTGTTGTTGTTCAATAGTCGGTTTTGTTGTTCAATAGTCGGTCTTGTTGGTCAATAGTCGGTTTTGTTGGTCAATAGTCGGTGTTGTTGTTCAATAGACGGTCTTGTTGGTCAATAGTCGGTCTTGTTGGTCAATAGTCGGTCTTGTTGGTCAATAGTCGGTCTTGTTGTTCAATAGTCGGTCTTGTTGTTCAATAGTCGGTCTTGTTGTTCAATAGTCGGTCTTGTTGGTCAATAGTCGGTGTTGTTGGTCAATAGTCGGTCTTGTTGTTCAATAGTCGGTCTTGTTGGTCTATAGTCGGTCTTGTTGGTCAATAGTCGGTCTTGTTGTTCAATAGTCGGTCTTGTTGGTCAATAGTCGGTCTTGTTGTTCAATAGTCGATCTTGTTGGTCAAAAGTCGGTCTTGTTGGTCAATAGTCGATCTTGTTGTTCAATAGTCGGTCTTGTTGGTCAATAGTCGGTCTTGTTGGTCAATAGTCGATCTTGTTGTTCAATAGTCGGTCTTGTTGTTCAATAGTCGATCTTGTTGTTCAATAGTCGGTCTTGTTGTTCAATAGTCGGTCTTGTTGTTCAATAGTCGATCTTGTTGTTCAATAGTCGGTCTTGTTGGTCAATAGTCGGTCTTGTTGGTCAATAGTCGATATTGTTGTTCAATAGTCGGTCTTGTTGGTCAATCTATCTATCTATTGACCTTTCGAGCCGTAACCGGCCCATAGGGCGTAGACCAAGATACACCTTCTCCTATATGAATTTTTGTTCTAGCAGTTTTCTTTTAAAGATATTTTATCAAATCTCGCCATCTGTCTCTGTTCTGTGCAAGCAGTTCTATCTCATTGAGGGAGCCGATTCCTGCTGCTCTTGCCTCTCTCATCAATGTTCTTCTCAGTGTCTCCCTGGGTCTTCCTCTTTTTCTTTTACCTGTTGTTTCCCATATGAGGGCTTGCTTTGCTATTCGATTATTATCTCTTCTCATCACATGTCCAACGTATGACCATCGTCTTTTCTTTATTACTGAAGATATTAGTGGTTGATTGGCGATTTCTCTAATTTCCTCGTTTGTTTTGAATTCGTTCCATTCTATACCAAGTATTTTCCTTAGACATTTATTTTCGAATGCGTTCAACTTTGTTTCTATATCTCTTGTTGTTTTCCAGCTTTCACACGCATACGTAAGGGTTGATAGTACATTTGATTTGAATAGCCTAAGTTTTGTGTTTGTGCTAATGAGTTTTGATTTCCACAACTTTTCAAGGCTTCTGAAAGACATTGCTGCTTTAGCCAGTCTGATTCTAATTTCTTTGCTCGTATCCCCTTCTCGATCAATGTGACTTCCAAGATAGATGAAGTGATCGATCTCTTCTACTGGTTTCTTTTCCATGTATATTTTGTCACTTGTTGGAATTAAACTTTTCATGACTTTAGTCTTTTCATGATTGACCTCAAGCCCAATTTTGCTGGCTATTGATGATAGTTCATTTGTGTTTTCCTGCATCGTTTTTATCTGATTGCTGATGAGAACTATGTCATCAGCAAAGTCCAGGTCCTCCAAATGGTCTCCTTGTATCCATTCGATGCCTTTATTACCAGTGCAGCATTTCTTCATTATGAAGTCCATAACAATTCCAAATAACAAGGGCGATAAAATACATCCTTGTTTAACCCCAGTTTCTATTGGGAAACATTCGCTCAGTCCTTCCTCTGTTCGAACTGCACATGTGTAACCATCATACATGTCTTTGATAATATTTATGATTTTTGATGGTAAGCCATATTGCTTCAGAATTTTCCACAAAGAATCTCTATGAATACTATCAAATGCTTTTTTGAAGTCGATGAAGTTAAGTACAAAAGGTTTTTGCTTTTCAATGTGTTCCTCCAATATAAGTCGTAGAGTGAAAATGTGGTCAAGACAGCTTCTCCCTTTTCTAAACCCAGCCTGTTCTTCACGCATTACTGTATCTATTGAATCCTTTATTCTATTTAGGATGATTTTACAGAATAATTTTGAGGCAACTGACAAAAGTGTCACGCCTCTCCAATTGTTACAATCTCTAAGATTGCCCTTTTTTGGGATCTTAACAATGATTCCTTTTTTCCATTTATGAGGCGTCTTCTCTGTTTTCCAAATGATGTTGAACATTTTTTGGAGATGTATTAAATTATGGCTATCAATTGCCTTGAGGATCTCAGCTGTTAACTTATCCTCTCCAGCAGCCTTGTTATTGGTCATTAGCTTTAAGGTGGTTTCTATTTCACTCAAGGTGAAGTCATCTAAATTTACATCTAATTCTGCTGCTGGTGTTTCAGCTTCAAAATCTATTAGCTGAAACACCAGCAGCAGAATTAGATGTAAATTTAGATGACTTGTTGGTCAATAGTCGGTCTTATTGTTCAATAGTCGGTCTTGTTGGTCAATAGTCGGTCTTGTTGGTCAATAGTCGGTCTTGTTGGTCAATAGTCGATCTTGTTGTTCAATAGTCGGTCTTGTTGTTCAATAGACGGTCTTGTTGGTCAATAGTCGGTCTTGTTGGTCAATAGTCGAAGTCTATTTTTTATTTTGAAGCCGGTACTTTCTTCTGTCATATTTCCGTGTGTTTCCATATGTTTTATTTCTTTGCCTCTTTTGATGTTGTTATCTACATCTACTGTTGTTCCAGCGTCTGTTTAAAATTGGTTAGAATGAAATTATTTGATGCTGTTTCGTTACGTGACCACACAATTTAGTTTCCTATTTCTGTCTCATCACGCCACCAAACAGACTAGTTTCTTGTTTCTGTCTCATCACGCCACCAAACAGTCTAGTTTCTTGTTTCTGTCTCATCACGCTACCAAACAGTCTAGTTTCCTGTTACTGTCTCATCACGCCACCAAACAGTCTAGTTTCCTGTTACTGTCTCATCACGCCACCAAACAGTCTAGTTTCCTGTTAGTGTCTCATCACGCCACCAAACAGTCTAGTTTCTCGTTTCTGTCTCATCACGTGACCAAACAATCTAGTTTCCTGTTACTGTCTGATTACGTGACCAAACAATCTAGTTTCTCGTTTCTGTCTCATCACGTGACCAAACAACCTAGTTTCTTGTTTCTGTCTCATCACGTGACCAAACAATCTACTTTCCTGCTACTGTCTCATCACGCGACTAAACAATCTAGTTTCCTGTTTCTGTCTCATCACGCGACCAAACAATCGAGTTTCTTGTTTCTGTCTCATCACGCGACCAAACAATCTAGTTTCTTGTTTCTGTCTCATCACGTGACCAAACAATCTAGTTTCTTGTTTCTGTCTCATCACGTACCAAACAATCTAGTTTCTTGTTTCTGTCTCATCACGTGACCAAACAATTTAGTTCCTTGTTTCCGTCTCATCACGTCACCAAAAAAATTAAGTTCCTTGTTTCCGTCTCATAGCGTGACAAAACAATCTAGTTTCCCGTTACTGTCTCATCACGTGACCAACCAATTTAGTTTCTTGTTACTGTCTCATCACGTGACCAAACAATTTAGTTTCTTATTTGTCTCCTGTCATAAAAAGGGAGCTACTAAAAAAAAATATAAGAAAGAAACAATCAACCTGCACATCATGATAAGAGAAAAGTCGGAATACTTCGGTACAACTGACAAAATACCGGGAAAGAGAGATCGAGGAAGGCAAAGAGAGACGCTACTAGACCGCTTAGTGCCATGGCATGGAAAACAGTCAACACTAGATTTGATGCGATGTACTGTGGATATAAGATTGTGGAAGGAAATGATTGCCTACGTCAACCGGTACGGCACATGATGATGATGATAGTTTATTAACCGGTTATATTTATTGTTGGCCTAAATCTATGTTCTATTTCCACGTTTATTATCTTTAACTTATTTGTTGTAATTTGTATTTATTAATTCTTCAATGTTTAGAAACATCACGAGAAGTGGAGAAGGTAGACCGAGAAGACGATGGATTAATGAAGTAGCGAAACGCTACGATTAGCATCTTACGGGAGGTTCATAACAGAGCATTTACATGATCAATAAAATGTTACTTCGACCGTGTAAAAACAAAAGAAGTTGAGGAAAGTAAAGTAAGTCAAATTTATCATTTATACTATATTTTATCAGCTTTTATTGATTATTCAATTTAATCATGTTTTTGATGTTTCTGATTAAAAGATTTGCAAGCTTGGAAACGAGTCTAATGCCCCATTTGGTTATCGTTATAGCTGTCTTTAATTTATACCGGAAACAGCATTGCAGATAGAGACAATACTTCAGGCAAACGATAGACAAGACAAGACGAGACGAGACCGAGACGAGACGAGACAAGACAAGACAAGACAAGACAAGTCAAGACTAGACTAGACTAGACTAGATTAGATTAGATGATTAGATTAGATTGGATGGATGTATGGATGGACGGATGGATGAATAGATAGATAGATAGATAGATAGATAGATAGATAGATAGATAGATAGATAGATAGATAGATAGATAGATAGATAGATAGATAGATAGATAGATAGATAGATAGATAGATAGATAGATAGATAGATAGATAGATAGATAGACGGACAGACGGACAGACGGACGGACGGACGGACGGACGGACGGACGGACGGACGGACGGACGGACGGACGGACGGACAGACGGACAGACGGACAGACGGACGGACGGACGGACGGACGGACGGACGGACGGACGGACGGACGGACGGACGGACGGACGGACGGACGGACGGACGGACGGACGGACGGACGGACGGACGGACGGACGGACGGACGGACGGACGGACGGACGGACGACAGACAGACAGACAGACAGACAGACAGACAGACAGACAGACAGACAGACAGACAGACAGACAGACAGACAGACAGACAGACAGATAGATAGATAGATAGATAGATAGATAGATAGATAGATAGATAGATAGATAGATATATAGATAGATAGATAGATAGATAGATAGATAGATAGATAGATAGATAGATAGATAGATAGATAGATAGATACCTCTCTCTTTCGGTAATTAAAAAAATGTAAAGTACCCCCGCCACGCCAAGTGGCGTATAGGGAATATGGTGTTAGTGACCATCAATTTTACAGACCTTCGGCACATAATTTTTGGGGTAATGTGGTCAGTATTACGCCCGTGCCTTTTTACCTTCCCAGAAAAAAATCCGGTACCCATTAAAGGCTGGGTGAACCGGAGCCGTCGGTTGGTATAGAACCCTACCTCTTGTCCTATGTAGTCCAGTTCACTAACCACTGAGCTATCGCGGCTCTCAGTTCTGAAATATAACTTGAAACTAATTCTCCTTTGGCATATTACATATGATATTAAGTGAAGGTATCACTTAAATATTACAATATATGTAGCTAAATTAGTAATATTTTACACTAAAAATGGTCCAATTTATCAGAGAGGCAGTGGTGGAGTTTAAAGTATATGATTGCTTGCGTTCGCCCGATAACTAAAGGAGTGTACCTCTTCATCATCCGCCCTTAAAAGGACGTTAAGTAGGCGTGTCTGCGTTGTGTTGTGGTTTGCAGTATAACTTAGATATTTTGTGTGTTTTTATGTGATTTTATTTTTGTTATTTTTTAATGTGATTTTTATTTTTAACTGTGATTTTATGTGTGCGCCTTTGGGCCCAACACATCCGACTTCAGCAGGACATTTTGACTACCGGGCTGTCTTCCCTCTTCGATCTCTACTCGCTTGGCCAGACTAGACAGGTTAGTCTGTTATTAGAGGCACCACGGAGAGGTGGAGCAGGATCTGGATGGATCTGGTTCACCGATCCTGGAGCAAGCCATCAGCTGTGGGTCGCTGACAAATTCCAGCTCTGGTGCTGTGAGGCGTCCCTCTGCCTCCTAACGTATATGAGCTTTGGCATCTTGACATAATGGTAATAGTAAGCAATCCTGATAAGTCAGTCTCTTCTACTTCTACATTTTTAGCTCGCACTGGAGCATAGGTCTTCAACAAACACTTTCCAAGTCGTTCTGTTTTTTGCCATTCTTTTAAGATCATTCCATGTCTTCCCCATCATCTTCATCTCTGCTTCTATCTGTCTTCTCCAAGAATTATGTCTCTTAGACAGAGAGCCCTTCTCTTTCCTGGATGGCGGATTAACTTTCTCTCTCTTTGACTTGTCCATGTTTGTGAAGTTTTTTCTGCTAATTTGTTTTACAGTATGGGATAGAGAGTCCCAT
Source organism: Megaustenia siamemsis (assembly GCA_032433765.1). Lineage (NCBI taxonomy): Eukaryota > Metazoa > Mollusca > Gastropoda > Stylommatophora > Ariophantidae > Megaustenia > Megaustenia siamemsis. The sequence goes on from JAVIAB010000126.1 coordinate 62,396,628, forward strand.
GCCTAACCCTCCTTTCTCGCCTCTTACGAACATGCCTGGTAGGGTACAGCGCCACTATTCTTTACTCTCCTTTCGGGCCCCAGTAGCGCACGGGCGTGATAAGTCAGTAGTTTGGTAAAAATATTAGTGTCTTATGCTGGATGCTGCTTTGCTAACCAGGTTCTCTCGTGGCTGAATCTGCCAATAGTAGAAAGACTAAACCATTCCGCAGAACGGACCATGTATATTTGTGGTGCGTAGCCTCGTCTCCTTTCTCCTACGCCTTTTGTCTTCTGAATTTGATATGAGCACTGCCTCGAATGTTGCTGTGCTATTTTTTTTATTTTTGTTCTCCATGTGCTACGATCTGCAGCCAAATACTCCCATTTCTTTCGCTGATAGAGAATTCACACAAGGAAGCCCTGCAAAGTTCCTTATATCTCATCACTGTTCTGCCCTTTGGTCTCTTTCCATCCTTAAGCTCGCCAACAATATTTGTTTGGGAATACGAATGTTTGTCATTTTTCTTATATGACCCAGCCACCTTAGTCTTCGATTTTGTAAGTGGTGCCATGAAAGATCGAACTTTGGCTCGTTGTAAGACATAAGGTTTAACGTCCTCTCATACATGGTGACAGCTTTACAAAAACCGCTACCAGCTCTACTGCAACACTGCAGTTCTTTGACAGTTCCCTCGAATTTATAAACATTTTGTAATATTTCATCTATAAATTATAATTCAACAAAAGTGTCAGTGGCGCTGAAATAAGCTAAATAAGCTATTTTTGAATATTCACACAATTGTGCAGTATCACAAAATATAACCACTCCAGTAATATAACAATCTCAAGAATGAATTAAACTTGTCCATGTTTATGAAGTTTTTTTTCGGCGTTTTTAATTTTGTAACAGTACAGGATAGCCAGTCCCATGCCCAACGCTCCTTAGTCGCCTCTTACATGTCTGGTAGCAAACAACGCCACAATTCTTCTACTTCTCTTTCAGGCTCCTGCAGAGCATGGGCAGATAAAGAGATACAGCGAAGACGATGACGCTGGATAGGGCACACACTGCAGAAGCCTACTGAGAGTATTAAAACATGCCTTTTTATAATTCCCAAGGAAAAAGACAAAGGTGTAGACCAAACTATTCTTGATGAAGATGATGGGGAAGACATGGAATGATCTTAAAAGAATGGCAAGAAACAGAACGACTTGGAACGTGTTTGTTGAAGACCTATGCTCCACAGGGAGCTGAAGGTAGAAGAATAAGGAGTTTCCTGAGGACATCTTTATTTATAAATAGCAAAAGTATTGGGAATAAATCTAAAACGCCAATTTAAGATTAAAGCTAGCAACTGTGCCATGCAATGTTCATATGTATACATTGTACCTTTCGCTATTCTTCAATCACCACCTTCCCTGTAACCTTACATGACCCAATGTCGGTTGTAACTACTCTTTCCAAGTAATGAGTCATAGTAAGCTGCTGCATTTTATCCTGTACCGGGTGTAGTGTTTCTTTGGCAGTAGTTAGCCTGGTCCGCTGATGTGTTTTGTGAAAGTGTTTATCTATGTGTGAGTCATTATAACCGTTGCCCGAAGCCAGATCGAGGGCTGCTGTAGGTGAGACATGACAGCTGGAGAGACGGTTTCACCCAAACAGATAAAGGTGAGGTAAAGTACGAGTTCAGAACTATAACTACCTTGGACATACTATAACCAGTGATGGAAAATGTACAACTGAAATAAACAAAAGAATAGGAATGGCAAAAAGTAATTTTAATGTCATGAAGGACATACTAACATCAAAACAAATAACACCAGAGCTAAAACTAAGATTAGCAAAATGTTACATCTTCTCAATATTCCTATATGGGGCTGAAACATGGACATTAGACAAGAAAACAGAACAGAGAATTGAAGCCTTTGAAATGTGGATATATAGAAGAATAGGTAGAATTGGATGGAAGGAAAAGAAAACAAACGACGAAGTCTTAAAACAACTAAAAATGAAAAGAGAACTTATGAACACAATTAGAACAAGACAAATGCGATTCTTAGGCCATGTTAAAAGACACAACAGCCTACTGAAAGTGATCCTGGAGGGGAAAATACAAGGTAAAAGAGGCAGAGGCAGACCAAGATTAACATGGACGAGTAACATCAAAAGATGGACAAATCAACCGATGACAACCTGCACCATCAAAGCAAGAGATAGAGCAAAATGGCGCTCCATGGTAGCCAACCCTCGTTGCGGAGACGGCACTCAATGATGATGATGAAAGTACGAGACTTGAACCGGCGTCTTAGCACGCGAGTTTCCACCCATATGTGCTCGGCAGCCTATCCAGAAATGTTTGGAGATTTCTAGATAGTGTCGCTTCAAGCATCGAAACTCACGATGCGCGGCGACATTCCTCACCTTCCCAAGGTAATACTCTGGTACCCGTTTCTGCCAACAGCTGGGTCGACCGTGGGGGTATTTTTTTTCCAACCACGAGTACAATTCGAGTACACTGTTCCCAGCGGGAATCGAACACGGGTTGTCCGAACGTCGGTAGCTCTGTCGGGTGGTTTTCCGAACCAGGCTACCGAGGCCCCCAATAAATACTTCAAGTTATGGCCTACTGTGTCTTTCAATAAGGCAATAATTGCTTCCGCTTAGTATTTGATAGTTACCAATCGCTAATTTGGTATAGTAATGAAAGTATAGCTGCTGAAAATAAAGTGATTTATAAAGGGAAGGGGAAGCAAACAAATATCAATAGCCTGAAACAATCACTTCGCAAGTTACACTTAAACGCAACACCATCCTCCATGACAGCTCAACACACAGCGCGTTGATGTTTTATTGTGACGAGATTTGTATCGATCTCTTGTGACAGCCTCAAAACCAGTCAAGCAGAAAACAGATTATGTCATTCTCATCAACATATATACGAGGGTGAGTAAAATAGCTGCCTTAAATATTTTGTGCGGACAACCACATATAACAACCACATACGACAACCACATATAACAACCACAACCACATATGACAGCCACATATGACAACCACATATGGCAACCACATATAACAACCACATAAAACAACCACATAGGACAGCCACATATGACAACCACATATGGCAACCACATATAACAACCACATAAAACAACCACATATGACAGCCACATATGACAACCGCATATAACAAACACATATGACAACCAAATGTGCAAAATAGCTAGCACAAAAAGACGACCGAACACATTCAGAATGTGTATATGGCTTTCATTGACCATGGAGCCGCGAGAGCCCAGTGGTTAGTGAACTGGACTACAGAGGACAAGAGGTAGGGTTCGCTCCCAACCGACGGCTTTTAGTTCACCCAGCCTTTACATGGGCACCGGATTTTTTTTTTTTGTGGGAAAGTAAAGGGACACGGGGGTAATACCGACCACATTACCCCAAAAATCATGTGCCAAAGGTCTGTAAAATGTATGGTCACTAACACCATATTCCCTATACGCCACTTGGCGTGACGGGGGCACTTTACTTTTTTTTTTTACTTACTTTTCATTGACCAGGAAAAAACATTCAACAGAGTAAACGGAGAACAACTGTGGGAGATACTAACAACATACGGAGTAAGCCAACATCTAACCAACCTAATTAAAAGTATCTACATCAACAGCAGCTGCAGGGTCAGAACAGCAGCAGGCTACACAGACCACTTCGAAGTTAGATCAGGTGTAAGACAGGGGTGCGCGCGATCTCCTACTGTTTATTATATACATGGATTATATATGCAAGTTAGCCAACCCAGCATGTGCCATACCGGTTGGCGCAGGCGATTATGTCCTTCCACAATCTTCTAGGTTTTGGCGAGTGTGAATGTTGCACTTCTTTACTTGATCATCATCATGTGCCATACCGGTTGGCGCCGGCGATCATGTCCTTCCACAATCTTCTAGGTTTTGGCGAGTGTGAATGTTGCACTTCTTTACTTGATCATCATCATGTGCCATACCGGTTGGCGCCGGCGATTATGTCCTTCCACAATCTTCTAGGTTTTGGCGAGTGTGAATGTTGCACTTCTTTACTTGATCATCATCATGTGCCATACCGGTTGGCGCAGGCGATCATGTCCTTCCACAATCTTCTAGGTTTTGGCGAGTGTGAATGTTGCACTTCTTTACTTGATCATCATCATGTGCCATACCGGTTGGCGCCGGCGATCATGTCCTTCCACAATCTTCTAGGTTTTGGCGAGTGTGAATGTTGCACTTTTTTACTTGATCATCATCATGTGCCATACCGGTTGGCGCAGGCGATCATGTCCTTCCACAATCTTCTAGGTTTTGGCGAGTGTGAATGTTGCACTTTTTTACTTGATCATCATCATGTGCCATACCGGTTGGCGCAGGCGATCATGTCCTTCCACAATCTTCTAGGTTTTGGCGAGTGTGAATGTTGCACTTTTTTACTTGATCATCATCATGTGCCATACCGGTTGGCGCAGGCGATCATGTCCTTCCACAATCTTCTAGGTTTTGGCGAGTGTGAATGTTGCACTTTTTTACTTGATCATCATCATGTGCCATACCGGTTGGCGCAGGCGATCATGTCCTTCCACAATCTTCTAGGTTTTGGCGAGTGTGAATGTTGCACTTTTTTACTTGATCATCATCATGTGCCATACCGGTTGGCGCAGGCGATCATGTCCTTCCACAATCTTCTAGGTTTTGGCGAGTGTGAATGTTGCACTTTTTTACTTGATCATCATCATGTGCCATACCGGTTGGCGCAGGCGATCATGTCCTTCCACAATCTTCTAGGTTTTGGCGAGAGTGAACGCTGCCATTCTTTACTTACTCACGTTGGGTCTAGTTGGAAATAATGAACCATTCATTTCTGGTCAGTTGATGCGCGTTGTGATAAGTTATCTCCCTTAGCTTTAAACAGTGACGTAGCCGATCTTTCATTTAGCGTGAGCTGCTTCATGGTTCATCTAGCGGAGGCTTTGTTAAACTGTAGCACCTTCTGATGACTTTAAGTGTTGAACAATGACTTCCTGAAACTATTTCAGCCACTTCATCTATTGTCAACCGCCATGTGGAGACTTTGTTAAACTGCAGCACCTTCTGATGACTTTAAGTGTTGAACTATAGCTACCTGAAACTATTTCAGTCACTTCATCTATTGTCAACCGTCATGTGGAGACTTTGTTAAACTGCAGCACCTTCTGATGAAGTTAAATGTTGAACTATAGCTACCTGAAACTATTTCAGTCACTTCATCTATTGTCAACCGTCATGTGGAGACTTTGTTAAACTAAAGCACCTTCTGATGAAGTTAAATGTTGAACTATAGCTACCTGAAACTATTTCAGTCACTTCATCTATTGTCAACCGTCATGTGGAGACTTTGTTAAACTGCAGCACCTTCTGATGAAATTAAGTGTTGAACTATGGCTACCTGAAACTATTTCAGTCACTTCATCTATTGTCAACCGTCATGTGGAGACTTTGTTAAACTGCAGCACCTTCTGATGAAGTTAAATGTTGAACTATAGCTACCTGAAACTATTTCAGTCACTTCATCTATTGTCATCCGTCCTATGTCTTCTCTTTTAGCTCGTTCCAGTGCAGGAACATTGATGGTCGCAGTTACCAACGGCTGGATGGATCTACGTCAGCTCTATTTGTCACACACATTTCTTGAAATTTCATCGCCACTTGAACATCCTTTGTAGTGATAAACAACTTACCTATTTACAAATGTTTTTTGCATCCGTTGATATAGATATCGATTGGTTCGTCCCTGCTCGACAAAAAAAGTTAAAAATATATCACAGAGCGCTGCTCTCCTTTAGAGCAAGTCTGTAAGAGATCCGCCACATTTCTTGCTGTTTTCTGAGGATATTTACACGCGACGCTGACGTACATGCGCGCGCAAACATGTCTGTATGCATGAGGACTCAACACCACAGGGGCAGCACAGTTTCCACGCCCAACGCGAGTAAACATTTGCATCTTCTTCATTCTTCATAATTATCCTTTCAGCGACGAGGGAAGATATAGTTTGATGACTTTTGCTTCCCTGTTGGCTCCAATTGAGGTTATATTTCCCAGCATTTATATTATTCCATTAATCGTACTTTTTCGTGGTCGGCCCTTGGGTCTGATGTTGTAGCTCCTCCCCCCCCCCCTTTCCACCCCAGTTCTTCATTTCTGATCTTATCGCTCAGGCTGTCTCCTGTTATTCGTCTAATACATTTAATTTTACAGCGGAGGTTACTTTTCTTATTGTTCTTGTGTCTAGAGTCCAGATCTGTCATTTGTATCTCAACGTTTAAATGAATAATTATTAAAAAGTAAAGGTGCCTCCCATGCCTTGCTAGGAGTATGGGGAATATGGTGTTAGTGACTATATTTTTCTATGACCACGGCACATTTTTGTGTGATGTGGTCGGTATCACGCCAGCCCGCCTTTACATTCCAGAAAAAATCTCTGGTACCCATTTTTAGAGGCTGGGTGAACCCCGGAGCTTTGTCAGTCGGAAAAAAAATAAATTTGCCACTGCAGCGGATCGAACCGGGACCCTTCAGGGCAGGAAGCGAGCACACTAACCACTCAGCTTAAATTGTAATGTTGATATTAATGTTGATATCAATGTTGGTATTAATGTTGATATAAATGTTGATATTAATGTTACTTTTTAAAATCACCCTTGCGAGGGTATTTATATGCACACACACACACACACAACCACACACACACACACACACACACACACACGCATGATATTTAAAAGGCAAAAAAAAAAAAAAACTAAAAGATCACTGTCAAGCCACGTGGCGTCTAGCCAATATGGCGTTAGTGCCCATATTTTTTTTAATAGACCTTCGGCACTTTATTATTTGGGGGGGGGGGGGGGGGGGGTTAAGTGTTCAGTATTACGCCAGTGAAACTTTAAATTCCCATAACATCAATCCAGTGCCCAATTAAGGCTGGGTGAACCTGGAAGCCGTCGATCATGTTCGAACCCAACCTTTCGTCTTTAGTAGATCAGGTAACTAACAACTGAGGTTTCTCGTCTCTGTCGATATTTAAAAATAATAAAGGGTGTTTGCTATCAAAATTGGTTCCTTGTAGCCGAAACGTTTAAAATGATATGGTAATGGCTGGCAATTAAAGTGCAGTAGCGATAACCTGAGACCTGAGATTTGGACTTTTGTTTCGTCCATTACCACGTAAAGCTGTCACCATACCACTTTTTTCTTTCTTTTTTTTAGTATTGCTATTATCATAAGCTTTACAGCAGCTTCGCATCTCTACGCATCTTGGTGCATCTAGATGCCTTTACCTCTACGATAACCTGAGACTTTATTCTATACCTGAAACCGGTTTAGTTCCAGTTAAGAATTCCCCATATCCATTCCATCACTCGTCACAACATTATTGATAAGGTAACTCAATGCACGCCTTATACGACTGCACAGGCGACGATTCCAAACCTCCTAATTCGTCTCTTACGACACGCGTGGGTGGTTACAGTGGCTCTATTATTTCTCCCTTTAACATGAGGTCTTGTCCACCAACCAAATACCACGAAGTGATATCAGTAGACACTTTAGATGTATTTCTTTAGATCACTAAGTGATATCAGTAGACACTTTAGATGTATTTCTTTAGATCACCAAGTGATATCAGTAGACACTTTAGATGTATTTCTTTAGATCACCAAGTGATATCAGTAGACACTTTAGATGTATTTCTTTAGATCACCAAGTGTTAAGTCTATCTAGTTTCAGATATCAAGCAAAACGTGTTCTACAGAGTACACAGACCTGAGAAGGACAATATGGCCCACACCCGCCTCCATGGAAGAGAAACTCTATGGGACAACCGAATAACTTAAACCGACAGCTTCCTTCATAGGAGAGTCCGGAAACATTTCACATTTTTTGTTAATTATGAATTAATGTAATTTCAGATATTTTAATACTTTCAATGATTCGGTTTTTTAATCTATTCACTAAACCCATTGATATAAAATGAGGAGTAAGACAAGGATGCATCCTATCACCAAGCTTGTTCAATCTATACACTGAGCAAATCTTTAAAAACATCTCAGAGATGCCAGGCCTACAAATTAATGGAAAGATAATCAATAACCTAATATATGCTGACGATACTGTACTACTAGCAGAAAATCCTATAAAGATCTACAACAATTACTTAATGAAATAAACATGACAAGCAAAAAATATGGACTAGATATGAATATAAAAAAAGACTAAAACTATGATCATAAAAAAAGAAGATACTCAAAACCCACAAGTGGATATCAAAATAGAAGGAATAGACCTGGAGACAGTTCAGAACTACAACTACCTTGGACAAACTATAACCAGTGATGGAAAATGTACAACTGAAATAAACAAAAGAATAGGAATGGCAAAAAGTAATTTTAATGTCAAGAAGAATATACTAACATCAAAACAAATAACACCAGGGCTAAAACTAAGAATATCAAAATGTTACAATCTTCTCAATATTCCTATATGGTGCAGAAACATGGACATTAGACAAGAAAACAGAACAGAGAATTGAAGCCTTTGAAATGTGGTTATATAGAAGAATAGGTAGAATTGGATGGAAGGAAAAGAAAACAAACGATGAAGTCTTAAAAGAACTAAAAATGAAAAGAGAACTACTAAGTACAATTTAAACAAGACAAATGCGATTTTTAGGTCATGTTAAAAGACACAACATCCTACTAAAAGTAATCCTGGAGGGGAAAATACAAGGTAAAAGAGGCAGAGGCAGACGAAGACTAACATGGACGAGTAACATCAAAAGATGGACAAATCAGCCTAAGACAACCGGCATCATCAAAGCAAGAGACAGAGCAGAATGGCGCTCCATGGTAGCCAACCTTCGTTGCGGAGAATGCACTCGATGATGATGATGAATCTATTCACTAAATTTCAAGTCACAATTATGAAGACAAAAATATAGACGGCCAGGCACTAATACATGGACAAATAGAGGACATACAAGAACACTTAAATTCACTCAACAACACAGGCACAAAATACAACATGAAAATCAACATCAGCAAAACAGAAGTCATGAATGTTGCAAACGAAAATCAGAACATCAACATAACTATAGAAGGCAGGCAACTAAATCAAGTGGAGGAATTTAAATACATATAAAGTTTAGTAGCAAACGACAATTTACAAACAGCAGAGATAGACTCAAGATGCAATAAAGCTTGTCAAATCATCGGACAGTTATCATCACTATTGTCCAACAAGGAGATAACTCTAGAGGCAAAACGGGCACTGTAAAATACAATCTTCATCCCAACGTTGTGCTACCAATGTCAGTCCTGCACCCTAGATGCAAGGACAATAACCTCTACTGAGATTAAATGTGTTAGACGAATGACAGGAAACAGCATGAGAGACAAGATCAGAAATTACAAACTGATAAAAAAGCTAGGAATAGCCTCCACCATAGAATATATAAAGAAACAACAGATCAAATGGTTTGGCCACGTGACAAGACAGAGCGTTCAAAACACAGCACAACGAGCATCAATAAACGTTATAAGAACACAAGACTCAAGGGTCGACCACGAAAAAGATGTATTAACGGAATATTAGAAACACTAGGAAACATAACAGCTGCAGAGGCGAACAGAAGAACAAAAGACCGCAAATTGTATATCCCCTCGACGCTGAAAGGCAAATGAGGAAAGAAAGAAGAAGCAGAAGAATTACCAAGAAGATAAAAATAATACAGATATTTAGTATATAACATAACACTGAACCGGAAGACAAAGATTTTTGTACGATTTTATTATAATAACTGTCTCAAGGACATTCTACTAAAGGAAACACGTAATCTGCTTGCTTGCGTTCGCCCGATGACTAAAGGAGTGTACCTCTTCATCATCCGCCCTTAAAAGGACGTTAAGTGGGCGTGTCTGCGTTGTGTTTTGGTTGGCAGTAAAACTGTGATATATTCGCCTTTCGGCCCAACACATCCGACTTCAGCATGACATTTTTAAGTACCGGGTTGTCTTCCCTCTTCGATCCCTAGTCGCCTAGCTAGACTAAACAGGTTTGTCTTTTACTAGAGGCACCACGGAGAGGTGGAGCAGGATCTGGATGGTTCTGGTTCACCGATCCTGGCGCAAGCCATCAGCTGTGGATCGCTGATAACTTCCAGCTCTGGTGCTGTGAGGCGCGCCTTCTCCTCCACACATAATCTAAGAGAACAACATTAACAAATAGCATTGATCCAAATGTACAGCACAAGCAGGAGACATTCCAGTAGTGACGAGTCATTAGGAATATCTCTGCTATGGAAACCGTACATCGCCTGAAGCTGTACCTCGGAAGATCGTTACAAAACTACCCGATTGCATAAATGTTGATTTCTATTTTTAATAAATATCTGGCGACGAAACAAAACATACGCTTAGTTCAGGGGTGTTTCTCTCCAAAAAAGAAGCACTTTCTCTAATTACCTTTCTCGTCACAACGGTTTATGTTGCTATTTTATTTGTTTTATTCAGTTTTACACTTTATAATTTGTAACTTATAAAATTCGCTTATTACGTTGTGTAGAAGATAGTAAGAGCTTTTAAATGTTATGTAGTGCCAATCTCAATATATGGATGTGAATCATGGACAATATAACTATAGACAAGAAAATCACTGGAGGCTGTAGAAATGATGTTTTATAGAAGAATGTTGAGAATACCATGGACAACTAAGAAGAGTAATTAAAATGTTCTGAAAGAGGTCAACGCAAAAAGAGAGCTAATTTCCAATATTAGGAAGAAAGAATCATCATTTTTTTCGCCAAGTAAAGAGAAGGGAAAAAAAGTTTCAGAAAATGAAACATATTTTATGCAACTAATCTATGTCAATAGATTTGAGAAATAGAGTTCATCGGTGCTATATAGAACCAATTCTGACCTATTGAAGCGAATCATGGACAGTAAACAAACAAATGAATAGACGATTAGAGGCCACAGAGATGGGATTTCTCAGAAGAATGTTGAAAGTTCTCTGGACAGCTAAAAAAAACCAATGAAACAATTCTCAAAGAGGCCAACACAAAAGGGGAGCTCCTAAGAAACATCAGAAAGAAACAATCAACATTTTGCGGGCACATCATGAGAAGAGGAAGGTTGGAATACTCGGTTACAACTGGCAAAATAAAAGGAAAGAGAGATCGTGGACGACAAAGAGAGAAAATATTGGATAACTCGGTTCCATGGCATTGAAAACAGTCAAAAACAGAACTGATACGATGCACGGTAGATAGAAGATTGTGGAAGGACATGATCACCTACGCCAACCGGTATGGCACATGATGATGATAAATGAGAAGGGAACAATCGGAATATATTGTAACAACTGGGAAAATTGAAGGACGAAGAGACAGAGAGAAGCAAAGAGAAAAGATACTACTGGTTAAGAGAATAGCTTGGCAGAAGGTCAACAACAGAAATGATAAATAACTGTTGAGATCAAAAGTTGTGGAGCGACATGATCACCGAGGCCAGCACGCACGGTACCTGATGATGATGATGATGATGATGATGATGATGATGATGATGATGAACACCATATTCCCTATACGTCACTTGGCGAGATGGGGCTCTTTACTTTTTTCACATTTTAAAAGTATATAAAATAACGTAATTCCAATGAGAAAATACAAAAATTAACAAAAACAGATGCTGCAAAACAAAACTAAGTACGTGGGCCTCTGAAGAAAGAGATTATATATTCTGATCCCGCCTTAGACAGTGTGAATGTTTCAACTTGAATCCCTGGCTTGTGAGATCCGATGTCTGCCTTCCCGAATAACAGCAAAAACAGGGCAACAAACGCTGGAGATCAAAAGTTGATTCTGGTAGGCTCTAGATTATAGTGGATAGATTATAGGGGATAGATTATAGTGGATAGATTATAGTGGATAGATTATAGTGGATATATTATCGTGGATAGATTATAATGGATATATTATAGTGGATAGATTATAGTGGATAGATTATAGTGGATAGATTATAGTGGATAGATTATAGTGGCATAATGATCACTACTCGGCAAAATTCACCATCATCATCATCATCATCGGGTGCCATCTCCGCAGCGAAGGTTGACTACCATCGATCGCCATTCCACTCTGTTTCTTGCTTTGATGGTGCAGGCTGTCATAGATTAGCTTGTCCATCTTTTGATGTTACTCGTCCATGTTAGTCTTGGTCTGTCTCTGCCTCTTTTACCTTGTATTTTCCCTCGCAATATTATTTTTATTAAGCTGTTGTGTCTTTTAACATGCCCCACAAATTTCATTTGTCTTGCTCGGCAAAATTATTAAACAAATATGCTAACGCCAAGAGGAGCCGAAATAACTCAGTGGTTAGTGAAATGGACTATAAAGGCTAAGAGGTCAGGTTCGATTCTGATCAACGGCTTCCGTGCTCACCCAGTCTGAAATGGGTATCAGATTTTTTTCTGGGAAGGTAAAGCGGTACAGTCATGAAAAGCTTAATTCCAACTGACGACAAAATATACTTGGAAAACAAACCAGTGGAAGAGATCGATCACTTTATCTATCTTGGAAGTCACATTGATTGAGAAGGGGATACAAGCAAAGAAATTAGAATCAAAATAGCTAAAGCAGCAATGTCTTTCAGAAGCCTTGAAAAGTTGCGGAAATCAAAACTCATCAGCACAAACACAAAACTTAGACTATTCAAATCAAATGTACTATCAACCCTTACGTATGCGTGTGAAAGCTGGAAAACAACAAGAGATATAGAAACAAAGTTGAACGCATTCAAAAATAAATGTCTAAGGAAAATACTTGGTATAGCGTGGAACGAATTCACAACAAACGAGGAAATTAGAGAAATCGCCAATCAACCACTAATATCTTCAGTAATAAAGAAAAGACGATGGTCATACGTTGGACATGTGTTGAGAAGAGATAACAACCGAATAGCAAAGCAAGCCCTTATGTGGGAAACAACAGGTAAGAGGAAAAGAGGAAGACCCAGAGAGACAGTGATAAGAACATTAATGAGACAGGCAAGAGCAGCAGGAATCGGCTCCCTCAATGAGATAGAGCAGATTGCACAGAACAGAGACAAATGGCGAGATTTGATCAAATATCTTTAAAAGAATTGAAAAACTGCTAGAACAAACATTCATATAAGAGAAGGAGTATCTTGGTCTACGCCCTTTGGGCCGGCTACGGCTCGAAAGGTCAATAGATTGATAGATAGAAAGCGGTACGGTAATACTGACCACATTAGACAAACAAAATCATGTGCCTTAGTTTTATAGAAATTATGGTTACTCTCGCTATATACCCTATACGTCGCTTCACTTGGTCTGACTGGGCTCTTTGCCTTTCTTTACTTTATACCAATGCCACAGACGGGTGTGTCGAGCCGACAGGCGCAGATGTCGCAACTTTAACTTAAATTAGCAATGCAACGCAGACTCGCCTACTAAACCAGTATCATTATCCTCATCATCATCATCATCATCATCGAGTGCCATCTCCGCAACGAAGGTTGGCTACCATGGAGCGCCATTCTGCTCTGTCTCTTGCTTTGTTGGTGCATGTTGTCATAGGCTGGTTTGTCCATCTTTTGATATTACTCGTACATGTTAGTCTTGGTCTGCCTCTGCCTCTTTTACCTTGTATTTTCTCCTCCATTACTATTTTTAGTAAGCTGTTGTGTCTTTTAACATGGCCCAAAAATCGCTTTTGTCTTGTTTGAATTTTGTTTAGTAGTTCTCATTTCATTTTTAGTTGTTTTAAGACTTCATCGTTTGTTTTCTTTTCCTTCCATCCAATTCTACCTATTCTTCTATATATCCACATTTCAAAGGCTTCGATTCTCTGTTCTGTCTTCTTGTCTAATGTCCATGTTTCTGCACCATATAGGAATGTTGAGAAGATGTAACATTTCGCTATTCTTAGTTTTAGCCCTAGTGTTATTTATAACCAGTATACGCTAAGAAAGAAAGTAAATCTTCACACGTACAGTACTGACATAACACATGTGCCTCTCATTCAATCGATCATGACACAGTTGTCTACCTCCTTGTTTCTCAGTCTGGCTTTGAACTATGACCTCTGCATAGAAAACTCAACGCAGCCCCTTTCAACCAATATCCCAGTTTCCAGGGGCGTGAGTACAAAGATCGCTTCATCGAGTACTTCAGAATAAGAATTCCTTCCGCGTCAACACTTCCATTGATCCAGATACCGAAATGCTATATCACTCACCGTGGCGGAAAGAGAAAACGGGGTCAAGGTAACGAAAAAAACGTTGACTTTCAGTCTTGTAACCACGTGCCCCTCCAAAAATTGCCTCCCAGCAAGATTCAGTTTTTACCACTTCAGTTGGCACCTCCTACCATTATGTTGTTCCCAAGTGTCTCTAATCTTCCATCAATCTATTTTTTGGTGATCGACCCTTTGATCTACATGACACATTGTGTTACATTTACATTTGGGACGAAGCAAATATAAAATATTAAACAATAGGCGGGGCCGCGCGTAGATCTGCAGAGAACGTGTAAAATAAACATGAAATGGTATCGATCAGCTAAACTGGTAGAGAGATGAAACTAACTAGAACATTCCAGCAAAAGTTGTCATCGTTAACCATCATCATCAAGTACCGGGCCTGCTGGCATAGGTGATCACGTATCTCTACAACTTTCGATCTCGACAGTTATTTATCATTTCTATTGTTGACCTTCTGCCAAGCCATTCTCTTAAGCTGTCTGGTATTTTTTCTCTTTGCTTCCCTCTATCTCTTCGTCGCTCAATTTTTCCAGTTGCTACAATATATTTCAGTTGTTCTCTTCTCATTACATGGCCAAAAAATGATGATTGTTTCTTCCTAATATTGGAAATCAGCTCTCTTTTTGCTTTGGCTTCTTTCAGAACGTTTGCTTTCCTATATCCCCTTCATCATTAATGCTTCACTTTTATATCCCGTTACCTTATATACGTTATCTCTGCAAACGCTGTCGTAAGACATGTATTGAAGAAACAGGCCGACGTTTGGGGGACAGGGTTTGTGAACGTTTGTACAACATAGAACACGATTCCAGCACTACGGTCTCTGCCCATTTCAAATCTCCAGACCCTGAAACCTCAGAGTACTCCCGGGATTTTGGTATAGTCTCTAGCTCCTCTGACACACACAGTCGGTTTGCTTTGGAGAATCTACTCCCAAACCGTTTTGGTACTCTCCATCCGAGACGGTACAACTCATTCTGCTCTCTCCTTTCTGGCCTTTTCTTCAACTCTCTCCTATGTCCTCGCTGCATTATCCTTTTCGCCTCTCTTGCTCTTTTTTATTCTTGCTACCCTTGTTTTCTCTCTCTTTCTCACTTCTTCATACCAATTTGAGCCGTTTCTTTCTACCAACCTCATGCTATCCCTTCTTATTTTTTACTATTTCCTGATCTTGAAATGCTATCTGCCCTATTGACTTTGGTATCACGTGACCAACAGGCACATTAACCTGGCATTTGTTCCTATTCCGTCATTTTCAAATCAGTGTTCTACCGTTCACAATTGTTTACATAATGAAGGATTTGTGCCGAAACGACGTTGCTGGTGTCGTATCTCTACTAGTTTAGCTGCTCGATACAATTTTGTATTAATTATACATTTCCATCTGTCTGGTTGGTTCTGTCTCTGACGCTTTTGTGGTAGTTTTTGAACACAACGTGGCGGTATACGTCAAACTATACTAGTCGGGGTAAACAAGGCTGGAAGGGGTATTGGTGGGTGGATGCGTGTGTGTGTGGTCAGCAGGACCATTGCGACACAGAACGATGTGGGTCTTCTTCCTCTTCTTCTATCCTTCCTCCATTGCCGTTGGCGTCGAGGAGAGATACAATCTGCGATTCTTTGCTCTTCTGTTGGCCTCTTCAGGTGTTATCCCTCCCTGTGACTCTAGTATTCGCTTTATCCATCTCTTTCTCGGTCTTCATCTTAATCTGGCGTTTTCGTAGCGTTTGTTTATTGCTCTTTGAGTCATTGTTATGATGTGGGTCATGAATAATAAATATCATTTCATTATTTTATTAATGTTAAATATCTGGGTAGCACGTTGACACAAGACAATAACCAAGAGACAGAAATAGATATAAGATGTAACAAAGCATGCCAATATGTAGGCCAAGTATCAACACTATTGAAAAACAAAGCAATAACTACGGAAGCAAAAAGGGCAATATACAAATCAATTTTTCTACCAACTCTGTGCTATCAGTGCCAGAATTGGACGCTGGACTCTAGAACAATAAGAAAGATAACGACCACCGAAATGAAATGTGTCAGAAGAATGACAGGAAACAGATTAAGGGACAGAGTAAGAAACACTGACCTTAGAAAGAAACTAAAAATTGAACCAGCCATCGAATATATAAAGAAACAACAGATAAATTGGTTCGGCGACATACAAGACAAAAAGAACAATGACTCAAAGAGCCATAAACAAAAGCTACGAAAACGCCAGATTAAGAGGAAGACCGAGAAAGAGATGGATAAAGGGAATACAAGAGTCACTAGGAGGGATAACACCAGAAGAGGCCAACAGATGAGCAAAGAATCGCAGATTGTATCTCCTCTCGACGCCAACGGCGTATATAGAGGAAGGATAGTAGAAGAAGACGAAGATTTCATTATTTTATTAATGACTATGTGAGTGTCTGGCTCCTCATGATATTTAACGGTTGATCACTTTCACAATAATTGTTCTATAATATCAAACAGGTATAAACGTATCAAGCTACCAATTACCGAACGTACTCCCTATATGTTGTTTATCATTACGTCATTGCTGACCGTTGCTTATATCTGAGGTCACTACCGAATGGACATGAGGGGGGCATATTGACATTTGTTGATATCTTCTTCAATCTTATCTGGGGTCTTCATCCAGTGTCGGTTGTCAAGTCTAGTTTGGTGAGATAACTTACACCGAGTGACCCATTCTCTGCAAACTAATTCTGTTGGTCTTTATCATCATCATCATTATCAGGTATCGGTCCTGCTGGCGTAGGTGATCATGTCTATCCACAACTTTCGATCTCGACAGTTATTTATCATTTCTGTTGTTAACCATCTGCCAAGTCATTCTCTTAAGCTGTCTGGTATCTTTCTTCTTTGCCTTCCTCTATCTCTTCGTCCCTCAATTTTTCCAGTTGTTAAAATATATTCCTGCTTTTCTCTTCTCATTATGTGACCAAAAAAATGATGATTGTTTCTTCCTAATCTTGGAAATTATCTCTAATTTTCCTTTGGCCTCTTTCAGAACGTTTTAATAACTATTAGCTGCCCATGGTATTCTCAGCATTCTTCTGTAAAACACCACAAAATCACTAACAAGGAATTATGGAAATGCACCAGTCAAATACCAGTGGATAAAGAGACACAGCGAAGACGATGGCGCTGGATAGGACACATACTGCGGAAGCCAACTAAGAATATATTTCTCTCTCTCTCTCTCTGTCTGCGATCAAGACTCAATCAGAGTAAGGTTCCAGCCTATCACATGAAGACAGATGTCTGTTTAAGTGAATTGATCGACCCCACAGACAGAACATCACAATTAGAGTCTGCCAGATCCACTCTGATTGAACACCCGTTAAAATGTTGCACTGTGTTCTGCGCCAGTGGCACAGTGCATCCGATTTCAGCCAGCATTTTATTCAGGTTTGCTTTCCTTAGCCTTTGATTGTCCCCAATCTTCCTGCAAGGCAGCAGATGATCTTTTCAGTAGGGGTATTCTGTCCTTAGATGGTCGGCCCTCCCAGGTTTATGAGCACCATTTGCCCAAGTCACTAGAGGTGACTAACACAGACATGCACACAACGATACGAGGCATGACTAACACTGACACACATCAAGATATGAGATATGACTAACACTGACACACATCAAGATATGAGATATGACTATCACAGACATACACGCAAAGATATGACATATGACTAACAGACATGCACACAAAGATATGAGATATGACTGACATAGATATGCACACACAAAGATATGACACATGACTAACATAGTCATGCACACACAAAGATATGACACATGACTAACATAGTCATGCACACAAGTCATTTATTATTAGTCGATTGTCAAAGTACAAAATTGACAAACATGAAGATACAGACTTTCATTAATGGATGCTTACGCAGAATAAAAGGTTGGAAATGGCAAGACAAAATCACTAACATAGAATTATGGAAATGTACCAGTCAAATATCAGTGGATAAAGAGATAAAGCGAAGACGATGGAGCTGGATAGGACACACACTTCGTAAATAAATTGAGAGTATTACACAACAGGCCCTTTTTGGAATCCCCAGGGGAAAAGACAAGAGAAATACCAAAGAATTCTTGGAGAAGACATATAGAAGCAGAGATGAAGATGATGGGGAAGACATGGAATGATCTTAAAAGAATGGCAAAAAAACAGAACGGCTTGGAAAGTGTTTGTTGAAGACCTATGCTCCACAGGGAGCTGAAAGTGTTTGTTGAAGACCTATGCTCCACAGGGAGCTGAAAGTGTTTGTTGAAGACCTATGCTCCACAGGGAGCTGAAAGTGTTTGTTGAAGACCTATGCTTCACAGGGAGCTGAAAGTGTTTGTTGAAGACCTATGCTCCACAGGGAGCTGAAAGGTGGAAGAAGATTGTCAAAGTCTAAGAAATGCTATAATTTTATGTAACTCTCTTAACTTCTTCCAAGTGTGCCCTTTCTATCATTCACTATCTTATGCTGCTATACGTCTTCTTCTTCTACCTTTCAGCTCCCTGTGGAGCATAGGTCTTCAACAAACACTGTCCAAGCCTTTCAGTTTCTTATCTTTCTTATTAGATCATTCCATGTCTTCCCAATGATCTTTATTTGTGCTTCCCTCTTTCTTCTCTAAGAATATTTTGGTTTTCCTCTTTGTCGCTTCCCCTGGGGTTTCCAAAACAAGGCCTATCGTGTAATACCCCCTGGATGAGGGTGCTATACTGCCAGGCTATAATACCTGACGATTTCATCCGTAAATTATTCCACTCAGCTAGTAGATCAAAGGAAGCAGACAAGATCGATACAGTTCGATACCAGCATTATTGCAGGAATGATCATAGACATATTCATAACAATGACAGACTGCCTTAGAAAGTCTGACATTTGATTTAATATCGATTTCACATAGAGAGATGTCAGTACGATAATTTCCTTATCATTTGGATAAAGCAAAGATTGAGACTGTCCGGTGGTGTAGCTCAAGACTGTCAAAGGTTTGGCAACAAATTCAAAGAGGGGTTTGTGGAAAGAGGAGGGAAATCAAGGGGTAAGGGAGATTGACGGACGGGTCACAACAACAACGAGCAGCTGAGGTGGCGAGAAAAGGTTCGTGAATAAAGAGACGAGCAGAATAAACTGAACTATAAAATGATGAACGGAGAAAACTGAACAATAACATTATGAACAGAAAACTGAACAATAACATTATAAACAGAGAAAACTGAACAACAACATTATAAACAGAGAAAACTCAACAACAACATTATAAACAGAGAAAACTGAACAATAACATTATAAACAGAGAAAACTAAACAACAACATTATAAACAGAGAAAACTGAACAACAACATTATAAACAGAGAAAACTGAACAACAACATTATAAACAGAGAAAACTGAAAAACAACATTATAAATAGAGAAAACTGAACTATAAAATGATATACAGAGAAAAGTGAACGATAGAATGATATACAGAGAAAAGTGAACTATAAAATGATATACAGAGAAAAATGAACTATAAAATTACATACAGAGAAAAGTGAACTATAAAATGATATACAGAGAAAAGTTAACTATAAAATGATATACAGAGAAAAGTGAACTATAAAATGATATACAGAGAAAAGTGAACTATAAAATGATATACATAGAAAAATTAACTATAAAATGATATACAGAGAAAAGTGAACTATAAAATGATGTACAGAAAAAAGTGAACTATAAAATGATATACAGAGAAAAGTTAACTATAAAATGATATACAGAGAAAAGTGAACTATAACATGATATACAGAGAAAAGTGAATTATAAAATGATATACAGAGGAAGGTGAACTATAAAATGATATACAGAGAAAAATTATCTATAAAATGATATACAGAGAAAAGTGAAGTATAAAATGATATACAGAGAAAAGTGAAGTATAAAATGATATACAGAGAAAAGTGAAGTATAAAATGATATACAGAGAAAACTGAGCTATAAAGTGATGAACAGAGAACACTGAACTTTAAAATGATGAACAGAGAACACTGAACTTTAAAATGATGAACAGAGAAAATTAAACTATAAAATGATGAACAGAGAAAATTAAACTATAAGATAATGAACAGAGATAACTGAGCTATGAAATTATGAGTAGAGAAACCTAAAGCATAGAACAATGAGCAGAGAAAGCTTGACTATTAATTAGACGATGCTCTAGAGAATTAACAAATCATGAGATAAGATATAATTAAGATGGTTACCTATATTACCTCCTTCATCTCCGTATACGGATGATGTTAGGATATCACTGATCTTTGTATATCACAGTCGGGCCGAAGAACTAGATATCATTAAAAAGTGAGAAAGATTATAAGTTGTTATATATTCTTTCATAATCCCTTCTCTCGTTCGGCAGTATGAAAGTGTGGCTTGGCGCAAAGTGTGAAGTTTCCGTTTTAGTGTTCTGGGTTTTGTGCATTGCAGTGGGAATTGTGTGAGTTTCGATGCTTGAAGCGACACTATCCAGAAGTCTCAGAACACTTTTGGATAGGCGGCCGAGCACATATGGGTGAAAACTCGCGTGCTCCGACGCCGATTCAAGTCTAGTATTTTACCTTTACCTCGACCTTTACCTTTACCTTGACCTTTACCTTTACCTTGACCTACCTTCTCAAAGCAGGTCATCAAATAGGAACCAGAGTAAAAGATAAAAGACACCAACCTAGAAACAAAATGAAGAGAACACTAAACCGAGGGGCAATAACAACAGGCATGGGCTCTCTCAGCAAGATTGAGGGGCTCACCCAGAATAGGGACTATAATGAGATACATTGCGGACCATGTGCAAGGTTTGACACTTGAAAGCGAAGATCGTCGGACATAGAGAGGAGAATGTATGTCCTAGGTGTCGAAATCGGCTATAAAGGATAACAGACAGACAGACAGACAAATGGACGGACGAACAGACAGACAGACAGACAGACAGACAGACAGACAGACAGACAGACAGTCAAGCAGACAGATAGACAGTCAGACAAACAAACAGATAGACAGACAGACAGATAAACAGACAGACAGACAAACAAACAGACAAACAGACAGAAAGACAAACAAGCAGACAGACAAACGGACAGACAGACAGACAGACAAATAGACAGACAAACAGACATACAGACAAACAGACAGACAAACAGACAAGCGGACGGACGGAAGATCCGACGGAAGCTCTTGTCAACGGTTTTTACAGATTTTTTTTTTTTTTTTTTTGGGGGGGGGGGGGTGAAATCCTGTGACAAGCGGTGGAGCAGATATGGGATGTTCCTCACTTTAGTGAAACTAGTTCCATGGATAGGAAAGTCTGCCACTGATACTTTAGTTGATTTGTTCGCGTGTGTCTTTCTATGAAGTTCTTTCGTTGGTTCACATAGTTCTTTCGTTGGTTCACATAGTTCTTTCGTTGGTTCACATAGTTCTTTCGTTGGTTCACATAGCTCTTTCGTTGGTTCACATAGTTCTTTCGTTGGTTCACATAGTTCTTTCGTTGGTTCACATAGCTCTTTCGTTGGTTCACATAGTTCTTTCGTTGGTTCACATAGTTCTTTCGTTGGTTAACATAGTTCTTTTGTTTGGTTCACATACTTCTTTCGTTGGTTCACATAGTTCTTTCGTTGGTTAACATAGTTCTTTTGTTTGGTTCACATAGTTCTTTCGTTGGTTCACATAGTTCTTTCGTTGGTTCACATAGCTCTTTCGTTGGTTCACATAGTTCTTTCGTTGGTTAACATAGTTCTTTTGTTTGGTTCACATAGTTCTTTCGTTGGTTAACATAGTTCTTTTGTTTGGTTCACATAGTTCTTTCGTTGGTTCACATAGCTCTTTCGTTGGTTCACATAGTTCTTTCGTTGGTTAACATAGTTCTTTTGTTTGGTTCACATAGTTCTTTCGTTGGTTAACATAGTTCTTTTGTTTGGTTCACATAGCTCTTTCGTTGGTTCACATAGTTCTTTCGTTGGTTCACATAGCTCTTTCGTTGGTTCACATAGTTCTTTCGTTGGTTCACATAGTTCTTTCGTTGGTTAACATAGTTCTTTTGTTTGGTTCACATAGTTCTTTCGTTGGTTAACATAGTTCTTTTGTTTGGTTCACATAGTTCTTTCGTTGGTTCACATAGCTCTTTCGTTGGTTCACATAGTTCTTTCGATGGTTAACATAGTCCTATTGTTTGGTTCACAAAGTTCTTTCGTTGGTTAACATAGTTCTTTTGTTTGGTTCACATACCTCTTTCGTTGGTTCACATAGTTCTTTCGTTGGTTCACATAGCTCTTTCGTTGGTTCACATAGTTCTTTCGTTGGTTAACATAGTTCTTTTGTTTGGTTCACATAGTTCTTTCGTTGGTTAACATAGTTCTTTTGTTTGGTTCACATAGTTCTTTCGTTGGTTCACATAGCTCTTTCGTTGGTTCACATATTTCTTTCGTTGGTTCACATAGTTTTTTCATTGCACATTCAAAGTGATTAAAAGCTTTTTATTAAATGTACAACTTTTGTGGATAAAAATAGAATATAACGTCCCTCAAAACTTGCCGATCGGTAAATGTCTTTGATGTGTTTGTTACGAGCAATAACTACTAAAACTTCATCAACATCAACTACCATGCCTACTGGCGTAGGTGATCACGTCTCTTCACAACTGTCGATCTCGACAGACATTTATAATTGTCCTTGTCGCAGGAGCTACTGAGTTAAGTGTTCTGTGCACACCGTGAGCTATGTGTCTCATCCGTTTTGATCCTGCTTCGATATCCCGCTTGTTTACGATGAATGATGATATCGTATGACAGGGAACAGTTGGCTGTGTTCACTTTCTGCGCGGTTTCGCCTTATGTCTTTTGGCGTGTGCTGAGACTGCTACGATGGGGACTACAGTTACCTTTCTTTGTTTGGGAGATGAGTTAGTAATTCGTATGATTCCACTGGCACGGGCGGTTGAGCAATTATGGATTTTAATTCGTTTGCTGTGATACCGAGGACTACCATAACCAATAACCAATAACCAATTAATAATTGTTGTTGTAAACCTCCTGCCAAGCCATTCTTTTAAGCTGTCTGGTATCTTTGCTCTTTCTTCTTCGTTTTCTTCTACCTTTTTAGCACCCAGTGGATCATAGGTCTTCAACAAACACTTTCCAAGTCGTTCTGTTTTTTGCCATTTTTTAAGATCATTCCGGACTTCAGTTTCTAAGATGGCGGATCTAGTCCACGTTCTCTCGATCGCTGCAGAAAGTGCATTCGATGTCTGATTAATTTCGGTTCTCCATTGCACTCCTATGCGTTAAAGTCAAGATGATGATCTACTTATTACATCTGCGTCGATAAAACAATGTCGTACGCCGGCAATATTTCATTGTCGACAAATCAAGTGTTGTGAATGCGACCTTCCATCGTCTAGGCTTGTTCTGCGCTTTACGTCATATTGGTGCTGTTCATGACCGTTGTTGGATTTGCTTGACGCAAGTTTATACCTTGTTACTGATTAATGTGAAATGCTTCGTCAGTCACAGTTTTATCTCTTTAGGGAATTTGCACCGTGTTCTGTTCGTCGTAGGCTACATTCACTAGAGTAATCAGGATTCTAAAGGGCGCATCATTGCAGTACGTCCGACATTATTATGTGTGCCACGTCATCGTAATGGCCCATCTTAAATCCCTAGACCGGCCGTACGCTAATCTTACGGTCTGTTGTTTGATGTGCGACGGGGATAATCTGACGACTAACTGTGTGTTTATATGTTCGAAATTGGAGTCAACAACGATGGCCTAACATCACCAAGCGCTATACATTTTTAAAGAAATAAAGTCGTGACAATTAAAAATTGTTTCCTGACAAATATGCGAGAACCATACAGTACATGTGTGTTCACACAGGATAGTTGGTTGTCGTTTAATCGGGAGAAGCGACTATATGGCGGTAAAACTATTCAAAAAATGCCACTTCCGGTAGCCAGTGCCACACCCTCTAACACCCACGTGATAACGAACATTACAATTCCCGAATTATTTCTTTCTCTCTGGAAACAAAGATCGTTATAAATATTCTTTTATGCCCATTTTTAGATAAATATGTCAGCTTTCATTAAAATTGTTATTATCCACGCTTTTTATCTGCTCCCTTTTATCTCGTTTTCATTATTTATTTTCTTTGGTTTCACTATTTTTCCCCTCCCTGAAGGGATAGAAGTCAGTTCTGGTTGTTTTCAATTCCGTGATGTAATGCCCAAAGGGTTTGTCTTGTCCATTTCCAGTGACTTTCAAAGACATCTCCTGCTGGGTTGATTATCTGCTTCTCGCCACGTGTCTCCTCTTGTCATGACGTCAAGCCTTCTCTTATTGAGATTCGTCGGGAATAACTAATGGTGATTCTATAATATTGGATGTGACTACATTATAGATACAAAAAATACTATTTTAAAATTGTACTGTATGCTAGATAGAGGAGTAAAAGTATAGTACCCCCGTCACGTCAAGTGGCGTATAGGGAATATGGTGTTAGTGAACATAAATTTTACAGACCTTCGGCACATGATTTTTGGTGTAATGTTGTCGGTTATTACGCCCGTGCCGCTTTACTTTCCCAGAAAAAATCCGGTACCCATTAAAGGCTGGGTGAACCGGAAGCCGTCGGTTGGGGTCGAACCCTACCTCTTGTCCTTTGTAGTCCAGTTCACTAACCCCTGAGCTAGTCAGATAGAGGAAAGCAAAGATAAAAAATACCAGACAGCTTAAGAGAATGGTTTGGCAGAAGGTCAACAACAGAAATGAGAAGTAACTGTTGAGATCGAAAATTGTGGAGAAACATGATCACCTACGCCACCAGGCCCGGAACTTGATGATGATGTTGATGACTGTATGCTACAAATCTTTTTTATTTTTGAAGATTACTCATATTGCAAGATACACACATAAGCAACAAATAAACTGGTTTGCTCATCTAGAATGAACGCCATACGGTTCCTTACAAAACGAAGCTTATTTTAAAAGAGAAGAGGCCGGGAGAACAAGAGGCAGACCCAGAGTAAGATGGACAGACAACATTAAAAAAGCGCTACAACATAATTTGACAATGAGAGAAGCCGACAAAAAGGGCGAGAACAGAACTATGAATCTCCTGCGATAACCAAAATGACGCAAGAGAAAGTGAGGAAATAGAACAAAAATAAAACTTGTATTGCTACTAAAATTACTGTTTATTATTATACAAAATAAGAGGTAGGGTTCGATCCCAACCGACGGCTTCCGAGTTCACCCAGCCTTAAATGGGTACCGGATTTTTTCTGGGAAAGTAAAGCGGTACGGGCGTAATACCGACCACATTACCCCAGAAATCATGTGCCGAAGGTCTGTTAAATATATGGTCACTAACACCATATTCCCTATACGCCACTTTGAGTGACGGGGGGGGGGGGGGGGGTACGTTGCTTTATTTTAATGTTATACATATGTTCAAAATGCAGAGCAACTTTCGAGACAGTGCTGATATCAAATTCAGATGACAAAAGGCGCAAGAGAAAAGAGACAAGGCGAGGCACCGCAGATACACCTTGCTCGTTCTGTGGATGGATCTGTCTGTCCAAGATTGGCAAATTCAGCCACCAGAGAAACTGTTCAGTAAAGTAGCACCCAGTATGAGACACTAATACTTTACCAGACTACTGACTTATCATGATAGCTTATTACCAACCGTCTGATAAGACGACAAAAGCCATATGTATATATATATAAATATATTGAATCTTGAGAGTATGTACAGAATGATCTCACTAGAATGAATCTCACCAGAGGTGACATGCAGAATGGCTCAGGCAAAAGCAGCTTTCCAAAAAATGAGGAACATACTATGCAATCCATTTTTTGACAATAGAAACAAGAAAAAGAGCTTTTAAATGTTATGTAGAGCCAGTCTTAACATATGGATGTGAATCATGGACAATAGGGAAACAGACAAGAAAATCACTGGAGGCTGTAGAAATGTGGTTTTACGGAAGAATGTTGAAAATACAGCTAAGAATAGTCATGAAAACGTTATAAAGAGGCCAAAGCAAAAAGAGAGCTAATTCCCAATATTAGGAAGAAACAATCATCATTTTTTTAGCCATGTAATGGGAAGAGAATTGGTATAAATGGAATGACATGGACAAGGTCTCCCAAATCGATTTTATTTTGACTAGAAGACATCAAAGGAGGGACATAACAGACTCAAGATCTATACCAAATGCAATATTAGATACAGACCATAAGCCTGTTTTACTATGGCAGAAAAAATGAGTTAGGAAACTACAGATGACAAGACCTCAATCACAAAGAATCGATCTAAAAGCAATAAAGAATGTAAACATACAAAAAGAAATAGAAGAATCCGTAACCAACAAATACCAAACCCGAATACAACCAACAAACATAGAAGAATCCGTAACCAACAAATACCAAACCCGAATACAACCTACAAACATAGAAGAAGCATGGAAACAGTTTAAAGAAGGTCTAATAGAGTCAACACAAGAGAAATGCGGTCTGAAAAATATAGGAAAGAGCAGAAAGAAACTTACAAGATGGTGGAATGAAGCAGTTAAATCAGCAGTGAAACACAAGAAAGAAAAGTATAAAACGTGGCAGAAGACAAAAACAACAGAACACTACAATCACTATAGACAAGCCAGAAATGATAGCAAAAAGATCCTAGAACAAACAAAAGCAGACTCATGGAAAGCATTTGGTGAAGAATTAGCAAAAACATGTAGAGAAGAACCCAGAGAATTTTTCAAAAGTGTAAAAGCAATGAGAGTAAGAAATAATGATTATAACCCAACCACTATAATAAACGACAAGAATGGTAGACCAATCAGCAGCAGGAAAAACATAATAATCAGATGGAGAGAATACTTTAAGGAACTATTAAACCAGGGAAATACAAACGGAAATACAGTTTAAACATAGGCAGTATGATGAACAGGAACCGAATATACTTAAAGCAGAAGTAGAATGGGCATTGAAACAGAATAAAAAGAACAAAGCAGCTGGTATAGATGGAATAACAACAGAAATGCTACTAGCATGTAAGGAAACATCTATAGATTGGCTTACTATCATATTCAATATGGCTTGGGAAGAAAGAAAAGTCCCAGACGATTGGCAATGTCCCATTTTGGAAGAATAAGGGAAGTAAAAGGGAGTGTGAAATGTACAGAGGAATATCCCTATTGAGTCAAGTTGGTAAAATGTTTGCTAAAATATTAGAGAGGAGAGTAAGATACATAATAGAACCTCAATTAAATAATAATCAATTCGGATTCAGAAAAGGCAAAAGCTGTACTGATGCTATATTTACATTGAGACAACTATGTGAACAAACAATAGAATATGACAGAAACATAAATATAGCGTTTATAGATCAGGAAAAAGCGTTTGATCGTGTGGACAGGAACAAACTTTGGCAAACTTTAGAAACCTACGGTGTAGCAGGACAACTACTAGATAATATAAGGGCATTATATAAAAACAGTCAAAGTGCCGTTAGAACATCGGAAGGTCTGTCAGAATGGTTTCAGGTTACAACAGGTGTAAGACAAGGATGCGTCCTCTCACCACTCCTCTTCATCATATATATGGACAAAATAAATCAGGAAACAACCAAGAACAAGGACAAATCAAATAATAACAGAGGTAGAAAACTCCAACATCAATGAGCTACTCTTCGCAGATGACCAATGCCTAATATACGAGGATGAAAACATGCTACAACAACATATAACATCTCTAGATAAAAGCTGCACAAACTACAGTATGAAAATTAAAGAAGCAAAAACAGAGGCTATAAGAATAAGCAAATTAAGACACCCATTAAACATCAAGATCAAAGATAAAGAAATAAAACAAGTAGAGGAATTAAAGTATTTAGGCACAATGTTCACAGAAGATGGAAAACTAGACAGAGAAATTGACATGAGAATACAAAAAGCGAATGCTGTCACATACCAGCTTTCACCATTGCTAAGACATCCAAACATTTCTATGCCAGCTAAACAACAAATGATAAATAGCATCTTCATACCAACTTTGTGCTATGAAAGTCAAACATGGACCCTTTCTAAATCACATTTAAGAAAGATCAATACATGTGAGATGCGATGCTTGAGAAAAGTAACAAACAACACGAGAAGAGATAGAATACCAAATGAAACCATAAGAAAAATGGTAGGAACAAAACCCTGCCAAGAATATATAGAACAACAACAACTTAAATGGTTTGGTCACCTGGTCAGAATGAATCCTCACCAATCACCATCAAGGGCGTTCTTCTCGAGAATGCATGGAAAAAGACCAAGAGGAAGACCCAGAAGAGGATGGATAGATGCAGTGACAGAGACATGTAACAACAAAAGAAAATCACTAATTCAGACAATTCGAGCAGCACAAGAACGACAAATGATATAAACCACGGCACCTTTTAGGTATCATTGAAAGAGAAAACAAGAGAAGAAGAAGATGGGAAGAGAACAGCTGGGATATATTGAGACAAACAGAAAAATTGGAGGACGAAGATATAAAGGGAAGCAAAGAGAAAAGATACCAGACAGCTTAAGAGAACAGCTTGGCAGAAGGTCTACAACAGAAATGATAAATAACTGTCGAGATCGAAAGTTGTGGAGAGACATGATCACCTACGCCGTCAGGAATGGTACGTGATGATGATGACCTAGCTACAGTTGCTCCAGATTTATCCACTCCTTGCCGCAGCTATTGTTTTTATTACACTCTTAGTACGTTCTTACAACCAATACAATGCTTACCCTGTGTTTTTAAGTAATTCCTATCTCCAAAGCCACCCGTTTCAAGTTTTTAAACTGCACGTACAGCTACAAGATAAAAACTCACACACTTTCATTATATTTCCTGTGCTCAAATAGCCACACTGAGAATGCAATGATTGGCTTCTTTGAAAATGAGAAACTAATGCGACATCATTCGCTTTTTAAGTCTAGGATATAAAAACCTTCTGCATTATTCTTTGCGATCGGCATCCGGGGAGTGTTAACAGCACTGCACAAAGCAACGTTTCTTTATTACAAAGTTGGCTCCAAGTCCATTTGGTAATTATTCTAGTTGCGGGGTAATAAAATACGAGTCATGCAAGCTTATTATATTTAGTTGCTTTTATAACACGTATCTCAAGACAGTTAAAATCGTAAAATTTTACCGGAAAGCATACCGGCTGAAAAAAGTATTGGTATAGATCGTAATTGTTATAGTTCTAATTGTAGTACTAGTAGGAGAAGTAGTAATAATTGTAGTACTAGTAGGAGAAGTAGTAATAATTGTACTACTAGTAGGAGAAGTAGTAATAATTGTAGTACTAGTAAGAGAAGTAATAATAATTGTAGTACTAGTAGGAGAAGTAGTAATAATTTTAGTCCTAGTTGGAGAAGTAGTAATAATTGTAGTACTAGTAGGAGAAGTAATTATAATTGTAGTACTAGTAGGAGAAGTAGTAATAGTAGGAGAAGTAGTAATAATTGTAGTACTAGTAGGAGAAGTAGTAATAGTAGGAGAAGTAATTATAATTGTAGTACTAGTAGGAGAAGTAGTAATAGTAGGAGAAGTAGTAATAATTGTAGTACTAGTAGGAGAAGTAGTAATAATTATAGGACTAGTAGGAGAAGTAGTAATAATTGTAGTACTAGTAGGAGAAGTAGTAATAATTGTAGTACCAGTAGGAGAAGTAGTAATAATTGTACTACTAGTAGGTGAAGTAATTATAATTGTAGTACTAATAGGAGAAATAGTTATAACTGCAGTACTGGTAGCAGAAGTAATTATATTTGTAGTACTAGTATGAGAGGGAGCCGCGATAGCTCAGTGGTTAGTGATCTGGACTACAAAGAACAAGTGGTTGGGTTCGATCCCAACCGTCGGCTTCCGGGTTCATACAGCCTTAAATGGGTTTCGGATATTTTTCTGGGAAAGTAAAGCGGCACGGGCGTAATACAATGAAATAAACAATCAACATTTTCAGGCACATCATGAGAAGAGGAAAGTTGGAATACTTGGTTAAAACAGGCAAAATACAAGGACAGACAGATCGCGGAAGACAAAGAGAGAAAATACTGGATAGCTTGGTGTTATGACATGGAAAACAGTCAACAACAGAAATGAAAAGATGCACTGTAGATAGAAGATTGTGCAAGGACATGATCGTCTATTGTGGCGTATAGGAAATATGGTGTTAGTGACCATAAATTGTACAGACCTTCAGCCCATGATTTTTGGGGTAATGTGGTCGGTATTATAACATAGAATTATGGAAATATACCAGTCAAACACCAATGGATAAAGAGATACAGCGACGAAGATGGCGCTGGATAGGACACACACTGCGGAAGCCAACTGAGAGTATTACACAACAGGCCCTTTTTTTGGAATCCCCAGGGGAAAAGACAAAAAGTAAGACCAAGGAATTCTTGGAGAAGACAGATAGAAGCAGAGATAAAGATGATTTGGAAGACATGGAATGATCTTAAAAGAATGGCAAAAAACAGAACGATTTGGAACGTGTTTGTTGAAGACCTATGCTCCACTGGGAGCTAAAAATGTAGAAGAAGAAGAAGAGTGGTCGGTATTACGCCCGTGCCGCTTTACATTCCCAGAAAAATATCCGGTACCCATTAAAGGCTGGGTGAACCGGAGCCGTCGGTTGAGATCGAACCTTACCTCTTGTCGTTTGTAGTCCATTTCACTAACCACTGAGCTATTGCGGCTCCCTTATATAGTATAGAAGGCAATTATCGCTCATCATCATGGAGTGCCTTCTCCGCAACGTAGGTTGGCTACCATGGATCGCCATTCTGCTTTGTCTCTTGCTTTGATGGTGCAGGCTGTCATAGACTGACTTGTCCATCTTTTGATGTTACTCGTCCGTGTTAGTCTTGATCTGCCTCTGCCTCTTTTACCTTGTATTTTCCCTTACAATATTAGTTTTAGTAGGCTGTTGTGTCTTTTAACATGCCCAAAAAAATTCATTTGTCTTGTCTTAATTGTATTTAGTAGTTCTCTTTTTATTTTCAGTTGTTTTAAACTTCATCGTTTGTTTTATTTTCTTTCCATCCAATTCTACCTATTCTTCTATAAATCCACATTTCAAAGGATTCAATTTTCTGTTCTGTTTTCTTGTCTAATATCCATGTTTCTGCACTATACAGGAATATTGAGAAGATGTAACATTTTGTCATTCTTAGTTTCAGCCGTGCTGATATTTGTTTTGTTCTTAGTATATTTTTCATGGCATTAAAATTACTTTTTGCCATACCTATTCTTTTGTTTATTTCAATTTTAAAGTTTCCATCATTGGTTATAGTATGTCCCAGGTAGTTGTAGCTCTGGACTGTCTCCAGATGTATTCCCTCAACTGTGAGATTTAATTGAACGAATCAATTCAGAGGAAGAGGTATGTTTACAGCACTCGAAAAAATTGACAAATAATCAACAACAGAAACAAATATGGACCAAAGCAGGATCCAACCCATACTCAGTGGCACAGCGCCGTGCCACGAAAAGCCAAACGCTAGGGAACACTGCCACTCATCTAACTCTCTCTCTCTCCTGTGATATTTAATTGTAGGTCTTGAGAATTTTCTTTGTTTATGATCATAGTTTTAGTCTTTTAATGCAAAACAAATATCGCTACTTGCTGTAAACCATACCACATCGTATCTATTGTTATTTATAGCCATTTTAGACGGGCGCAATGAAGCAGTAGAGTCGTGGATCGAAAGGAAGCAACAATAATAATAATAACTACTCGTTACTAAACAACAAAATCGTTACATAACACTTAAGACTTATTAACTTCTACTTAGTATCGACTCGATTGTTCAGACCTGGAACAATGACGAGTATCAAGGGGAACTAATCAATATCTTCCCGAATCGATAATTAAGTTCAAATTACCCTTGTGGAAAAACAAAAGGTTCTTGGGAAATCCCCTTTGTATGATTACACGCAGTTGGACACATACATTTCAAGTGGTACTTTGAACAGGTCATCAATGGAGGCACCAAAAAATACATTATTATAACTGCATTCGAATAGGGAAATAAAGTATTATAACTGCATTCGAAAAGAGAAATACATTTTTAGTAAACAGGTCAAAGCAAGCAAAGAATAGTTGACGCATAATCTATAACTATCATTACGTTCCTTTGCGATCGAAGATTAATAGAACAATAACTTGGAAATTTAGGGTGGGGTGGGGTGGGGGGGTGTTATCCCTAGTCTATATGTCGTGAGATCCGAAGTGAAGCTCTCAAAGGCAACAACCTGGAGACCGTTCAGAACTACAACTACATGGGACATACTATAACCAGTGATGGAAAATGTACAACTGAAATAAACAAAAGAATAGGAATGGTAAAAAGTAATTTTAATGCCATGAAAAATATACTAACATTAAAACAAATAACACCAGGGCTAAAACTAAGAATAGTGTTATTATTATTATTATATATATATATATATATATATATATATATATGTGGTTATTTGGTTATGGAAGGCCCCGGTATCACTGCAAACGAATTAAAATCCATAATTGCTCAACCACCCGTGCCAGCGTAATCATCCGAATTAATATCTCATCGCCCAAACAAAGAAAGGTAACTGTAGTCCCAATCAAAGCAGTTTCAGCACACGCCAAAAGACATAAGGCAAAACCGCGCAGAAAGTGAACACAGCAAACTGTTCCCTGTCACGCGATATCATCTTTCATCGTAAACAATTGGAATATCGAAACATGATCAAGACGGATGAGACACACAGCTCACGGTGTGCACAGAGCACTTAACTCAGTAGCTCCTACATATTAAATATAGAGAGAGGTAACAGAAGACGAAAAAGAGAAAAGAAGAAAAATAATAAGGAAGAGAAGAATTTTGAAGTGAATGCGAACTGAATGAACAGAATAAGTGTAAGTGGACACATTTAAGTACTAATTAAAAATAATCATAATCACTTTAACTAGATGTTTGTTTGCTCATTGTCTAATAGATGTTGCCATTATATTTTGGGTGTTTGAGGTGGATTCTTATGTAACTTACTGGAGCCGCTTTTTCTGCAGCATTGGAAATTTTGCATCAGGCTTGACCTTTGACTTCTACGTTGTTCTGACAATCGTTGAAGCAGCAGATAAGTTCAATAGGGCAAGTTGCTCCATGGAAAATTATGGGGCAAGGTGCTCTCTGCAAAATGGTGGGAAAAGTTTCTCCCTGGAAAATGGTGGGGCAAGGTGCTCTCTGCAAAATGGTGAGAAAAGTTGCTCCCTGGAAAATGGTGGGAAAAGTTTCTCCCTGGAAAATGGTGGGAAAAGTTGCTCCCTGGAAAATGGTGGAAAAAGTTGTTCCCTGCAAAATGGTGGGAAAAGTTTCTCCCTGGAAAATGGTGGGGCAAGAGGCTCTCTGCAAAATGGTAGGTAAAGTTGCTCCCTGCAAAATGGTGGGAAAAGTTTCTCCCTGCAAAATTATGGGGCAAGTTGCTCCCTCTCTAAGAAAAAATGTGGGGCAAGTTGCTCCCTCTCTACAAAAAGGTGGGGCAAGTTTCTCCCTCTCTACAAAAAGGTGGGGCAAGTTGCTCCCTCCCACCACATGGTGGAACAATTTGCTACACCCCACCCCCCTATAAAATGGTGGAACAAGTTTCCTGCCTTCATAGCCGACACAATGGTGGGGCAAATTGCTCCCTGAAAAATGGTGGGGCAAGTCTAGTGAGGAAACACACGCGTAGTTGGTGGGTAGAAAGGAGAGGCAGTTTTCAGTGAACCATGCTTCACACTCCTATTATTAATCTTTTATATTCAGAGTAAAGATTTGTGACCATCTCTTGTATTAATTAAAATAAATGTGTAAGTCGGATGACAGGATCCAGCATGCGAAATAAGATCAGGAATGAAGAAGTGAGAAAATGTCCGTCATATAATACATTAAACAACAACAGATACAATTATTTGGCCACGTAATAAGACAGGAGGATCAAAATATAACACAACAAACCTTTAATAAACGTAAAGACACCTGAACTACAAGCCGACAACGAAAAAAGATGGATTGATGGAATGTTAGATAAATTGTGAAACATAACAGCAGCAGATGGTAACAGAAGAGTAAAAGACAGCAAACTATATCTCCCCTCGATGCTGAAAGTCAAACAAGGAAGGAAATAGGCAGAAGAAGACTTGTATACACACAGCGACAGCGTAATCATCAATGCAAACTCCCTGTTGAATAGCTAACAGACTGACGTATAGTTAAATCAATTACAGCCATAGCTGCCGCAGTGAATATAAAATGTCAGAGAATTGTTACTTTCATTGATTATTAACGTTGTATGCAAGACTTGTTATTTTAAAAAAATACATTATTGAGCCGAAGAACGCAACCACACATAATTTTGCATGCAGCATTTCAAAACGTAAACAGTTGCAGGAATTCTAACAGAGACCATAATTAATCCTCCTTGCAAATAAAAAATAAATTAATCTGCATAAAAATGATGTTATTTTGACAATGTTTTCATTTAACGTGAACCGGATGAACGATTCCAGTTGGCAGGTCTTTCTCCGATCTGGTGGGCTGAAGATCGCTTAACTGTGTGGTCAAACGGGTTTAAAAGGGAGAGCGGTTGACGGTAGAGGCAGGGAACAACACTGACCTGTAAATAATTGGCAGCTGCATTGATCACGTGATCTTTTTGTATTCCATAACATTTCCTGGTGGCTTTTTATAACAATAATTATTATTGTTATAAATTATTTGTAGTATTTATTAGTTATTAATTTTTATTATTATTAGGGAAACATCCTGAAGACTTTCCGGTAACATTTGAGGACATTAAGGCCCATGAACTTCAAAAATCACTGACTGCCCAACTTTCATTTACTTTGATGAATGTAATATAACTACAATTTGATAAATGTAATATAAATACAATTTGATAACTGTAATATAACTACAATTTGATAAATGTAATATAAATACAATTTGATAACTGTAATATAAATACAATTTGATAAATGTAATATAAATACAATTTGATAACTGTAATATAAATACAATTTGATAAATGTAATATAAATACAATTTGATAAATGTAATATAAATACAATTTGATAAATGTAATATAAATACAATTGGATAAATGTAATATAAATGTAATTTGATAAATGCAATATAAAACTAATTACAATTTGATAAATGCAATTTAAATAAACGTACGTACAAATTTGAAAATATAACATAAATATAATCACATTTAGATAAATCTAACATAAATATAATTACAACTTGATAATATAAATATAATTATATTATTATTAATGCAATATAAATATAAGTACAAATTGATAAATGTAATATTCATTGAGGTGTAGATACCCCAGATATCGTAAACTTTGTATGCCGATTTTCACGTTTTGTAGTGTGGAGTAATATGCCATAGACAATAGGACAACAGACAAGAAAATCACTGGAGTCTGTAGAAATGTGGTTTGACAGAAGAAAGTTGAAATACCATGGACAGCTAAGAAGAGTAATGAAAACGTTCTGAAAGAGGCCAAATCAAAAAGAGAGCTAATTTCTAATATTAGGAAGAAACAATCATCATTTTTTGGCTATGTAATGAGAATATAACAGCTGGAATATATTGTAACAACTGGGAAAATTGAGGGACGAAGAGATAGAGGGAAGCAAAGAGAAAAGATACTAGATAGCTTAAGAGAATGGCTTGGCGGAAGGTCAACAACAGAAATGATATACAGTTATCCCTTGCTACTTCGCGGTTCATTTATCGCGGCCTCAGGACATCGCGGATTGTTCAAAAATTCAAAATTGAGAAATTATTATTTTTTAAAAAATCATTATTTGATGTATGTTATTTATACAATTAATATTTGATTTACATGTTTGAAACTATTCTTTAATGTTCTAATGATAACATATGCACTTATATGGTTTCATATACACTTATTGATATTATACATACACAAAAAATGTACGTATGTTAACAATGAGAGGGTGACACTACTTCGCGGTTTTTCACTTATCGCGGCCGGTTCTGGTCCCTATTAGCCGCGATAACTGAGGAATTACTGTATAACAGTCGAGCTCGAAAGTTGTGGAGAGAAATGATCACCTACGCCAACAGGCATGGTACCTGATGATGAGTGTGGAGTAACTACTCTCTGGTAAACTTTGTAAAAGAGACAAAATTACAGATTAATAATATTATTCCAAGAAAGTGTTATGTGTATTTAGGCTTATTTATTACAGGAAAAAAAAAATAGAAAAAAATGGTATGTTAGAAGCTTTACGTGATTAGTGGACGACACAGATTGAACGACGTTTCGGCCCAATTGGCCTTCAGCAGGAACAAACAAAAAAAAACACACACGGATATGTAAGTAAAACTAATAACGAAACATCCAAAACAAAAATAATCGAAATATGTTAAAGAAAATAAAAATGTCTATCCTGTGTGTCAGGCCGAGGTCAAAATGAAAAGGAAATGGTAACCTGAGTGTGGCTGTGTGCAGAAATGTGCAGAACATATCCGTGTGTGTTTTTTTTTTTCTGTTTGTTCCTGCTGAAGGCCTATTGGACCGAAACTTTGTTTAATCTGTGTCGTCCACTAATCACGTAAAGCTTTTAACATACCATTTTTTTTCTATTTTTTAAATTGTTCCTCACATTCAGATTTACTGCAGCTTCGCATTTTGATGCATTCATTTGCATTTCTTTGCCTTAACCACTTATTTATTACATTATGTTTCTTGCCACCGGATCTGGTTCGGTGTTTGTTTCATAACAAAGGTCATGCACAGAGGTCCCTCTCCGCACAGGCAGATAACTCCATCTTCGGAGGTACTCATATTGTTTATGTCGATGAGTAATTGACGTTTCAAGCCGGGCCTCGCTGCTGAGACTAGTGGTGGTTGTCGCAGAGAGAAATCATAAATAAAAATCCCAACCGGTGCATCCGGGATTTGAACCCACAACCTCTCTGTCTCGAGGCCGGCGTCTTGTCTCGTGACCAACCAGTCCCCTTGATATTGTTAAAGCTTTACATAACTAATGGACAACATAAATTGGAACGATGTTCCGGCTCAGTAAGCATTAAACGGAAACAACAAACAACACACACACAGAAATATGTAAGTAAATAAATGTAGTCCTATATAGCTAACTAATAATGAAGTATCTAAAACAAAATACTCTCGAACCAGAATGAGCAACACAAAATTAAAATGTCTTCCCTGGTTAATGCGCTATGGCCATGAGAGAAATAATTGTTGGCTAGATTTTCTTGTTCTTTCTGCTAAATGTCTATTGAGCCGAAACACCATTCAAATTTGTGTCGTCCTTCATTTGTGTGAAACTTTAACCACACCATTTTTTTAATATTTTGTTTTCTTTTATTTCTCCTTTGCAATCAACTTTACTGCGGCTTTGCATTTTTATGTATTTAAATGTTTTCCCTTGCCTTGGCCCCTTACATATACGCATGGATATCACTATTAATTTGTTATCTTATCATACACCGAACATAGGGCAGCACGTATACACTCTCTATTTACGACGATCTTTGTTATAGTGTCAGACCTCGCACAGGACCCGCGCTGTAATTTTTATGATTGGTAAGGACTTCCGTTTCTAAGATGACGGATCTAGTCCACGTTCTCACGATCGCTGCAGAAAGTGCATTCGATGTCTGATTAATTTCGGTTCTCCATTGCACTCCTATGCGTTAAAGTCAAGATAATGATCTACTTATTACATCTGCTCCGATAAAACAATGTCGTACGCCGGCAATATTCCATTTTCGACAAATCAAGTGTTGTGAATGCAACCTTCCATTGTCTAGGCTTGTTCTGCGCTGTACGTCACATTGGTGCTGTTCATGACCGTTGTTGGATTTGCTTGACGCAAGTTATTTACATGTTACTCATTAATGTGAAATGCTTCGTCAGCCGCAGTTTTATCTCTTTGGGGAATTTGTCCCGTGTTCTGTTCGTCGTAGGCTACATTCACTAGAGTAATCAGGATTCTGAAAGGCGCGTCATTTCAGTGCGTCCGGCACTATTATGTGTGCTACGTCATCGTAATGGTTCATCGTAAACCCCTAGACCGGCCGTACGCTAATCTTACGGTCTGTTGTTTGATGTGCGACGGGGATAATCTGACGACTAACTGTGTGTTAACATGTTCGAAATTGGAGTCAACAACGATGGCCTAACATCATCAAGCGCTATACATTTTTAAAGAAATATGACGATCATCACTTTCGGGAGGACGTGAACTTCTGGTATATGGTGGATAGGCAGCAGGAATCATTGAAGGCTATGCATGAAAAGTGTTCCTTGTTGCAGTTTCCTTTTATTCCAAGTCCATGGAGAACTGGTTGGTCTCGAGGCAAGAGGCCGGCCTCGGGACAGAGAGGTTGTTGGTTCAAATCTCGACTACACCGGTTGGGAATTTTGTTTATGATTTCTCTCTGCGACAACCACCCCTGGTCTCAGCAGCGAGGCCCGGCTTCAAACGTCAGTTACTCATCGACGGACAAATTAAGAGTACCTCCGAAGTCGGAGTTATCTGCCTGTGCGGCGAGGGACCCTCTCGGCTGCCAGAGAAAAATGGATTAACTCGCAAAATTCACTTCCTAGTCTCTAGGGACTTCGTCAGAGTTGCAAGCTGGCGAACGCAACAACAACAACAATAACAACAACAACAACAACAACAACAACAACAACAACAACAACAATAACAACAACAACAACAACAACAAAGATTGGTAATGGTCGAAGATGACGAGAATCCGTTCTTGTCCGTATGAAATAATTAGTGTATAGACCGTAGCTTTCACGGAGCTAAGCTTTCATTCTAGTGCAGAAACAGATTTCAGTTCCACATCCATATGTTCATGTTTGAAGTACGCTTCAGCTTAACAAGTGTTTCGTATGTTTAATATATGCACATGGGGAAACACGCACTAACATATTGCTAGTTAGAAAGGACAGACCTTGCTACACATTTTCTCTTTCTCCTACCCCCTCCTCCCCCCTCCTCCCTT
Organism: Megaustenia siamemsis; assembly: GCA_032433765.1. Taxonomy (NCBI): domain Eukaryota; kingdom Metazoa; phylum Mollusca; class Gastropoda; order Stylommatophora; family Ariophantidae; genus Megaustenia; species Megaustenia siamemsis. The sequence goes on from JAVIAB010000126.1 coordinate 62,436,132, forward strand.
CTCTCTCTCTCTCTCTCTCTCTCTCGCTGGAGAGAAAGAGCAGAGGAAAGAATGAGAGATAATTAAAGTGGAGGAGAGAGTGACCGAGGGAAAGCAAACAGGATGAGAGAAACATGTCTGCCAGTTTACGAATTGAAGTAAAAGAAATAGAGAAGGGAGAGAGTAAGAGGATGGGAAAAGAAAGAAAGAAAGAAAAAAAAAAAAGAAAAAATGAAAAAGAATTATAGAGAAAGGAAAGGAGAAAGAGAGGGAGAGCAGAGAGAGAGAGAGAGAGAGAGAGAGAGAGAGAGAGAGAGAGAGAGCAGTGTATACCATGAAGTGAACCGAAAATGTTCACTCATGCAGACCTATCCATAATGTTCTGTCTCCTTCAACACATGATTTCACAGTGCACGCAGAAAGTTCCTGTAGCTTTCTGGTTATATTTGTAGACAGCCTTAACCCATCCGTTTACTCGTCTCATTCCAAACTCCGAGGCAGATTCTTTATAAATATAGACTCTAGATTATCTTCCTTGTTCCTCTTGCGCATTACTTGAAAGACGCACATCAAATGGTGATGGTGTAATATCGTAAAGTCCTTTGATAACAGATCATCATCATCGAGTGCATTCTCCGCAACGAAGGTTGGCTACCATGGAGCGCTATTCTGCTCTGTCTCTTGCTTTTATGGTGCAGGTTGTCATTGGCTGACTTGTCCATCTTTTGATGTTACTAGTCCATGTTAGTCTTGGTCTTCTTGCCTTGTATTTTCCCCTCCATGATTACTTTTAGTAGGCTGTTGTGTCTTTTAACATGGCCCAAAAATTGCATGTTTTGTTTAAATTGTGCTTAGTAATTCTCTTTCCATTTTTAGTTGTTTAAGACTTTATCGTTTGTTTTCTTTTCCCTCCATCCAATTTAACCTATTCTTCTATATATTCACATTTCAAAGACTTCACTTGTCTGTTCTGTTTTCTTGTCTAATGTCCATGTTTCTGCACCGTATAGTAGTGATGAAAAGAAATAACATTTTGCTATTCTTATTTTTAGCCCTGGTGTTATTTGTTTTGATGTTGTATGTTCTTCATGACATTAAAATTACTTTTTACCATTCCTATTCTTTTGTTTATTTCAGTTGTACATTTTCCATCACTGATTATAGTATGTCGAAGGTAGTTGTAGTTCTGAACTGTCTCAGGTCTATTCCTACCATGTTGATATCCACTTGTGGGTTTTGAGTAATTTCTTTGTTAGTGATCATAGTTTTAGTATTGTTTATATTTATATCTAGTCCACATTTTTTGCTTGTCATGTTTATTTTATTAAGTGATTGTTGTAGATCTTTAGTATTTTATGCTAGTAGAACAGTATGAGAGCAATTGATAACAGAGCAGGTCGCAATTTTCAAAGCTGGTGACAGAAATTAAATTCAAAGCAAAAGCCTTTGTTATTTCGCAGCTCTCCACCGACGAAAGTAAAAGATGTTCTAAATTTTCTGAAACCTTGAACTTTCCTGTACAAATTATCTACAGAAATATGAGTAAATTAGAAATAGGTGATGGAATCGAGTGGAAAGAAGGTAGAGGGAAGCCAAAACTTCTAAGGAATCGGGCCTCACCCAAATCTTTCAGAAGAATGTAAAATTAAATATGGCACCGAATGATAGAGAGGGAAATCTCTATGTAATGTCACTGCCACATGTGAGCTACACAGGAAGAGTTACACACACAACGGGTAATTTCGTCGTCATTGCTAACTAAATCACATAAGACATATTCGCTGCTACATGTAGTATAACACCCAAACACCAGGGTTTAAATCCTGGACTTTCCTGTCAAGAGGCTAACGTCTTACCTCTAAACCACCCAATCCTACCTATCTCCGTACATATTTCAGTTGAGTGTGACATAAAGGAAACATGTATTGTACCCCCGTCACGCCAAGTGGCGTATAGGGAATATGGTGTTAGTGACAATAAATTTTACAAACCTTCTGCACATAATTTTTGGGGTAATGTGGTCGGCATTACGCCCGTGCCGCTTTGCTTTCCCAGAAAAAAATCAGATACCTATTAAAGGCTGGGTAGAGGACATAGACGCTACTTGTTATCTTGAGCCTTCAGGCGCCGTTAGACGTCACATACCGTTAGACGTCACATGCCGTTAGACGTCACATACCGTTAGGTGTCACATACCATCAGACGTCACATACCGTCAGACGTCACATACCGTCAGACGTCACATACCGTTAGACGTCACATACCGTTAGACGTCACATGCCGTTAGACGTCACATGCGGTTAGGCGTCACATACCGTTGGTCGTCACATACCGTTAGGCGTCACATGACGTTAGGCGTCACATGACGTTAGACGTCACATGCTGTTAGACGGCACATGTCGTTAGGCGTCACATACCGTTAGACGTCACATACCGTTAGACGTCACATACCTTTAGACGTCACATACCGTTAGACGTCACATACCGTTAGACGTCACATACCGTTAGACGTCACATGCCGTTAGACGTCACATACCGTTAGACGTCACATACCGTTAGACGGCACATACCGTTAGACGTCACATACCGTTAGACGTCACATACCTTTAAACGTCACATACCTTTAGACGTCACATACGGTTTCAAGCTTTATTCACCACCCATCTCTATTCTGGGCGAGATGTTCAATCTTATATGACTCTATGCCTGCCAACTTTGCTTCTCTTATAAGTGTTCTTTCTGTGTCTCTTTGTGTCTTCCTATTTTTCTGTAGCCTGGTGTTTCCCACAGAAAAGCCTGTTTTTTTTTTTTAATTCTCCTGTTGTCTCTACTCAACACATGCCCGACAATTGCCCATCTGCTTTCCTTAATTGTATATGAGATATTTGGTTGCATGGACATTTGTCTTATTTCAATAGTTGTAGGTGCAGTTAGTCGAAGGCCCCGGTATCACTGCAAACGAATTAAAGTCCATAATTGCTCAACCGCCTGTGCTAGTGGAGTCATCCGAATTAACATCTCATCTCATTGAAGGATCCAAACAAAGAAAGGCTGCTGCAGTCTCCATCATAACAGCTACAGCACACGACAAAAGACATAAGGCGTAACATCACCGAAAGTGAAAGCAGCCAAATTGGCCTTCGTTATACATCATCATTCATCGTAAGCAATCTCAATATCGAAACACGATCCGGATGGAGAAAGCAGTTCACTTGTAGGCTTAGCTCAGTAGGCTTAACTCAGTAGGCTTAACTCAGTAGGCTTAACTCAGTAGGCTTAACTCAGTAGCTCCAGCAGCAAGATGGACTTGCAAAATGAGGAAACTGCAACAAGGAACACTTTTCAAACAGAGCCTGAAAGGTTCGTTTCGCCTATCCGCCTTATTGGCCGGAAGTAATTTTTAAAAAAATATTAGTTTTGAATCCTTTCCATTGTAGACATAGTGCTGCGCGTTGCAGTATGGTTAAACCACTGTTTTTCTGGCTGAAAAGCCAACGTACGGTGTTCGAAGCCCTCGGTAGACAGAAATATTTTTTTTCTATCGGGGGTGTAATAAAAATTCTGAGTCTCACACGTCGTGGCGACTGCTTGACCAAGCGGCCTTTATCCCTCTGGTTCTATCGTGGACCCCTCGACGTACACCAGCAATGGTAATATATGTCGTAAAGATAGTTTTAGTGCACATAATATTTTTCTTAGACATTTGTTTTCAATGAGAGCCGCGATAGGTCAGTGGTTAGTGAACTGGACTACAAAGGTCAAGAGGTAGGTTTCGATCCCAACCGACGGCTTCCGAAGTTCACCCAGCCTTCAATGGGTACCGGATTTTTTCAGGGAAAGTAAAGCGGCATGGGCGTAATACCGACCACATTACCCCAAAATTCATGTGCTGAAGGTCTGTAAAATTTATGGTCACTAACACCATATTCCCTCGACAGGGAACAGTTGGCTGTGTTCACTTTCTGTGCGGTTTCGCCGTATGTCTTTTGGCGTGTGCTGAGACTGCTATAATGGGGACTACAGCTACCTTTCTTTGTTTTGGAGATTGTGATGATTCCACTAGCACGGACGGTTGAGCAATTATGGATTTTAATTCGTTTGCAGTGATACCGGGGCCTTCCATAACCATAACCATAACCATAACCATATTCCCTATACGCCCCTTGGCGAGACGGGGGTACTTTACTTTACTTCAAGCCTTCGCGGACCCCCATGTGGCAGCGCCTTGGACTCAGAAGGGGCTGCGGTGAAGAGTTGGAGAAACACTGCACTACAGCATCTACGATCAATGGCCTGTCAGCTCTTTCACTTTCACGGACCCTTGAGTAATCAGATAAATTGCTGGAAAACATCCCGCATTAAACACGTTGAGAAGCAGAAAATTAAGTGATCCGGTCATCCCATCTCACTGGAGCCTCGCTGGCTATTGCTACCGGTCTAGAACGGTAGACGGTCTGGCTTCTGGAGACTAGGATGATTCCGTCCGCAAAAAATAGATGAGAATAAATAACGAATTAATTGTATAATTATCATCACCTGCTGGCGTAGGTGATCATGTCTCTCCACAACTTTCGATTTCGACAGTTATTTATCATTTCTGTTGCTGACCTTCTGCCACGCCATTCACTTAAGCTGTCTGGTAGCTTTTCTCTTTGCTTCCCTCTATCTCTTTGTCCCTCAATTTTCCCAGATGTCATTATATATTCTAGCTGTTCCATTTTCATAAATACATCATCATGTGCCATACTGGTTGGCGTAGGCGATCATGTCCCTCCACAATCTTCTATCTACAGTGCATCGTATCAGTTCTGTTGTTGACTGTTTTCCATGCCATGACACCAAGCTATCCAGTATTTTCTATCTTTGTCGTCCGCGATCTCTCTTTACTTTTATTTTGCCAGTTGTAACCAATTATTCCAACTTTCCTCTTCTCATGATGTGCCCAAAAAAATATGGATTGCTTCTTTCTGATGTTTTTTAGGAGTTCAATTTTTGTCTTGGCCTCTTTGAGAATTTCTTCATTGGTCTTTTCAGCTGTCCAGTGAACTTCCAACATTCTTCTGAGAAATCCCATCTCTGCGGCCTCTAATCGTCTTTTCATTTGTTTGTCTACTGTCCATAATTCGCTTCCATTGTCAGAATTGGTTCTATATAACACCGATGAACTCTCTTTCTCATTTCTATTGGCATAGATTTGTTGCATAAGATACTTTTCATTTTCTGAAATGCTATTTTGGCCTGAGCTATTCTGCTTTTTATTTCTATGGTGCATCTTCCATCTGATGTTAATATTGTGCCCAAGTATTTGTCGCGTAGTACTTGTTTCAGATTTGTCCTGTCTATTTTTATGCTGCATGGCAATGATGATTGTTTCTTTGATATGACCATCACTTATGTTTTCTTACTATTCAGACTGAGACCTTTCTTATTTTCCTCAATAATGTTTATTAACATTCCGATCTCCTTCTTGAGAAGTGAGGGAGATCAGGGTATAATGTCTCCTATGTACCTTCGATGGCTCAAGAAGTAATTTTAGAAACTGGTTAAACATTATATTTTTAATTACGATCTTACCTCTCTAATTTCTCTAAAATGTAACCCGGACAGGGGGATTCCGCCCAGTGCTTTTTATGTTTAACTGTCAATAACTATTTGCGTGCTAAAATTGCGGACAATTCATAATTTATATCATCCAACGCCGATAGGTCTAGGTGTTCGATTACTATGTACATTTTTTATGTGGTAGGAAGAAGGGAGTTACAATTAACGGAATGGACGTCAGAAAAGAAAACTAAAGTCAGTTGCAAAAGCGGAATGAATTAGAGAAAAAGAGAGTTTGTGTACAGGAGAGAAAAAGTGAGTTTGTGTACAAGAGAGAAAAAGAGAGTTTGTGTACAGGAGAGAAAAAGAGAGTTTGTGTACAGGAGAGAAAAAGAGAGTTTGTGTACAAGAGAGAAAAAGAGATTTTGTGTACAGGAGAGAAAAAAGAGTTTGTGTACAGGAGAGAAAAAGAGAGTTTGTGTACAGGAGAGAAAAAAAGAGTTTGTGTACAGGAGAGAAAAAGAGAGTTTGTGTACAGGAGAGAAAAAGAGAGTTATGAGAGAAAGAGAGAGTTTGCGTACAAGAGAGAAAAAGAGAGTTTGTGTATAGGAGATAAAGTGAGAAAGAGAAAAAGAGAGTTTTTGTACACGAGAGAACGAGAGAGTTGGTGTACATGAGAGAAAGTGAGAGATGGTGTACAGGAGAGAAAAACAGAGTTTTTGTGTCAGGAGAGAAAGAGAGTGATAGAGAAAAAAAAGAGAGTTTGTGTACAGAACAGAAAAAGAGGCTTTGTGTACAGGAGAGAAAAAGAGAGTTTGTTTGGAGGAAAGAAAAAAAGAGAGGGAAAGAGAGTTTGTGCACAGGAGAGAAAGATAGAGAGAGAGAGAGAGAGAGAGAGAGAGAAAGAGAGTTTGTGTGGAGGAAAGAAAAAAGAGAGGGAAAGAGAGTTTGTGTACAGGAGAGAAAGATAGAGAGAGAGAGAGAAAGAGAGTTTGTGTGGAGGAAAGAAAAAAAGAGAGGGAAAGAGAGTTTGTGTACAGGAGAGAAAGATAGAGAGAGAGAGAGAGAGAAAAAAAGAGTTTGTGTGGAGGAAAGAAAAAAAGAGAGGGAAAGAGAGTTTGTGCACAGGAGAGAAAGATAGATATATATATATATATATATATATATATATATATATAGAGAGAGAGAGAGAGAGAGAGAGAAAGATAGTTTGTGTGGAGGAAAGAAAAAAAGAGAGGGAAAGAGAGTTTGTGTACATGAGAGAAAGATAGAGAGAGAGAGAGAAAAGAGAGTTTGTGTAGAGGAGGGAAAAAGAGAGTTTGTGTACAAGAGACAACAAGAGAGTTTGTGTACAAGAGAAGAAAAGAGGATTATGAACGAGGGAAGAAAGAGAGAGAGAGAGAGAGAGAGAGAGAGAGAGAAAAGAGCGAGAGAGAAACGAACAGTTAGACAAGATGAAGAGAGAAATGAAGATTAATATAGAGATAGGTACGAGACTACGAGAAAAATCCCAAAACCGTTATCCTAATTTGTGACATTTCGTAACAGGACTAGTTATGTATAAATTGTGACATGTGACAGATGATAAGGATAATGTCAGGAGTAATCGATGATCACCGAATGCGCACTAGTGCACTTGCGCAGACAGGAAGCGGACTACTTTAAGAAAGAAAAAAAAAGAAAAACACAAACGAGCTTAAACACGAGTTATTGGCAAGTTATAACACGTGCATATACTGAGCGTAGTTCGAGGGTTAGTAATACAAACCGAGAGCTAACAGGTGACTGGTGGTATATATTCTCTGTAGTACATTATTCCAGGATTTAATACGTCCTTCTGCTAATCTCAATCCTTATCTATACTGTCGTTATTCACTTATTTTTTCCCGATAAATTGGAAAAAAGGATTGCTACTACTCCATGTTTTGGTGCAAGTCTTCAAAACCATCTCGAATGTTTCTACATCCTGTTGTTATGATCATTATCACTGCACACAGTGTGAATCCATTAAAGAAGTAGTAAAGTACCCCCGTCACGCCAAGTGGCGTATAGGAAATATGGTGTTAGTGACCCTGTATTTTACAGACCTTCAGCACATGCTTTTTGAGGTAATGTGGTCGGTATTACGCCCGTGCTGCTTTACTTTCCCAGAAAAAAAATCCGATACCCATTTAAGGCTGGGTGAACCCAGAAGCCATCGGTTGGGATCGAAACCTACCCCTCGTCCTTTGTAGTCCAGTTCACTAACCACTGAGCTATCCCGGCTCCAAGGGTGAATCCATAGGTGATCCAAAATCCCCCTCGAGAATCTCGCGATAATTCGAGACCCTGAGCCATGTCTACGAACCTCGTAGCACGGCGCAATATTTAGTTTCTAACCACAAAACTCTTCCATCTCACTTTGAGATACAACTTCTTCTAATCAATAATATTTAGTTTCTAACCACAAAACTCTTCCATCTCACTTTGAGATACAACTTCTTCTAATCAATAATATTTAGTTTCTAACCACAAAACTCTTCCATCTCACTTTGAGATACAACTTCTTCTAATCAATAATATTTAGTTTCTAACCACAAAACTCTTCCATCTCACTTTGAGATACAACTTCTTCTAATCAATAATATTTAGCTTCTAACCACAAAACTCTTCCATCTCACTTTGAGATACAACTTCTTCTAATCAATAATATTTAGCTTCTAACCACAAAACTCTTCCATCTCACTTTGAGATACAGCTTCTTCTAATCAATAATATTTAGCTTCTAACCACAAAACTCTTCCATCTCACTTTGAGATACAACTTCTTCTAATCAATAATATTTAGCTTCTAACCACAAAACTCTTCCATCTCACTTTGAGATACAACTTCTTCTAATCAATAATATTTAGCTTCTAACCACAAAACTCTTCCATCTCACTTTGAGATACAACTTCTTCTAATCAATAATATTTAGTTTCTAACCACAAAACTCTTCCATCTCACTTTGAGATACAACTTCTTCTAATCAATAATATTTAGCTTCTAACCACAAAACTCTTCCATCTCACTTTGAGATACAACTTCTTCTAATCAATAATATTTAGTTTCTAACCACAAAACTCTTCCATCTCACTTTGAGATACAACTTCTTCTAATCAATAATATTTAGTTTCTAACCACAAAACTCTTCCATCTCACTTTGAGATACAACTTCTTCTAATCAATAATATTTAGTTTCTAACCACAAAACTCTTCCATCTCACTTTGAGATACAACTTCTTCTAATCAATAATATTTAGTTTCTAACCACAAAACTCTTCCATCTCACTTTGAGATACAACTTCTTCTAATCAATAATATTTAGTTTCTAACCACAAAACTTTTCCATCTCACTTTGAGATACAACTTCTTCTAATCAATAATATTTAGTTTCTAACCACAAAACTCTTCCATCTCACTTTGAGATACAACTTCTTCTAATCAATAATATTTAGTTTCTAACCACAAAACTCTTCCATCTCACTTTGAGATACAACTTCTTCTAATCAATAATATTTAGCTTCTAACCACAAAACTCTTCCATCTCACTTTGAGATACAACTTCTTCTAATCAATAATATTTAGCTTCTAACCACAAAACTCTTCCATCTCACTTTGAGATACAACTTCTTCTAATCAATAATATTTAGTTTCTAACCACAAAACTCTTCCATCTCACTTTGAGATACAACTTCTTCTAATCAATAATATTTAGTTTCTAACCACAAAACTCTTCCATCTCACTTTGAGATACAACTTCTTCTAATCAATAATATTTAGTTTCTAACCACAAAACTCTTCCATCTCACTTTGAGATACAACTTCTTCTAATCAATAATATTTAGCTTCTAACCACAAAACTCTTCCATCTCACTTTGAGATACAACTTCTTCTAATCAATAATATTTAGCTTCTAACCACAAAACTCTTCCATCTCACTTTGAGATACAACTTCTTCTAATCAATAATATTTAGCTTCTAACCACAAAACTCTTCCATCTCACTTTGAGATACAGCTTCTTCTAATCAATAATATTTAGTTTCTAACCACAAAACTCTTCCATCTCACTTTGAGATACAACTTCTTCTAATCAATAATATTTAGTTTCTAACCACAAAACTTTTCCATCTCACTTTGAGATACAACTTCTTCTAATCAATAATATTTAGTTTCTAACCACAAAACTCTTCCATCTCACTTTGAGATACAACTTCTTCTAATCAATAATATTTAGTTTCTAACCACAAAACTCTTCCATCTCACTTTGAGATACAACTTCTTCTAATCAATAATATTTAGTTTCTAACCACAAAACTCTTCCATCTCACTTTGAGATACAACTTCTTCTAATCAATAATATTTAGTTTCTAACCACAAAACTCTTCCATCTCACTTTGAGATACAACTTCTTCTAATCAATAATATTTAGTTTCTAACCACAAAACTCTTCCATCTCACTTTGAGATACAGCTTCTTCTAATCAATAATATTTAGTTTCTAACCACAAAACTCTTCCATCTCACTTTGAGATACAACTTCTTCTAATCAATAATATTTAGCTTCTAACCACAAAACTCTTCCATCTCACTTTGAGATACAACTTCTTCTAATCAATAATATTTAGCTTCTAACCACAAAACTCTTCCATCTCACTTTGAGATACAACTTCTTCTAATCAATAATATTTAGTTTCTAACCACAAAACTCTTCCATCTCACTTTGAGATACAACTTCTTCTAATCAATAATATTTAGTTTCTAACCACAAAACTCTTCCATCTCACTTTGAGATACAACTTCTTCTAATCAATAATATTTAGTTTCTAACCACAAAACTCTTCCATCTCACTTTGAGATACAACTTCTTCTAATCAATAATATTTAGCTTCTAACCACAAAACTCTTCCATCTCACTTTGAGATACAACTTCTTCTAATCAATAATATTTAGCTTCTAACCACAAAACTCTTCCATCTCACTTTGAGATACAGCTTCTTCTAATCAATAATATTTAGTTTCTAACCACAAAACTCTTCCATCTCACTTTGAGATACAACTTCTTCTAATCAATAATATTTAGCTTCTAACCACAAAACTCTTCCATCTCACTTTGAGATACAACTTCTTCTAATCAATAATATTTAGCTTCTAACCACAAAACTCTTCCATCTCACTTTGAGATACAACTTCTTCTAATCAATAATATTTAGTTTCTAACCACAAAACTCTTCCATCTCACTTTGACATACAACTTCTTCTAATCAATAATATTTAGCTTCTAACCACAAAACTCTTCCATCTCACTTTGAGATACAACTTCTTCTAATCAATTTCAATGTGTTAAAGAAGAAACAAGAATATTGTATCTTCTTGGAAACAGACAAATGATCAAATCAACCAAAGTATCAATGTCAAATAGCTGTGATGACAAACTGTCGTCATCATCAAATACCGTACCTGCTGGCGTAGGTGATCATGTCTCTCTACAACTTTCGATCTCCACATTAATTTGTAATTTATGTTGTTGACCTTGTTGACCTTCTGCCAAGCCATTCTCTTAAGCTGCCTGGTATCTTTTCTCTTTGCTTCCCACTGTCTCTTCATTCCTTGATTTTCAAATTGTTACAATATATTCCAGCTGTCCCCTTCTCATTACATGGCCAACAAATGATAATTGTTTCTTCCTAATATTGGAAATTAGCTCTCTGTTTGCGTTGGCCTCTTTCAGAACGTTTTCATTACTCTTCTTAGCTGTCCATGCTATTCTCAACACTCTTCGACAAAAGCCGTCAAACTATATCAAACTTGATTCTCGTTTTCTCATAAATGCTATATTCTCTGACTTCAATGACTTTAGACTTCTCTCCCTTATTCTAACTTCCGTTCACATCATCATCATCATCGAGTGCCTTCTCCGCAACGAAGGTTGGTTACCATGGATCGCCATTCTACTCTGTTTCTTGCTTTGATGGTGCAGGCAGTCATAGATTGACTTGACCATCTTTTGATGTTACTCGCCCATGTTAGTCTTGGTCTGCCTCTGCCTCTTTTACCTTGTATTTTTCCTTCCAATATTACTTTCAGTAGGCCGTTGTGTTTTTTAACATGACCCAAAAATTTCATTTGTCTTGTCTTAATTGTATTCAGTAGTTCTCTTTTTATTTTCAGTTGTTTTAAAACTTTACCAGAGTAATGTGGTCGGTATTACGCCCGTGCCGCTTTACTTTCCCAGAAAAAAAAATCCGGTACCCATTAAAGTCTGGGTGAAATGGAAGCCGTCGGTTGGGATCAAACCCGACATATTGTCTTTTGTAGTCCAGTTCACTAACCACTGAGTCATCGCGGCTCCCTGTAATAGAAGAAGTGTGTGTGTATTTTATGTTCGGGGAGTGGCACAAAATACCAAAACAACTTAATATCAGGGAAAAGCAACTGTGGGTAGAGTCATTGTAGAAGCTAAAAATACGCAGGGTTACATTTGTCCACGTCCCTGGACATGTGGGAGTACGGGAAAATGAAAGAGCGGACAAGTTGGCTAGCTGCGCTGTCGTTGAAGACGGTCAACCAATGGATAGGGTGGACATCATCAATGCCCTCCAAGATGTGGTAAGGGCACATAACTTCTACCACCATGAGTCTACGTCACTCTTTCCGATGAAAGAGATGGGAGTTAAGATCTCTCTCTCTCTCTCTTCGATCAGGACTCAATCAGAGTAGGACTCCAGACTCTCGCACGAAGACAGCTGTCTGTTAAAGCCTGTTAGATCCACTTCGCTTGAATACCTGTTAAAACGTTGCACTGTGTTCTGCGCCAGTGACCCAGTGCATCCGATTTCAGCCAGCATTTTGTTCAGGTTTGCTTTCCTTAGCCTTTGATTGTCCCCAATCTTCCTGCAAGGCAGCAGATGATCTTTTTCTGTTGGGGTAGTCTGCCCTTAGATGGTCGGCCTTCCCAGGTTTACGAGCACCATCTGCCCGAGTCACTAGAGGTGACTAACACAGACATGTGACTTGTAATATGAGGAAACTGCAACTAGGAACACTTTCATGCACAGCCTCTAACTGTTCCCGCCACTTATCCCCATATACCGGTAAGTCATGCCCTCTTGAAAATGATGATCGTCGTAGCACTTGATGATGTTAGGCCATCGTTGATGACTCCAATTCCGAACATAGAGACACACAGTCAGACGTCAAATTTTCCCCGTCGCACATCAAACAGCAGACCGTAAGATTTGCGCACGGTCGGTTTAGGAAACCATTACGATGAGTTAAGATGGGCACAGCCCGAAAAGAGAAACTTAGTGGGCGCATAAGAAGACTTATCCACCAACGCAAAACTGTAGTCGTCAATCGCTGGACACTCGAGGCTTGCTGAGAAGAGGATCTGAGCACCTGTGGATATATTCTGTGTGCAATGATGATGACCCGCAAATAACTCAATAACATTGATAAAGAAACCAGACAAAATAAGAATGCTAAAATTATCACAATAGATTATGGAGATAGGTCGAAAGTAAAGAAATGTGTTCGTTGACATTAATGATCTAGTGAAGTGGATACGACGAGTGGATAGATTAATTAGAAATAAGATGAAATACGTTGATTGTACTGGCTTGACCTTTACATTTGATAGAGTCAAGAGCTGGGTGAAAGCACTTGGCACAAGGGGAAGTAATTGTTGCATTTGTTCATTGTTCGTATATCGGAATGGAAATAATAGTTAGCAGATTGGTTTGAATTTGCTAGCTTCAATTAATGCCGGTTATCTTTAATTAATAATTTAATTGTTAACTTCATTTCTTAACTTCAGATTAGTTACTTGAATCTGTTTGTGTTAAAGCTCTTTCATGGTGGTTGATGTTCTGTCTGTGGGGTCGATCAATTCACTTAAACAGACAGCTGTCTTCATGTGAGAGTCTGGATTCTTGAGTCTTGATCGTAGAGAGAGATTCATGCTGGTTAAAAGAAGCTTTTCTTGCTTGCGTTTCCCCGATGACTCAAGGAGTACACATATTCGGCATCCGCCCTCATAAGGACGTTAAATGGTCGTGTCTGCGTTGTGTTTCGATTTGCAGTATAACTGAGATATTTGCGCCTTTCGGCCCAACACATCCGACTTCAGCACGGAAAGGTTTGACTCGTTACCAAACTAATAGTCAAACCTTATATCTCAATTCGTGGGTGAGCTAATGGTAAAGTACGAGACTAAAATAGGCATCGACGATTTAGCACGCGAGTTTTCACCCATATGTACTCGGCCGCCTATCCAGATGTGTTCGGAGACTTCTAAATAATGTAGCTTCAAGTAACTCACGATGCGAGGTGGCATTTATCACCTTCCCAGAGTAATACAGGGATACCCATTTCTGACAGCAGCTGAGTCGACCACGGGGGTATTTTTGTTAATCCAACTACGAGTACAACTCATACTGCTTCAAGCAGGCATCGAACACGGGTCGTCCAAGTGTTGGTAGCGCAGTTGGGTGGTTTTCCCAACTCGCCGACTGAGGTCTCCAACTAGGCTACCGAGGCCCCCAACTAGGCTACAGAGGTCCCCAACTAGGCTATCGAGGCCCCCAACTAGGCTATCGAGGCCTCCATCTAGGCTACAGAGGTCTCCAACTAGACTACCGAGGCCCCCAACTAGACTACCGAGGCAACCAACTAGGCTACAGAGGTCCCCAACTAGGCTACCGAAGACCCCATCTAGGCTACAGAGGCCCCCAACTAGGTTACCGATTACCCCAACTAGACTACCGAGGCTCCAACTAGGCTACTGAGGCCCCCAACTAGGCTACCTAGGCTGTTTCCTCTATAAACAGCACATTTCATCTCGGCAGTGGTCAGGTCACTTTTGTTGTTGTTCTTGCATCTAAGATCCAGGTCTGTCATTTGTATCACTACGTAGGAATGACATTGTATTATACAGTGCTGGTTTTAGCCTCAATAGTTATTTCCTTGTTGAACTATATTAGTGATATCTGTCCAATGAGATTGTCCGTTACATAATAGTTGCAAGAATAAGCAACAGATTCATAATCGTTTTCTTTAGGCTTTTTTCATATCGCTACCGGGAGACTGGTTGGTCTCGGGGCAAGACGACAGAGAGGTTGTGGGTTCAAATCCCGGCTACACCGGTTGGGATTCTTATTTATGATTTCTCTCTGCGGCAACCACCCCTGGTCTCAGCAGCTAGGCCTGGCTTGAAGAGTCAATTACTCATCGACGGAAAAAATATGAGATACCTCCGAAGTCGGAGTTATCTGCCTGAGCGGCGAGGGGATATCACAACAATTAAGCGCCCCCCCCCCCCCACACACACACACACTACAGAAACATTTCTTTTCATTTCTCACGAAATGAACGTACACAATGAACGTACACAATGAACGTACACAATGAACGTACACAATGAACGTACACAATGAGCGTACACAATGAACGTACACAATGAACGTACACAATGAACGTACACAATGAACATAAACAATGAACATATACAATGAACATACACAATGAACATAAACAATGAACATACACAATGAACATAAACAATGAACGTACACAATGAACATACACAATGAACATAAACAATGAACATATACAATGAACGTACACAATGAACATAAACAATGAACATACACATACACAATGAACGTACACAATGAACGTACACAATGAACATACACAATGAACGTACACAATGAACATACACAATGAACATAAACAATGAACATACACAATGAACATAAACAATGAACATACACAATGAACGTACACAATGAACATACACAATGAACATACACAATGAACATACACAATGAACATACACAATGAACATACACAATGAACATAAATAATGAACATACACAATGAACATAAACAATGAACATACACAATGAACATAAACAATGAACATACACATACACAATGAACGTACACAATGAACATACACAATGAACATACACAATGAACATACACAATGAACATACACAATGAACATAAACAAAGAACATACACATACACAATGAACGTACACAATGAACATACACAATGAACATACGTAATGAACGTACACAATGAACATACACAATGAACATAAACAATGAACATAAACAATGAACATACACAATGAACATACACAATGAACATAAACAATGAACATACACAATGAACATAAACAATGAACATACACAATGAACATACACAATGAACATAAACAATGAACATACACAATGAACATACACAATGAACATACACAATGAACATACACAATGAACATAAACAATGAACATACACAATGAACATACACAATGAACATACACAATGAACGTACACAATGAACGTACACAATGAACATACACAATGAACATACACAATGAACGTACACAATGAACGTACACAATGAACATAAACAATGAACACACACAATGAACATACACAATGAACATACACAATGAACATACACAATGAACGAACACAATGAACATACACAATGAACATACACAATGAACATACACAACGAACATAAACAAGGAACGTACACAATGAACGTACACAATGAACGTACACAATGAACGTACACAATGAACGTACACAATGAACATACACAATGAACATAAACAATGAACATAAACAATGAACATACACAATGAACGTACACAATGAACGTACACAATGAACGTACACAATGAACATACACAATGAACATACACAATGAACATAAACAATGAACGTACACAATGAACATACACAATGAACGTACACAATGAACGTACACAATGAACGTACACAATGAACATACACAATGAACATACACAATGAACATACACAATGAACATAAATAATGAACATAAACAATGAACATACACAATGAACATACACAATGAACATACACAATGAACATAAACAATGAACATACACAATGAACATAAACAATGAACGTACACAATGAACATACACAATGAACATAAACAATGAACATAAACAATGAACATACACAATGAACATAAACAATGAACATACACAATGAACATAAACAATGAACATACACAATGAACGTACACAATGAACATAAACAATGAACATACACAATGAACATAAACAATGAACATACACAATGAACGTACACAATGAACATACTCGTATTAAAATTTCGTTGTAAAACCGTCAATCATGTTGGAATTTAATGAGGAAACGTTTGATTTCGTAACAAGTGAGACGCCATTTATCATTTGTGCCAGATTTCTCAAACTATTAGTGGAACTCATTGTCTCTTCTTTCATGTAATTCCTTCGAGAATGCATTTCCCAATTTGTCATTTCCACACATTTTTAATCAATTCTCCTCTAAAGCGATAATGTAATTTTTATTAGTCCAATCCAGGCCATCAATGATTTGTATTTAAACCTCTTTAATAATACATGTTCAATAATGAACGTCCTCAATCATGCATAGAAGCTGTAAGACCAGACACTGTGAATGTCTTCAATCATGCACAGAAGCATTAAGACCAGACACTGTGACTGTCTTCAATCATGCATAGAAGCTGTAAGACCAGACACTGTGAATGTCTTCAATCATGTATAAAAGCATTAAGAACAGACACTGTGAATGTCTTCAATCATGCATAGAAGCTGTAAGACCAGACACTGTGAATGTCTTCAATCATGTATAAAAGCATTAAGAACAGACACTGTGAATGTCTTCAATCATGCATATAAGCTGTAAGACCAGACACTGTGAATGTCTTCAACCATGCTTAGAAGCTGTAAGACCAGACACTGTGAATGTCTTCAAGCATGCATAAAAGCTGTAAGACCAGACACTGTGAATGTCTTCAATCATGCATAAATGCTGTAAGACCAGACACTGTGCATGTCTTCAATCATGCATAAAAGCTGTAAGACCAGGCACTGTGAATGTCTTCAGTCATGTATAAAAGCATTAAGATCAGACACTGTGAATGTCTTCAATCATGTATAAAAGCATTAAGATCAGACACTGTGAATGTCTTCAATCATGCATAGAAGCTATACGACCAGCCACTGTGAATGTCTTCAACCATGCATAGAAGCTGTAAGACCAGACACTGTGAATGTCTTCAATCATGCATAGAAGCTGTAAGACCAGACGCTGTGAATGTCTTCAATCATGCATAGAAGCTGTAAGACCATACACTGTGAATGTCTTCAATCATTCATAGAAGCTGTAAGACTAGACACTGTGAATGTCTTCAATCATGCATAGAAGCTGTAAGACCAGACACTGTGAATGACTTCAAGCATGCATAAAAGCTGTAAGACAAGACACTGTGAATGTCTTCAATCATGCATAGAAGCTGTAAGACCAGACACTGTGAATGACTTCAACCATGCTTAGAAGCTATAAGACCAGACACTGTGAATGTCTTCAATCATGCATAGAAGCTGTAAGACCAGACACTGTGAATGACTTCAAGCATGCATAAAAGCTGTAAGACCAGACACTGTGAATGACTTCAAGCATGCATAAAAGCTGTAAGACCATACACTGTGAATGTCTTCTATCATGCATAGAAGCTGTAAGACCATACACTGTGAATGTCTTCAATCATTCATAGAAGCTGTAAGACTAGACACTGTGAATGTCTTCAATCATGCATAGAAGCTGTAAGACCAGACACTGTGAATGACTTCAAGCATGCATAAAAGCTGTAAGACCAGACACTATGAATGACTTCAAGCATGCATAAAAGCTGTAAGACCATACACTGTGAATGTCTTCAATCATGCATAGAAGATATACGACCTGACAATGTTAATGTCTTCAATCATGCATAGAAGCTGTAAGACCAGACGCTGTGAATGTCTACAATCATGCATAGAAGTTGTAAGACCAGACACTGTGAATGTCTTCAACCATGCTTAGAAGCTGTAAGACCAGACACTGTAAATGTCTTCAATCATGTATAGAAGCTGTAAAACCAGGCACTGTGAATGTCTTCAGTCATGTATAAAAGCATTAAGATCAGACACTGTGAATGTCTTCAATCATGTATAAAAGCATTAAGATCAGACACTGTGAATGTCTTCAATCATGCATAGAAGCTATACGACTAGACACTGTGAATGTCTTCAACCATGCATAGTAGCTGTAAGACCAGACACTGTGAATGTCTTCAATCATGCAAAGAAGCTGTAAGACCAGACGCTGTGAATGTCTTCAATCATGCATAGAAGCTGTAAGACCATACATTGTGAATGTCTTCAATCATTCATAGAAGCTGTAAGACTAGACACTGTGAATGTCTTCAATCATGCATAGAAGCTGTAAAACCAGACACTGTGAATGACTTCAAGCATGCATAAAAGCTGTAAGACAAGACACTGTGAATGTCTTCAATCATGCATAGAAGCTGTAAGACCAGACACTGTGAATGTCTTCAACCATGCTTAGAAGCTATAAGACCAGACACTGTGAATGTCTTCAAGCATGCATAGAAGCTGTAAGACCAGACACTGTGAATGACTTCAAGCATGCATACAAGCTGTAAGACCAGACACTGTGAATGACTTCAAGCATGCATAAAAGCTGTAAGACCATACACTGTGAATGTCTTCAATCATGCATAGAAGCTGTAAGACCATACACTGTGAATGTCTTCAATCATTCATAGAAGCTGTAAGACTAGACACTGTGAATGTCTTCAATCATGCATAGAAGCTGTAAGACCAGACACTGTGAATGACTTCAAGTATGCATAAAAGCTGTAAGACAAGACACTGTGAATGTCTTCAATCATGCATAGAAGCTGTAAGACCAGACACTGTGAATGTCTTCAACCATGCTTAGAAGCTATAAGACCAGACACTGTGAATGTCTTCAATCATGCATAGAAGCTGTAAGACCAGACACTGTGAATGACTTCAAGCATGCATAAAAGCTGTAAGACTAGACACTGTGAATGACTTCAAGCATGCATAAAAGCTGTAAGACCATACACTGTGAATGTCTTCAATCATGCATAGAAGCTGTAAGACCAGACACTGTGAATGTCTTCAATCATGCATAGAGGGAGGCTGTAAGACCAGACACTGTGAATGATTTCAAGCATGCATAGAAGCTGTAAGACCAGACACTGTGAATGTCTTCAATCATGCATAGAAGCTGTAAGACCAGACACTGTGGATGTCTTCAACCATGCTTAGAAGCTGTAAGACCAGACACTGTGAATGTCTTCAATCATGCATAGAAGCTGTAAGACCAGACACTGTGAATGTCTTCAATCATGCATAGAAGCTGTAGACCAGACACTGTGAATGTCTTCAATCATGCATAGAAGCTGTAAACCAGACACTGTGAATGACTTCAAGCATGCATAAAAGCTGTAAGCCTAGACACTGTGAATGTCTTCAATCATGCTTAGAAGCTGTAAGACCAGACACTATGAATGTCTTCAATCATGCATAGAAGCTGTAAACCAGACACTGTGAATGACTTCAAGCATGCATAAAAGCTGTGTGACCAGACACTGTGAATGTCTTCAATCATGCATAGAAGCTGTAAGACCAGACACTGTGAATGTCTTCAATCATGCATAGAAGCTGTAAGACCAGACACTGTGAATGTCTTCAATCATGCATAAAAGCTATAAGCCTAGACACTGTGAATGTCTTCAATCATGCTTAGAAGCTGTAAGACCAGACACTGTGAATAAAATGATGTAGGGGGAGCTGGTTGGTCTCGAGGCAAGACGTGGGCCTCGAGACAGAGAGATTGTGGGTTCAAATCCTGGCTGCATCAGTTGGGATTTTTATTTATGATTTTCCTCTGTGGCAATCACCCCTTCTCTCAGAAGCGAGGCCCGGCTTGAAACGTCAATTACCCATCGATGGAAAAAATATGAGCACCTCCGAAGACAGAGTTATCTGCCTGTGCCGCGAGAGACCCATATGCACACGGTTGCCAGGGAAAAACAGATTAACACGCAAAATTCAGTTCTTAGTTTCTAGAGACTTCGTCAGAGGTAACAAGCTGGCGAACGAAAAAAAATAATGCTGATAACTAAAATGTAACCGGGTTTTCTCTTTCATTGATAAAAGCTGAATGGTTCGAGTAGATGATAAATAGAATCAATGATATCGTATATAATGGAGTCTTATTTAAAAGAAATATCATCATCATCATCATCATCATCATCATCATCATCATCATCATTGAGTGCCGTCTCCGGATCGAAGGTTGGCTACCATCGATTGCCATTCTACTCTGTCTCTTGGTTTGATGGTGCAGATTGAGATAGGCTGGTTTGTCCATCTTTTGATGTTACTCGTTCATGTTAATCTTGGTCTGCCTCTGCCTCCTTTATCTTGTATTTTCCCTTTCAATATTACTTTTATTAGGCTGTTGTGTCTTTTGACATGCCCCAAAGATTTCAGTTCACTTGTTTTAATTGTGTTTACTAGTTCTCTTTTTATTTTTAGTTGTTTTAAAACTTCATCGTTTGTTTTCTTTTCTTTCCATCCAATTCTACCTATTCTTCTATAAATCCACATTTCAAAGGCTTCAATTTTCTGTTCTATTTTATGTCTAATGTCCATGTTTCTGAACCATACAGGAATATTGAGAAGATTTTGCTATTCTTAGTTTTAGCCATGGTGTTATTTGTTTTGATGTTATATATTTTTCATGGCATTAAAATTACTTTTTGTCATACCTATTCTTTTGTTTATTTCAGTTGTACATTTCCCATCACTGGTTATAGTATGTCCCAGGTATTTGTAGTTCCGAACTGTCTCCAGATGTATTCCTTCAACTTTGATATTTCATTGTAGGTCTTGAGAGTTTTCTTTGTTTATGATCATAGTTTTAGTCTTTTTGATGTTTATATCAAGTCCAGAAATATCAGGTTTAACTATTCTGGTGAATGAAAAAAAAAAAAAAAACCGATTCAAGTCTTTACCTTCACCTTACAAAAATGAGCAAATCAACAAAAGTATCATTGAGAAACAACTGTGTAAATAAAGGAGAATCACTGTTTTTTACAAAACCCACAGATTGTGTGTGGTTGGTACGTCCAATGAGTTAACATTATTTCAGAAAATCGCGTGCTACGAATCTGAACAGAAAGCAGATGAAGGCCATAGATTAGCGTTCGATAGCTCTGTTTTAAAAAAAAAAATCGATCACGTGATTTGTTAAATTGATCCATGGGAGAAGTGTTATTACTGAAAAAAAAAACTGCATTGTCGATACAGCGAAAAGATGAAATCGGTGTCTTTTTGGCTTTAACGAACATCGGTGTTTTTAACAGGAAGTAAAAAAGCTGAGCTATATCATAATGGGGTTCAGTGTTTAGATACGTAGCTTTTCATAATTATAATAATCGACAGGAGTTAATGTTACAAGTATAAATAGGTACCTGATTAATTATTTTGGAAAGTAAATGAGAGGCAAACCAAGAAGCTTTTGATTAGAAAAGTAATAGAATATAACGAGCAGAATTAATTATATCTGCAGACTGTAAAATGATGATATTTATTGTAGAACGTCGAACAAAAATTTGTAGTTTTATTTGATAAAATTGTCGGTTTAGCGGTCTCAGAACATTTGTTCTGGAGCTCGTAAGGAAGTAAAAGCAACGGGGAGAGGGGTAGAGAAGCAAAGGTGCGCGGCAGCTACGGTGCTGGGAGCTGAAGTAGCCAGCCACTATAGCAGATGGCTTGCGAATCCAGAAATATTTAGAACCTACTCCACCTATACGTGGTGCCTCTACTAACAGAGTAGTCAGTCTAGTCTTGCTAAGTGAGTTGGAATCGGTAGGGAAGGCAGACCGGTACTCACACACACCAGGTCGAAGACGGATGAGTTGGGCTAAAAGGTGGAAATAGCACAGCTTTTACTACAATCAGCAACTACGTATTAAAGCTGTAAGACCAGACACTGTGACCTAGAACTAACCAAGACAGCAAATATCCATTTAGACAATGGATGAACGAGAGAGAAAGAGAGAATGAGAGAGAAAAGAGAGAGAATAAAAGAGAGAATGAGAGAGAGAAGGAGGGAAAAGAGAGAAAAGAGAGAAAGAATGAGAGAGAATGGAGAGAGAAAAGAAAGAGAGATTGAGAGAGAATGGTAGATAAAAAGAGAGAGGAAAGAGAGAGAATGAGAGAGAGAAGGAGAGAGAAATGAGAGAGAATGAGAGAGAAAAGAGAGAGAATGAGAGAGAAAAGAGAGAAAGAATGAGAGAGAATGAGAGGCAAAAGAGAGAGAATGAGAGAGAGAAGGAGAGAGAAAAGAGAGAATGAGAGAGAAAAGAGAGAAAGAATGAGAAAGAGAAGAAGAGAGAAAAGAGAGAAAGAATGCGAGAGAGAAGGAGAGAGAGAAAAGAGAGAACGAATGAGAGAGAATGATAGAGAAAAGAGAGAGAATGAGACAGAAAAGAGATAATGAGAGAGAGAAAAGAGAAAGGATGAAAGAGAATGAGAGAAAAAAAGAAAGAGAATGAGAGAGAAAAAAACAACAGAAATGGCAAACTCCTAAGATATGTATAGTCTAAATCAGTAGTCGCCAAATGCGACCCGCATTCTATTTTACTCGGCCCTTAGAGCGTCAAATGAAACTACTATATTTAGGCATCTATAAATAAAAACAACAGTTCCAGTCGGTTAGAAAAATAAAATACAATAATATGGTGGCGATAGTAAGGAAAGGCATTGATTATAGTTGGTGATGGAAACTTGCTTTCCTATCAGGGTCACGTGACAGCGTGCAAGCATGATTGTTTATGACTAAATCACATCATGCATCATGACTAAATCTCATCATACGTCATGATTAAATCACATCATACATAATGACTAGATCACATCATACATCATCACTAAATCACATTATACATCATCACTAAATCACACCATACATCATCACTAAATCACATCATACATCATCACTAAATCACATCATACATCATCACTAAATCACATCATGCATCATGACTAAATCATATCATTCATGACTAAATCACATCATGCATTATGACTAAATCACATCATACATCATGACTAAAGCACATCATACATCATGACTAAATCACATCATACATCATGACTAAAGCACATCATACATCATGACTACATCACATCATACATCATGACTAAATCACATCATGCATCATGACTAAATCACATCATGCATCATGACTAAATCACATCATATAACTTTTCACGATACACTAAGTCTGAACCTCCACTCCTAGCCTTTACTATAAACCAGCCCCTCGGTTAACCATAATTTGACTACCACTGCTATAACCTACATAGGTATACCATCCACAATGCTAGACTATATATACATATATGGCCCTTTTCGTCTTGTCAAACGGTCTAGTGGAGGCTATTGTATATTTTTTTGAGGTTTTGTTTTTGCCGAACAGCTTCTCTCATGGCTAATTCTACCAATGTTTGACAAACACACACGGCCACAGAATGAACAAGTCAGGCCCACTTATCCAGAGTTTTCCATCCTTTTTCATGAATCTTTTCTCTTCTAAGTTTTGTCTTAGCACAATCTCAAATGATGTTATACCAACCCTTATACGTGCTCTCCATGATGTACGATCACTTGCCAGATGTTCCCAGTCATTCACAGATGATTTGCAGATATCTCTATATCGTAGTTTAGGTCTGCCGGTTTGTCTTTTTCCGTGTATAAGTTCACCAAATAGTATTTGCTTGGAGATGCGTTTTTCTTCCATTCGCTGGACGTGCCCTAGCTATCTGAATCTTCGACATCTGATATATATATATATATATATATATATATATATATATATATATATATATATATATAATGTTAGACAAAAAGGAATTTTTATGAGGATAAAAAATAGAGTCACACGACTATACCCACGCTTGTATACTTAGTGATTCGATGAGCATGATAAGAAAGGTGGAGACACGGTATGCAG
This sequence comes from Megaustenia siamemsis, assembly GCA_032433765.1. Taxonomy (NCBI): domain Eukaryota; kingdom Metazoa; phylum Mollusca; class Gastropoda; order Stylommatophora; family Ariophantidae; genus Megaustenia; species Megaustenia siamemsis. The sequence goes on from JAVIAB010000126.1 coordinate 62,460,625, forward strand.
ATGCAAGGTAGTGGGTAGAGTCATTGCAGAAGTCAAAAATACGTAGGGTCAGCTTTGTTTACATCTCTGGACATGCGGGAGTACGGGGAAATGAAAGAGCGGACAGGTTGGCTAGCTGCGCTGTCGTTGAAGACGGTCAACCAATGAATAAGGTGAATATCATCAATGCCCTCCGCGATGTGAGGCGGCATTCCTCAACTTCCCATAGTACTACCATTGTACCCATTTCTGCCAGCGGCTGGGTCGACTACGGAGGTATTCGTTTTCTAAACACGAGTACAATTCACAGGTTATGTATCTTAGATGGGAAGACAGATAAAAGATAAATGATAAATAGCATTGACACTACTACAAATATGTGCCTCCTGTTTGGTCGTTAATTATTTGATTCTTTTTTTTTTACTTTCAGAAGCTGAAACCAGACTTGCTGATGTGTAAAGCATTTTTCTATAGATCGTCAGAGAGGTCTTTTTCCGAGTACAACTAGTTTTGGACATTTCAGAGAAATTGAGATAAAGTACAAGCTACTCGGAATTGATTAACACGGAAATATCAAACAGGGACACACGTTCTAGACATGGAACTAATTACTGTAGCTTTGTTCGTCTTTAATATCAGCATAAGTAATTTCCATGAAATCTGTGATTCGGTTTAAGTCATCGATAGAAGATCTCACTACTGTAAGGAGTTTCATCATTCAAGACTATATTGCTTGCATCTTTTTGAATGTAACCGTCGAAATGGGTAAAGCAATAACAGAGAAGGCATTTGTGGTTATCGCTGGTACGTCAGGGGGAAAGCTGTATGGTGATGCTACCAGCATTGAGATGACGAACGATTTCTTCAATCATATTAACATTAACGTCTAAAGGTGTAACTGTATGGTGATGCTACCAGCATTGAGTTGTCGTACGATTTCATCAATCATATTAACATTAACGTCTAGAGGTGTAACTGTATGGTGATGCTACCAGCATTGAGATGACGAACGATTTCTTTAATTATATTAACATTAACGTCTAGAGGTGTAACTGTTTGGTGATGCTACCAGCATTGAGATGACGAACGATTTCTTCAGTTATATTAACATTAACGTCTAGAGGTGTAACTGTTTGGTGATGCTACCAGCATTGAGATGACGAACGATTTCTTCAGTTATATTAACATTAACGTCTAGATGTGTAACTGTATGGTGATGCTACCAGCATTGAGATGACGAACGATTTCTTCAGTTATATTAACATTAACGTCTAGAGGTGTGACTGTATGGTGATGCTACCAGTCTTGAGCTAACGAACGATTACTCTGAACGTGTTAACATTGGCATCTAAAGGCGTATGTTGTAGAAGAAATAAGATGAATTCGTTAACTTCACTGAATAGAGACCGTCCTTAAAGAATAACACGAATAATGGATTCAAAGTGGTAATCAATAATGAAAGTATAAGAATTTCTTTTTTCTTACGGGAGATTACACAAGCAGGCACATAGTAGCACAAAGTTGTGCTGAGTGTATATCTGGTATCGCAACATCTCAGTGTTTGACTGCAGCGACAGAATCTCTACTATGATGAAGTCGATTCCTTCTTCTTGGGAGAAATAAGCAAACGAGTACTGCAACTCTAACACTCGTTACTCTTACTTCTTCAGTGTAATTGTAATATATGTAATATAATAATATAATTTAACAATTTATCTAATATAACAGACAGTAGTAAATATTTATAAACTGTTCTGTTTATTTGAAATGTAACTATTTTACCAGGTAATAACATATGTTTCTTTAGTGATTAAGAACATTCGTAATTTATGCCTAATAATTACATCTGTACTAACCGGTACTCCCAATTTAGAACAAATATACTGCCCATGTAGAAATATATATTTTAAATATTTATCGTGGACAAAATAAAGTATACTCTATAGTTTGTACTCTAAACTATTCATTTTTAGAATTTGTCTTGTTTTTAATAAACTTTACTGTGCGGTTACTTTTCTATACTAAATCATAACAGGAAACTATACTTATTAATAAAATATATACTTTTTCAGTAGAAAAAATACTTTACAGCTAAATTATACTTGACAAATACTTAACTGTATGGGTTGGCTAATAAATAAAGCGGAATAGTTGATTACATGTGATATATAGTGAAAAAGTATATACAAGTCAGACACGAAGAATATTACTTACTGAATAAACGAAACAAACCAATTTATTAAATTTCAAACGAACTTATCTTCTGTAATGATAAGTTAGCCATTATTATTTTAAAAGAAGAAGTATTCAATATTGAAAATACTTTTACAAAAAAAATACTTTTAAAATAATACATTTAAATCAAGGAGCCGCGATAGCTCAGTGGTTAGTGAACTGGACTATAAAGGACAAGGGGTAGGGTTCGCTCCTAACCGACGGCTTCCGGGTTCACCCAGCCTTAAATGGGTACCGGATTTTTTTTCTGGGAAAGTAAAGCAGCACGGGCGTAATACCGACCACATTACCCCAAAAATCATGTGCTGAAGGTGTGTAAAATATAGGGTCCCTAACACCATATTCCCTATACGCCACTTGGCGTGACGGGGGTACTTAACTTTTTTACTAACATTTAAATCAAGATTTAAAAAAAACGATGTTATTTATATACGAAATCTCTCTATCTCTCTCCGCGATCAAGACTCAATCAAAGTAGGATTCCAGACTCTCTCGTGAAGTCAGCTGTCTTTTTAAGTGATTCGATTGCCCCATATATATATATACACGAAATTATTATAATCAAATAGGACTGTGTATATGACACAAGTACCTTCTCGAAGTGAAGCACACCCCATTCAGACATAAAGTCTATCGGTTATATTATTCACAGCTGTCAGGCATAAGTTGTGGAATTAAAACCTATCTAGACTATCTAACCGTAATAGTAGGCATATCCTATATTTTAAGGTACTTTGGATAAGGCTAATAAAATAATGAATAAACTACACTAACATGGTAACACAACTATACTGTCTACAAATATAATTTTTATTCATTCATTTAATTTCCTCTCGTTTGGAAGACGGTACATTGAGCGGAAGTGATAGTTCTCCATGTTTGACAATTAGCTTATACTTCTTGTAGTTCTTGGTTACTTTTTAGCCACATTGTTGAGCCTTTTCTATTAATTTTTCTGAGTAGCGATTATCTTTGTCTACCTTGTTTTCTTTAACCGGATGATTTTCACTTGAATGCTTGACGGAGAAGTCTTTCTTTATTCATTCTCATCACATGATAGAACATAATATGCTATGTAACTATAATAAAACTATACTATTTCATTCATTGTCTGTGATATCAATTTAAGAATACTCAAACCGAGGTACTAAATAATACAATAAAGTAAGAAAATAATGTAATTTAGTTAATAAACTCTACTTTTAATGAAGTAAACCAAAGTAATATTGTCAATAAGCTATGCGAAAAAGATGTACAATTTAGATACTAAACTTATGAAGGTAATATAACTAAACTATTCGATTGACTATACACTATCAAGGTACAGAACAACATAACTGTTCTGTTCGGCAAATAATTTATAATATGAAAGTAATAAATGATATACTTCAGTTCGTAAGCAATAGGATCTAGATAAGGATAATATAAACACTTCATTTTATCGTGTCGGTCAGGTCATAATGCATCTGTTTGGCTTGAAAAGAAGTAAACCTCTAGCCGCTGCAAGACTGGGTGGGTTTCGATTCCTCCGAGTGCACCGCCGGGAAGCGAAGCCAGCAGTTTCTGACGTCCACTACTTGCGTCACGCCAGTGCCATGTCTGCAGCCATCGCTAAGAACATGTCGGCTATTCTCAGTCAGTCCAGCGAGTTGATGCACGGCTCTACCTCCTCGGACTCGTCATCGTTTCTCGACACCCACAATCATTACTCCTTCATCATTGTTGTTGCGTTGATGTCTCTCTTCCTGGTTGTGACGATATCAGCCACTGGTTTATTGCTCGCATTTTGTCGAAAGAAGAACACGGTATTCGTAGCTGCCCCCAAGTCGGATGCAGATTCTCAATTTGAGCTGGACGATATCGAAAGCTCTGACATTGAAATGTGCCACGGGGACAAGGGTGAATGCTACATGCATCTGAGTGATGATTACGATGATAACGACGACTTCAGCGATGATGAGTACGACGATGATGATGGTGATGGACATAGCACTGAAACAAAGAAAGATAAAGGAAACGACAGTCCTTGTAACAAGCGTTCGCGAACTTTCCCACAACTTAGGGAAGTTCTCACCGGATGTCGAAAATCCGCCACAGCTAAAAAGAGCAATAACATTACCGGAAGTGAACCCAAAGATCAACAAACTTTAATTCCATTAATTCAGCAGCCGGAAGTGCAACTTTTCACAGAATCCGCCTCTAACAAAACAAATTACAGAAAAACACAGCAAGAAGAAAATTCTGCAAAACACAATTTTCCGCGAGATTTTTCTGGGAAGGTCATTTGCCGTAACCCAAACCACAAGCACCATCATTACTACCACTTCAACCTACAACATCAATCGAAGCTGTACCGAACTGGTAGAGCCAAAATCTTACATCCAGCTCGTAACCATTCATGTTCCTACGCCGCTGGAAGATTGCAACGCTCCCATACAATCCATGCTATCCAGATTTCAGAGAAGAGAAAGAAGATACAGCCAGCTTCAAGCGCTCAACACAACATAATAACTACTAATGATGTTGACAGAGACAATCAAGTGAATAACGTGGTGTCAACTATATATCAAGAAGAGGTTTCGGAAATGTATATTTTAAATGGCGACGAAGATGAAGCCATGTCGGTAACAAAAGCCCCGTTTGAAAACTTAAAACTTCTAATTCAAGACGACCAAGAGAAAGATAACTTCAAAGATAAAAACGATAATGAACTGTCAAAAGATAAAGATAAGACACATGTAACTTATGAATCAGATAATCACACTTCGGTGGAAGTAAAACATGAAGGAGAGATAAAGATTTGCGCAAAGCTAAAATATGACACTTGCTCAACGAGTGAAAGTCTAAACAATAATTCGAATAATCCCAGTACTTGTGACGCACTTCCTCTAGTGAATGCAACTTCCGAGTCGCTTCCCTTAAGAACGTGTTGTACATCTCAACTATCCCCAGCCACTGATGGATTTTGCGAAAATGCTGGAAATACATGTTCAGGATTGGCTACAACTTCAACTTATACAGCTACAACAAACCCATTCCATAACTCAAGTCAAGAAACATCGATACAGGCAAGCACATCAACAACAGAAACTCACTCAACAGCATTTTCTCAGATACATATTCAACCTTTACCAGGAGTACAACAAGCACAGTTCAACTCTAGTATCGTTCAAAATCAAACTCGAAACAACATCAACATGTGTGCAATAATCGAGAAAACTGAAAGAAGTTGGAACATGAACATCCCCCAATCAAATATAACACATCCGAGCAGTGACCTGAAAGAAGATAACAGCGTAAATGAAACTCTTGCACAACCGACAACATCCTCATCTTCTGCATGCTCTGTTTTCTTTCAGAAACCCTCGAGCAAAGAAAGAATAAATGACATTTCGACAAAATCAGATTACAAAACTCAGAATAAATATCTCGGATTTCAGAGAAGTGCTTTTAAGGATGACAATTCTAGGAATAACACTGACGAGAAGTTTCAAAACTGGAGGAGTGGCGTCGAATATGACAGCAGTGATGAGAAATGTCATCTGTCATGTCATGATGACGAAGAGGACGATAATGATGATCAGACTACGGCTTTGTTGAAGTAGCGACAAGAACTGTTGATAAAAGGAAACAATAACTGTTGATATGATTTGGAAATAAAGAACATTTGTGCTTCCCCCACTGTTTCACATTTCTTCTTCATCTCCTTCTTATTCGCTCTTGTCTTGTTTTGTTCATCTGATCCTTTTTTTCAGCATCATACTGGACAACAAAGGACAAGAGCTAAGGTTTGATCCCAACTGACGGTTTCCGGATTCACCCAGCCTTAAATGAGTACTGGATTTTTTCTGGGAAAGTAAAGCGGTCCAATAATGATTTAGACTTTGCTGATGACATATATATCCTATCACACATCCATCAACAGATGCAGAATAACATGAACATACTTGGTGAGAGATCGCAACAGCTAGGACTGAAAATTAATAGAGATAAGACCAACATTATGAGAATTAATGCAGTTGGCAATAACCAAATAAAATTAGGAGAAATACCTCTACTAGACGTACAATCTGACATATATCTGGGTAGAAATATAGATAAAGAGGGAGGAACAGAAAATGATACCAAAATAAGGATATCAAAAGCAAGAGGAACTTTTGTTGCACTGGGAAACATATGGAAATCCAAAGAGATTAGGTTAAATACAAAATTAAAAATTTTCAACTCAAATGTTAAGGAGGTCCTATTATATGGCTGTGAAACATGGAGAACAACAAAATTGACAATCACGAAGATACAGAGTTTCATTAATGGATGCTTACGCAGAATTAAAGGATGGAAATGTCAGGACAAAATCACAAACATAGAATTATGGAAATGTACCAGTCAAACACCAGTGGATAAAGAGATACAGCGAAGACGATGGCGCTGGATAGGACACACACTACGGAAGCCAACTGAGAGTATTACACAACAGGCCTTTTTTTGTAATCCCCAGGGGAAAAGACAAAGAGAAAGACCAAGAAATTCTTGGAGAAGACTGACAGAAGCAGAGATGAAGATGATGGGGAAGACATGGAATGATCTTAAAAGAATGGCAAGAAACAGAACGACCTGGAGAGTGTTTGTTGAAGACCTATGCTCCACAGGGATCTGAAAGGTAGAAGAAAAGAAGAAGAAAGCGGCACGGGCGTAATGCCGACCACATTACCCCATAAATCATGTGCTGAAAGCCTGTAAAAATGTATGGTCACTAACACCATATTCCCTATACGCCACTTGGCGTGACGGGGGTACTTTACTTTTTTATCACTACCCGCAAAATATCATCATAATCAGCAATATCATCATCAGCATCATCTTACTATTCTTATTTTTGTCCTCGTGCTTTCTCATAGGCTTTATGTTTTTCTTTAAACTTCTAAGTTTTTGTAAAATACTACTACTACCACAACTACTAATACCTTTATTAGTATTACCAATGCTATTATTATTAGTACTACTTGTACTACTATAACTACTGCTACAATTATATATATATATATATATATATATATATATATATATATATATATATATATATATGTGTATATACTGTATATGACTCTTTTCGTCTTGTCAGACGGTCTACTGAAGGCTATTGTGTATTATTTTGATGTTTGTTTTTGTCGAACAGCTTTTCTCATGGCTAATTCTACCAATGTTTGACAAGCACACATGGCCACAAAATGAACAAGCCACTGATCCATAGGGTTTTCCATTCTTCTTCATGAGTCTTTTCTCTTCTAACTTTTGCCTTAGCACAGTCTCAAATGTTGTTATACCATTCCTTATACATGGTCTCCATAATGTGCGATCACTTGCCAGCTGTTCTCAGTCATATTCACAGATGTAGTAGTCATTCAGAGATGATTTACAGATATCTCTATATCGTAGTTTAGGGCTGTCGATTTGAACTGCTACTATTACAGCTACTACAACTACTATTACTACTACTACTACCTCTACTACTATAGGACATTTTCTTTTATTTCCTTGTCTGCTACACTTTCTACCTCTTCGCCTTATTTTCTTCCTCTCCAATCTATTCGCCCTCAAGCTCTACACGTTCCTGTATCTCCCCTTCCTTCAGGATCTTTATTCATTTTCCATCACTCATTATAATAGCATCTTTCACTTCATTTTCTCTCTTTCATTCATTTTTTTCAAACATTATAAATTGGTGCTGGATACACTTCTTATTCTTCGTCTACCTTTCAGTTCCCTGTGGAGCATAGGTCCTCAACAAACACTTTCCAATTCGTTCTGTTTGTTGCCATTCTTTTAGATCATTCCATGTCTTCCCCATCATCTTCATCTCTGCTTCTATCTGTTTTCTGCAAGAATTCTTTTGTCTTCATCTTTGTCTTTTCCCCTGGGGATTACAAAAAAGGGCCTGTTGTGTAATACTCTCAGTTGGCTTCCGCAGTGTGTGTCCTATCCTGCACCATCGTCTTCGCTGTATCTCTTTATCCACTGTTGTTTGACTGGTACATTTCCATAATTCTATGTTAGTGATTTCGTCCCGCCATTTCCATCCTTTTATTCTGCGTAAGCATCTATTAATGAAAGTCTGTATATTCATGATTGTCAATTTTATTGTTCTCCATGTTTCACAGCCATATAATAGGACTGACTTAACATTGGCGTTGAACATTTATTTTTGTATTGAAGCTAATAACTGGCTACACTTAGACTCACCAAATTCTGTTCCTGACTAGCCCCTGTGATGTTCAGTAAGACTCCACTTCTATATCCCGTAACATTGTATGCACCATCATCTGCCAACGCGGTCTAAAAACGGTATATTGGAAAAACAGGGAGACGTTTAGGTAATAGTGGCCGTGAATATTTGAATAACATCGAACGTGGTTCTGGCACTCCTGTCTCCTCTCATTTCAGATCTTCAGGTCATCATACCTCTACAGGACTCCCGGATTACTGGCATCGTCTCTTGTTTCTCTGATATCTACAATCTGTTCGCTCTGGAGAACCGACTCATAATCTGTTTTTGCACTTTACATACAACATCTCTAAACTCTTTTCTTTCTTTTTGTTCACTGGTCTCCTCTCCCATTCATCTCATGTGTCATATCTTTATTCCTCCCTGCGTTATCTTTATTGCATCTCCTGCTCTTCTTCCCTCTTTCCATCTGTGTCTTCTCTCTTTCCCTCTTTTCCTCTTCTTCATCCTACCCAATGGGGCACGTCCTTTCGTCTTTCCTCACAAGACTCCCTTTCTAATTTTTCACTTTTTGCTCCGTTTGGCCTCATAAAATCCTACCTGCCCAATTGCCTGTTATTTATATAACCAACAGCTAAGTTAAACCTGGTCAACGTTTCTATCTCTCCGCCATTTTTCAGACCAGTGTATGGCTTTATGTTTATATTTTTAAAAATTTATTTTGGGATGGTGTTTGTATTTGTTTATCGTGTTGATCTTTATATATTTGCTATTATGTACCTGATGAAGACGTTTTCCGAAGCGTCGTTGTTTGACTCGTCTCTCTGACAGTTTAGCTGCTAGATACAATTGTATGTTATTCTTTCACATTATACAATCGATGCACATTGTTGCTCCTTTTTACAACGATGTATACTCTTCACAACTAATAAGCAAAAAATCAAAATGATACACGCTGATTACATCTGACGTCAACATTTTTCGAAAGTTCTATCTCTTCTCATCAGCTATCCCAGCACAGTTGCCTTGTCCAATTACATAATCAACATTATCATAATGTCAAGGCCACTTGTGTGAGCAGTCACGCGCGTCCACATTAATTCAGCTCTCCGTGTTTTATTATCAGTTCTTATGTAATCCCTGCTTGGCTGGCTGTTCGTTCTCCAGTATTGAGCGCTACTGTCTTTCTCGTACACGTTTCACCCTTTTTTTTTCTGGGTCAAGGCCGTATAAGTGCGATGTTGCTCACTATTGTTAGCTGTAATCTAATAGTAGCTTTTTAGATCCAGATATAGTTATAATCTTGCAGCATTTTAAAGTTTAGATGTTCTGAGAACATTCATAATGTTTTTATTTGATAGAAGTGGTTTGATTTGTATGATCCATCCATCTATCCATTCTTTTATCCATTCTTTTATCCATTCTTCTATCCATTCATCTATCCATTCTTTTATCCATTCTTTTATCCATTCTTCTATCCATCCATCTATCCATTCTTCTATCCATCCTTTTATCCATTCCTTTATCCATTCTTCTATCCATTCATCTATCCATTCTTCTATCCATTCTTTTATCCATTCTTCTATCCATTCATCTATCCATTCTTCTGTCCATTCTTCTATCCACCCATCTATCCATTCATTTATCCATTCTTCTATCCATCCATCTATCCATCCATCTATCCACCCATCTATCCACTCATCTATCCATTCATCTATCCATCCATATATTCATCCATCTATTCATCCATCTATCCATCCATCTATTAATCCATGTACTCAATCACATATCCATCCATCTATCCATTCACCTGTCCATCCATCTATCTATCCATTATTATATCCATTCATCTTTCCATTCATCTATCCATCCATCTAATCATATATCCATTCATCTATCTATTCACATATCCATCGTTCTATCCTTTCATCTATCCATTCATTTATCCATCCATCTATCCATTCATCTATCCAACCATCTATCCAATCACGATCTTTCATCGTTCCACTCATCTATCCACCCATCTATCCATTCATCTATCTATTTTACTATTCATATATCTATCCATTCATCTATCCATCTATCTATCCATTCATCTATCCATTCATCCATTCATCCATCCAATTATCCATTCATCTATCCTTCCATCTATCCATTCATCTATACATCCATCTATACATCCATCTATACATCCATCTATCGATCCATCCGTCCATCCATCGTTTTATTCATTTATCCATCCATCTATCCATCCATCTATCTATTCATCCATCTATGCCCCATTTATCTATTCATTTGTTCATCCATCTATCCATTCATCTATCTACCCATCCTTTTATTTATTCATCTATCCATCCGTCTATGCATCCATCTATCCATCCGTCTATCCCCCTATCTATACATCCATCTATCCATCCGTCTATCCCCCTATCTATGCATCCATCTATTCATTTATCCATCCATCTATCCATCCATCTATCCATCCATTTATCCATTCATCTATCCACCCATCTATACATTCATCTATCCACCCATCTTTCCATCCATCTATTCTTCCTTCGGTCTGTCCGTCTGTCAGGTCAGTCTCTTTGTCTGTCTGTCTTTTGACCTTTCGAGCCGTGGCTAGCCCAAGATACTCTTTCTCTTTTTTCTAAATGTTCATTCTAGCCGTTTCAATCCTTAACACGCTCTTTTATTAAATATCTCCATTTGTCTCTGTTTTGTGCAAGCATCTCGATCTCATTAAGGGACTCGATTCCTGCTGCCTATGCCTCTCCGATCAATGTTCTTCTCAGTGTTTCACTGGGTCGACCTCTTTTCCTCCTGCCTGCTGTTTCCCCCATGTGATCTCACAACTATAATCCACTGCTAATTTACACATTCTTTATCAGGTCTACAAAGAATAGATGAATGCCCAAATATTAGGAAGAAAATCATCATTTTTTAGCCGTGTAATGAGAAGATAACAGTTGGAATGTACTGTAAAAACTGGGAAAATTGAGGGACGAAGAGATAGAGGGAAGCAAAGAGTAAAGATACTAGACAGCTCAAGAGAATGGCTTGGCAGAAGGTCAACAAAAGAAATGATAAATAACTGTCGTGATTGAAAGTTGTTGAGAGACATGAGCACCTACGCATGCAGGCCCGGTACTTGATGATGATGATGATGATGATGATGATGATAAGGTCTACGTTTTATTAACAAAGGCTGAAGACGGATGTGTTCAACCGAAAGGCTCAAATATAACAGTCTTACTGCAAACCACAACACGAGGCAGACACACTCACTTAACATCTTTTTAAGGGCGGATGACGAAAGTGTGTGATCCTTTATTCATCGGGAGGATGCAAACCAACCATTGACAACGACGTTTTTACCATACTGGCTTATTAGACCTTTGATCAACGGCTCTGTGCCAAGAGGGAGAAAAGAAATTCTACCACAAAACAAACCGGTACATTTTTAAGTTAAAATAAATATTTACGTCAATGATATATTTAGTCGAATAATGCTAGTAAAAAAAAGTAAAGTACCCCCGTCACGCCCAGTGGTGTATAGGGAAATATGGTGATAGTGACCCTATATTTTACAGACCTTCAGCACATGATTTTTGGGGTTATGTGGTCAGTATTACGCACATTCTGTTTTACTTTACCAGAAAAAAATCCGGTACCCATTTAAGGCTGGGTGAACCCGGAAGTCATCGGTTGGGATCGAACCCTACCCCTTGTCCGTGGTAGTCCAGTTCACTAACCACTGAGCTATCGCGGCTCCGAATAATGCTAGTAGAAGCAGAAATGTCTTACGAGCTTGTATTTGCAGACGATCAAGCACTAATAAAATAAGGATATCAAAAGCAAGAGAAGCAATAGTTGCACTGGGAAATATATGGAAGTCCAAAGAAGTTATATTAAATCCTAAAATAAAATTGTTCAATTCCAATGTTAAGTCAGTCTTATTATATGGCTGTGAAACATAGAGAACAACAAAAATGACAATCATGAAGATACATACTTTTATTAATGGATGCTTACGCAGAATAAAAGAATGGTAATGGCAGGACAAAATCACTAACATAGAATTATGGAAATGTACCATTCCTATACTAGTGGAAAAAGAGATACAGCGAAGACAATGGCGCTGGATAGGACACACACTGTGGAAGCCAACTGAGAGTATTACACAACATACATTTTTTTTTATCTCCAGTGAAAAAGACAAAGAGAAAGACTTAGGAATTCTTGGAGAAGACAGACAGAAGCTGAGATGAAGATGATGGGGAAGACATGGAATGATTTTAAAAGAATGGCAAGAAACAGAACGACTTGGAAAGTGTTCGTTGAAGACTTATGCTCCACAGAGAGTTGAAAGTGTTTGTTGAAGACTTATGCTCCACAGAGAGTTGAAAGTGTTTGTTGAAGACTTATGCTCCACAGAGAGTTGAAAGTGTTTGTTGAAGACTTATGCTCCACAGAGAGTTGAAAGTGTTTGTTGAAGACCTATGCTCCACAGAGAGTTGAAAGTGTTTGTTGAAGACTTATGCTCCACAGAGAGTTGAAAGTGTTTGTTGAAGACTTATGCTCCACAGAGAGTTGAAAGTGTTTGTTGAAGACTTATGCTCCACAGAGAGTTGAAAGTGTTTGTTGAAGACTTATGCTCCACAGAGAGTTGAAAGTGTTTGTTGAAGACCTATGCTCCACAGAGAGTTGAAAGTGTTCGTTGAAGACCTATGCACCACAGAGAGTTGAAAGTGTTCGTTGAAGACCTATGCACCACAGAGAGTTGAAAGTGTTTGTTGAAGACCTATGCACCACAGAGAGTTGAAAGTGTTTGTTGAATCCCTATGCTCCGCAGGGAGTTGAAATTGTTTGTTGAAGATATATGCTCCACAGGATGTTGAAAGTGTTTGTTGAAGACCTATGCACCACAGAGAGTTGAAAGTGTTTGTTGAAGATATATGCTCCACAGAATGTTGAAAGTGTTTGTTGAAGATATATGCTCCACAGGATGTTGAAAGTGTTTGTTGAAGACCTATGCACCAAAGAGAGTTGAAAGTGTTTGTTGAAGATATGTGCTCCACAGGATGTTGAAAGTGTTTGTTGAAGATATATGCTCCACAGGATGTTGAAAGTGTTTGTTGAAGACCTATGCACCAAAGAGAGTTGAAAGTGTTTGTTGAAGATATATGCTCCACAGGATGTTGAAAGTGTTTCCTGAAGACCTATGCACCAAAGAGAGTTGAAAGTGTTTGTTGAAGACCTATGCTCCACAGAGAGTTGAAAGTGTTTGTTGAAGACCTATGCTCCACAGAGAGTTGAAACTGTTTGTTGAAGACCTATACACCACAGAGAGTTGAAAGTGTTCGTTGAAGACCTATACACCACAGAGAGTTGAAAGTGTTTGTTGAAGACCTATGCTCCACAGAGAGTTGAAAGTGTTTGTTGAAGACCTATACTCCACAGAGAGTTGAAAGTGTTTGTTAAAGACCTATGCTCCACAGAGAGTTGAAAGTGTTTGTTGAAGACCTATGCTCCACAGAGAGTTGAAAGTGTTTGTTGAAGACCTATGCTCCACAGAGAGTTGAAAGTGTTTGTTGAAGACCTATGCTGCACAGAGAGTTGAAAGTGTTTGTTAAAGACCTATGCTCCACAGAGAGTTGAAAGTGTTTGTTGAAGACCTATGCTCCACAGAGAGTTGAAAGTGTTTGTTAAAGACCTATGCTCCGCAGGGAGTTGAAAGTGTTTGTTAAAGACCTATGCTCCACAGAGAGTTGAAAGTGTTTGTTGAAGACCTATGCACCAAAGAGAGTTGAAAGTGTTTGTTAAAGACCTATGCTCCACAGAGAGTTGAAAGTGTTTGTTGAAGACCTATGCTCCACAGAGAGTTGAAAGTGTTTGTTAAAGACCTATGCTCCACAGAGAGTTGAAAGTGTTTGTTGAAGACCTATGCTCCACAGAGAGTTGAAAGTGTTTGTTAAAGACCTATGCTCCACAGAGAATTGAATGTGTTTGTTAAAGACCTATGCTCCACAGAGAGTTGAAAGTGTTTGTTAAAGACCTATGCTCCACAGAGAGTTGAAAGTGTTTGTTAAAGACCTATGCTCCACAGAGAGTTGAAAGTGTTTGTTGAAGACCTATGCACCAAAGAGAGTTGAAAGTGTTTGTTAAAGACCTATGCTCCGCAGGGAGTTGAAAGTGTTTGTTGAAGACCTATGCACCAAAGAAGAGTTGAAAGTGTTTGTTGAAGATATATGCTCCACAGAGAGTTGAAAGTGTTTGTTAAAGACCTATGCTCCACAGGATGTTGAAAGTGTTTGTTGAAGACCTATGCACCAAAGAGAGTTGAAAGTGTTTGTTGAAGATATATGCTCCACAGGATGTTGAAAGTGTTTCCTGAAGACCTATGCACCAAAGAGAGTTGAAAGTGTTTGTTGAAGACCTATGCTCCACAGGAGCTCAAATGTAGAAGAAGAAGCACTAATACATGTAACAACAGAGGACCAACAGAAATACTTAAATATACTTTACAGCACATGTACTCAATAAAACATGAAAATCAACATCAACAAAACAGAAGTCATAAACATCACCACAAGAAAAGCAGAACAGAAACATAAGGACAGACGACAGACAATTAAAACTAGTGGATAAATTAACAAATCTTAGAAGTCTAGTGGCAAACGAAAATTGCACTTACAAAAGGAATGAAATCAAGATGTAATACATCTTGTAAAATCATCGCATAGCTATCACCACTATTGTCCAATAAAGAAATAACATGAGACAAATCGAACACTCTACAATACGATCTTCATCCCAACCCTGTTGTACCAATGCCAGACCTGGACCCTAGACTCAGGAACAATAAGAAAAATAAGCACTATCGAGATAAAGAGTGTTAGACGAATGACAAGAAACACCGTCAGAGATAAGATCAGAAATGAAGAACTAAGAAAAAAGCTAGGTGTAAGTGAAATTATAAAAAGCGAAATAAAAATGGTTTATCTACGTGATAAAGCAGAAAGATCAAAACACAACAACGATAATTAATAAACGCTACGAGAACACTACACTCAAAGGTCGACCACAAAAAAGATGGATTGATGGAATATAAGAAACATTTTTATTAGTGTTTCTTATATTCCATCAATTCATCTTCTGCTCTTCTGTTGGCCTCTCCTGCTGTTATGTTTATTAGTGTTTCTTATTTTCTAGGAGAGGCCAACAGAAGAGCAAAAGATGGATTGATGGAATATAAGAAACACTAGGAAACATAACAGCAGGAGAGGCCAACAGAAGAGCAAAAGATGGATTGATGGAATATAAGAAACACTAGGAAACATAACAGCAGGAGAGGCCAACAGAAGAGCAGAAGATCGCAAACCTATGTCTCCTCTCAATCCTGAACAACAAATAAGTAAGAGATGAAGAAGAAACTGACAAAGACCAAAGTTAGATAAACGTGATGTTTTCTTGTGTGAATTATTACATTTTTATCACACACAAAAATACAGTATCTTCTTATCAACTTAAAAGAAGATGAAAGTGGTTTTTATATTTCTGGAAAGGCACGAAAGAGCAAAACAACTAAGGTATCAGTGACATACCGCTGGTGATAAAGTGAAAAGAAAAAGTTGTATAAAAGTGTATGGTTACAACATGAATGGATTTACAACACGAAATTAAAACGACGTTGCGGCAGAGTAGGTCTTCAGCTGAGACAAGGGGCAAAACACAAAGGTATGTATAAAAAGCTTAAAAAAACACGACATAGCATATAAATAAAATAATAACTGAAGAGGGAAATATTAATCGAATACCATGCGCGCGTTATCTGGAACGATGACAAAGATCAAAAATAATCAACAAAACAGAAACAAAAAAGAAAAGACAATAAATAGTCCGAAGTAGGACAGAGCCCGTACTGCTCGGCACAGCGCCTTGCCACAATAACCAAACACTAGAGCACACGGCCAACTCAGCTACCTAAAAATATGGTTATCATTGCCGACGTCTTTCACGCATATGTGATTTTTGGGCATGTTAAAAAACACGACAGCCTACTAAAAGTAATATTGGAAGGGAAAATACAAGGTAAAAGAGGCAGAGGCAGACCAAGACTAACATGGACGAGTAACATCAAAAGATGGACAAGTCAATCTATGACCGCCTGCACCATCAAAGCAAGACACAGAGTAGGATGGCGATCCATGGTAGCCAACCTTCGTTGCGGAGAAGGCACTCAATGATCATGACTATAGAATATGGTTACCAATGCAACTCAGGAATAAGTTGTATATCTGTATTTTTCTATTAAGACAAGTATCTCCCTGATAGGAGACAAATAATAATAAATGAATATTATTACAGATATAAACTTGCGAGTCGATAGATCAGCGAATCATTTCAGGGGAAGAGTTATGTTCACAACACTCGGAAAAAAAAGAAACAAATAATCAACAACAGAAAATAATAAAGAACAAGCGTTGGTCCGAAGCGTTGTTCCGAGTGTTTGAAAACATACCTCTTCCCTTGAAATGATTCGTTCGTTGATCGTTCGCGTTAGAAGCTTTCCTCCAAAGGTAAAGGCAAAGGTAAAGGTAAAAGCAAAGGTAAAGGTAAAAGCAAAGGTAAAGTACGAGACTTGAACCGGCGTCTTAGCAACCGAGTATCCACCCATATGTGCTCGGCCGCCTATCCAGAAATGTTCGGAGATTTCTGGATAGTGTCCCTTCAAGCATCGAAACTCACGATGCGAGGCGACATTCCTCACCCTCCCAGGGTAATACTCTGGTACCCATTTCCGCCAACGGCTGGGTATTTTTTTTTCAACCACGAGTACAACTCGCACTGCTCCCAGTGGGAGTCGAACACGGGTTGTCCGAACGTCGGTAGTCCAGCCGGGCGGTTTTCCCAACTCGGCTACCGAGGTCTATAATTATATCTAATTATTACTTGTCTCCTACCTGGAACGAGGCTGACTACAAACTTGACCGGGCAAGGTCAGTGGGACAGGACAATAGGGACCACAGACAGAAGGTCATGAGGTGTGAAGAAGGGTCTCAAAATATGTGGAGATAGATACTAGGTCCCTCAACTATACATCATCATCAGGTGCCATACCGGCGTAGGCGATCATCTCTCTCCACATCACTCGGTACTTCATACATGTTATGTTTTCAATCAGTGATCTTTTTTTTTGTGTAAATTGGATAAGCTGTTCAACATTTTGTTTCTCTTGCCTTTCCCCTTCTTTTCCCATGCAGCTGCTCGTTGTTATAGTATCAAATGCCTTTTTTCGCATCACGGACCCAATAAATGTGTAATGTTTTATTACCTTATGATTATGATGATATTTCTGCTTTCTCCACCTCTTTTTAAACACTCTTCTTTTGTAATCTTTGCTATCCATGGAATTTGTAGCATTCTTCTGATAAATCACATCTCAGCTGCTTCTAATGTTCTTTGAGTTGTTTTACTTATCGCCAATAATTCACTTCCGTATAGTAGAACCTATGGAAGCGAATCATGGACAGTTGACAAACAAATGAAAAGACGATTAGAAGCCACAGAGATAGGATTTCTCAGAAGAATGTTGAAAGTTCCCTGAACTAAAAAGACCAATGAGGAAGTTCTCAAAGAGGCTAACACAGAAAGGGAGCTCTTAAAAAACATCAGAACGAAGCAATCAACATTTTTCGGGCACATCATGAGAAGAGGAAAGTTGGAATACTTGGTTACAACTGGAAAAAATAAAAGGAAAGAGAGATCGCGGACGACAAAGAGAGAAAATACTGGATAGCTTGGTGTCATGGCATGGAAATCAGTCAACAACAGAACTGATACGATGCACTGTATATAGAAGATTGTGGAGGGATATGATCACCTACGCCAACCGGTATGGCACATGATGATGATGATAGTAGAACACGTTTTCTAATATTAATTGACAATGTTTTGTTACATAGAATGTTTTTCATTCGATGGAATTCTCTATTTGCTTGTTCTATTCTGCGTCTAATTTCTGCAATGCATTGCATAATGAGCTCGTTCAAAAATTGTTCCACAAACTCAAAATAAATTTTCTCTGAAACAATTGTGTAGACTGCTGTGCAATTTTGTTTGCAGTCATATATTTACCAAATCTTAATACAATAATTTTTCTGTTAATAAAGTGATCTAGTGTGGGATTTTGTCTATATAGCTTATGTAAAAAAAAGAAAAAAAAAAAAAACAAGAACGGCTTTAAATATAGACAATACAAGATTTTACAGGTAATCCCTAGCCGTTTAATATTTGGCGAACTTTCAAATTGTAAGTGAAAAAATGAAACAATCACGTAGCCTCAAAGTGCACAAGGAGACGACAGCGTTGTCATTAGCGGTATATAAAGTAAAACCAATGACAGTGACATTGTAGTGTGTGACGTATTGTACTGTACAAACGAATGTTTCTTGCACACTGTTTTTGTACACAATTTATATAAGAAATGCTCATATTTGCAAAATTCACTTTGCCTATTGGCTTAATATTTACAAATTATTAAGGTCGAGGAAAATCTAAGACTGCATGCCAAAAATCACGACATTATGCCAAATAGTTTCTGAGAAAATTTATAATGATTTTTGAACGGACTATAGTAAACACATCAACAGCAGAGGTCAACTATGCATCTCAACATATTTGAGGAATTTTCTTAAGTTCTGACCTATTGATCTCTTCTTGTCTGTAGTCCGTATTATTGAGTCCAACATCTGTCAGGTCAGTTGGGGGTCTTCCCTGTTAATTTAAGGGTACGTTCTAGCGGAAAGGTCCTATTTTGAAGTTTTTTTAAAAAAAGTGAAGGTGTCCTATAGAAGTGTTTTTAAGGCCGTAGGGGTGTGGAGTGTAGAGCTTCCGCTTATCATATAATCACCATCATCATCATCGTCACCATCATCAGGTGCCACGCCGGTTGGCGTAGGCGATCATCTCTCTCCACATCGTTCGGTCCTTCATACATGTCATAATATCAGTCGATGATCTTTTACACCATTTGGATAAGCTGTTCAATAATTTGTCTTTTTGTTTTCTTCTGCTCTTCTTTCTATTCATTCTGCATGTCATTATTGTATTCTCACTGCCTTCTTTTTGCATGACACATACAATAAATTTAGATTGTCTCTACCTTAAAATTTTGATGATACTTTTGGTTTCTCCAGCTTGGTTTAAAGATTCTTTATTCGTAATTTTTGTTATCCATGAAATTTATATCATTCTTCTGATATACCACATCTCAGCTGCATCCAATGTTATTTGTGTTGTCTTACTTATCGTCCACTTATCATGGTCTCATCTTCTGAGAGAGCGCAGCCCAGAGACCAACGGTCAGGTACCCATTTTTACTTTTCCAGCTGGGTTGACTAGCGGGGACTAGTGAACTTCGAAACATGGTGTTCGGCGTTAAAGGCGGCCCTTCTACGACTACGCTAATAGGTTCTCCTGTGGTGAGAAGTACGGATTCAATCTTGCTTCGGGCTGTCTTGTATTCTTCATGTTATTTCTGTTTTTGATTATTTCTGAATTTGTTCCTAGTGTTTTAAACAAGCATCTTCTCATGAAATCATTCCTTTATCTGTCGCCTTGGAAGGCTTTCGATCATAACTCATTTATTTCTTTCATTTATATCATGACAAGGCAGAAAGAACAAAACACACACAACACAACGAGCCTTCAACAAACGTTGTGAGAACACCAGACCCAAGGGTCGACCACGAAAATGATGGATCGATGGAATATTAGAAGTACTAGGAGACATAACAGCAGCAGAGGCGAACAGAAGAGCAAAAGACCGCTAATTCTATCTCCCCTCGACGCTGAAAGGCAGATGAGGAAGGAATGAAGATGAAGAAGAGATTTATATCATCATCCATGCATTATATCATCATTCATTCATTATATCATCATTCATTCATTATATCATCATTCATTCATTATATCATCATTCATTCCTTATATCATAAACAATTCATTATATCATCATTCATTCATTATATCATCATTCATTCCTTATATCATAAACAATTCATTATATCATCATTCATTCATTATATCATCATTCATTCCTTATATCATAAACAATTCATTATATCATCATTCATTCCTTATATCATCATTCATTCCTTATATCATAAACAATTCATTATATCATCATTCATTCATTATATCATAAACAATTCATTATATCATCATTCATTCATTATATCATCATTCAGGGAGCCGCGATAGCTCAGTGCTTAGTGAACTGGACTATAAAGGACAAGAGGTTGGGTTCTATCCCAACACACGGCTTCCGGGTTCACCCAGCCTTTAATGGGTACCGGTTTTTGTCTGGGAAAGTAAAGCGGCACGGGCGTGATACCGACCACACTACCCCAAAACATGTTCTGAAGGTCTGTAAAATTTATGGTCACTAACACCGTGTTTACTATACGCCACTTGGCGGGACGGGGGCTCTTTACTTTACTTTTATATCACCATTTATTCATTATATCATAATTCATTTATTATATCATTATTCAGTCAATATATCATAATTCAATCATTGTATCATCATTCACTCATTATATCATCATTCATTTATTATATTATCATTCATTCAATATACCATCATTCAATCATTGTATCATCATTCACTCATTATATCATCATTCACTCATTATATCATCATTCACTCATTATATCATCATTCATTTGTTATTATCTATCTTTGTTTAGGATAATGCGCACAAAAAAAGACACCTTTAATATTTTTCTTCCAGTTATTTTATTGTTTAGTCGCTATGAATTTTAATTTTCTTATTTAAACGTATTTTTACGTTTTGTCCATTGCGCCAGATGAAGACTTACTGGTCCGAAACGTCTTTTCGATTGTGTGTCACCCACCTGAAAACCGGGGGGACTGGTTGGTCTCGAGGCAAGACGTCGGGCTTGAGATAGAAATGTTGTGAGTTCAAATCCCGGCTGAACCAGTTGGGATTTTTATTTATAATTTCTCTCTGCGGCAACCACCCCTGGTTTCAGCAGGGAGTCCCGGCTTGAAACGTCAATTACTCGTCGACGAAAAAAAATATATGAGTACCTCCGAAGACGGGTGTTATCTGCCTGTACGGCGAGGGACACCTGTGCACACGGCTGCCAGGAAAAAAATGGATTAACACAAAATTGAGTTCCTAGTATCTGGAGTTCGTCAGAGGTAAAAGTTGACAAACGCAAGAAAAAAATAAAAACTCGTAAACCACACCGTTTTATCGTTCTTTCTCCCCGGTTGCCCAATATTTACTTCCTGTCGGGGCTCAATCAATAAAGGGTATACGGCTTTAATGCTTCGTGCGTTTTTGACAATGTTTACGGTAGTGGTTGTCAGGGGTTAATAACACACATAAAAGCTTATGTCACAGTGTACGAGTAAAAAATCAGAAATAAAAACGTTTTGATTTTACAGTTTTTGTCAGGAGTCATGCACAAAACAAAAGCTTGAAAAGGAATTAATAAATAAACAAAAGATATGAACGCGGATATATGGCAAACAATATCAACGAACTTATAGCCAACACTATCAAACTACTCTACCAACATTCCAAAAGTGCTGTATTCCTATCTATCTATCCAATATCCATCTATCAAGTATCTATCCATCCTTTCGTCTGTCCGTCCGCCCGATTGTCCGCCCGCCCACCCGTCCGTCCGTCCAGCCGTCCGCCCTTCGATACTTCCTTCCATCCATCCACCCAACCACCCACCCATCCATCCACCCACCCACCCACCCATGTCCATCCATCCATCCATCCATCCACCCATCCATCCATCCATTCATCCATCCATCCACCCATCCACTCATCCATCCATCCATCCATCCACCCATCCATCCTCCATCCATCCACCCACCCATCTATCCATCCATCCTCGATCCATCCATCCATCCACCCACCCATCCATCCATCCACCCACCCACCCATCCATCCTCCATCCACCCATCCATCCATCCACCCACCCACCCACCCACCCACCCACCCACCCATCCACCCACCCATCCATCCATCCATCCATCCATCCATCCATCCATCCATCCATCCATCCATCCATCCATCCATCCATCCATCCATCTATCTATCTATCTATCTATCTATCTATCTATCTATCTATCTATCTATCTATCTATCTATCTATCTATTGACCTTTTGTGCGGTAGCTGGCCAATAGGGCATACATAGACTCAGATACTTTTTTTCCAATTTTCTAAATTGTCTGTCCACAAGTCTCAATCCTTGCAAAGATATTTTATAAAATCTCGCCATTTGTCTCTGTTCTGTGCACGCATCTAGACCTCATTGAGGGAGCCAATTCCTGCTGCCTTTGCCTCCCAGATCATTGTTCTACGGAATAGAGATCAATGTTGACAAAACAAAATTAATAACAAACAAAAGACGCTTTGCAGTAGAAGAACAATACGCATAGATGGGGTACATCTCCACGAGGTCAGCAAATTGAAACATCTGGGCTCTCTTGTGGCTGAGATAGCTCAGTGGCTAGTGAACTGGACTACAAAGAGCAAGAGGTAGGGTTCGATCCCAACCGACGGCTTCCGGGTTCACCCAGCCTTAAATTGGTACCAGAATTTTTTTCTGGGAAAGTAAAGCGGCACGGGCATAATACCGACCACATAACCCCAAAAATCACGTGCTGAAGGTCTGTAAAATTTATGGTCACTAACACCTTATTCCCTATACGCCACTTGGCGTGACGGGGGTACATTATACTTTTTTAAAATTTGTATTGTGGTTGACGAAATACCAACACCAGAAATACTAGCCAGAATAGCACAAACGATGCATCAACATCATCATCATCGCCATCATCATCATCATCACTATCATCATCATCATCATCACCATCATCATCATCATCATCATCACCATCATCATCATCATCATCACCATCACCATCACCATCACCATCATCCCCATCATCATCATCATTTTGTCCTCCATGTCTTATTGTGCCTGGTACTATACATCACTGAATGGTTTTTGAAAGGCCTGTGAACTGTATCATCAACACAAATCATCAGGAGAAGAGAAGAGTTAAGAAGAAGGGAGAAAAAAAAATAGGAGAGAAGAGGAGAGAAGATAGGCGGTGAGAATTGAAGAGGAGATGAGAGAAGAAAAGAGGTGAGATGTTGAGTGGATAGAAGAGGTGAGAAGAGGAGAGGAGAGAAGAAAAGAGGTGAGATGTTGAGTGGATAGAAGAGGTGAGAAGAGGAGAGGAGAGAAGAAAAGAGGTGAGAATAGAAAAACGGAAGAAAACGGAAGAGGAGAGGAGATGTGAGAAAAGAAGAGAATTGAAGAGGTGAGAAGAGAAGAGAAGAGCGAGAAGGGAAAGGGAGAGGAGAGGTGAGAAAAGAAGACGAGAGGTGAGACTAGAAGAGGACAGGTGAGAAGATAGACGACATGAGAAGAGGAGCATACATTGAGAAACGTATGTGAAACGGGAAGAACATCAAAGAAATAAAAAACAAAAATATATTAAAAAAGAGATGACCGGAGCATCCAATTGCAGCTCGTCTCTCCGTAGACCATGTTTGCCATCACATTAAGCTAAGTAGATTACTTGTGGGTTTATCTCTTGTAAGGTCAACTGGGTCTTGGTCAGCTCTTTTTTGATGACTTCTATAGCATCTGTCAGATTTGAACTTTATCAGCATTTGAGATCGTTCCTTCATTCAATATTTCTACATCAATCATTAAACTCGTTAGCCACCGCTCGCTACAGCCTGCGGCGGAAGCATCCAAACACAGGCAGTAACAATGATTAATGAGAGAGCCATGATTCAACTGCTGATGAAAGTTAAATCGTCGCTTCCTGCTATGAAGCTGAATTAATGAGTTTAATCGTTTATGTAAAAAGAACAAATGAAAACATCTCAACAGCGTTTATAAACAAGCCACAGATGAATCGACGTTCTGTATGAATACCCTCATCATTCGTTTCATCTAACAACAGAATACAAGAAAAAATTAAAATAATTATTTTTTGAAAAAATAAAATGAGCAAACATAGAAAATTTGAGAAAACATAAAGCAGAAAAGAAGTTACAAAGAGAAAAACAAGTCATCCAGAAGGGTACTTAGAAGGAGAATTCATTTTAAGTAACAAAAAAATAAATACAATAAAATAAAAATTATTGATTGAAAAAGCAAAATGTAATCATTATCAAGTATCAAGCATGCTGGCGTTGGTAATCATGTCTCTCCACAACTTTCTATCTCGACAGTTATTTATCATTTTTGTTGTTGACCTTCTGCCAAGCCATTCTCTTAAGCTGTCTGGTATCTTCTCTCTTTGCTTCCCTCTATCTCTTTATCCCTCAATTTTCCCAGTTGTTACAATATATTCCAGCTGTTCTCTTTTCATTACATGGCCAAAGAATGATGATTGTTTTTTCCTAATTTTGGAAATTAGCTATCTTTTTCCTTTGGCCTCTTTATAATGTTCTCATTACTCATCTTAGCTGTCCATGGTATTCTCACTATTCTTCTGTAAAACCACACTTCCACTGCCTCCAGTGATTTTCTTGTCCTTTGTCCTATTATCCATTATTCACATCCATATGATAACACTGGCTCTACAAATCATGTAAGAACTCCTTTTCTGGAAATCTAATACTTTACACAATGTTTAATGCTGTAAGATATTTTGTAGAGCCTCTCTGTTGACATGCCAGAGCAACCATCGTCGAGGCTTTACAATATCGCCAGGTTTAGATAGGTGCTCTCGCGGGAAGACGGCGCACCATCGGGGACAAATCATAATTCTCCACGTCTGGCGATTCACTTTTATGTCTTTGTTGTTCTTTATTTCGTAGTTGTAAAACAATTAAGTACCCACGTCACGCCAAGTGGCGTATAGGCAATATGTGTTAGTGACCATGAATTTTACAGAAACTCGGCACTTGATTTCAAGGGGTAATGTGGTCGGTATTACGCCCGTGCCGCTTTGCTTTCCCAGAAAAGAATCCGGTACCCATTAAAGGCTGGGTGAATCGGAAGCCGTCGGTTGGGATCGAACCCTACCTCTTGTTCTTTGTAGTCCAGTTAGCCACTGAGCTATCGCTGCTCCCTATTTCGTAGTTGTGCCTTCTACATTAACCGCTCTCTTTTGCTTGAGAGAACACTTAGTGAAGCAAAACAATACAAGGTGTACTCAGAATGAGGACACAGAGCTGAACGCAGACCTTAGAAGGCAGACCTTAGAAGGGAGACCTTAGAAGGCAGACCTTAGAAGGCAGACCTTAGAAAACAGACCTTAGAAGGCAGACCTTAGAAGGCAGACCTTTGAAGGCAGACCTTAGAAAACAGACCTTAGAAGGCAGACCTTAGAAGGCAGACCTTAGAAGGCAGACCTTAGAAAACAGACCTTAGAAGGCAGACCTTAGAAGGCAGACCTTAGAAGGCAGACCTTAGAAGACAGACCTAGACTAAAAAGAAGGCAGACCTTAGAAGGCAGACCTTAGAAGGCAGACCTTAGAAGGCAGACCTTAGAAGACCGACCTTAGAAGGCAGACCTTAGAAAACAGACCATAGAAGACAGACCTAGACTAAAAAGAAGGCAGAACTTAGAAGGCAGACCTTAGAAGGCAGACCTTAGAAGGCAGACCTTAGAAGGCAGACCTTAGAAAACAGACCTTAGAAGGCAGACCTTAGAAAACAGACCTTAGAAGGCAGACCTTAGAAAACAGACCTTAGAAGGCAGACCTTAGAAGGCAGACCTTAGAAGGCAGACCTTAGAAGGCAGACCTTAGAAAACAGACCTTAGAAGGCAGACCTTAGAAAACAGACCTTAGAAGGCAGACCTTAGAAAACAGACCTTAGAAGGCAGACCTTAGAAGGCAGACCTTAAAAATAGACCTTAGAAGGCAGACCTTAAAAAATAGACCTTAGAAGGCAGACCTTAGAAAACAGACCTTAGAAGGCAGACCTTAGAAAACAGACCTTAGAAGGCAGACCTTAGAAGGCAGACCTAGACTAAAAAGAAGGCAGACCTTATAAGGCAGACCTTAGAAGACAGACCTAGACTAAAATAAAGGCAGACCTTAGAAGACAGATCTAGACTAAAATAAAGGCAGACCTTAGAAGGCAGACCTAGACTAAAAAGAAGGCAGACCTTAGAAGGCAGACCTAGACTAAAATAAAGGCAGACCTTAGAGGGCAGACCTAGACTAAAAAGAAGACAGACCTTAGAAGGCAGACCTAGACTAAAAAGAAGGCAGACCTTAGAAGGCAGACCTAGACTAACATTCCCGGGCATCCGAGAAACTCTACAACAATCATCTCACCTAAGACTGACAGATAAACAGGAACCATAACTTAATTCTTTTCGACATCCGAAGTGGGAAAAGGAGGAAGTAGAAAAACAGAAGAAAGAATGAGAAGGAAGGAGGATAGACCAGGAAATCGATCGGCTACTAAACGTTCACGCTGGTGAGAATACAACAGGAGACAAAAATAATAAATGAATATTATTATAGAGGGAAACTTCCGAGGCGATAATCAGCGAATCAATTCAGAGGAAGCGGTATGTTTACAGCACTCGGAAAAAAATTGAGAAATAAACAAAGAACAATATATGGACCGAAGCAGGATTGAACCGGTACTCAGTGGAACAGAGCCTTGCCACGAAAAGCCAAACGCTAGGGAACACTGCCACTCAGCTAACTAGTTATTGATCCTGCTTCGGTCTATATATTGTTCTTTGGTTGTTTTTTTTCACTGTTGTTGACTATTTGCCATTTTTTTTCCCGAGTGCTGTAAACATACTTCTTCGTCTGAATTGATTCGCTGAAAAAATAACAGGCCGTTATGTGGCTAGGGTATGCTCAAGAGGGAGAGTTATGTTTACTAAACTCGGATAAAAATAAATAACAAATAATCAGCAACAACAAAATAAATCACAAATAATCAACAACAACAAAATAAATCACAAATAATCAACAACAACAAAATAAATCACAAATAATCAACAACAACAAAATAAATCACAAATAATCAACAACAAAATAAATCACAAATAATCAACAACAACAAAATAAATCACAAATAATCAACAACAACAAAATAAATCACAAATAATCAACAACAACAAAATAAATCACAAATAATCAACAACAACAAAATAAATCACAAATAATCAACAACAACAAAATAAATCACAAATAATCAACAACAAAATAAGAAATCAAAGAACAATAGACAGCCCGAAGCCGGATCGAACCCTTACTCCTCAATACAGCGTCTTGCCACGAGAGAGTACACGAACACCACATGCAATCTTGTTACTTTGTATACCCCTGTCTCTCCTGCCATCTGTGTTTTCCTGTTCTTACTAAGTATTTTAATCCGCCTCTTCATGGCCTATAAATATTTCCCCCTTTTGTTTAAATCTCTGGTCTAATGAAAACAAGAACAAGATGCTAAAGACAGATATTTTGTGCTGAAAGATCAAATATCGCAGATTTTTGTAACCTATGACACAGCACATTTTAATGCTCAAGTAACAAGAGTACAGGTTCGATCCCACTTCGGACCATATATTGTTCTTCGTTTTTTTCTATTGTTGTTTGTCTGTCAATTTTTCCGAGTGCTAACACATACTTCTTTGTTCTATTATTCCCTATTATCGCCTCGGAAGTTCCCCATATAATATTATTTATGTATTATTATTTGTAAATAAAGCACTATCTCCATATCCTGTGCCCAGGCAGAGTAGGCAAAGTGAAATGAGGAAGAAAGCACCAATGTTTAAACTTGGCACATGGAACGTAAGGACCATGTGCCCTGGACTTATTAAAACAAGCACACTGAAAGAAGGACAAATTAGAACAACAGCACTCATAGATAAAGAACTAAATAGGCTACATGTTGATATTGCTGCCCTACAAGAAACAAGACTCTCAGACTGTGGTTCTGTAAAGGAAGAAAACTATACCTTTTTCTGGCAAGGCCTAAGCCCCGAAAAACCACGTATACATGGAGTAGGCTTTGCTGTACATAACAAACACATAAACTCCATAACCACGCCAAAAGGAGTGTCTGAACGCTTGATGATACTCCAGCTACATACGAAGAGTGGATCAATAAATATCATTAGTGCCTATGCACCAACGTTGGCTGCATCAGACGAAGAGAAAGACAACTTCTACCAACAACTGCAAATGACCATTGACTCACTTCCAAAAGAGGAACTATTATACTTACTCGGTGATTTCAATGCACGCACAGGATCTGATCAGCAATATTGGCCAACATGTCTAGGTCACCACGGCATTGGAAAAATCAACGGAAATGGCCAGCGACTCCTAGAATTCTGCTCAAATAACCACCTATGTGTAACAAATACATACTTTAATGTGAATCACAAGCATAAAGTAACATGGCGTCATGCTAGAAGTGGTCACTGGCACCAACTAGACCTAGTTCTTACACGTAGGCAGTCTTTAAATAACATCAGAATAACACGAACATATCACAGTGCAGACTGCAACACAGACCACGCTCTAGTCATTAGTAAGATCAAAGCCAGAAGTAGTCGTATCTACAAATCAAGAGAGCCTGCAGCAGCCAAAATCAACATCACAGCGACAAAAACCACATCAACCGAAGATATTTTTAGATCCAAGTATGATGAACTGGTAGAAGAAGTAGAAGATGCATCAAGTGTGGATGACAACTGGTGCTCCCTGAGAACACACATCTATAACTGCGCTCTATCTACCTACGGCCAGAAACGGTTCTCAAAGAACGACTGGGTCGAAGAAAATGCAGCAAGACTAGACCCACTAATAGCTAATAAGAAAAAGGCTTTACTGAACTTCAATAATAATCCCAATCAAATCACCAAGGATCAGCTCAAACATGCGCAAGCCACCCTACAACGCGAAGCAAGAAGATGCGCAAACGAATACTGGAACAATCTATGCTCTGAAATACAGAAAGCCTCAGACAGGGGCGACTCAAAAACCATGCATGACAATATAAAAAAGGCCCTTGGACCAAAAATAACAAAATTAGCCCCCCTAAAATCCAAGTTTGGAGAACCTATTACTGACAAGGGACAACAAATGCAAAGATGGGTTGAACACTACTCTAATCTATACAGTGACGACAGACCAGCAAACACAGCTCTAGCACAATCAATACCCAAATATCCTACAATGTTTGAACTGGATGTTGAGCCTACTATGAACGAACTTGCTGACGCTATAAATGCCCTCTCAAGAGGAAAAGCTGCAGGAAATGACAACATTCCCACAGATGTACTAAAGGACAACCTAAGCGTACTACTTCCACACCTATACAAACTGCTAATTAAATGCTGGAGAAACGGAGAAATACCTCATGATATGAGAAATGCCAAGATTATAACGCTGTACAAGAATAAAGGAGACAGGGGTGACTGCAACAATTACAGAGGCATTTCTCTCCTTAGCACAACAGGCAAAGCTTTTGCTAGAGTCGTACTTAATCGCCTGCATAGACTTGCAGAACGGGTGCTTCCCGAGTCCCAATGCGGTTTCAGACCCGGGAGATCAACCATAGATATGATCTTCACTCTTAGACAACTGCAGGAAAAATGTCGGGAACAAAATATGCCGCTCTATATTGCCTTTGTGGATCTCACAAAGGCATTCGACACAGTAAACAGAGATGGTCTCTACAAGGTGTTAGAAGGCATAGGCTGCCCTCCTAAACTACTTAGGCTGATAATTTCCTTCCATGAAGACATGAATGGCAAAGTCCATTTTGATGGGAGTCCATCAGAGAATTTCAAAGTCAACAAAGGAGTGAAACAGGGATGTGTCCTCGCCCCCACCCTTTTTGGTATATTTTTTGCTGCCCTCCTAAATTACACCTTCGAAAACAGCTCAGGAGATATTTACATTCGCACTAGACCAGATGGCTCACTGTTCAACCTAGCACGACTAAGAGCAAAAACCAAAACAAATGTTGCCCTACTTAAAGAATTTTTATTTGCTGACGATGCAGCCCTAGTCGCTCATAGTGAGGCCACCCTACAGTCGCTGATCAACAACCTGGATAAAGCATGCGACCTTTTTTCACTGTCAATTAATGTTCAGAAGACAGTAATACTAAATCAAGGTGACTTCAAACCTATATCTATTTAAACTCTTAATATATCAAACTTGTGTGCTTAGCACACTACTATATGGATCCGAAACCTGGACAACATACTCAAACCAGGAAAAAAGACTAAATGTCTTCCACATGCGATGTCTCCGCAAAATAATGCACATCAAATGGCAGGACAAAATAACCAACTTAACTGTCCTGCAACGTGCTAAGACCCTAACAATCATGTCGATGCTCAGAAGTCGAAGGCTAAGATGGCTGGGGCATGTCCAACGGATGGAAGAAAAACGCATTCCTAGGCAAATACTATATGGTGAGCTAAAACACGGAAAACGACAAATCGGCAGACCTAAACTACGATATAGAGATATCTGCAAATCATCTCTGAAAGACTTCTCCATCTGTGAAAACGACTGGCAACATCTGGCAAGTGATCGCACATCATGGAGAGCACGTATAAGGAACGGTATAACAACATTTGAGACTGTTCTAAGACAGGACTTAGAAGAGAAGAGACTCATGAAAAAGGATGGTAAACCCTGTGGACCAGCGAGCCTGACCTGTTCATTATGTGACCGCGTGTGTTTGTCAAACATTGGTAGAATTAGCCACGAGAGAGGATGTTCGGCAAAAACAATACCTCAAAAAAATACGCAATAGCCTCCACTAGACCGTCTGACAAGACGAAAAGGGCCATATATATTATTATTTGTACCCACATTTTGAGCCCAAGTAACGTACTTTCAAATAGGGACGATAAAGAGAAATATTAGTTCAGAAAACGCATGTAGACACGAGTCAACGATACACAGACATCGTCGTTTACATCGCTGGACATGCCGCAGTAGAGGGAAATGAGAGAGTGTATAGGCTGTATGGCTTTGCTGTTGTTGAAGGCAGTCAACCAATGAATTAGGCAGACATCTTAGATGTCCAACGAGATGCAGGAAGGGCACAGTATTTCGACGACCATGAGTTTACGTTTGGATGAAAGAAACGAGAGTAAATATGGGCACATCCAGAAACTAGAGTAAATATGGGCACATCCAGAAACTAGAGTAAACATGGGCACATCCAGAAACTAGAGTAAATATGGGCACATCCAGAAACTAGAGTAAACATGGGCACATCCAGAAACTAGAGTAAACATGGGCACATCCAGAAACTAGAGTAAACATGGGCACATCCAGAAACTAGAGTAAATATGGGCACATCCAGAAACTAGAGTAAATATGGGCACATCCAGAAACTAGAGTAAACATGGGCACATCCAGAAACAAGAGTAAACATAGGCCCATCCAGAAACTAGAGTAAATATGGGCACATCCAGAAACTAGAGTAAATATGGGCACATCCAGAAACTAGAGTAAATATGGGCACATCCAGAAACTAGAGTAAACATGGGCACATCCAGAAACTAGAGTAAATATGGGCACATCCAGAAACTAGAGTAAATATGGGCACATCCAGAAACTAGAGTAAATATGGGCACATCCAGAAACTAGAGTAAACATGGGCACATCCAGAAACTAGAGTAAACATGGGCACATCCAGAAACTAGAGTAAACATGGGCACATCCAGAAACTAGAGTAAACATGGGCACATCCAGAAACAAGAGTAAACATAGGCCCATCCAGAAACTAGAGTAAACATGGGCACATCCAGAAACAAGAGTAAACATGGGCACATCCAGAAACTAGAGTAAACATGGGCACATCCAGAAACTAGAGTAAACATGGGCACATCCAGAAACTAGAGTAAACATGGGCACATCCAGAAACTAGAGTAAACATGGGCACATCCAGAAACTAGAGTAAACATAGGCCCATCCAGAAACTAGAGTAAACATGGGCACATCCAGAAACAAGTGCAAATATGGGCACATCCAGAAACTGGAGTAAACATGGGCACATCCAGAAACTGGAGTAAACATGGGCACATCCAGAAACTGGAGTAAACATGGGCACATCCAGAAACAAGAGTAAATATGGGCACATCCAGAAACAAGAGTAAATATGGGCACATCCAGAAACTGGAGTAAACATGGGTACATCCAGAAACTGGAGTAAACATGGGCACATCCAGAAACAAGAGTAAACATGGGCACATCCAGAAACTGGAATAAACATGGGCACATCCAGAAACTGGAGTAAACATGAGCACATCGAGAATCAAGAGTAGACATGGGCACATCCAGAAACTGGAGTAAACATGGGCACATCCAAAAACTGGAGTAAACATGGGCACATCCAGAAACTGGAGTAAACATGGGCACATCCAGAAACAGGAGTAAGCATGGGCACATCCAGAACCTGGAGTAAACATGGGCACATCCAGAAACAGGAGTAAACATGGGCACATCCAGAAACTGGAGTAAACATGGGCACCTCCATAAACAAAAGTAAACATGGGCACATCCGGAAACTGAAGTAAACATGGGCACATCCAGAAACAAGAGTAAACATGGGCACATCCAGAAACAAGAGTAAACATGGGCACATCCAGAAACAAGAGTAAACATGGGCACCAGCAGAAACTGGAGTAAACATGGACACATCCAGAAACTGGAGTAAACATAGGCACATCCAGAAACTGGAGTAAACATGGGCACATCCAGAAACTGGAGTAAACATGGGCACATCCAGAAACAAGAGTAAACATGGGCACATCCAGAAAGAAACTGGAGTAAACATGGGAACATCCAGAAACTGGAGTAAACATGGGCATATCCAGAAACTAGAGTAAACATGGGCATATCCAAAAACAAGAGTAAACATGGGCATATCCAGAAACAATAATAAACATGGGCATATCCAAAAACTAGAGTAAACATGGGCACATCCAGAAACTAGAGTAAACATGGGCTAATCCAGAAACAAGAGTAAAAATGGTCACATCCAGAAACTAGTGTAAACATGGGCATATCCAGAAACAAGAGTAAATATTGGCATATCCAGAAACTAGAGTAAACATGGGCACATCCAGAAACAATAGGAAACATGGGCATAACCAGAAACTAGGGTAAACATGGACACATCCATAAACGAGAGTAAACATGGGCATATCCATAAACTGGGTAAAATGGGCACATCCAGAAACTAGAGTAAACATGGGCACATCCAGAAACTAGAGTAAACATGGGCACATCCAGAAACTAGAGTAAGCATGGACACATCCAGAAACTAGGGTAAAATGGGCACATCCAAAAACTAGAGTAAACATGGGCACATCCACAAACGAGAGTAAATATGGGCACATCCACAAACGAGAGTAAACATGGGCACATTCAGAAACAAGAGTAAATATGGTCACTTCCAGAAACTAGAGTAAACATGGGCACATTCAGAAACTAGCGTAAAATGGGCACTTCCAGAAACTAGAGTAAATATGGGCACATCCAGAAACTAGAGTAAACATGGGCACATTCAGAAACTAGCGTAAAATGGGCACTTCCAGAAACTAGAGTAAATATGGGCACATCCAGAAACTAGAGTAAACATGGGCACATCCAGAAACTAGAGTAAATATGGGCATATCCAGAAACAAGAGTAAATATGGTCACATCCAGAAACGATAGGAAACATGGGCATAACCAGAAACTAGGGTAAACATGGACACATCTAGAAACTAGAGTAAACATAGGCACAACCAGAAACTAGGGTAATCATGGACACATCTAGAAACAAGAGTAAACGTGGACACAACCAGAAACTAGGGTAAACATGGACACATCTAGAAACGAGAGTAAACATGGACACAACCAGAAACTAGGGTAAACATGGACACATCTAGAAACGAGAGTAAACATGGACACAACCAGAAACTAGGGTAAATATGGACACATCTAGAAACTAGAGTAAACATGTGTTACATCCAGACGCGAGTGGCTCAGAGGGAGGATAAGAGAACTTATCAATCAACACAGAGCTAGAGTTGTCAGTCGCTGGACGCGGCGGGACATGCTGATAATGGGGATCTGAGCATTTATTTGACACGTTTGGAATGGAACGATGATAACCCACAAATAACTCAATTGCGTAAACATACAGACATATATAACCAGCTTTCTACCCCAGAAAGATATAATCTAATCAGTACAGCTGCCATCAGGAGTAGCTAGAAGTGGCCATTATTACGGTGTCAACATTACGAATCTAATAACCGTGTCAACAAAATACGCTGCATCTCAAAACGAGATACCTCTTATCTGCGGCACTACGAATTCTCACCAACAGATTCATGATATAACCCGGAAGTTCTCCGTCTGCTACACATTAAACTAAAAAGTATGACCTTGATTTATAAATAGACAGGTAGCCTGGAAACTCCTGTCCTTCTCTATCTTCACCGTCATATTTTTAATTTTTTTTTTTTTTATATTATTTTTATAGGGTCGACAAAACAAGGAAAATATGTTCTGAGAATACTTAATTATCCCTTATTATTTGATTGTCAATAATATAAGCAGATGTTCCTTTTTCTAATAATCGTTTTAAAGGGCTGTTCATAAAGTATAAGTAACCTAAAAGGAAAAATGTTCAGATAAAGGAGTGAACCATATCGGAATAATGAAGCAGAAGTAGCAGAAGAAACATGAGAAGAAGAAGAAGTTGAAGAATAGCCAGAAGAAGGAAAATAGGAGGAAGAAAAATGATAGGCAGAAAATCAAATCGATCAAGAAAAAGGAAAAGAAACTGAAGAAAAATGAAGAAGTAGAAGTAAATATGCAAATGAAGAATACTGGGCAGTAGAATAAGAGGAAGAAGAGGGAGAGAAGTATATTAGGCAGTAGAAGATTAAGAGAAAAATACTAGGCAGTAGAAGAAGAAGAAAAGAATACTAGGCAGTAGAAGAAGAAAAGAATACTAGGCAGTAGAAGAAGAAGAAAAGAATACTAGGCAGTAGAAGAAGAAAAGAATACTAGGCAGTAGAAGAAGAAGAAAAGAATACTAGGCAGTAGAAGATTAAGAGAAAAATACTAGGCAGTAGAAGAAGAAGAAAAGAATACTAGGCAGTAGAAGATTAATAGAAAAATACTAGGCAGTAGAAGAGGAAGAAAAGAATACTAGGCAGTAGAAGAAGAAGAAAAGAATACTAGGCAGTAGAAGAGGAAGAAAAGAATACTAGGCAGTAGAAGAAGAAGAAAAGAATACTAGGCAGTAGAAGATTAAGAGAAAAATACTAGGCAGTAGAAGAGGAAGAAAAGAATACTAGGCAGTAGAAGATTAAGAGAAAAATACTAGGCAGTAGAAGAGGAAGAAAAGAATACTAGGCAGTAGAAGAAGAAGAAAAGAATACTAGGCAGTAGAAGAGGAAGAAAAGAATACTAGGCAGTAGAAGAAGAAGAAAAGAATACTAGGCAGTAGAAGAAGAAGAAAAGAATACTAGGCAGTAGAAGAAGAAGAAAAGAATACTAGGCAGTAGAAGAAGAAGAAAAGAATACTAGGCAGTAGAAGAAGAAGAAAAGAATACTAGGCAGTAGAAGAAGAAGAAAAGAATACTAGGCAGTAGAAGATTAAGAGAAAAATACTAGGCAGTAGAAGAGGAAGAAAAGAATACTAGGCAGTAGAAGAAGAAGAAAAGAATACTAGGCAGTAGAAGAGGAAGAAAAGAATACTAGGCAGTAGAAGAAGAAGAAAAGAATACTAGGCAGTAGAAGAAGAAGAAAAGAATACTAGGCAGTAGAAGAGGAAGAAAAGAATACTAGGCAGTAGAAGAAGAAGAAAAGAATACTAGGCAGTAGAAGAGGAAGAAAAGAATACTAGGCAGTAGAAGAAGAAAAGAATACTAGGCAGTAGAAGAGGAAGAAAAGAATACTAGGCAGTAGAAGAAGAAAAAAAGAATACTAGGCAGTAGAAGAGGAAGAAAAGAATACTAGGCAGTAGAAGAAGAAGAAAAGAATACTAGGCAGTAGAAGAGGAAGAAAAGAATACTAGGCAGTAGAAGAGGAAGAAAAGAATACTAGGCAGTGGAAGAAGAAAAAAGAATACTAGGCAGTAGAAGAGGAAGAAAAGAATACTAGGCAGTAGAAGAGGAAGAAAAGAATACTAGGCAGTGGAAGAAGAAGAGAATAATACTAGGCAGTGGAAGAAGAAGAGAATAATACTAGGCAGTAGAAGATGAAGAGAATAATACTAGGCAGTAGAAGAAGAAGAGAATAATACTAGGCAGTAGAAGATGAAGAGAATAATACTAACTAGGAAGTAAAAGAAGAACAGAAGAATACTAGGAAGTAGAAGAAGAACAGAAGAATACTAACTAGGAAGTAAAAGAAGAACAGAAGAATACTAGGAAGTAGAAGAAGAACAGAAGAATACTAGGAAGTAAAAGAAGAACAGAAGAATACTAGGAAGTAAAAGAAGAACAGAAGAATACTAGGAAGTAAAAGAAGAACAGAAGAATACTAGGAAGTAAAAGAAGAACAGCAGAATACTAGGAAGTAGAAGAAGAACAGAAGAATACTAGGAAGTAGAAGAAGAACAGAAGAATACTAGGAAGTAGAAGAAGAACAGAAGAATACTAGGAAGTAAAAGAAGAACAGAAGAATACTAGGAAGTAAAAGAAGAACAGAAGAATACTAGGAAGTAAAAGAAGAACAGAAGAATACTAGGAAGTAGAAGAAGAACAGAAGAATACTAGGAAGTAAAAGAAGAACAGAAGAATACTAGGAAGTAGAAGAAGAACAGAAGAATACTAGGAAGTAAAAGAAGAACAGAAGAATACTAGGAAGTAAAAGTAGAAGAGAAGAATACTAGGAAGTAGAAGAAGAACAGAAGAATACTAGGAAGTAAAAGAAGAACAGAAGAATACTAGGAAGTAAAAGAAGAACAGAAGAATACTAGGAAGTAAAAGTAGAAGAGAAGAATACTAGGAAGTAGAAGAAGAAGAGAAGAATACTAGGAAGTAGAAGAAGAAGAGAAGAATACTAGGAAGTAAAAGAAGAACAGAAGAATACTAGGAAGTAAAAGAAGAACAGAAGAATACTAGGAAGTAAAAGTAGAAGAGAAGAATACTAGGAAGTAGAAGAAGAAGAGAAGAATACTAGGAAGTAGAAGAAGAAGAGAAGAATACTAGGAAGTAAAAGAAGAACAGAAGAATACTAGGAAGTAAAAGTAGAAGAGAAGAATACTAACTAGGAAGTAGAAGAAGAAGAGAAGAATACTAGGAAGTAGAAGAAGAAGAGAAGAATACTAGGAAGTAGAAGAAGAAGAGAAGAATACTAGGAAGTAGAAGAAGAAGAGAAGAATACTAGGAAGTAAAAGAAGAACAGAAGAATACTAGGAAGTAGAAGAAGAAGAGAAGAATACTAGGAAGTAGAAGAAGAAGAGAAGAATACTAGGAAGTAGAAGAAGAAGAGAAGAATACTAGGAAGTAGAAGAAGAAGAGAAGAATACTAGGAAGTAGAAGAAGAAGAGAAGAATACTAGGAAGTAGAAGAAGAAGAGAAGAATACTAGGAAGTAGAAGAAGAAGAGAAGAATACTAGGAAGTAAAAGAAGAACAGAAGAATACTAGGAAGTAGAAGAAGAAGAGAAGAATACTAGGAAGTAGAAGAAGAAGAGAAGAATACTAGGAAGTAGAAGAAGAAGAGAAGAATACTAGGAAGTAGAAGAAGAAGAGAAGAATACTAGGAAGTAAAAGAAGAACAGAAGAATACTATCTAGGAAGTAGAAGAAGAAGAGAAGAATACTAGGAAGTAAAAGTAGAAGAGAAGAATACTAGGAAGTAAAAGAAGAAGAGAAGAATACTAGGAAGTAAAAGAAGAAGAGAAGAATACTAACTAGGAAGTAAAAGAAGAAGAAGAGAAGAATACTAACTAGGAAGTAGAAGAAGAAGAGAAGAATACTAGGAAGTAGAAGAAGAAGAGAAGAATACTAACTAGGAAGTAGAAGAAGAAGAGAAGAATACTAACTAGGAAGTAGAAGAAGAAGAGAAGAATACTAGGAAGTAGAAGAAGAAGAGAAGAATACTAGGCAGTAGAAGAAGAAGAGAAGAATACTAGGAAGTAGAAGAAGAAGAGAAGAATACTAGGAAGTAAAAGAAGAACAGAAGAATACTAGGAAGTAGAAGAAGAACAGAAGAATACTAGGAAGTAAAAGTAGAAGAGAAGAATACTAGGAAGTAAAAGAAGAAGAGAAGAATACTAACTAGGAAGTAGAAGAAGAACAGAAGAATACTAGGAAGTAAAAGAAGAACAGAAGAATACTAACTAGGAAGTAGAAGAAGAAGAGAAGAATACTAGGAAGTAGAAGAAGAACAGAAGAATACTAACTAGGAAGTAGAAGAAGAACAGAAGAATACTAGGAAGTAGAAGAAGAACAGAAGAATACTAGGAAGTAGAAGAAGAAGAAGAGAAGAATACTAGGAAGTAGAAGAAGAACAGAAGAATACTAGGAAGTAGAAGAAGAACAGAAGAATACTAGGAAGTAGAAGAAGAAGAAGAGAAGAATACTAGGAAGTAGAAGAAGAAGAGAAGAATACTAGGAAGTAGAAGAAGAAGAAGAGAAGAATACTAGGAAGTAGAAGAAGAAGAGAAGAATACTAGGAAGTAGAAGAAGAAGAGAAGAATACTAGGAAGTAGAAGAAGAAGAGAAGAATACTAGGAAGTAAAAGAAGAACAGAAGAATACTAGGAAGTAGAAGAAGAAGAAGAGAAGAATACTAGGAAGTAGAAGAAGAAGAGAAGAATACTAGGAAGTAGTAGAAGAAGAGAAGAATACTAGGAAGTAGAAGAAGAACAGAAGAATACTAGGAAGTAGTAGAAGAAGAGAAGAATACTAGGAAGTAAAAGAAGAACAGAAGAATACTAGGAAGTAAAAGAAGAACAGAAGAATACTAGGAAGTAGTAGAAGAAGAGAAGAATACTAGGAAGTAAAAGAAGAACAGAAGAATACTAGGAAGTAGTAGAAGAAGAGAAGAATACTAGGAAGTAGAAGAAGAACAGAAGAATACTAGGAAGTAGAAGAAGAAGAGAAGAATACTAACTAGGAAGTAAAAGAAGAACAGAAGAATACTAGGAAGTAGAAGAAGAAGAGAAGAATACTAACTAGGAAGTAAAAGAAGAACAGAAGAATACTAGGAAGTAGAAGAAGAAGAGAAGATTACTAACTAGGAAGTAAAAGAAGAACAGAAGAATACTAGGAAGTAGAAGAAGAAGAGAAGAATACTAACTAGGAAGTAACAGAAAAGAGAAGAATACTTGGCAGTAGAACAAGAGAAGAATACTAGTCAGCAGAACAAGAGAAGAATACTAGTCAGCAGAACAAGAGAAGAATACTAGTCAGTAGAAGAAGAAGAGAAGAATACTAGTCAGTAGAGGAAGAAGAGAAGAATACTAGGCAGTAGAAGAAGAAGAGAAAGAGATGAATGCTAGGCAGTAGAACAAGAGAAGAATAATAGGCAGAAGAAGAAAAAGAAGAAGAAGAGGAGAAGAAGGAGAAGAAGAAGAGTAAATCGTATATGAAATTTTTATTCATTACTTTCAATATTTAAAAAAAAAACAAAGCACACATTCTTCTTGATCTTTCACTCGTTTTTTATCGTCAAAGGGATCATACAATTTGCTATCCTTTGCTCTTCTGTTGCCCTCTCCTGCTGTTATGTTTCCTAGTGTTTCTAATTTTCAATCTTTCCATCTTTTTCCTGTACGAGTCGAACATTGCGTCTGTTGCCATAGCAACGTTTGTTAAAGGCTC
The DNA here is from genome assembly GCA_032433765.1 of Megaustenia siamemsis. Taxonomy (NCBI): domain Eukaryota; kingdom Metazoa; phylum Mollusca; class Gastropoda; order Stylommatophora; family Ariophantidae; genus Megaustenia; species Megaustenia siamemsis. Next base: position 62,500,939 of record JAVIAB010000126.1, read on the forward strand.
GCTGTATTTGTGTTTTGGTCTTTTTGCAACATCACGTGACTAAACCATTTTATTTGTAAGTGCGTAACATGTTTTTCCATCTTATGGTCCAGTGCATCCGACTTCCGCTAGAATTTTGTTCACGTTTGCTATTTTTAGCCGTTGTTCGTCCCTAGTTTTCATGCGAATACTCGATGATTTTGTGGTTAGCAGTTCTGGGGTATATCATCAACGACAAACTATTTCTAGATACAGAAATTGAATCCGCGTTGGTAAAGCTGCTACCACCTTCGTCCATCTTTCTAGGCGTGTTTGGCAAAACAGAAATCTGAGGGAGCAAATACCTCCTGTATGGCAGCGAATCTTGGGCAACCTATGTAAAGTAGGAGAGAACGGTAAATGCATTCCATATGCGATGTCTGCTCCCTGTTCTTGGTATCAGCTGGAAGGATAAAGTGACAAACTTGGAGGTCATGACTCGCACAGGCCTCCCGAACATCTACACGCTGCTCAAACAATATAGGTTAAGCTGGCTTGGCCACGTTCATCGTATGAATGATGTCGGCATACCAAAGGATATACTCTACGGATAACTAGCAGATGGGGCAAGAACTAGGGGACGACCAAAGCTTCGATTTACAGACACGAAGACTCTGAACATAAACCCTGCAGCCTGGGAATAAATAACTGCAGACCGCAATCTTTAGAAACACTCTAAAGATCCAACTCTAGCAAGAAGCAGACAGATTCATAGAAAAAGAGAATACACGACGAAAGGAAAGAAATAATAACATTTCTAGGGGCGCTGAAAAATCCAGTCAACTATGACTAACGGAGGCTACTATAGTCAACACTGACTAACGGAGGCTACTATAGTCAACTATGACTAACGGAGGCTACTATAGTCAGCTATGACTAACGGAGGCTACTGGAGTCAACTATGACAGACGGAGGCTACTATAGTCAACTATGACTGATGGAGGCTACTATAGTCAACTATGACTAACGGAGGCTACTATAGTCAACTATGACTAACGGAGGCTCCTATAGACAACTATGACTGACGGAGGCTACTATATTCAACTATGACTGACAGAGGCTACTATAGTCAACTATGACTGACAGAAGCTACTATAGTCAACTCTGACTAACGGAGGCTACTATAGTCAACTCTGACTGATGGAGGCTACTACTGTGGTTATTGTACTCGTATACCGACCTCATGTTTCGGGGTTCGAATTCCAGTTGCCGCTAATTTCTTTTCTAAGCTAAAATGTCCAACGAACCTCTATAGATGAGTACCAGAGGGCAGAAGTCCTATTTTATGGCTGTGAAACATTGATAACAACAAAATTGGCAAACATGAAGATACAGACTTTCATTAATGGATGCTTACGCAGAATAAAAGGATGGAAATGGCAGGACAAAATCACTAACATAGAATTATGGAAATGTTCCAGTCAAATACCAGTGGATAAAGAGATATAGCGAAGACGATGGTGCTGGATAGGACACACACTGCGAGGGCCACCTGAGAGTATTACACAACAGGCCCCTTTTTGGAATCCCCAGGGGAAAAGACAAAGAGGAAGACCAAGAGATTCTGGGTGAAGACAGAATAGAAGCAGAGATGAAGATAATGGGGAAGACATGGAATGATCTTAAAAGAATGGCAAGAAACAGAACGACCTGGAAAGTGTTTGTTGAAGACCTATGCTCCACAGGGAGCTAAAAGGTAGAAGAGAGAGAGAGAGAGAGAGAGAGACAGGGCAAGAAAGACAACGAGAGGAGGAATATGGTGTTAGTGACCATAAATTTTACAGACCTTCAGCACATGATTTTTGGGGTAAAGTGGTCGGTATTACGCCCGTGCCGCTTTACTTTCCCAAAAAAAAAAATCCGGTACCCACTAAAGGCTGGGTGAATCGGAAGCCGTCGGTTGGGATCGAACCCTACCTCTTGTTCTTTGTGGTCCAGTTCACTAACCACTGAGCTATCGCGGCTCCCAAACAGTACAGTGATATAGAAGAATGAGATTTGACAGTATTCTTACAATATGATAATGATTTTGCATTGCCCCGGTATCACTGCAAACGAATTAAAGTCCGTAATTTCTCAACCGCCTGTGCCAGTGGAGTCATCTGAATAAATAGCTCATCTCTCAAAGAAAGAGAGACGCAATCCCCCATCAAAGCAATCTCAGCACACGCCAAATAGACATAAGGCGAAACCGCACAGAAAGTGAAGCACAGCCACCTGTTCATCGTAAGAAATCATCATTCATCGTAAGTAATCGGAATATCGAAACATGATCAAACCGGATGAAGCGCACAGAATACTGAGCTCAGTAGCTTTGGCAGCAAGCCGGACTTGGAATATGAGAAAACTGCAAGAATGAACACGTCAGACACATCCTTTAGCGGTTTCTCTTACAACATATGTGGACGAAATGACGTCAATCTAATTTATTCCGCTTTTTCGGAATTCGATTTTTTTTATGGAAGTGATTTCAATTTATTTTGCGATATCGATTTGAAAATGTGAAATCCTAATGTAATTAATATTTAATTTTAATTTTTTAATAGATTACAGTTCATGATAAGAGACAATGCAATCATTGATTATTTTGACACGTTTTGGTGAATGGAGAGAGGGACCGAATCGATAACTTGTCGGTTTCCAAGCCAGGAGAGCGTGGTTCAAATCCAGACAGGATTAAAAGTATTTTTCTTCCTACTGGAGGTGAAATAAAAACTCACATCTCAATACCTCGTGGTGACTGCACTGGGCAATTATCCTTTACTATCCGATCCTATAATACACTCCAGTAATGGGAGCATGTCGTAAAGATACACGAAACAACTGCGGACCTGCAAGAATATATTAACAGGCTAAACAACACTTGTAAACAATACAACATGAAGATCAACATAAACAAAACCGAAGTAATGGCAATAGCGAGAAAGAAAGAAAAACTAAACATCATAATAGATACGATTCTGAAACAAGTAGAGAATGTTAAATGTCTGGGTAGCACGTTAACACAAGACAATAACCAAGAGACAGAGATAGATATAAGGTATAAAAAGCAAGCCAAGTTATAGGCCAAGTATCAACACTATTGAAAAACAAAGTAATAACTACGGAAGCAAAAAGGGCAATATACAAATCAATTTTTCTACCAACTCTGTGCTATCAGTGCCAGAATTGGAAGCTGGTTCCTAGAACAATAAGAAAGATAACGACCACCGAAATTAAATGTGTCAGAAGAATGACAGGAAACAGTTTAAGGGACAGAGTAAGAAACACCGACCTGAGGAAGAAACTCGAAATTGAACCAGCCATCGAATACATAAAGAAACAACAGATAAATTGGTTCGGCCACATAACACGACAAAAAGAACTAACAATGACTCAAAGAGCCTTAAATAAACGCTACGAAAATGCCAGATTAAGAAGAAGACCGAGAAAGAGATGGATAAAGGGAATACTAGAGTCACTAGGAGGGATAACACCAGAAGAGGCCAACAGAAGAGCAAAGAATCGCAGATTGTTTCTCCACTCGACGCCAACGGCAGCAGAGGAAGGATAGAAGAAGAAGAAGAAGAAGAAGTCGCTAAGATAGTTTCATCTCTCTTTTAAAAAATGGTAACAATACTCGCCACAGATGTTTTATAAAACTAAAGTTATAATTTCTTCTAATCATTTTAGGTGTTCCTTGCACTGTTGCTTGTTACGGATCCAGAAACCTGTGGGCTAACAGCCCTTACCGAACGACATTTAATGATATCTGCATGTATTTATGAATTCCATTGTAGTTCCTTAAAACGTTTCAACTTATCAAGTCTTTGAGGGAGTAGAGTTGCTCTGATATCAGTGAGCTATGAAAAATCAAAGGGAGCTCGATAGCTCAGTAGTTAGTGAACTGTACTACAAAGGACAAGGGGTAGGGTTCGATTCCAACCGACGGCTTCACCCAGCCTTAAATGGGTACCGGATTTTTTTCTGGGAAAGTAAAGCAGCACGGGCGTAATGCCGACTACATTACCCCAAAAATCATGTGCTGAAGGTCTGTAAAATAGATGGTCACTAACACCACATTTCCCAATACGCCACTTGGCGTGACAGGGGTACTTTACTTTTTTAATGAAAAATTAAACAGGTGATGTTCTGTTTTTTTTTTTTTTTTTCATTTTGATGAAAACTTGTTGGAGTTTGGTTTCGTTATATTCTATTGATGTGGTTGTTCAGTGGTACATGTTCTCTGTCTGAAGATTGTAGTTTAATCTCTTATGTTTAAGTTAATGTCGGTAAGATGTAGAATGGCGTAGACAAAAGCAGCTTTAACACAAAATGAGGAAGACACTGTACAATCCATTATTGACATTGGAAACAAGAAAAAAGAGTTCTTAAATGTTATGTAGGGCCAGTCTTAACATACGGATGAGAATCATGGAAAATATGACAACAGGCAAAGAAATCACTGGAGGCTGTAGAATTGTAGTTTTAAAGAAGAATGTTGAGAATACCACGAATAGATAAGAACAGCAAAGAAAACGTTCTGAAAGAGGTCAAAGCAAAAAGAGAATTATTTCCAATACTAGAAAGAAAAAAATCATCATTTTTGGCCATGCTTTCAGAAGGAAACAGCTGGAATATATTGTAACAACGGGGAAAATTGAACAAGGAAAACATAGAGGGAAACAAAGATAAAAGATACCAGACAGCTTAAGAGAATCACTTGGCAGAAGGTCAACAACAGAAATGATAAATAACTGTCGAGATTGAGATTTGTGGAGAGACATGACCACCTACGCCAGCACGCATGGTACCTACTAATGATAAATGTTATCGTGGTGGTGGTTTGGCCTTGTCATGTATTTGAAAAGCTGTTTTTTTTTCCCACAGCCCATCCATTCAGCCAGTCTCCACTACTAATGGAGTTTATTTTATTTTGCTGGTTGTTTGATGTGATGGAGATATGAACTTGAGTCTGTCTGGGCGCAACAAGCCATATAAACTTATATGTTTAATTTGTAAAATGAGCAATTGAGCAAGACAACTAATATACCAGTTATAAACAGCAGTGATTATATTGTATAGTGAAGAAAATTGAAGCCTTTGAAATGTGGATCTATAGAAGAATAGGTAGAATTGGATGGAAAGAAATGAAAACAGACGACGAAGTTTTAAAACAACTAAAAATGAAAAGAGAACTACTAAACACAATTAGAACAAGACAAATGAAATTTTCGGGGCATGTTAAAAGACACAACAGCCTAATAAAACTAATATCGGAAGGGAAAGTACAAGGTAAAAGCGGCAGAGGCAGACCAAGACTAACATGGACGAGTAACATCAAAAGATGGACAAGTCAACCTATGACAATCTGCACCAGCAAAGCAAGAGAGTGGAATGGCGCTCCAATGTTGCCAACCTTCGATGCGGAGACGGCTACAGTGATGACGAGGATGAAGATAGCAAGGTAAGGTAAGGTAAGGTAAGGTAAGGTAAGGTAAAGTAAGGTAAAGTAAGGTAAGGTAAGGTAAGGTAAGGTAAGGTAAGGTAAGGTAAAGTAAGGTAAGGTAAGGTAAGGTAAAGTAAGGTAAGGTAAGGTAAGGTAAGGTAAAGTAAGGTAAGGTAAGGTAAGGTAAGGTAAGGTAAGGTAAGGTAAGGTAAGGTAAAGTAAGGTAAGGTAAGGTAAGGTAAGGTAAGGTAAAGTAAGGTAAAGTAAGGTAAGGTAAGGTAAGGTAAGGTAAGGTAAGGTAAGGTAAAGTAAGGTAAGGTAAGGTAAGGTAAGGTAAGGTAAAGTAAAGTAAAGTAAGGTAAGGTAAGGTAAGGTAAAGTAAAGTAAGGTAAGGTAAGGTAAGGTAAGGTAAAGTAAGGTAAGGTAAAGTAAGGTAAGGTAAGGTAAGGTAAGGTAAGGTAAGGTAAGGTAAGGTAAAGTAAAGTAAGGTAAGGTAAGGTAAGGTAAGGTAAGGTAAAGTAAAGTAAAGTAAGGTAAGGTAAGGTAAGGTAAGGTAAGGTAAGGTAAGGTAAGGTAAGGTAAGTAAGTAAGGTAAGGTAAGGTAAGGTAAAGTAAGGTAAGGTAAGGTAAGGTAAGGTAAGGTAAGGTAAGGTAAGTAAGGTAAGGTAAGGTAAGGTAAGGTAAGGTAAGGTAAAGTAAGGTAGGGTAAGGTAAGGTATGGTAAGGTAAGGTAAGGTAAGGTAAGGTAAGGTAAGGTAAGGTAAGGTAAGGTAAGGTAAGGTAAAGTAAGGTAAGGTAAGGTAAGGTAAGGTAAGGTAAAGTAAGGTAAGGTAAGGTAAGGTAAGGTAAAGTAAGGTAAGGTAAGGTAAGGTAAGGTAAGGTAAGGTAAGGTAAGGTAAAGTATGGTAAGGTAAGGTAAGGTAAGGTAAGGTAAGGTAAGGTAAGGTAAGGTAAGGTAAGGTAAGGTAAGGTAAAGTAAGGTAAGGTAAGGTAAGGTAAAGTAAGGTAAGGTAAGGTAAGGTAAAGTAAGGTAAGGTAAGGTAAGGTAAAGTAAGGTAAGGTAAGGTAAGGTAAAGTAAGGTAAGGTAAGGTAAGGTAAGGTAAGTAAGGTAAGGTAAGGTAAGGTAAGGTAAGGTAAGGTAAGGTAAGGTAAGGTAAGGTAAAGTAAGGTAAGGTAAGGTAAAAGGTAAAGTACGATACATGAACCGGCGTCTCAGCACGCGAGTTTACACCCATAAGTGCTCGGCCGCCTATCCAGAAATGTTCGGAGATGTCTGTATCGTGTCGCCTCAAGCATCGAAACTCAGATGCGAGGCGACATTCCTCACCTTCCCAGGATAATACCCTGATATCCATTTCTGCCAACGGCTGGGTCGACCGTGGGAGTATTTTTTTTTCCAACCACGAGTACAATTCACACTGCTCCCAGCGGGAATCGAGCACGGGTTGTCCGAACGTCGGTAGTCCAGTCGGGTGGTTTTCTCAACTAGACTACCGAGGCCGCCAAAGATAGCAATAAGGGAACAGCAAATAAATGCAATGCTGCGGTAAAGCTGGTGGCAGGGAACAAGTGGTGGGGTGTAACGTACACTCCTACAAATAATGGTGACAGCTTTACAATAAAGGAACATACACAATATTTGACGTTTCTGTCTACATGCAGCCTTTTGCATAAAACAGGGAAAACGAAAAAGAGAAACAGACAACGAAACGAGGAAACACTCAACTACATGGTTTGGATTAATAAAACAAATACAACAAATATCGAAGTGATAAAACGATAAGGAAAAAGTAAAAAATTAAAAAAATTGTTATATATAACTATTATTATCTTAAAAATCATCATCATCATCGAGTGCCATCTCCGCAACGACGGTTGGCTATCATGGAGCGCCATTCTTTTCTGTCTCTTGCTTTGATGGTGCAGGTTGTCATAGGCTGGTTTGTCAATCTTTTGATATTACTCGTCCATGTTAGTCTTGGTCTGCCTCTGCCTCTTTTACCTTGCATTTTCCCCTCCAGGATTACTTTTAGTAGGCTGTTGTGTCTTTTAACATGGCCCAAAAATCTCATTTGTCTTGTTTGAATTGTGTTTAATAGTTCTCTTTTCATTTTTAGTTGTTTTAAGACTTCATCGTTTGTTTTCTTTTCCTTCCAACCAATTCTATCTATTCTTCTATATATCCACATTTCAAAGGCTTCAATTCTCTGTTCTGTTTTCTTGTCTAATGTTCATGTTTCAGCACCATGTAGGAATGCTGAGAAGACATAACATTTTGCTATTCTTAGTTTTAGCCCTTGTGTTATATGTTTTGATGTTAGTTTCTAAAAAAATATGTAGGTCTGTTCATGCCAGTTTTATTAAAATCATGTCATGAATAGAATCGATTCAACAAGATGGCAATCTCCAGTCAGCCCCCGTGACAGAACATAGTCTGGCCACTGAAGTCAGTTCGTAGAAATCCCTCATGTTTGGAGATGAAAGTACGCCCCGTCTCCACCGTCCAACGAGTCAACAACGTCTTGACAGAAACACCACGAAAACAGGAAAGATTAATGAAGCCATTGAAATGTGAAGTTGTAGGAAAATGTGTAGACAGAGTAGGAAATAAAGAGCGAAGTAAACAAGGAGCGTATTATATACAGACAAACAGCGAAGTAAACAAGGAGCGAAATATTCAGACAAACAGTGAAGTAAACAAGGAGCGAAATATTCAGACAAACTGAAGTAAACAAGGAGCGAAATATTCAGATAAACAGCGGAATAAACAAGGAGCGAAATATTCAGACAAACAGTGAAGTAAACAAGGATCAAAATATTCAGACAAACAGTGAAGTAAACAATGAGAGAAATATTCAGACAAACAGTGAAGTAAACAAGGGGCGAAATATTCAGACAAACGGTGAAGTAAACAAGGAGCGAAATATTCAGACAAACAGTGAAGTAAACAAGGAGCCAAATATTCATACAAACATTGAAGTAAACAAGGATCGAAATATTCAGACAAACAGCAAAGTAAACAAACAGTGAATTATTCAGACAAACAGGGAAGTACTGAAATAAACAGCAAAGTTTTCAAACAGAAAGAGAAGTTTTCAAAATAACAGCGAAGTTTTCAAATAGAAAAAGTTTTCAAACAAACGGGGATGTTTTCAAACAAAAATAGGATTCAAACAACCAGGGAAGTTTTCAAACAAGAGACAACGTGAATGGCGCTCCATGGTAGCCACATTTTAATGCAGAGATCATCATCATGTGCCGTACCGGTTGACGTAGGCGATCATGACCTTCCACAATCTTCTATTACAGTGCATCATATCAGTTTTTATGTTGACTGTTTTCCATGCCATGACACCAAGCTATCCAGTATTTCCTATCTTTGTCGTCCGCGATCTCTCTTTCCCTCCATTTTGGCAGTTGTGACCAAGTATTCCAACTTTCCTCTTCTCATGATGTGCCCGAAAAATGTCGATTGTTTCTTTCTGATGTTTTTTTAGGAGCTGGATGCAGAGATAACACACAATAGTGATAATACATCATGTGTATATATCATCATCATCATCGAGTGCCTTCTCCGCAACGAAGGTTGGCTATCATGGATAGCCATTCTACTCTGTTTCTTGCTTTGATGGTGCAGGCTGTCATAGATTGACTATGATGATTGATGTGTGTATATATATTGTCATAATGAGTCACATAACATAAGTCGTATGTATGTTACAATAATAGACAAGAAAACAGAACAGAGAATTGAAGACTTTGAAATGTGGATATATAGAAGAATAGGTAGATTTGGAGGGAAAGAAAAGAAAACAAACGATGAAGTCTCAAAACAACTAAAAATGAAAAGAGAACTACTAAACACAATTCAAACAAGACAAATGCGATTTTTGGACCATGTTAAAAGACACAACAGCCTACTAAAAGTAATCGTGGAGAGGAAAATACAGGGTAAAAGAGGCAGAGGCAGACCAAGACTAACATGGACGAGTAATATCACGACGACGAGCTCCATGGTAGCCAAGCTTCGATGCGGAGACGGCACTCAATGAAGATGAACTGAATCTTCACCCCCTGTGTGATACCAGTTCTCACTTATGTGTGTGATAATAGGAAATCAACTTAGACTTTTCATAGAAAACTAAATGCCTTTGAGATCAATATGTCTCAGAAAAATCTCAAACATAACTTGGATAGAATATAATTCCAACGAACAGATAAGCAACAAAAATAAGCAGAAATACTTGCAGGAACTTTTTTAACCTGAGACGCAAGATGTACAAAAGAGGTGAGATGCAGAATGGCTAAGGAAAAACAGCTTTCTAAAATAAATGAGGAAGATACTATGCAATCAATTTTTGACAATAGAAACAAGAAAAAGAGTTCTTACATGTTATGTAGAGCCAGTCTTAACCCATGGATGTGAATCATGGACAATATGACAACGGACAAGAAAATCACTGGAGTCTGTAGAAATCTGGTTTTACAGAAGAATGTTGAGAATACCATGGGCAGCTAACAAGAGTAATGAAAACGTTGTGAAAGAGGCCAAAGCAAAAAGAGAGCTAATTTCCAATATTAGGAAGAAACAATCATCATTTTTGGCCATGTAATGAGAAGAGAACAGCTGGAATATGTTGTAACAACTGGGAAAATTGAGGGACGAAGAGATAGATGGAAGCAAAGAGAAAAAATACCAGACAGCTTAAGAGAATGGCTTGGCGAAAGGTCAACAACAGAAATGATAAATAGCTGCCGAGATCGAAAGTTGTGGAGAGACATGATCACCAGCTCCAGCAGGCCCGGCACTTGAGATTGGTGACTTGAGGGAATACTTGTAGGAAGGTGTTGGAAATACATGGGCTATGTGGTTAGAATGAACGAAGAAAGACATTAAGCATTCACGTGGCAACCACCTGGTAAAAGAAAACAAGGTAGACAAAGAGAATCGCAACCCAAAATAATTAATAGTGAAGGATTAAACAAGAAACTAATTAACAACCAAGAACTATCAGAAAATCTTTATTCATGGAGAACTATAAATTCTGTGCTGTATTTGTTGTCAGAAGAAAATAAATACATGAATTAATTAATTGGTAATGTCGACATTTTTTGGCAGAAAACATATTATGCTGCATCACAGATTTTCCTGATTGTTGTCTGATTGTACATGGTTTCCTTCCTGATGTCAAGACTTATTCTTTCTTCTACCTTCCAGCTCCCTGTGGAGCATAGGTCTTCCACAAACACTTTCCAAGTCGTTCTGTTTCTTGTCATTCTTTTAAGATCATTCCATGTCTTCCCCCTCATCTTCATCTTTACTTCTACCTGTCTTCTCCAAGAATTCCTTGGTCTTCCTCTTTGTCTTTCCCCCTGGGGATTCCAAAAAAGGGCCTGTTGTGTAATACTCTCAGTTGGCTTACGCAGTGTGTGTCCTATGTAGCGACATCGTCTTCTCTGTATCTCTTTATCCACTGGTATTTGACTGGTACATTTCCATAATTCTATGTTAGTGAATTTGTCCTGCCATTTCCATCCTTTTATTCTGCGTAAGCAACCATTAATGAAAGTCTGTATCTTCATGATTGTCAATTATGTTGTTCTCCATGTTTAACATCCATATAATAGGACTGACTTAACATTGGAGTTGAACATTTTTATTTTTGTATTTAACCTAATTTCTTTGGATTTCCATATGTTTCCAAGTGCAACAAAAGCTCATCTTGCTTTTGATATCCTAATTAAGGTATAATTTTCTGTTCCTCCATCCTTATCTATATTACTACCCTAACATTGTACGTCTAGTAGAGGTATTTCTTCTAATTTTATGTCAAGATTGATTCTACATAAAACTTATGGAAACATTTTCTTATTTCATTTGTCAAAAATAGGTTACGTATAATTTTCTTATATTCTTTTGGTGCGAAACCTTTCCCATTCTTTAACCCACATCTGTTGAACATCTACCACCGAGAGTTAGCCTCGTTCCACTTCTATGCCATAGAAATAAAAAAGTCCAAATTAAGAAAGAAGACCGCACGGCGTGAAGGAACTTGCATTACAGGTACATAACACATGTGTGCACATTGATACCTCTTTACCATCGTGATGTATGTGGGGAGTTTAAGAGTTAACGAGCATCATTTAAAGAGGAATGGACCTCCTCATTTTTGCTGTTTATATATTCTGATACAATTGGAAAAATTGAGGGACGAAGAGATAGAGGGAAGCAAAGAGAAAAAATAACAGACAGCTTAAGAGAATGGCTTGGCAGAAGGTCAACAACAGAAATGATAAATAGCTGCCGAGATCGAAAGTTGTGGAGAGACATGATCACCTACGCCAGTAGACCCGGTACTTGATGATGATGATATATTCTGAAACTCAACGACCTAGATACTAATCCATTTTCCTCTTCACTCCCCCTCCCCTCTCTCTCTCCCTCTTTTTCTTTTATAAGTCGATTGGACTAAACAATTGTTAGCAGGGATGTTTTTTTTTTCGTTCGCCATCTTTTACCTCTGACGAAATCCCTAGAGACTAGGAACTGAATTTTGCGTGTTAATCCATTGTTCCCTGGCAGCCGTGTGCACAGGGGTCCCTCGCAGCATAGGCAGATAACTCCGACTACGGAGGTAATCGTTTTTTCTCCGTCGATAAGTAATTGACGTTTCAAGCCGGGCCCCGCTGCTGAGACCAGGGGTGGTTGCCGCAGAGAGAAATCATAAATAAAAATCCCAACTGGTGCAGCCGGGATTTGAACACACAGCCTCTCTGTCTCGAGGCCGGAAAAGAAACACGTAGGTATACTGATGCTGAAGCATGGACAGAGAAAACAGAACAGACAAACAGCAGGGATTTGAGCCACGAACATTTCATCTATCAGGTCCCGGCTCTAACCACAACGCTACAAGCGCTTACTTTTTGCTACCCTGATATGGCTGTTAGTGGGAGACTGGGTGGTCTTGAGGCAAGACGTCGCCCACGGGGCAGGAAAGTCTCTGGTTCGAGTCCCATCACAAGAGGTGGGAACATTTCACTTAGATTCCGTTGTTTCTTCGTGGCTTTGCCTTCCCCTGGTCTGTGAGTAGTGAGCTCCCTTGTCCAACTCTCTCGGGTGACGGTGAGAAACGAGTGGTCACGTTTTCACTCCGCAAAAATTGAAGAATAATTGAGCTACAAATTGAAAGCCAAACATGGATAATATATTAATAGATATCCCCGTCAAGTCGACCGAAGATTTTCATCTTTGGGAATTTGCAAAGTGTTTCGTTCGTTGTACGCGAACCGCAGGGTCTGTTGTTTGATGTGTGACGGTGATAATTCGACGACTAACTGTGTGTTTATATGTTCGGTTGGTGTACTGTCAAGAACGATGTCCTAACATCATCAAGCGCTATACATTTTTTGTTCTCAATATGACGATCATCATTTTCGGGAGGACGTGAACTTCCATGGTATATGGTGGAGAGGCGGCAGGAACCATTGAAGGCTATGTCTGAAGGGTGTTCCTTGTTGCAGTTTCCTCATATTCCAAGTCCGGCTTTTTGCAGGAGCTACTGAGTTAAGTGCTCTGTGCACACTGTGAGCTGTGTGTTTCATCCGTTTTGATCATGTTTCGATGTCCCAATTGTTTACGATGAAGGATGATATCGTATGACAGGGAACAGTTGACTGTGTTCACTTTCTGCGCGGTTTCGCCTTATGTCTTTTGGCGTGTGCTGAGACTGCTACGATGGGGACTACAGTTACTTTTCTTGGGAGATGAGTTAGTAATTCGGATGATTCCACTGGCACGGGCGGTTGAACAATTATGGATTTTGATTCGTCTGCAGTGATACCGAGGCCTTCCATAACCAATAACCAATAACCAATAACCAATAGCCAAATATGGTCGTTGCAAAGGCAACATAATTTTTGTCAATAAGAAATCTTTCAATGTCGAAGTCAGGTTTTACAGTAGCCTCTATTTGTGATAGTTGACTATAGATTTTGCAGGGCCCATATAAATGTTATTTTTTTTTCTTTTCTTTCGCCGTGTATTCCCTTGTTCTATGAATCTGTCTACTTCATGTTTGAGTTGGAGCTTTAGAGTGTGTTTCCAAAGATGGCGATCTGATGCTATCTCTTCCCAGGATGCAAGGTTTATATTCAGAGTCTTCATGTCACGTTTACACACGTCTATAAATCTGATATTAAAACAGTTTTTATTAATATTACTATGAATAATATTAAAACAGGTACTTGAATTTAAATATTTGGGAAATTTGTTAACCTGAGACGCAAGATGTACAAAAGAGGTGAGATGCAGAATGGCTCAGGCAAAAGCAGCTTTCTAAAATAAATGAGGAAGATACTATGCAATCCATTTTTGACAATAGAAACAAGAAAAAGAGTTCTTACATGTTATGTAGAGTCAGTCTTAACCCATGGATGTGAATCATGGACAATATGACAACGGACAAGAAAATCAAATGGAGTCTGTAGAAATCTGGTTTTACAGAAGAATGTTGAGAATACCATGGGCAGATAACAAGAGTAATGAAAATGTTCTGAAAGAGGCCAAAGCAAAAAGAGAGCTAATTTCCAATATTAGGAAGAAACAATCATCATTTTTTTTGCCATGTAATGAGAAGAGAACAAGTGGAAAATATAGTAACAACTGGGAAAATTGAGGGACGAAGAGATAGAGGGAAGCAAAGAGAAAAAAATACCGGACAGCTTAATAAGAGAATGGCTTGGCAGAAGGTCAACAACAGAACTAATAAATAACTGTCGAGATCGAAAGTTGTGGAGAGACATGGCCACCTACGCCAGCAGGCCCGGTACTTGATGATGATGATGATGATGATGATGATGATGATGATAAAGAAGTGTTGTAAGCGCCCCTTAACTCTTTTACCATCTGCTAGTTGTCCAGATAGTATATCTTTATGTCGAATGTATGTCGGATCAAAGGGCGCACATTTTGCTCATTGTCATTATCTAGATATGGAACATATAAGGGCTGAACGCTAACATTACCATCAGCATTATACTCATACAATAACCGTTTCAAAATATTTCCCTGATGCTACAGAAATCTCGTAAGAATAGAGCACGAATTCCGTGACACGGGCATGAATACGTCCCTATCCCCCTTCCCTCCCCTCTCGAACAACTTCAGAATGCTAGTTAATTATTGTGAAGGATAATATGTTTTTACTTTCTAGTTTTCTTAATTCTGTCCCGGGCAGCGGTATACATCTTAATCTTTTTTTTTTAATTTTCAAAAATCAAGATGTTTTACGTGCTCAACCTGAATACAATAGAAGACAATCTGCGCGTTATTGCCGGTCTGCCTCCGATAGGGCTAGGTACTACACCATCCCAACAATTAGATCAAAAGGTCATATGGGAAAATACAAATCGAATACTTTTTACATGATTCGGTTCCCTTATATTTCTTTGTCGTCCGCGCTCTCTCTTTCCTTTTATTTTGCCAGTTGTAACCAAGTATTCCAACTTTCCTCTTCTCGGGCACATCACGAGAAGAGGAAAGTTGGAATACTTGGTTACAACTGGGAAAATAAAAGGAAAGAGAGATCACGGACGGCAAAGAGAGAAAATACTGGATAGCTTGGTGTCATGGCATGGAAAACAGTCAACAACAGAACTAATACGATGCACTGTAGATAGAAGATTGTGGAGGGACATGATCACCTACGTCAACCGGTATGGCACATGATGACGATGGTATTTTGATAACGAGGCTAGTACCATACCTCAACATTGCTACCAACTCCTCCATGAGGCACTGTGATGACGTATTGATTAAAAAAAAAAACACACTCTTTTAATTGAAAGAAAACTAAAGCCAAGGGAATACATTTTAATTAGTAAATTCAAGTCTTGTCGCGTTTACCTAATCAAAGAATGGTTGCCAAAATATGCATGTTTCATTATTGCATCACGTGTCTTGTGGCGTAATTAATTAATGTCTTAACAATGTATCTATTTTTAGTTTTATTGAGTTATTGAGTTATTTGCGGGTCATCATCATTGCACTCCGAACATGTCCATAGGTGCTCAGATACCGTCCTCAGCAATTCCCTCAGTGTCCAGCGACTGACGACTCCAGTTCTATGTTGGTTGATAAGTCTTCTTACACGGCCACTAAGTTTCTCATTTCTTGCTGTGCCCATCTTAGCTCCTATTTCCATCATCCGAAGAAGTGACGTGGATCTGTGTTTGTTGAAGTCCTGTGCTCTTCCCACATCTCGGAGGGCATTGATGATGTGAGCTTTAATGTTATTTTGTTGTTAATGCCCCAAATATGTGATATCTTGTACACACTTTTTTTTTCGTTTCTGCGATTTCTATTTTATTAGATATTTACTAATTGTAGGTTTTTATTATTTCTTTGTTGATGTTTTTGTATATCATATATCTTATTGCAGGTTTTTATTATTTCTTTGCTGGTGTTTTTGTATATCATATATCTTATTGCAGGTTTTTATTATTTCTTGTTGATGCTTTTGTATATCATATATCTTATTGAAGGTTTTTATTATTTCTTGTTGATGCTTTTGTATATCATATATATTATTGCAGGTTTTTTCATGTTTATGTTTCTGCAAATAAGATCTATTCTTGCTGCTTTGTATATTTTATTTGTTTATGTTTTTAAACATAAGATATATTCTTGATAAGTTTTTGTGTATTTTTTTTTGTTTTTACTCTTAAGATCTACCCTTGAATGTTTTTTTTTTGTTTTGGTGATTTTCATTTGTTTCTACACATAAGATCAATTCTTGCAAATGTTTGCTTTTATTTTTTTTTTTTGCACATAAAATTTATTACTTCCATTGTTATAAAACGGGTATGTTTATTGTTTTGTATGTCCATTGTATTTGGAATATTCTTCTGTAACACGCTTCCACCGGTTTTAAAGTAAATGATTTTTCTTTAGATCTTGGTCTTAATGTCCATGTTTTGTCGCAAATGACGTCACAGTTGTGGGTAATATGGTCAGCAATACGCTAGAAATGTTACACACGAAGAGTTCAGTAGAAAGCACGATCTCCGCCGAAAAAAATCAATGGGGTAATTTTAAAAAGTTGGGAAGTAAAGTAATTGTAATGCCATGAAAAATATACTAACAACAAAACAAATAACACCAGCTACAACTAAGAATTGCAAAATGATATATCTTTTCAACATTCCTATATGGTGCAGAGACGTGGGAGACGAACAAGACGTGAGAGACGAACAAGAAAACAGAACAGAGAATTGTAGCCTTTGAAATGTGGATATAAAGAAGAATCGATAGATTTGAATGAAAAGAAAAGAAAATAAACGATGAAGTCTCAAAACAACTAAAAATGAAAAGAGAACTACTAAGCACAATTCAAACAAGACAAATGCGATTTTTGGGCCATGTTAAAAGACACAACAGCCTACTAAAAGTAATCGTGGTGGGGAAAATACAGGGTAAAAGGGGCAGATGCAGACCAAGACTAACATGGACGAGTAACATCAAAAGATGGGAAAACCAGCCTATGACAACCTGCACCATTAAAGCAAGAGACAGAGCAGAATGGCGCTCCATGGTAGCCAACCTTCGTTGCGGAGATGGCACTCGATGATGATGTGTTTTTAAAATTATCCTCTCCCCGCAACACCTAGTGCCGACTACACTGGCCATTAACCTTTATTCTATAGTTCCGACTCCCGGTAGACTCCAGATGCGGAGCGTATAACATTATGATAGTGTTAAATTGCGAATGTCCAGGCCAGAGGCAACTGTAGAAAAGGATTAAACGTAGAATGGGAAATTCCCGAAAACTTCGGGAAAACCCCGAAATCAGTGCGACGGTTCCAGTTTTACGAGCTGGGGTAGTTTGTGTCTGCTATTTATAGGTCGCATAGCTTAACACGTCAAGATGATGAAGGTTTTCCGGTGGTTCCCCTCTCTTCGCTGCGGCCCTACTCTTTAGATGGCTATGTCCAGACAGGACAACCTTGATTCAATATTGACAAGATAATATACATTTTAAAAAATCTATTTGTTGTATAGGGGAAACAACCATGTATAATTGATCAATTTCGATTTTGCTTTTCTCTTCATTTTTAATAATTTCATTAAACTGACATTCCGAGTTCCCTAATTTAGTGAATTATATGGCTTGCAAATCAAGCCTTTAATTTACTGCTTCAGTAATTTAAAATTAATGTTCGAGGCAGACAGAATAGATTTAGGAACAGAATTCATATTTGATGCCCAACGATCTGTTTTAGAATTATAAAAGTAGATATATTTCTTTTCCACGCAGACACAGCAATAAAAGGGTACCTGACTGACATGATTCATTTATATATTTTAGTTAAAACGGCGAGAAAGGAAGAGTGAGAATGAGAGGTAGGCAGGGAATGAAATGGGAAGATAATATTAAAGTGTGGACAGTTCTTAACTTAAAGTTAACCCAAAGTATGACTGAAGATTAAAAAAAAAGTTGATAAAATCTGTCGACTCCCAGGGTTATGTGATGAAGAGGGAGTAGACGAAAAAAAAGAAAAGGAAAGAGAAAGAAGAAAAAGTAGAAATCGAAGAAGAAAAAGAGGAAGGAGAGGAAGAATTAGAAATGTAAAGGAAGAAAAAAGAACAAGAAGAAGAAGAAAGAGAAGAAGAAAAAAGAAGAGGAAGAAAAAAAGAATGGAAAATAAGAAGAAAAAAAATTATAGTGAAAAAAAGGAGAAAAAATAAGAAAGAAATAGGTAAATGAAGAACAAGGAGTGAGAAAGTGAAAACCGCCTGCTATATCACCATATACAAATAGTTAGCAGCAACATTGACACAGCTGTTATAGGGATGTGTTTATTTACTGCATTTTAATGTACGAGGAACAGTAATTTCCGTTCATGATTAAATCGGTCATTGAGATAATGAAAAAAATAAAGGGACGTAATTCGAATAAATAGACATTTTAAAGGAAAGGGGACGTAAGCAAGCTTGAACTATTAAGGTTGTCTCCGCTTCCTTTCTCCTCATCATGTGCCATACCGGTTGGCGTAGGTGATCATGTCCCTCCACAATCTTCTATCTACAGTGCATCGTATCAGTTCTGTTGTTGACTGTTTTCCATGCCATGACACCAAGCTATCCAGTATTTTCTCTCTTTGTCGCCCGCGATCTCTCTTTCCTTTTATTTTGCCAGTTGTAACCAAGTATTCCAACTTTCCTCATCTCATGATGTGCCCAAAAAATGTTGATTGCTTCTTTCTGATGTTTTTTAAGAGCTTCCTTTTTGTGTTGGTCTCTTTCAGAACTTCTTCATTGGTCTTTTTATCTGTCCAGGGAACTTTCAACATTCTTCTGAGAAATCCCATCGCTGTGGCCTCTAATCGTCTTTTAATTTGTTTGTCTACTGTCCATGATTCGCTTCCATAGGTTAGAATGTAGTTCTATATAGCACCGATGAACTCTCTTTCTCACTTCTATTGACATAGATTTGTTGCATAAGATATTTTTCATTTTCTGAAATGCTATTTTGGCCTGAGCTATTCTGCTTTTTATTTCTGTGGTGCATCTCCCATCTGATGTTATTGTGCCCAAGTATTTGAAACGTTGCACTTGTTTCAGATGTGTCTCAGGACACAATTACGACACTATAAAACTACGCGTTGTAACCCATATTATATTTATCATTGAACTCTCTATATCCTCTTTTATTTCACTAGAAACACACTATACTGTACTTCAAAGGAAGAGCATTGAAAATACGAACAAGTATAATCACATTTGTTTTCATAATGAACATGAATAATGATCAGCAAGTGAGAAATGCCATCATCGTCTGTGATTGGTTAATGACGTTTTTTGTCTGCAAAAATTGAAATGAAAAAAAACACATATTTAATGTGTACATAATTGCTTTAAATGAAGAAACAAATATTAGTTTTATTAGTAACATCAGTAAAAAAAAAATATGCTAAAAATACATGCAAAAAAAGTGAAGCAAAATAATACTGCTTTGTTTCAGGAATATGTATCATCATTATCACCACCAAGTACCAAGCCTGCTGGCGTTGGTGATCATGCCTCTTCACAGCTTTCAATCGCGACAGTTATTTATAATTTCTATTGTTGACCTTCTGCCATGCCATTCTCTTAAGCTGTCTGTTATCCTTTCTCTTTGCTTCCCTCTACCTCGTCATCCCTAAGTTTACCCACTTGTTACAATATATTCCAGCTGATCCGTTCTCATTACATGGCCAAAAAGTGATGACTGTTTCTTCCTTACATTGCAAATTAGATATCACTTTGCTTTGGCCTCTTTCATGAAAGTGGATAATACTCTAAATTACGTAAACATCGTCATCATCATCGTGTGCCTTCTCCGCAACGAAGTTTGGCTACCATTGATCGCCATTCTACTCTGTTTCTTGCTTTGATGGTGCAGGCTGTCATAGATTGACTTGTCCATCTTTTGATGTTACTCGTCCATGTTAGTCTTGGTCTGCCTCTGCCTCTTTTACCTTGTATTTTTCCTTCCAATATTACTTTTAGTAGGCTGTTGTGTCTTTTAACATGCCCCGCAAATTTAATTTGTCTTGTCTTAATTGTATTTAGCAGTTCTCTTTTTATTTTCAGTTGTTTGAAATCTGTATCGTTTGTTATCTTTTGTTTCCATCCAATTCTACCTATTCTTCTATAAATCCACAGTTCAAAGGCTTCAATTTTATGTTCTGTTTTCTTGTCTAATGTCCATGTTTCTGCACCATACAGGAATATTGAGAAGATGTAACATTTTGCCATTCTTAGTTTCAGCCCTGCTGATATTTGTTTTGTTGTTAGTATATTTTTCATGGCATTAAATTTTAGTAAACAAGAATCTGATTTTTATCAAATGTATGATATAGGAAACATGTACTGTAAACCTACCGGGTAAGATACTTTAGAGACACCAACGACGTTCAGAATATGTTTCCCTCCATCACGTTTTCTCCTGACTGTTAACTACCGCTAGTAGGATATCACTCCAGATGCAGGCACCCCAATAGCATTCGATGTCAACATTAAGAGCCATCAGGGTAAGGCGGATGTCCACATTACCGGTCTGTTGTCATGTTCTTCTGACAGCAATAGTCGATTCACTTTAGAGATGCGTCTGATCGCCCGTATGGGTTGCTTCACCCCACGGGGCATCAATGTATTCCTTTATCATGGGTAATCTCTTACCGCTCTCCCTTCCCCCACTTCTTCCCCGCCCCTTTCATTCTTTCACGCCCATCTCCCTTCCGATCCCCCCCACACTCTCTTCACCCCTCCCCTGCTCCTGTTCTGGCCCTCACACTCTGACGTGATCACCCCGGGCGATATTAAAGGCCTATATGACATATCTGGTTGGCTTACCACGGCAACAGCCGGGGTTCGTAATCCTGGCGAGGACACCTGGGTTTTACTAATTCCCTAAAAATTAGTAGGAGCCGCGATAGCTCAGTGGTTAGTGAACTGGACTACTACGGACAAGGGGTAGGGTTCGATCCCAACCGACGGCTCCGGGTTCACCCAGCCTTAAAATGGGTACCGGATTTTTTCTGGGAAAGTAAAAGCAGCACGGGCGTAATACCGACCACATTACCCCAAAAATCATGTGCTGAAGGTCTGTAAAATATAGGGTCACTAACACCATATTTCCCTATACGCCACTTGGCGTGACGGGGGGTACTTTACTTTTTTTTTTTACTATATGACATATCTGTAAGTAATTTGCCACCCTTCTCTTAAGCTGTATGGTATCATTTTTCTTTGCTTCACTCTACCTCTTCGCTCTTCAATTTTCGGAGTTGTCACAACATATTCCTGGTGTTCCCTTCTCATTAAGTGGGCAAAAATTATAATTATATTATTGTTTCTTTCTGATATTGGACATAGCTCCCTTTTTGCACTGATCTCTTTCAGAACGTTTTCATTATTCTTGTAGCTGTCCATGGTATTCTCAACATTCTTCTTTAAAACCACATATCTACAGCCTGTAGCGAGTGTCTTGTCTTTTGACATGTCCATGATTCACATCCATATGTTGAGACTGATTCTACATAACATTTAAAAACTCTTTCACTTGTTTCCATCATCAAAAATGGAATGCGTAGTATCTTAATCATTTTATGGAAAGCCGTTTATGCCTGAGCCATTCTGCATCTCACCTCTGGTGTACACCTACCGAATGAAGGTTAACATTGTCCCGTAAGTGTTTAGAATAATTTACTTGTTTTAATATTGTTCCACATGCCATTATTGTGCATTGTGGTGATGTCTTCTTCTTTATTGCAACCATTATTTCTGGGTTTTTTTCCGCTTATTAGACTGAGTCCTTTATGTTTACTTACCTTCCCCATGATATCTAAAATATGGAGTCCTCAGTCGCTGGACACTTCGAGACTTGCTGAGGAGGGGATCTGAGCACTTATTTACATGTTCGGAGTGCAGTGATGATGACCCGCTATCAACTCAGTAACTCAATCTAAAATTTATTGCAACTTATTTTCACTCTTAGCGATTACAACTCCATCATCAACATATCTGATGTTTTTTGTTAAATATTCCTATGTTACCTACATCTAAGAATTTTTTTCTGGGAAAGTAAAGCTGCACGGGCGTAATACCGACCACATTACCCCAAAAATAATGTTCCGAAGGTCTGTAAAATTTATGGTCACTAACACCATATTATATATGACACCATTACTTTCCGGTGTCATGGCGGCTTCGTGTAGTCGATTTTTATAATTCGGCTCTTGCTGATATATTTAAATGATTTACGCGACAGTCTAGTTGTGAAATTATGTGTTGCTATTCTCCCGTTTGGTGTATGTTTTACTTCTAACGTGGGGATGGACTGTGATTGCCGATATTTAAGTGGAATATGATTTATTCTTCTTTGTGTTGTGTGTTCGCGGTTCGATAGGCAAGCACATGGTTTGACAAAAATGTCAACGGAAAAACGGGTATGTTCAACCCTTATGTGAAAAGTCTGTGACGGTGGATGGAGGCGGAGGAATCAAGAATGATCAACGGCCCAGAAAGCGAAAACAGCAAAGTGTGTGGTACACAAGAGGCATGTTCAGAACACGAAAGACGAACATGGCTGACCACCGTGAAAGAGATTGGAGCCTCATCACGTACCAGTCCAGAGGAAGCCATGGAGAGTCGGAGAAATTCGAACTTATGTCGAAGGAAAGATCTTAAAATAAGTACTTGGAATGTTAGGACTCTATATCAACAAGGGAAATTGGAAAATCTAATTCAAGAAGCAGAACGAATAAATATAGATATTTTAGGCATATCAGAGACTAGATGGAAAGAATGTGGGTACATTGAAGACGAAAAATATACATTTATATACTCAGGAAACACAACAGAACATCAAAGGGGGGGTAGGAATACTGATAAAAAGAGAGCTACAAAAATATATAAGTACCCACTGGACATACAGTGATAGGATTATACTACTCAAGTTGAAAGCAAAACCATTCGACATAGCAATAATACAGACATATGCACCTACTCAAGACTACACAGATGAACAAATAGAGGCATACTATGAAGACCTAAATAAAGTTATGAAGCAAGTGAAATCTTCAGACATCTTGATTGTAATGGGTGACATGAACGCTAAAGTAGGAAAAGGTAGATATAAGACAATTATAGGAAATCATGGTTTAGGAAAAAGAAATGACAGAGGAGAAAGATTAATACAATTCTGTGAAAAAAACAGGGTGATAATATGTAACACCTACTTTGAGCAAGAGAAAAGGAAACTATACACATGGAAAAGCCCTGGAGATAGGAAGAGGAATCAAATAGATTACATAATGATAAAAGAAAGGTTCCGTAACAGCGTAAAGAAAGCCAAAACCTACCCAGGAGCAGATATTAATTCTGATCACAATCCTGTAATGATTAAAATGAAAATCAAACTAAAGAGAAACAAGCAAAAATCTAATTCATCAACAAACCCACTCGACATAACAGCTTTAAATCAAAAAGATATTAAAGATACCTATACAATACAAGTAAAGAACACATACCAGAAGCTGCTAGAGGAAAGAATTGAACAATACAGAAGAGAAAATCCTGATGAAAAAGTAACAACCAAATGGCAATGCATAAAGAAAAGCATACAAAAAGCCTGCGACACCTTACCCAAAAGAGAAAAGAACAAAAAACAAAAATGGATAACTAACACCATCTTAGAAAAAATGGAAGAAAGGAGACAAGCGAAGAACACTGCCCAATACAATAAAATAGATAATGAGATACGCAAAATGTGCAAAAAGGCAAAAGAAGACTGGCTCAGCCAAAAATGTATAGAAATAGAAACTATGGAAAGCAAACAAGACTTCAGAGAAATACACACAGAAATAAAGAGAATGACTAATAAAAATAAAAAAAGCCACAGAAGGTGGATGCATTGCAGACAAAAAAGGAAAAATGCTAACAGACAATAAGGATATCATAGATAGATGGCAGGAATATATAACAGAACTATTTCATGATCAAAGGGACAAGAAACCAGTTATAAAATGTACATCAGGCTATAAAATCTTAAAATCTGAGGTGGAAAAAGCTATAAAAACAATGAAAAGGGGAAAAGCAGCAGGACCTGAAAGCATACAGATAGAGATGATACAGGCACTTGAAGATTTTGGCATTGAAGTGATTACAGACATATGCAACGACATATACCACACAGGATACATACCAAATGAACTAAAAACATCAACTTTCATTGCATTGCCTAAAAAGAATGGTGCAGTTGAATGCAGTGACTTTAGAACAATAAGCCTAATGAGCCATGCTACAAAAATCTTGCTAAAAGTTATACAAGGAAGGATTCAGAATAAAATCAATACTGAATTAGATGAGCAGCAATTTGGATTTAGGAAAAATAGCGGGACAAAAGAAGCCATATTCTGCATGAGAACATTAATCGAAAAATACACAGAAGTAAACAAACCAATATATGCCTGCTTCATAGACTACACCAAAGCTTTTGATAGAGTACACCACAAACAACTTATAGAATGCCTAAAAGAGATACATCTAGATGACATGGATATACGACTAATATGCAATCTATACTGGGAGCAAACAGCAATAATAAAATATAACAAAGAGTTCTCTACACCCATTGATATAAAAAGAGGAGTAAGACAAGGATGCATCCTATCACCAAGCTTGTTAAATCTATACACTGAGCAAATCTTTAAAAACATCATAGAGATGCCAGGCCTACAAATTAATGGAAAGATAATCAATAACCTAAGATATGCTGACGATACTGTACTACTAGCAGAAAATCCTAAAGACCTACAACAATTACTTAATGAAATAAACACGACAAGCAAAAAATATGGACTAGATATGAATATCAAAAAGACTAAAACTATGATCATAAACAAAGAAAATACTCAAAACCCACAAGTGGATATCAAAATTGAAGGAATAGACCTTGAGACAGTTCAAAACGACAACTACCTTGGACATACTATAATCAGTGATGGAAAATGTACAACTGAAATAAACAAAAGAATAGGAATGGCAAAAAGTAATTTTAATGTCATGAAGGACATACTAATATCAAAACAAATAACACCAGAGCTAAAACTAAGAATAGCAAAATGTTACATCTTCTCAATATTCCTATATGGTGCTGAAACATGGACATTAGACAAGAAAACAGAACAGAGAATTGAAGCCTTTGAAATGTGGATATATAGAAGAATAGGTAGAATTGGATGGAAGGAAAAGAAAACAAACGACGAAGTCTTAAAACAACTAAAAATGAAAAGAGAACTTCTGAACACAATTAGAACATGACAAATGCGATTCTTAGGCCATGTTAAAAGACACAACAGCCTACTGAAAGTAATCCTGGAGGGGAAAATACAAGGTAAAAGAGGCAGACCAAGATTAACATGGACGAGTAACATCAAAAGATGGACAAATCAACCGATGACAACCTGCACCATCAAAGCAAGAGCTAGAGCAAAATGGCGCTCCATGGTAGCCAACCTTCGTTGCGGAGACGGCACTCAATGATGATGATGAACACCATATATTATCCTGTGTGTTACCGGGGCCTCATTATGTGGGAAATAAAGAATAGTGACGCTGTGACCTTCCAGGCATGTCGTAAGAGGCGACTAAGGAGGTTGATCGATGGCTTGACAAGCTGTCATTGTAAAAAGTATTGTCATGGAAACAGCGCCATAGATTTTTGAAGCAGTGATCTCTGCAATATGTGCCATTTTGGCACGCAAGGTTTCTGTTTCTGAGATTGTGGTTCTGCCCTATTCTGTCGTCTTCGGTTCTAAAGGACAATAGATAGATAGATGGAACACCATATTCCCTATACGCCGCTTAGTGTGACGGAGGTACTTTACTTACTTTTTACTTAACTTATAAATAAAATGAGCAAATAAGAAAATATAATGAGAATATCAGAAATGGGAACTTCTAGACTGATATATAGAACATCGTCAGAAGTAGAACAAACCTTTCACAAGAGTAGGTGAGGACTTCTGACTGAGAACTGTGCTCAGCGGGAAGCTGTCAGTAATTACGTCAGTAATGTGGTATGATTCACAGATAGAGAATGCCATGTTGAGTTAGTAGTTTAAAACATAAACAAAACAAAGTGATAGACATTTGTTAATCAATAATCAAAACAAAGTGATAGACATTAGTAAAATCACCAACCTGCAACTATTTGGCCGCACCAAATAAATCTGTCAAAGAAAAAAAAATTTAAGATAAATAATGTTAAATAAACAATGATGATAACCATTATTGAATATAGTATGTGAGTGTGTGTGTGAAATTTTAACGTGGCCACTTGGGTAAACAAAAATCCTTAGGGTAAGAAAAAAATTGGAAAAAAAATCAAACATCTTGGATTTTGTAATTATATATATATATTTATATCATCATCATCATCATTATCATCATCATCATCATTATCATCATCATCATCATTATCATTATCATCAGGTCGCATGCCCTTTTCAGAACGTTACATTCACCACAGCCCGTCTGAAAGAATCTGTCTCTGACCAGATCTCGCATAGAATGTTACATTCACAACAGCCCGTCTGAAAGAATCTGTCTCTAACCAGATCTCCCACTTCTCTTGTCATGTTCTTAGTCTCCTTGATATCTTGAATCCATTTTTTTCTTGATCTGCCCTTTATGAGTCCAGGATCCATAGTAGTAAAGTATAAAGCCCCGGTCACACCGAGTGGCGTATAGGGAATATGGTGTTAGTGACCATACATTTTACGGACCCTCAGCACATGATTTTTGGGGTAATGTTGTCGGTATTACGCCCGTGCCGCTTCACTTTCTCAGAAAAAAATCCGGTACCCATTAAAGGCTGGGTGAACCGGAAGCGGTCGGCTGGGATCGAACCCTACCTCTTGTCCTTGTAGTCCAGTTCACTAACCACTCACTAAGCTATCGCGGCTCCCCCCAGGAACCATTCCATTACTGCTCTTTCCAGCCCACTGTGTCTTTTGACGTGGCCGTAGAATTTTAATTTTATCTGTAGAATGGTGTTTATAAGCTAGTTATTTTTAATGTTTAAATCTCGTAGTATGTTTTCCTTGCTCTTTCCAGCCCACTGTGTCTTTTGACGTGGCCTTATAATTTTAATTTCAACTGTAGAATAGTGTTTATAAGCTAGTTATTATTAATGTTTAAATCTTTTATATTAGATTATTATATATAATATTTACATTGCTCTTTTTCATTTTACACGGTGTCTTAACGATTTTCCGCAGCATTTTGTTTCGAATGAATCAATTTTTTTCATTGCTGTTTACGAGATTGTCCATGATGCACAACCATATATCGCTATCGGAAAGTTACATGCTTTCAGTGTAATTTTAATTTTACTGCTTTGCTGGCGTCGTTTAATTTGTGTGTTTTTATTTCTAATCCTTTTTTAATCTGTCTCTGGCAGTCTTCATTGTTAGTTACTACAGATCTCAGATATTCATTGCTTGTCACAATTTCAAGTTCTTCACTGTTGATGATTTTGGGTTGGCTTGTTTTGTCATTCGGCATTATCTTAGTTTTCTGTATGTTAAAATGAGGTTTTGCTATTCACTGTGTTTTTTTTTAAACATATTATGTTGTCTCTTTTAATCCTTTGCGCTATTTGAGAGGTGGACTGTGCCATCAGCGTTTCTGAGTTCTGGAAATATGTTGATGTTTTTATTATGAAAAGGGTCGAACTTCACAAATCTGTCATCGATTCTGGCATTTCTCATGATGTTCTCAGCATAGATGTTAGGCAGGTATGGAGAGAGAATGCATCTCCGTCTCGCCTCTTTCTGTACTTCAAACCAATTTGATGTTTCCTATGTTGTTCTGATAGCTGCTTGCTGTCCATGATATCATCATCATGTGCCATACCGGTTGGCGTAGGTGATCATGTCCCTCCAAAATCTTCTATCTACAGTACATCGTATCAGTTCTGTTGTTGACTGTTTTCCATGCCATGACACCAAGCTATCCAGTATCTTCTCTCTCTGTCGCCCGCGATCTCTTTCCTTTTATTTTGCCAGTTGTAACCAAGTATTCCAACTTTCCTCTTCTCACGATGTGCTCGAAAAATGTTGATTGCTTCTTGTCTTTGTTGGTATAGTGATTCGATAAGTTGTTTTAGGTGTGTTGGAAAACCCATATCTATCATGATGTTCCACAGTTTCTGATATTGTACGCAGTTAAAGACCTTGCTGTATCCTATGAGGATAGCAATTCTAAAAAAAAGGAAGAAAAAAGTGGTATGGTGACAGCTTTAAGTGTTAATGGACAAAAGCAAAGTCGACTTTTCGGCTAAGTAGGCCTTCAGCTGGAACAAGAACTAAAAACACAAATGTTTTGTTATTTGTTTTATATGTATATGTATATATATATATATATATATATATATATATATAAGATCGAGCAGTCCGCTCAGTAGAAATTATTAGGCAAAATAATGAAATGGAAATACATTTTAAAATGTAAGAGAAAATATAATAGAGCTACTAATATGAGAATATAAAAATTAATTAGAGAAAATTACTTCCAAAAAGTCCTCCACTGCTTCCTCCACCTCCTGTTAAAATAGAATTTAAGAATAAATTAAGTCACTTTGTTTCGTTGCTACAAGAGTGTTACTTTTTGTGGATGTTAATTTAGATAGATAGACTTGAAGATAAGGGCGAATTTGTATATGGTTTTAAAAAGATGGATGGATGGATGGATGGATGGGTGGATGGGTGGATGGGTGGATGGGTGGATGGATGGATGGATGGGTGGATGGATGGATGGGTGAATGTATGGATGGGTGGGTGGATGGATGGATGGATGGGTGGATGGTTGGGTGAATGTATGGATGGATGGATGGGTGGATGGATGGATGGATGGATAGTTGGATGTATGGATGGATGAATGGATGTATGGATGGATGGATGGGTGGATGGGTGGATGGACGGATGGATGGGTGAATGTATGGATGGATGGATGGATGGGTGGATGGATGGGTGAATGTATGGATGGATGAATGGATGGATGGGTGGATTAGATGGGTGGATGTATGGATGGATGGGTGAATGTATGGATGGGTGAATGTATGGATGGGTGGGTGGATGGATGGATGGGTGGTTGGTTGGGTGAATGTATGGATGGATGGATGGGTGGATGGATGGATGTATGGATGGATGGATGGATGTATGGATGGATGGATGGGTGGATGGATGTATGGATGGATGGGTGAGTGGATGCATGGATGGATGGATGCATGGATGGATGGACGGATACATGGATTGGTGGATAGATGGATGGATAGATTGATGGATGGATGTATGGATGGATGGATGGGTGGGTGGGTGGATGCATGGATGGATGGAAGGATGGATGCATGGATGGATGGATGGATGCATGTATGTATGGATCTATGGATGGATGGATGGATGCATGGATGTATGGATGTATGTATGGATGGATGGATGGATGGATGGATGGATGGATGGATGGATGGATGGAAGGATGGATGGATGCATGTATGTATGGATGGATGGATTGATGGATGGATGTATGGATGTATGCATGGATGGATGGATGTATGTATGGATGTATGTATGGATGGATGGATGGAAGGATGGATGGGTGGATGGTTGCATGGATGGATGGATGCATGTATGAATGGATGGATGGATGGATGCATGGATGGATAGATGGATGCATGCATGGATGGATGGATGCATGTATGTATGGATGTATGAATCGATGGATGGATGGATGCATGGATGGATGGATGGATGCATGTATGTATGGATGTATGAATGGATGGATGGATGGACGGATGCATGGATTGGTGGATAGATGGATGGATGCATGGATGGATGTGTGGATGTATGGATGGATGGATGGATTGACGGATGGACGGATGCATGAATGGATTGATGGGTGAGTGGATGCATGGATGGATGGATGCATGGATACATGGATTGGTGGAAAGATGGATGGATAGATTGATGGATGGATGTACGGATGTATGGATGGATGGATGGGTGCATGGATGGATGGATAGATTGATGGATGGATGTATGGATTGATGGGTGAGTGGATGCATGGATGGATGGATGCATGGATACATGGATTGGAGGATAGATGGATGGATAGATTGATGTATGGATGTATGGATGGATGGATGGGTGGGTGGATGCATGGATGGATGGGTGCATGGATGGATGCATGTATGTATGGATGTATGGATGGATGGATGGATGGACGGATTGATGGATGGGTGTATGGATGTATGGATGGATGTATGTATGGATGTATGGATAGATGGATGGATGGATTGATGAATGTATGGATGGATGGATGTATGGAATGATGGATGGATGCATTGATGGATGGATGGATGGATGTATATATGTATGGATGTATGGATGGATGGATGGATGCATGGATGGTTGGATGGATGGACGGATGCATGGATTGATGGATAGATGGATGGATGCATGGATGGATGGATGCATGCATGGATGGATGTTTTTTTGGATGGATGGATAGATGAATGTATGAATGCATGGATGGATGGATGGATTGATGCATAGATGAATTGATGGATGGATGGATGCATGGATGGATGGATGGATAGATGGGTGGATGGATGGATGAATGGATGCATGGATGGATTGATGGATGCATGGATAGTTGGATGGATGCATGGATGGATGGATGGATGCATGCATAGATGGATGGTCGCATGGATAGATTGGTGGATGGATGATGGATGGATGTATGGATGGATGCATGCATAGATGGATGGTCGCATGGATGGATTGGTGGATGGATGGATGGATGTATGGATGGATGCATGTATGGATGGATGCATGAATGGATGGATGGATGCATGGATCCATGCATAGATGGGTGGTCGCATGGATGGATTGGTGGATGGATGGATGGATGTATGGATTGATGGATGCATGGATGGATGCATGCATGGATGGATAAATGGATGAATGGATAGAAGTATGTGTTGAGGGAGGAATGAATGAAAGGGAAAACTGGTGGAATGATGCAATGATGTATAGATAGATAGAATGGTAGGTAGGTAGATAGGTAGGTAGGTAGGTATAAAGACAGAAAGACAGACAGCCAGACTGACGGACAAACTGACAGGCAGAAATGCAGGTAGATAGGTAAGTTTGTAGGTAGATAGGTAGGTATAAAGACAGAAAGACAGACAGCCAGACTGACGGACAAACCGACAGGCAGACATGCAGGTAGGTAGGTAAGTTTGTACGTAGGTAGGTATGTTGGTAGGTATGTTGGTAGGTATGTTGGTAGGTAGGCAGATGGTGAGGAATGGATCCAGAGAAGAGTGTAGAGGAACGAATGAAGGGGCAAGTTAATTGATAGATGGGAGAAACTGGATGAGTGGCAGGATGGAAGGATCGATAAATGAGAAGTCGAATCGATGGATGGATAAAAGAATGAAGAGATGGATGGATTCACAGACGATCACAAATTAGATAGATCGATAGATAGATAGGATAGATAGATCGGATTGATAGATAGGATAGATAGATAGGATAGATAGATAGATAGATAGATAGATACGATAGATAGATAGGATAGATAGATAGATAGATAGATAGATAGATAGATAGATAGATAGATAGATAGATAGATAGATAGATAGATAGATAGATAGATAGATAGATAGATAGATAGATAGATAGATAGATAGATAGATAGATAGATAGATAGATAGATAGATAGATAGATAGATAGATAGATAGATAGATAGATAGATAGATAGATAGATAGATAGATAGATAGATAGATAGATAGATAGATAGATAGATAGATAGATAGATAGATAGATAGATAGATAGATAGATAGATAGATAGATAGATAGATAGATAGATAGATAGATAGATAGATAGATAGGATAGGATAGGATAGGATAGGATAGGATAGGATAGGATAGGATAGGATAGGATAGGATAGGATAGGATAGGATAGGATAGGATAGGATAGGATAGGATAGGATAGGATAGGATAGGATAGGATAGGATAGGATAGGATAGGATAGGATAGGATAGGATAGGATAGGATAGGATAGGATAGGATAGGATAGGATAGATAGATAGATAGATAGATAGATAGATAGATAGATAGATAGATAGATAGATAGATAGATAGATAGATAGATAGATAGATAGATAGATAGATAGATAGATAGATAGATAGATAGATAGATAGATAGATAGATAGATAGATAGATAGATAGATAGATAGATAGATAGATAGATAGATAGATAGATAGATAGATAGATATCAGTTCAATTATTTGGCAGATAAATAGAAAGAAGGAAACACAAAAAAGATAGTCAGATACATATGGACAGAAATACACACATGATGTGATTAATAGATGGACTGACTTGCAGACAGATAGTTAAAGAGAAAAAAATAGAACACATTGATAGAAAGTGGGACACATGTATATATGGATATACTAACAGAAGAAAAGCGGAAAGAGACAGATAGACAGATTACATTAAATTAGATAAATGGAAGGATGTATATGCGGTTAGACAGACAACCGGACAGACATATAGAGAGCCACAGGGGCTGACGTACGACAGACCAAAAAAAAAACACAGAAAGACAGACGCGCAGATGGACAGACAGGCAGGCAGGCAGGTAGGTAGGTAGGTAGGTAGGTAGGTAGGTAGGTAGGCAGGCAGGCAGGCAGGCAGGCAGGCAGGCAGGCAGGTAGGTAGGTAGGTAGGTAGGTAGGCAGGCAAGCAGGTAGGTAGGTAAGGTATGTAGGTAGGTAGGTAGGCAGGCAGGTAGGTAGGTAGGTAGGTAGGTAGGTAGGTAGGTAGGTAGGTAGGTAGGTAGGTAGGTAGGTAGGTAGGTAGGTAGGTAGGTAGGTAGGTACAAATGAATCACTTACCCATTCCCCCGAACATCATAGCTGTCAGATAAAAGAAAACAAAATATCTCGCAATTAATAACTAATGAATATATATAATTATGGTTAATAATTATTTAAAAAAAAAAACACATTATCAATTATATCATGACGGAGTTTCACAGAAAAACGTCATATCATCATGTGTACTGTGAACGAATTCTCGCTCTCTCTCTCGTCAAGTGGAAAATTATGCTAAAGTTTGTCTCTGAATCGGGAGCAGCGATTACTCAGTGGTTAGTGAACTGGACTACAAAGGACAAGGGGTAGGGTTCGATCCCAACCGACGGCTTCCGGGTTCACGCAGCCTTTAATGGGTACTGGATTTTTTTTCTGGGAAAGTAAAGCGGCACGGGCATAATACCGACCACACTACCCCAAACATCATGAGCTGAAGGTCTGTAAAATTTATGGTCACTAACACCATATTCCATATACGCGTGAGCGGGGCAGTTTACTTTTTTTTTTTTCTCTCTCCTCTGAATGGGAACGTATGGGGCATGTTGTATTTTATGAGACAGAGCCGATAAAGCATTGGCTAGTAACATGATACAGTCATCCCTCGCTACATCGCGGTTCATTTATCGCGGCATCAGTACATAGCAGATTGTCCAAAAATTCAAAGTTGAGTAATTATGGCGAGAAAGTTGCCCGCACGCCTTGTTACGGACCTCGCTATAAAAGAGTTCTAAAAACATATTTGCAGTATATACGCTTTAGTTACATCTACGTATATTACACACACCCGTATCACATTTATATCATTTATACATTATTGTATGTATGTTATTTATACAATTAATATTTTATTTACATGTTTGAAACTATTCTTTAATGTTCTAATGATAACATATGCACTTATATGGTTTCATATACACTTATTGATATTATGCATACACAAAAAATGTACGTATGTTAAAAATGAGAGGGTGACACTACTTCGCGGTTTCTCACTTATCGCGGCCGGTTCTGGTCCCTATTAACTGCGATAACTGAGGGATTACTGTATATTGAGGTTCAGTGCGACTGTGTGGGTGCCAAATACTGAATAAGATATATTGATACATGATCTAACCAATCAGGAATTAAATAGTGAGTTATGGGGCACATGTGGACATGAAGCTGATTGAGGGCTCTTAAGAGCTGTCAAAAACAGCAGCCTGCATTAATACAAGAGAAGGTTTAGAGCTGGCATGACTCAGCGGGAAAAGGCAGAAGAAGAGAAAGTAAAACGAGGAGAAAAGGTGGAGGAGAAGAGAAGAAGGGCAAGCATATATTAAATGAGAAGAGGACTGAAGAGAATAAGGGCAAGAATATATTAAATGAGAAGAGGATTGAAGAGAATAAGGGCAAGAATATATTAAATGAGAAGAGGACTGAAGAGAATAAGGGCAAGAATATATTAAATGAGAAGAGGACTGAAGAGAATAAGGGCAAGAATATATTAAATGAGAAGAGGACTGAAGAGAATAAGGGCAAGAATATATTAAATGAGAAGAGGACTGAAGAGAATAAGGGCAAGAATATATTAAATGAGAAGAGGACTGAAGAGAATAAGGGCAAGAATATATTAAATGAGAAGAGGACTGAAGAGAATAAGGGCAAGAATATATTAAATGAGAAGAGGACTGAAGAGAATAAGGGCAAGAATATATTAAATGAGAAGAGGACTGAAGAGAATAAGGGCAAGAATATATTAAATGAGAAGAGGACTGAAGAGAATAAGGGCAAGAATATATTAAATGAGAAGAGGACTGAAGAGAATAAGGGCAAGAATATATTAAATGAGAAGAGGACTGAAGAGAAAAAGGACAACATACTCATTGTATATTCTTATATCCTCTTATTTATTATGTTCTACCAAATTCGTACATTTCTCTAATCGCTTTTATATTTTAATCTGTCTTTTGTTCTTTCGTGTCCCTAACAAAACGTGTTTTTAAACTGCCAATTATTCTGTTCATAAACAGACTATTGAAAACGTGGTTAACAGAACTATCGTAATTAGCCACCACAATAACAACAATCTGTCAGCCATGACATTCAATTATCGACTGACACTTTGCGCAATACCAACTAACACCTTTCAGACAAATCGATTCTTCAATGGACACTTTAAATGATTCCACAAAGTGCATCTCTACGGTTCTATATCAGATTGCCCTTGGTTTGTCTTTTTTCTCTTCCTTATGTTATACACTGTAATTTATTTCTTCTGTCTGTTTCTGAACCATTACCTAAATTAGTTTTCAGTAAAAAAAAAAAAGGATAATTAAATTGGTTTATTAGTTCATAATCGCATTTATGGATTAGGTGTCATCTCCACATCATATGGTGGCTGTCATGGTGCGTCATTCAAACTCTTATCTCTTGCTTTGAAGGTTCACGCTGTCATATGTTTACCTCTCCATCTCTTGATGTTACCAGTCCACTTTATAAATTAGTCCCTGTAATTTAATAACTCCTGTGTGTTACCGGGGCCTCATTATGAGGAAAGTAAAGAATAGTGAGACTGTGACCTTCCAGGCATGTCGTAAGAGGTGACTAAGGAGGTTGATCGATGGCTTGACAAGCT
Source organism: Megaustenia siamemsis (assembly GCA_032433765.1). Taxonomy (NCBI): domain Eukaryota; kingdom Metazoa; phylum Mollusca; class Gastropoda; order Stylommatophora; family Ariophantidae; genus Megaustenia; species Megaustenia siamemsis. Next base: position 62,536,498 of record JAVIAB010000126.1, read on the forward strand.
GTCATTGTAAAAAGTATTGTTATGGAAACAGAACCATAGATTTTAGAGCAGTGATCTCTGCAATATGTGCCATTTTGGCACGCAAGGTTTCTGTTTTTGAGATTGTAATTCTGCCCTATGTGTCGTCTTCGGCTCGAAAGGACAATAGACAGACAGACGGACGGACGGACGGACGGACGGACGGACGGACGGACGGACGGACGGACGGACGGACGGACGGACGGACGGACGGACAGACGGACAGACGGACAGACGGACGACGACGGACAGACAGACAGACAGACAGACAGACAGACAGACAGACAGACAGACAGACAGACAGACAGACAGACAGACAGACAGACAGACAGACAGACAGACAGACAGACAGACAGACAGACAGACAGACAGACAGACAGACAGACAGACAGACAGACAGACAGACAGACAGACAGACAGACAGACAGACAGACAGACAGACAGACAGACAGACAGACAGACAGACAGACAGACAGACAGACAGACAGACAGACAGACAGACAGACAGACAGACAGACAGACAGACAGACAGACAGACAGACAGATAGATAGATAGATAGATAGATAGATAGATAGATAGATAGATAGATAGATAGATAGATAGATAGATAGATAGATAGTCCACTTTAGTTTTGGTCTGCCTCTGCCTGGTCTTGTATTTTCCCTTCCAAGTACACTTTCAGTAAGGTATAATTTCTCTTCTCTTCCCAAAAAATGGCAGGACAAAATCACTAACACAGAATTATGGAAAAGTTCTATTCAAATAAAGCAGCCGCAATAGCTCAGATGTTAGTGAACTGGACTACAAAGGACAAGAGGTAGGGTTCGATCCCAACCGACGGCTTCCGGGTTCACCCAGCCTTAAATGGGTACCTGATTTTTTCTGGTAATGTAAAGCGGTACGGGTGTAATACCGACCACATTACCCCAAAAATCATGTGCTGAAAGTCTGTACAATTTATGGTCACTAACAACATATTCCCTATACCCAACTTGGCGTGACGGGGACTCCATTTTTTTTTACTATTATTTAAATACCAAAGGACAAAGAGATATGACAAAGACCATAGCTTTGAACAGGAAACACACTGCGGAAGTCAACTGAGAGTATTACAGGACAGGCCCTTTTTGGAATCCCCTAGGGAAAAATACAAAGAGAAAGACTAGCAGATTCTTGGAGAAGATAGAAGCAGAGATAAAGATGATGGGAAAGACATGCAATGATCTAAAAAGAACGGCAAGAAATAGAATGGCTTGGAAAGTGTTAGTTAAAGACCGATGTTCCACAGGGAGTTGTAAGTGTTTGTTGAAGACCTATGCTCCACAGGGAGTTGACCATGTTTGTTGAAGGCCTATGCTCCACAGGGAGCTGAAAGTGTTTGTTGAAGACCTATGTTCCACAGGGAGCTGAAAGTGTTTGTTAAAGACCTATGTTCCACGGGAAGTTGTAAGTGTTTGTTGAAGACCTAAGCACCACAGGGAGCTGAAAGTGTTTGTTGAAGACCTATGCTCCGCAGGGAGCTAACAGTGTTTGTTGAAGACCTATGCTCCACAGTGAGCTGAAAGTGTTTGTTGAAGACCTATGCTCCACAGGGAGCTGAAAGTGTTTGTTGAAGACCTATGCTCCACAGGGAGTTGAACATGTTTGTTGAAGACCTATGCTCCACAGGGAGCTGAAAGTGTTTGTTGAAGACCTATGCTCCACAGGGAGCTGAAAGTGTTTGTTGAAGGCCTATGCTCCACAGGGAGTTTAACATGTTTGTTGAAGACTTATGCTCCACAGGGAGTTGAACATGTTTGTTGAAGACCTATGCTCCACAGGGAGCTGAAAGTGTTTGTTGAAGACCTATGCTCCACAGGGAGCTGAAAGTGTTTGTTGAAGACCTATGCTCCACAGGGAGCTGAAAGTGCTTGTTGAAGACCTATGCTCCACAGGGAGCTGAAATGATGAAGACAGAAGAGGACATGTCCCAAAAGTGCCAGTTATCATTGTTTAATTATCATTTACATATCAAGTTGCGTTACACTTTGATAACTTTCCATATGTAGTTAGCACTGTTTACAGAAGATAAGTCAATCAATCAATCAATCAATCAATCAATCAATCAATCAATCAATCAATCAATCAATCAATCAATCAATCAATAATCAATCAATCAATCAATCAATCAATCAATCTATCTATCTATCAATCAATCAATCAATCTATCTATCAATCAATAATTTATCAATCAATCAATCAATCAATTAAACTATCAATAAATCTAAAAAAATCCAAAATTAAAAATCCTAACAATTTGAAATTATAACAGCTTAATATTTCACGACGAAATTAAAAGTATCAAAATAAGTCCCTCCATTCCTTCCTTCCTTCCATCCATCCTTCCCTTTATCCATCTTTCATTCATTCCTCTCTCCATATGTACCTCCCACCCTGTCTCTCTTTCTCACTCTACCTTCCTCTCTTTCTCCCACCCTCTCTCTCTCTCCCTCCCTTTCTGTCTCTCTCGTCTTCACTCTCTCTCTCAATCTCCCTCTCTCTCTCACTCACCCTCCCCCTCCTTCCCTCCCTCTCTCATCTTTCTTTCTTTGTTGTTTTTCTCCCTATAGATTTCCTTTAATTCTAACCCCCATCCTCACTCTCCGTGTGTTTAAATCGAGTTACCTCTATCCCCGCAGAGACCTTAGTTCTCTACTTCAACTAATCAAATATGGACTGTTCTCACAAAGCTCTCTGCTCAGCTTCAAACATATATGATATTGTATGTAACGTTTGATGTTCCCATAACCCATCGTCTTCATGTCCGGCTCGAGTTTCTGCATCCGCTTGTCAATGTTGTTACTGGTATTAATGCAGCATATTCACTCTATTTTGTTCTTGGTTCTGTTTGCAGCGCAGCGCTGATATAATTTTATGCGAATTCTATAATAAGGAATACCCTTCTTCTGCGATCATGGCTCATTCAGACTATCATTTCGGACTCTCTTATTAAGGCAGCTGCCTCTTTAAGTGATTCTGTTGCCCCGTATAGTTTCTCTTCCAGGGTGGTGGGTGTCGACCACATTGTCATTCTCAGGTCTGTTTACTGGGGGGCAATCCTGTAGAACATGTTTTGTTGTATGTTATCCAGAATGGAAAAAAATGGAAACAAGAACACCCCAAAGTATAACGAGAGGGGCGGATACCTTCAACTATCAAGGGGGGATCAAGTCATCATATTTCGCCTACGCACTGGCCACAATAGAATGAGAAACCACATGTTCACCAAACTTAAAATACGAACTACCAGCCTATGCCACTATAAGTAATATCCAACAATGAGCTGAGAAATGTTATAAGCGATAACCGTACATAAGCACTGGCCAACTCGTTTACAAATGATGCTGTCTATATTGTTTAATTCTAATATTCCTCCACTTCATGCCGTTGTGGGCGCCGCGATAGCTCAGTGTTTGGTAAATTGGACTACAAAGGACAGCAGGTCGAGTTCGATCCTCATCGATGGCTTTCGGGTTCACCCAACCTTAAATGGGTACCGGATTATTTTGTCTGGGAAAGTAAAGCGGCACGAGCGTAATACCGACCACATTAACCCAAAAATCATGTTCTGAAGGTCTATAAAAAATATGGTCACTAACACCATATTCCCTATACGCCACTTGGCGTGACGGGGTTCTTTACTTTTTTTTTTTTTTTTAACTTTATTTATGGTGTTGTCTTTGTTTGTTTCTTTGTTGTTAGGACCATCACCACTGCACACCAGACGAACCCATAGGTGAACCAATACCCCCCCCCCCCTCGAGAATCTTTAGAAAATCCGAGGAGAATCCTTGCCCACATACACGAAGTCTGCAGCACGGCCTGAGATCCACGTGTGTGGCTGTGTGTGTTATGAGGCATTCAATTTTTTTTTGTTTTCTCTTATTTTAATTCCAAAATTTTTAAAAATCTCGTTGTGTCACATTTATTATTCTTGTGACATTTATTTATTATCTTTCTAGAGTGTTGTGATTGTTAGGCTCATGCTTGAGTGAGGCGGAACAAGGATTGGGTTGTGTTGCTGTTGCTGTTGTTGTTACTGTTGCTGTTGCTGTTCCTGTTACTGTTGTTGTTGCTGTTGTTGTTACTGTTGTTGTTGCTGTTGTTGTTACTGTTGCTGTTACTGTTGTTGTTGCTGTTACTGTTGTTGTTGCTGTTGTTGTTACTGTTGCTGTTACTGTTACTGTTGTTGTTGCTGTTGTTGTTACTGTTGCTGTTACTGTTGTTGTTACTGTTGTTGTTACTGTTGCTGTTACTGTTGTTGTTACTGTTGCTGTTACTGTTGCTGTTACTGTTGCTGTTACTGTTGCTGTTGCTGTTGCTGTTACTGCTCCGTGAAGACTGGGGCCTCTTGTATTAATTACGCAGCATTATTAAAACAGGTTTAACAGCAGCGGGAGGCCCGGGTGGCCCGTCGCCCCGCACTCATGACCCAAGCCAGCCCCTCCCCATAAAAGAGTTCTGAGAGGCTAAAGGGCCGAAACACTTGCATGATGGGGTTCACTTTTAATGATCATATTCCTTACTTTAGTCAAACTCTGTTTATCATCATAAATGGATAAAGCATCGTGCTCCCAATTAGGAAATCTTTTCTGTCGAGGGTGGGGCATGAACACCCCCTGGCGAAGCTCAGGACAAGCGGCCCTTAATTTCCAGTCCATAAGTGTCCCCCCTTTCTCCCCCCCCCCCTCCCCCACCTCCCAAATCGACAGACGTAAATATATTTTGTTTGTTTTCTTTTAAAACAAAGATAGTACCATCATACCGTTTTCACTGACCACTTGAAATGTTTTACAGTAAATATAAAATAGATAAATATATATTGATTTGTTTAAAAGAAAAGTTAAAACTAAAGACTTACACAACGGGTCCATTCCTCCACCACCTGCAAGAGGGAAAAAAAATAAGGAATACTAACATATGCAATATCAAGCAATATAACAACAATAATGCAACAGTCATAACACTAATGGGTTACATGGAAAGATGACGGTCATTGTAGCAGTCCCCTTTAGAGAGTGGAGCTCATGTTTTATATATTATCAGTTATATATATCTTCATCATCATCAAGTACCGGGCCTGCTGGCGTAGGTGATCGTTTCTCTCCACAACTTTCAATCTCGACAGTTATTTATCATTTCTGTTGTTGACCTTCTGCCAAGCCATTCTCTTAAGCTGTCTGTAATTTTTTCTCTTTGCTTCCCTCTATCTCTTCGTCCCTCAATTTTCCCAGTTGTTACAATATATTCCAGCTGTTCTCTTCTCATTACATGGCCAAAATTGATGATTGTTTCTTCTTAATATTGGAAATTAGGTCTCTTTTTGCCTTGGCCTCTTTCAAAACGTTTTCATTACTCTTCTTTGCTGTTCATAGTACTCTCAGCATTCTTCTTTAAAACCACATTTCTACAGACTCCAGTGATTTTCTTGTCTGTTGTCCTATTGTCCTTGATTCACATCCATATGTTAAGAATAGCTCTTCATAACATTTAAGAACTCTTTTTCTTGTTTCTATTGTCAAAAATGGATTGCATATTATCTTCCTAATTTTTGGAAAGCTGCTTTTGCCTGAGCCATTCTGCATCTCACCTCTGTTGTACATCTTCCGTCTGAGGTTAACAAATTTCCCAAATATTTAAATTCATTTACCTGTTTTAATATTGTTCCACTTGTCTTTATTTTGCACTGAGGTGATGTCTTTTTCTTTGTTGTTAGCATTACTTCTGTCTTTCTGCTATTAATGTTGAGTCTTTCATTTTTGCTTTCTTTCACTATAATGTCTAACAATTCTTGTAACTCATTTTCACTCTTAGCGATTAAGACTGTATCATCAGCATACCAAGTATGATTTATATTATATTATAATATTTTATACTCTATATTTATAGGTAATAAATAAATCTCATAAGAATAATAAGTAGAATGGCAAACAATCGCATTCCTAAACAAATATTGTATGGCGAACTTAAGAACGTAAAGAGACCAAAGGGAAGACCAGTGATGAAATATAAGGATGTTTGCAGGGCTTCCTTGAGTGAATTTTCTATAAGTGAAAGGAACTGGGAAAATGTGGCTGCATCGTAGCACACGGAGAGCAAAAATACAAAATGGCACAGCAATTTTCGAGACACTGCTGATGTCAAATTCAGAAGAGAAAAGGCGGAAGAGAAAACAGACAAGGCCAGTACCGCAAATAGCCTTTCTCGTTCTGTGGATGGATCTGTCTGTCCAGGATTGGCAAATTCAGCCACGAGAGAAGATGTTCAATAAAGCAGCACCCAGTAAGAGACACTAATGCTTTACCAAACTACTGCCTTATCATGATTGCTTGATACCAACCATCTGTCAAGACGACAACGGCCATATATATATATATATAAATATATATATATATATATATATATATATATATATATATATATATATATATATCCGGTATATCACACTCCAAAGGAGTTACATGGTTTCTCATATTTGTTCTGTATGTAACTTAGGATTGGCTCAATGCCTACTTCTTCTCTTATAATATCATTTCTGATTCTGTCTTTTGTGGTTATTCTTAGCACTGTTCTCAGACATCTCATCTCTGTGGTGACGAGCTTTCTTTTGTATTTTGACGCAAGTAAATGACCATGTCACTAGTTCAAATGTGAATTAAGTAGGAAAAATATATTTCTTGTGGTGTCACACAACAGAACACCTGCCATGAATGAAACAATTGTAGGAATTAAATAAGTGAAATATCTTCATCTTCATATCTCTTCTTCTACCATTCAGCTCCCTGTGGAGCATAGGTCTTCAACAAACACTTTCCAAGTCGTTCTGTTTTTGCCATTCTTTTAAGATCATTCCATGTCTTCCCCATCATCATAATCTCTGCTTCTGTCTGTCTTCTCCGAGAATTATTTGGTCTTCCTCTTTGTCTTTTCCCCCGGGGATTCCAAAAAGGGTATGTTGTGTAATACTCTCAGTTGGCTTCCGCAGTGTGTGTCCTATCCAGCGTCATCGTCTTCGCTGTATCTCTTTATTCACTGTTATTTGACTGGTATATCTCCATAATTCTATGTTAGTGATTTTGTCCTGCCATTTCCATCCTTTTATTCTGCGTCAGCATCCATTAATGAAAGTCTGTATCTTCATAATTGTCAATTGTGTTGTTCTCCATGTTTCACAGCCATATAACAGGCCTGACTAAATAGTGGAGTTGAAAATTTTTATTTTTTGTATTTAACCTAATTTCTTTAGACTTGCATATGTTTCCCAGTGCAACAAAAGCTCCCAAAAGTGAAATTTACAATATTGAAACAAATTACATGGAGTAATTTCAGGTTTCTCGAACTTTCACTAAAATGCCACATTAAGTTTAAATCAAACAACCGTGAAAGATGTATTATTGACTATTTATCTTGTCTAGACTCAAAGTTACCGCACACATAATAAGGTTGTTGTTGTTATGTTGTTGCTGTAACAACAATATATGTTTCAACATATTGAGCAACATTCAAAGAAATATGATACATTAAGCAAACACAATAGACATTCACCGTAACTTGAAACCGTTAACAAAAAGAAATGTAAATCAATCATAAAGATATTATGGAAACAAAACGTAATCATTTAGGCCATGAATACAAAGAAATACTATTTTACCGCGAACAAGATATAAAATAATAACAATCAAAGCAATATACATGAAAACACGTTTTTTTCTTCATGCTACACGAGAAATACCGGAACTGTAGATCAAAAGCATGGAGCAATTTAGTAAAAAGTACAGCTTAAAAGATTACAGGGAACAATATTATATAAGCAAACATCAAAAGTGGTTATATCCCCTTTGCATTAATTCTTAAAACAGGGGATATTACCATTATTGAAGTGTGTACACATTTGTTGGGCACTCTAAGCCATAACACAGTGTTTCTCAATCTGTGTTTTACAGTGGCCCAGTTCTGACCTTCTTTTCTCCGTGAGGTTCCGCTGAACTTTCGTGTAAGATATAATTATATATACCAACATATATACTCTATGGGCAACTGGCAGATGGCAAAACGAATAGGGGGTGCCCAAAACTTCGATTTGTAGACGTGTGTAAACGTGACATGAAGACTCTGAACATAAACCATGTAGCCTGGGAAGAAATAGCTGCAGAACGCAATGTTTGGAAACACATTCTAAAGCAAACAAGAAGCAGACAGATTCATAGAAAAAGAGAATACATGGCGAAAGAAGAGAAATGATAACATTTCTGGAAAATTCATAGTCAACTATTACTGACGGAGGTAAATATTGCCAACTATGACTAACGGAGACTAGTATAGTCAACTATGACTAACGGAGACTACTAAATAAATCTTATATATGGGGCAAGATATTGTTCTCTTGTGTGTGGCTTTATTTTTTCGGCAATTATTTTGGATATTTCTTATGAAGATTAAACATCTCTCATTTAAATCGAAATAGATCAAATATTGAATACATACAATATTAAATACTATGCGAAATCGCAAGTACAGCTACCGCGAACATGTAATATAAACAAATAATGCTAGAATAAGTCAGAAGTTTCTCATTAATTGTATCATTCTAATATGTACATATCCGAACAAATATTGTTATTTTTCACCGCAGGTTGATCAATTATGGATTTTAATTCGTTTGGAGTGAAACCTGGGCCTTCCATAACCATCACCATAACTATAACAGTAACACTATATTTTTACTAGGCAAAGAAATTGAACGCAGCAACCACTAAAATAAAAACAAAATATTCGTTATTTAATGATCAGGGACAAACCTGTATTGATTCAAAGTTCGTCCACACATTTTGCATGTGACTAAAACTAACGTGATAAGGACGACTAACTTAGGCAGCGATCGAGTGTAGTGAGAGCTTTGAGAGAAAATTTAGGTAAGTCATCATCATCATCATGTGCCGTACCGGTTGGCGTTGGCTATCATATCCGTCCACAATCTTCTATCCACAGTGCATCTTATGAGTTCTGTGTTTTCCATGCCATGACACCAAGCTAGTGATTTGTCATGATTATTCCAGGCAATATAAGAAAGTAGTTTGTCATTCCTTTCCTTCTTGGCAGTGACTGTACTAGTCGGAGATCGCAACCATTGTCTCTATACATGAGATCCTCTGCCTGCCATCACGGAGTGGGGACCATAACCGGCACTACTTGTCGGCTGCTCCCACAACACCATCCACCACCTGCTCCAATGGCTTCACATAACCCTGATAGGGGGGCACAACGGGAGCTCCACCTTGCCCAGGGGTGTCCCGAAGACTAGCAGAGGAAAGGAGACGTCTTACTCCTCCTTTTGTAGGGCAGAACTCTACCCAGCTATCCTAGGTAAGTCAGAAAGAAAAAAACTAATGTTCTCGCAAAGGTTAAAGGCCATACGTTCATTGAGAACGATCATTTTTGAGGTCTGTCACATACTTGTGATCTGCGCTGGTCTTAGAGATGCCGCTAATGAAACAATATTTAAAAACAAAATAGGAATACGTGTCGAAGTTCGTAAGAAGAGAGCGTTGGAAATACATCGATCATGTGCTGAGAGTGAGTGGAGAAAGACTTCCCCGTCAGGCTTTCATGTGGAAACCATCTGGTAAAAGAAAATAAGTAGGACAAGAGAATCACTTCGCGGAACAATTACTGGTGAAAGCTCAACCGTGGGACACAGAAGCAACCAAGATTACAAGAACTAGCAGCAGACAGTCAATCATGGAGAACTATGACTTTTGCCCTTGTTCCGTCTTTGGTCTGAGTGTACTTCTACACCCCCTCCTCCTTCCACCTCCTCTCACACCTCCCAGAAATGTTATTTGACCCCCATGGTGGTCCATGCTACAAGTTGAGAATCACTGCTATAACGAACGTATGATGATGATGATGATGATGCGGTCGCCCGATGATTTGAGGTATTCTAGCGGATACGAACCGTAGACTTCCTCCTCGTCATCCGCCCTTAAAAGGACGTTAAGTGGACGTAGTTACGTTGTGTTGAAGTTTGCAGTGTAACACTGTGATATCTGCGCCTTTCGGCCCAACACATCCGACTTCAGCCGACATTTTTGAGTACCGGGTTTGTCTTCCCTCTTCGATCCCTGCTCGCTTGGCCAGACTAGACAGGTTAGTCTGTTTCTGGAGGCACCGCGGAGAGGTGTAGCAGGGTCTGGATGGTTCTGGTTCACCGATCCTGGCGCAAGCCATCAGTTATGAGTCACTGACGACTTCCAGCTCTGGTGCTGGGTGGGGCGCGCCTTCGCCTCCAGAACGAACGTATTATTCCGTTAGTAAAAAACTATATTTAGGACACATAGTACCATTGCTGGGGTGTGGGGGGGGGGGGTGAGGGGCGATAGAACCAGAGGGATAAAGGCCGCTTGGTCAAAGCAGTCGCCACGACGTGTGAGACTCAGGATTTTTATTTCACCCCCGATAGAAAATAATCCTTTCCTGTCTACCGCGGGCTTCGAACACCGAACGCCAGCGGAGCTGTGATTCTAGCCGCACGGCCACACGCACATCGTAATTTCACAAGATGGATAAAAATAAAAAAAGTACATAAATATATATATACAACATTTGTTAAATGAAACATAAACCTCTGTAACATGCCACGTGCAAGAAAAGACAACAACTATCATCATCTTACCACCTGTCCCACCTCCATTGCCACCCCCTCCGTTTAGACCGCTTTGTAATGCCATGAGAGCTGTTGAAGAGTTTACAGAAAAAAAACAACCTTTATGTCAAATTAATATCTAAATACCAATGAACCTACAATCTTATAACTAACGATTTCACATATACTTCCTACGTCCAACGTAGGTTCCTTCAACTTCTTCATTATTCCTTATTTGTCTTTCAGCATCATCATCATCATCGAGTGCCAACTCCGCAACAAAGGTTGGCTACCATTGAGCGCCGATCATTTTGCTCTGTCTCTTGTTTTGATAGTCCAGGTTGTCATAGGCTGCTTTGTCCATCTTTTGATGTTACTCGTCCATGTTAGTCTTGGTTTGCCTCTGCCTCTTTTACCTTGTATTTTCCCCTCCAGGATTACCTTTAGTAGGCTGTTGTGTCTTTTAACATGGCCCAAAAATCGCATTTGTCTTGTTTGAATTGTGCTTAGTAGTTCTCTTTTCATTTTTAGTTGTTTTAAAACGTCATTATTTGTTTTCTTTTCCATCCATCCAATTCTACCTATTCTTCTATATATCCACATTTCAAAGTCTTCAATTCTCTGTTATGTTTTTTTGTCTAATGTCCTTATTTCTGCACCATATAGGAATGTTGAGAAGATATAACATTTTCTTTCAGCATCTAGGGGAGATATAGTTTGTGGTGCTTTGGTCTTCAGTTGACCTCTGCTGCTGTTATGTTTCCTAGTGTTTCTAATATCCCATTAATCCAACTTTCTCGAGGCCGAGCCTTGTGTCTGTTGTTCTCAGGAAGAACCTGTCCACTCAACCTAGTTCTTAGATTATGTCGTTGCATTAATGTCTATAACAGCGGTTCTCAAATTCTCCTTCACCAGGGACCTCCACTAAATACGTTGTTGTGCCGTGGACCTTCAGGATTCATTCATTCTCTCTTTTCATTTAGCTACAAAATATGTTATGTATTATACTATTCTTCAAGCCTTTGCGGTGCCCTTGTGTCGGCCCCGCGGACCCCTTGTGACGGCCCCGCAGAATGTTCTATCTGTCACTTTTTCGTCATCATGTGCCAAACCGACTGGCGTAGGCGCTCATGTCCTTCCACAATCCTCTGTCCACAGTGCATCGTATCAATCCCGCTGTCGACTGTTTACCGTTCCCCAACGCATGTTTCTCCACAACTTTCGATCTCGGCAGTTATTTATCATTTCTCTTGTTGACCTTATGCCAAGCCATTCGCTCTAGCTGTCTGCCGTTCAATGTTCATCCAATGTTAAACGTCAACCGGATTTTTACTGACAAAGAAAAAGGCACTGCATAATACTGACCACACTACCCCAAAAATAATGCGCGGAGTGTCTTTAAAAAGATATATGGTACTAGCACCATGTTCCCTGTTCGTCACGTGGCGTGGCAGGGCTCTTTACTTTTCTTTCGTTTTCTTGGAAAGTTCAATAATTTTTTGCGAAATTCTCAGAAATAAAGAAATTATAGTTCATTTGCAAAATGTGGGGCAAAGTGCACTATGTCGGGCAACGTAAAACTTTGCGGAAACGTAAAATGTATGGGTCAATGTTTAAAACTACTTTTCAAGAAGCAACGAAACAAAAACAACACATGTGATTGCTGTCACTTACTCATCATATCCAGTGCAGCTGAAAAAAAAAAATAACATAGCAGATTGTAGCCAATTTGGTTAAGAAATAAAATAACATAGCAGATTGTAGCCAATTTGGTTAAAAAATAAAATAACATAGCAGATTGTAGCCAATTTGGTTAAGAAATAAAATAACATAGCAGATTGTAGCCAATTTGGTTAAGAAATAAAATAACATAGCAGATTGTAGTCAATTTGGTTAAGAAATAAAATAACATAGCAGATTGTAGCCAATTTGGTTAAGAAATAAAATAACATAGCAGATTGTAGCCAATTTGGTTAAGAAATAAAATAACATAGCAGATTGTAGCCAATTCGGTTAAGTAATAAAATAAACAAACATGAAAATAAACAAAGGTGTTCTAAAGGGAGATATTTGTTTACTGCGACATGTAAATATACATTATTTAAGAGTAAACATTTTTGGAAAGAAAAGTATAATTCACTCTACACGCGCTCCTTCCAATCATCCATTAATCTACTCATTCATTTAGCCATCCATCCACCTAACGATCGATCTGTGCATCTGCCCACCCATCCATGAGTCCATCAATGAACCTAATTATCCATCTGTCCATGCAAGCATCCACATATCCAGATATCTTCGTTTCAATCCAGCTATCATTTCATCTATCCAGCAATCAATCAATAAATCCACTCACCCACCTATTGATCCATGAATCCATTCGCCCGTCACTATCCATCCATCCATCAATCCATAAGTTCACAAATCGATCTATCATCCATTCATCTATTCGGCCATCAGTCCACCAATTCATAAGTCGTTCTATCCTACATACTTTCATCCACCTTCTTATATGTCCTTCCTTCATTCCTGCCATAACTGCCGACATCGAAAGTTGTGGAGAGACATGATCACCTACGCCAGCAGGCTTGGTACATGATGCTGATTTTATCTTCTCTCTCTCATTCTCTCTCTCCCTCTCCTTCTTTCTCTCTCTCCCTCCCTCTCTTTCTCTCTCCCTCTCCCTCCCTCTCTTTCTCTCCCTCCCTCTCTTTCCCTCTCCCTCTCCCTCCCTCACTTTCTTTCTCCCTCTCCCTTTCTCTCCCTCCCTCTCTTTCTCCCCCCTTTCTCTCTCCATCCCCAATCTATCTCCCTCCCTCCCTCTCCCTCCCTCTCTTTCTCTCTCCCTCTCTCGCCTTCTCTCTCACTCCCTCTCTCACTTTCCCTCTTCCTCTCTTTCTCTCTCTCTCTCCCTCCTCTCTTTTCCTCTCCCTATCTCTCCCTCCCTCTCTCCTTCTCTCGCTTCCTCCCTCCCACTCTCTCTCCCTCCCTCTCTCTCACTCCCCCATCTATCTCCCTCTCTCCCTCTCTTTCTCTCACCCTCTCCATCGCACTCTTTCTCTCACCCTCTCCCTCCCTCTCTCGCCTTCTCTCTCCTTCCCTCTCTTTCTCTCTCCATCTCCCTCCCTCTCTCTCTTTCCCTCACCCTTCCTCCCTCTCCCTCCCTCTCGCTTCCTCTCTTTCCCTCTCCATCTCTCCCTCTCTTTCTCTCTCCTCTCCATCCATCCCTGTCCCTCCCTCTCTTTTCCTCTCACTCCCTCTCTCTCTTTCTCTCTCCCTCTCCCTCCCTCTCTCTCCCTCTCCCTCTTTCTCTCTCTCCCTCCCTCTCTCTCTTTCTCTCCCTTTCCCCTCCCTCTCTTTCCCTCTCCCTTTCCCTCCCTCTCTTTCTCTCTGCCTCACTCTCCCTGTCTCTTTCCCTCCCTGTCCCACCCTCCCTCTCTCTCCCTACCTCTCCCTCCCTACCTCTCCCTCCCTCTCTCTCCCTCCCTCTCTCTCCCCTCTCCTTCTCCTTCCCTCCCTGTCCCTCCCTCTCTCTCTCTCTCCCTCACATGTTTTACTTTTACATTCTCATCAGCTCCATCACCTTCTTTACACAATGAAAAAAATGTAAAAAAAAAAAAAAAAACAGACTTCCTCACTATCATTCCTTGTATCTCACTCACTTTCCTTGACTGGAGCTCAACACACTCTTTCTCACACTATCTCAAACACACACAAAATAATCTCCACACCCCCCCCCCCCCCCAAAAAAAAAAAAAAAAAAAAAAAATCCCTTTCTTCATCACTCCATAAACAGCGACCTTTATGTCGGGGAATCTCACTTTCATCTTTTCTGAACGCCGCTGTACCCCCGCCTTTCTTTCTTCACGTCCTCTTGTACACGTTCGGGTGTCGAGGGACATACAAAGTTCCGGTTCTCGCCATTTTGACAGCTTCAATCATTATCATTTGATGTTACTGTACAGTTTCTTTGAAGCTGTCTATCTTACTCTTGCTCTTATCCCTTCTATTTTAATATATCTTTTCTATGGTAAGGAAAAGATCAAAAGATGCTATTTTGTATGGTAAAATAGAGTTGTTAAATGTTATATAGATCCAGTCTTAACATATGGATGCGAATCGTGGACAATAGGACAACAGACAAGAAAATCACTGGAGTCTGTAGAAATGTGGTTTTACAGAAGAATGTTGAGAATACATTGGACAGCTAAGAAGAGTAATGAAAATGTTCTGAAAGAAGTCAAAGCAAAAAGAGAGCTAATTTCTAATATTAGGAAGAAACAATCATCATTTTTTGGCCATGTAATGAGAATATAACAGCTGGAATATATTGTAACAATTGGAAAAATTGAGGGACGAAGAGATAGAGGGAAGCAAAGAGAAAAAATAACAGACAGCTTAAGAGAATGGCTTGGCAGAAGGTCAACAAAAGAAATGACAAATAGCTGCCGAGATCGAAAGTTGTGGAGAGACATGAACACCTACGCCAGCAGGCCCGGTACTTGATGACGATGATGAATCACATTTCTTCAGTTACTATTTAAGTTCTTCAATCATCTAATAAGGTGATCATTTACTCCGTAATGAGCCAATGTTTGCTGTAATACATGTTTTTCCATCTCACCGAAAGCTTTCTCTTGGTCTACAAACCTATGCAGATGCTACTCTTATGCACTAAGTTCTATTCAACCAGCCGCCTGTGTGCACATATTGTTGTTACATACTTATTGAATACAATATTATTTAACAATAATTATTAAAGAGGAAATAACTCCTCATTAACCTTGTTGAGCTTGTCAAAGGAATCAAGAAAACATAATTAACAACACTCGTTAATCAGTAAGTTAAATATATTTATATCTATTTACCTTTCGAGCCGTAGCCGGCCCATAGTGCATAGACCCAGATACTCTTTCTCGTATCTAATTTTTTTTATTCTAGCACTTTTCAATCCTTCTAAAGATATTTTATTAAATCTCACTATTCGTCTCTGTTCTGTGCAAGCAGAATCTCATTGAGGGAACCGATTCCTAAGTTATATATGAAAAATCATCATCATCGTGTGCCCTCTCCGCAACGAAGGTTGCTACCATGGATCGCCATTCTACTCTGTTTCTTGCTTTGATGGTGCAGGCTGATATAGATTGACTTGTCCATCTTTTGATGTTACTCGTCCATGTTAGTCTTGGTCTGCTTCTGCCTCTCTTGCCTTGTATTTTCCCTTTCAATATTACTTTTAGTAGGCTGTTGTGTCTTTTAACATGCCCCAAAAATGTCATTTGCCTTCTCTTAATTGTGTTCAGCTGTTCTCTTTTTATTTTCAGTTGTTTTAAAACTTCATTGTTTGTTATCTTTTGCTTCCATCCAATTCTACCTAATCTTCTATAAATCCACATTTCAAAGGCTTCAATTTTCTGTTCTGTTTTCTTGTCTAATGTCCATGTTTCTGCACCATACAGGAATATTGAGAAGATGTAACATTTTGCCATTCTTAGTTTCAGCCCTGCTGATATTTGTTTTGTTGTTAGTATATTTTTCATGGCATTACAATTACTTTTTGCCATACCTATTCTTTTGTTTATTTCAGTTTTGCATTTTCCATCATTGGTTATAGTCATTAGTTATATGAAAAATAATAATATAAAAAAGCAGAATATCTCTGCTTTAAGCTTGCTTGGCCTGTCAAAGGAATCGAGAAAACATAATTAACAATGCTCGTTAATCCGTAAGTTAAATACCAAAAAAATAAAAAATAAAAAAAACCTACGGTTACGGTTCGTTCCTGCTGTCCCATTTCGTGTTTGACCAGGCATCATCGCTGATAAAAAAAATGACAAGAAAGGTCTCACTTTGTTTGAAATTGCCACCCGCTAAATAAATAAACTAGAAACAAGTCAGAAATTCCAAACAATCTACATAAATCAGAATACACAAAGAACAAAGCACAAAGAAGTGTTATTAATGAAAACAATGATATCGCAATTAAGAATAATTGTAGGGTTCCGCGTCAAGTGATACATATTAATATTCTTCAACAGTTCGATAACCTTTATGAGACCAGTTAATCACGGCTCGATAAATGTGGTTCCAGACAGGTCAATAGAGTTTTTCTTATAAATCAATCATAGACCCACCCTCATTCAGTGTTCTTCTTATTATTAATCTCATAACCTGGGGACGTGAGGGTGCTACTGACATGTAAAAATGTAAAGAGCCCCCGTCCCGCCAAGTGGCGTATAGGGAATATGGTGTTAGTGACCATAAATTTTACAGACCTTCAGCACAGGATTTTTGGGGTAATGTGGTCGGTATTACAACCATACCACTTTACTTTCCTAGAAAAAAATCCGTACCCATTAAAGGCTAGGTGAACCGGAGCAGTCGGTTGGGGTCGAACCCTACAGGTTGTCCTTTGTAGTCCAATTCACTAACCACTCAGCTATCACGGCTCCCCCCACGGTTGTTACTGTATCTTAAAATCGCATCCTTCTTCTTTGATAGGTAAAATCCATGACGATTATACAAGTATGGTGTGGTTATTGTTAATAACTCTCAACTCTTAACAAATCTAAGGGGACACATTGTATCACATTGTAAGTGCTCGTATTCTTGCCCAATTGCATATTTTATTTTATTGTTTTTAATGAGTGCGCAGGCGCGCCTCACAGCACCAGAGCTGGAAGTTGTCAGCGACCCACAGCTGATGGTTTGCCCCAGGATGAGTGAACTAGAACCATCCAGACCCTGGTCCACCTCTCCGCGGTGCCTCTAGTAACAGACTAACCTGTCTAGTCTGGCCAACCGAGTAGGGATCGAAGAGGGCAGACAATCCGGTACTAAAAAATGTCGTGCTGAAGTCGGATGTGTTGGGCCGAAAGGCGCATAGATCACAGTTATACTGCAAACCACAACACAACGCAGACACACCCACGTCCTTTTAAGGGCGGCATGATGAAGAGGAATTCTATAGTCTACTAGAATACTCTAGAATACTTTAGTCATCGGGCGAACACAAGCAAGCAAATGAGTGCAGAAAATAACAATTAACAAAGTGATAGGTAAACATGGTATATGTAAATAACAATATGCTAGATTACTTTTCATTGCACTGGCCATCATTGCTCTCATCATCACTGAAAACGAAACAGAGACAGTAATTTATTATAAAAGAAATTAAACAGGTAATAAACAGGTAATAAGCAGGTAATAAACAGGTAATAAACAGGTAATAAACGTGAACATTATAATAAGGGACTCTGATTTAACTCTTTCAGTACGGAAGGTTTTTATCAATTTAGCGGTAGAGATTTCAGAGACAAAATTTGTCATGTTTTAAAATATTACTCTACATGTTTATATTTATCTAACACTTAACATATTATATATGACATTTTAGATAATTGAACAAGGAATTATATTTCACCAATACCAAGATGATACAAGACGTATAAAAAGAAAATGGTTTGATGACAGTTTACACTAATCAAATTGAGAGTGACGCACTGTGCGGCTAAACGTACATGGCAGAAATCGGAATGGCGCACGGTGAGTCGATACGTACGGAAAGGGTTAAGACAGGATATCAGTCACTCTCTTCTCTTTATATCTCTCGTTCGCTTTAGCCTGTCTCTCAATTTAATTTCTTGCTTTTTCTACAGCAGATATGTTTTAATTGTCTCTCACTTTAACCACCCTCTCATTTTATATTCTTACTTTTATCTTATTTTATCTGTCATCTCTCACTATACTTTCTCAAAATTTATATTTGCACCGTTTTCTTCCACTCTTTACTCTCTCTCTCTCCTTTTACATCTTCTCCTAACTTCTATTTTCGTTGTATTTTAACTCTTCCAGATTGTAATATTGTTTTCAACCCACATTCTTCATCTTCTTTTCTCTTTCTCACTGGTACCGAAAAGGTATCGTGGTAATATCATGTGTCGTTCTTGGCCTGCTCGAACTGTCTGAATTAGTGATTTTCCTTTGTTGTTACATGTCTCTGTCACTGCATCTATCCATCATCTTCTTCTGGGTCTTCCTCTTGGTCTTTTTCCATGCATTCTCGGGAAGAACGCCCTTGATGGTGATTGGTGAGGATTCATTCTGACCAGGTGGCCCAACCATTTAAGTTGTTGTTCTATATATTCTTGGCAGGGTTTTATTCCTACCATTTTTCTTATGGTTTCATTTGGTATTCTATCTCTTCTTGTGTTGTTTGTTACTTTTCTCAAGCATCGCATCTCACATGTATTGATCTTTCTTAAATGGGATTTAGAAAAGGTCCATGTTTAACATTCATAGCCCAAAGTTGGTATGAAAATGCTATTTATCATTTGTTGTTTAGCAAAAAATAGAAATGTTTGGATGTCTTAACAATGGTGAAAGCTGGTATGTGACAGCATTTGCTTTCTCACATTCAGAAGCTAGAATTTGCATATTACAGTTTCATTACAAATACAGTAACCTGCAACTGTTTCCAGTAATGTATTTAATTTATTGTAACCAACATCACTAAATAACAGAAAACAGCTATAATAAAATATAAGAAAGAGAACACTACACCTATTGATATAAAAAGAGGAGTAAGATAAGGATTCATCTTATCACCAAACTTGTTCAATATAAACACAGAACAAATCTTTGGAAACATCACAGAGATGCCAGGCTTAAACATTAATGGAAAGATAATCAATAACCTAAGATATGCTGATGATACTGTTCTACTAGTAGAAAATCCTAAAGATCTACAGCAATTACTTAATGAAATAAACATGGTAAGGAAATAATATGGATTAGATATGAATATCAAAAAGATTAAAACTATGAGCATAAACAAAGAAAATACTCAAAACCCATAAGTGGATATCAAAATTGAAGGAACAGACTTGGAGACAGTTCAGAACTACAACTACCTTGGACATACTATAACCAGTGATGGAAAATGTACAACTGAAATAAACAAAAGAATAGGAATGGCAAAAAGTAATTTTAATGTCATGAAGAACATACTAACATCAAAACAAATAACACCAGGGCTAAAACTAAGAATAGAAAAATGGTATATCCTCTCGATATTCATGAATGGTACAGAAACATGGACATTAGACAAGAAAACAGAACATAAAATTGAAGCCTTTTAAAAGTGGATTTGTAGAAGAATAGGTAGAATTGGATGGAAAGAAAAGAGAACTAATGATGTAGTTTTAAAACAACTAACAATGAAAAGAGAACTACTGAATACAATTAGAACAAGACAAATGAAATTTTTGGAGCATATTAAAAGACACAACAGCCTACTAAAAGTAATATTGGAAGTGAAAATACAGGGTGATAGAGGCAGACCAAGACTAACATGGTCGAACAACATCAAGTCAGCCTATGACAACCTGTACCATCAAGGCAAGAAACAGAGCGGAATAACGCTCCATGGTAGCCAACCTTCGACGCGGAAACGGCACTCGATGATGATGATGAACCCACATTTTCCACAATCATTTTGTTGCAAGCAGCCTTAAAATTCACATATTTCTCTTTCAAATTTGTTAAATAAGCAAGGACTTCCGGTCTATATGGCGGATAGGCGGCAGGATCCGTTGAGGCTTTGTCTAAAAAGTGTTCCTTGTTGCAGTTTCCTCGTATTCCTAATCCGGCTTGAAATGGAGGTATTGAGTTTAGCGCTCTGTGCATATTGCGAGATGTGTCTTTCATCCGGATCGTGTGTCGATGTTATAATTGCATACGATGAATGATGATACCGTATAGCAAAGGACAGTTCAGCTGCGTTCACTTACAGTACTGCTTGGCCTTATGGCTTATGGTGTGTGCTGTAGCTGCTATGATGGGGACTCTATCTATCTATTGTCCTATCGAGCAGAAGATGGCACATAGGGCAGAACTACAATCTCAAAAACAGAAACCCTGCGTGCCAAAATGGCACATATTGCAGAGATCACTGCTTCTAAAATTTATGTCTCTTGTTTCCATAACAATACTTTTCACAATGACAGCTTGTCAAGCCATCGATCAACATCCTTAGTCGCCTCTTACGACATGCCTGGAAGGTCACAGTGCCACTTTTCTTTACTTCCCACATAATGAGGCCCCGGTAACACACGGGAGATGATGGAGACTGCAGCTGCCTTTCTTTGTTTGGATCCTTCAATTAGATGTTATGTTAAATCGGATGATTCCACTGGCACGGGCGTTTGAACAATTTAGATTTTCACTCGTTTCGAGTGATACCAGGGGCCTTCGACTAAACATAACCACTAAATAAGCGAGCACAGCAGTAATACTATTTTAAGAACGGTAACTCTAAAGCAAAACTCTTACATACTTTCTTCCCTTTGCTCAACAACTTTCTCTGGTTCAAGTGGGGCCGCCGTTGCACCCCCTGCTCCTGCTCCGGGGCCCCCAAGTCGTGAACCCAAGGCTGCCATACCCATGGGTCCTCCAAAGATAGACATCGGGTTCATCGTTCCTAAAAGTTGAGCTAAGAAATAAAAATAGTAAAATTGTGATAGGTATTACTATTATGTTATATAACATTTGACATTGGCATTGAATTTGACTTTGACATTGACATTTGACACTAACATTGACATTGACATGAGAATACAAAAAAGCAAATGCTGTCACATACCAGCTTTCACCATTGCTAAGACATCCAAACATTTCTATGCCAGCTAAACAACAAATAATAAATAGCATTTTCACACCAACTTTGTGCTATGAAAGTCAAACATGGACCCTTTCTAAATCTCATTTAAAAAGATCAATACATGTGAGATGCGTTGCATGAGAAAAGTAACAAACAACACAAAAAGAGATAGAATACCAAATGAAACCATAAGAAAAATGGTAGGAATAAAACCCTGCCAAGAATATATAGAACAACAACAACTTAAATGGTTTGGCCACCTGGTCAGAATGAATCCTCACCAATCATCATCAAGGGCGTTCTTCTCGAGAATGCATGGAAAAAGACCAAGAGGAAGACCCAGAAGAAGATGGATAGATGCAGTGACATAGACATGTAACAACAAAGGAAAATCACTAATTCAGACAATTCGAGCAGCTCAAGAACGACAAATGATATAAACCACGACACCTTTTAGATATCAGTGAAAAGAGAAAAGAAGAAAATTACTATTAACTAACGTGAACATATTGGAAGGTAATGTCCTAGTTTAGGGGTATAAATTATTTCTGTTCGGAAGAGTAACATCCCCTTGAATTACATTGTACTTTAGTCAGTGGTTCTCTGATATATCATTAGAGGACCCGTATCCTAATTGTAGAGAAAGGAGAAACAACGGGAGAGTAACGGCATATGTTCTCTAACCAAAACCCTAAGCTAAACTCAAACTCTAATCCTAACCCAAACCCTACGTCCAACCCAAACCATAAGCCTAACCTTAACCCTAACTCTAAACCAAACCCTAAGCCTACCGTAACCAACTCTAAGCCAAACCCTACGTCTAACCGTAACCTTAACTCTAAGCCAAACCCTAAGTCTAACCGTAACCTTAACTCTAAGCCAAACCCTAAGTCTAACCGTAACCTTAACTCTAAGCCAAACCCTAAGTCTAACCGTAACCTTAACTCGAAGCCAAACCCTAAGTCTAACCGTAACCTTAACTCTAAGCCAAACCCTAAGCTAACCGTAACCTTAACTCTAAGCCAAACCCTAAGTCTAACCATAACCTTAACTCTAAGCCAAGCCCTAAGTCTAACCATAACCTTAACTCTAAGCCAAATCCTAAGCCTAACCATAACCTTAACTCTAAGCCAAACCCTAAGTCTAACCGTAACCTTAACTCTAAGCCAAACCCTAAGCCTAACGTAACCTTAACTCTAAGCCAAACCCTAAGCCTAATCGTAACCTTAACTCTAAGCCAAACCCTAAGCCTAAGCCCAACCCAAAAATAAAATAACTTGCGTGAGTCTACTAATCTATTAGTAATGAACATGGATACCATTCTTAGTATTTGAGAACCATTGTAGCTTTGTTGTAATAATAACTGAAGGGGCATAACTTTAATTTATATCCCTAAACTAGGACTTTACACATTCGAAAATTAGTTATACTAAACTTTAGTTTAATCAACATAACATTACATTCATAAGTGTTTGTTGATATTTTAGTAGTTTTGGTATATATATTTCAGTTCTAAAACAGAACATGAGTAACTGCTATATATGACCATTTTCTTTCTGTCAGACGGTCTAGTGGAGGCTATTGTGTATTTTTTGAGGTTTTGTTTTTTTGTCTAACAGCTCCTCTCGTGGCTAATTCTACCAATGTTTGGCAAACATACACGGCCACATAATGAACAAGTCAGCCCACTGATCCACAGGGTTTTGTATCTTTTTCATGAGTCTTTTCTCTTCTAAGTTTTGCCTTGCACAATTTCAAATGATGTTATACCATTCCTTATACATGCTTCCATGATGTGCGATCACTTGCCAGATGTTCCTAGTCATTTTCACAGATAGAGAAGTCATTCAGAGATGATTTACAGATATACTCTGCTATAGGACATTAATAAAGAGACGTTATACATTTTTTTTTAAAAATATGTGTTGTTATAAACGATTATTTTATATCAGAAAGCACTAAATTAGTCAAATTTCGAAATATTTATTAACATAAACATTACTACATTAAATATCAGTTGCATAAATACGAACTATTCTAGAATATCCCACTCTATATTTTTTAATATTTTTATATATGTTGTTTAGTGTTGTTCAAATACTTGGGCACAATAATAACATCAGATGGGAGATGCACCACAATAATAACATCAGATGGGAGATGCACCACAGAAATAACATCATATGCACCACAGAAATAAACAGCAGAATAGCTCAGGCCAAAATATCATTTCAGAAAATGAAATATATCTAATGCAACAAATCTATGTCAATAGAAATGAGAAAGAGAGTTCATCGGTGCTAAACCAATTCTGACCTATGGAAGTGAATCATGGACAGTAGACAAACAAATGAAAAGACGATTAGAGGCCACAGAGATGGGATTTCTCAGAAGAATGTTGAAAGTTCCATGGACAGCTAAAAAGACAAATGAGGAAGTTCTCAGGGAGGCCAACACAAAAAGGGAGCTATTAAAAAACATCAGAAAGAAACAATCAACATTTTTCGGGCACATCATGATAAGAGGAAAGTTGGAATACTTGGTTACAACTGGCAAAATAAAAGGAAAGAGAGATCACGGACGACAAAGAGAGAAAATACTGATAGCTTGGTGTCATGACATGGAAAACGGTCACAACAGAACTGATACGATGCACTGTAGATAGAAGATTGTGGAAGGACATGATCGCCTACGCCAACCGGTATGGCACATGATGATGGTGATGTTCAGTGACCCAATTTTGAGACTCTCCAATAAAGTACCAATCTCAAGAATAATTCGAGTGAAGTCCCCTCATGACGTCTTCATTAATATGCTAGCTTGCTTGCGTTCGCCCGATGACTAAAGTATTCTAGAGTTCTAGTAGACTATAGAATTCCTCTTCGTCATCCGCCCTTAAAAATTAAGTGGGTGTGTCTGCATTGTGTTGTGGTTTGCAGTATAACTGTTATATTTGCGCCCTTCGACCCAATATATCCGACTTCAGCATGACATTTTTGAGTACCGGGTTGTCTTCCTCTTCGATCCCTACTCGCTTGGCCAGACTAGACAGGTTAGTCTGTTACTAGAGGAACCGCGGAGAGGTGGAGCGGTGTCTGGATGGTTCTGGTTCACCGATCCTAGCGCAAGCCATCAGCTGTGGGTCGCTGACAACTTCCAGCTCTCGTGCTGTGAGGCGAGCCTTCTCCTCCCTTCATTAATACACGTAGCAACATTATTACTATGGCGTCAACTAAATTACTATAGTTCGTTCAGAAATACGTGCCCACAGAATTGATTAATTATCTCGAAAACTGTTTAATGAATTTGAATATTTTTTTTTTACGAAATTTTATTTTTTCACCGACCTTATGCCTACTTTTTTTTTCCATACTGTCATGCATTTAAGAAAAAATCGCTCTTTCTTTAAGGTATAAAAAATATGATTTTCTTGGTTGTCCTAATCTTTAAGAGTTTACAATACCCATATTTGTTGTAATCAACATTGTCATTTAAAAGAGCAAAATGTCCGTGTTTATCCACACAATCTTAGCACTTGCTCGCACTTACTGAACGTGATTTCGAAAGACGCGCCACTTTTGTCATTTCCGATTTCTTATTTAATAGGTTCAGAGGCGTACTTACAAAATATTTACTATTCATGTATATTCCTTTGCATGTGATAATTTGTAAGCTTTTGTGAAGTGTCCACTTGATTTTTTAAATCACGAAGAATTTAAAGTGGGAATTCATCACTTCGCAAAAGCTAACTGTGGTATTGTACATATTGAGTTCTTATGATGACATTTTTTTTACCAAAGGGAAGAAATGAATAAAATAAGTTATTCTATCTCTATGACGAAGATAGAAAATCAAATGAATGAATGAATGAAAAATTGTGACCCTCTTCAATGTGATACGGATATGTCTTTAACTTGCATTGTTAGAAAATTAGAGTAATTTACAGTAAAATCTAATGTTTAGAGCACACTGATTCGTAATTTTCTAAAATTATATAACAAAAATCCCCGTGCGCTGCCGGGGCCCGATAGGGGAGTAAAGAATAGCGGCGCTGTACCCTACCAGGCATGTTCGTAAGAGGCGAGAAAGGAGGGTTGGGCATGGGACTGGCTATCCCATACTGTAAAAAAAAATAAGCCGAAAAAACTTCACAAACATAGACAAGTCAAAGAAAGAAAAAGTTAATCCGATAAAGGGATGGAAATGGCAGGACAAAGTCACTAACGTGGAATTATGGAAATGTACCGGTCAAATACCAGTGGATAAAGAGATACAGCGAAGACGATGGCGATGGATAGGACACACACTACGGAAGCCAACTGAGAGTATTACACAACAGGCCCTTTTTTGGAATCCCTAGGGGAAAAGACAAAGAGGAAGACCAAGGAATTCTTGGAGAAGACAGATAGAAGCAGAGATGAAAATCATGGGGAAGACATGGAATGATCTTAAAAGATTTGCAAAAAACAGAACGACTTGGAAAGTGTTTGTTGAAGACCTATGCTCCACTGGGAGTTAAAAGGTAGAAGAAGAAGAAGATATAACAAAAAAAAAACGATGCGTGCAACATTCAGACTACCTGTGTACTTAAATGTTATAAAATCTCAATGTCGGTGAAAAAATAAGATTTCATGAAAAAGAATTACAGAAATTCATTAAAAAATGTCTGAGATAATTGATCAACTCTGTGGGTAGGAATTTCTGAACAAGCTACACCAATGATACACAATTTGTAATAAGGGGATAACTACGTCATCGGCGGGCGGCAAACACTCTTGTCACAACAGAGATAAGATGTCTGAGAAAAGCGCTTGGGGTAAACAGAAAAGATAGAATCAGACATTTTCTTTTAAGTTTACGTCCGCCAGCTCTTACATCTGATGAAGTCCCTAAGGACTAAGAGCTGAATTTTGCGTGATAATCCGTTTTTCCCTGGCAGCCGTGTGCAGAGGAGTTCCTCGCCGCACAGGCAGATAACTCAGACTTCGGAGGTGCTCATATTTTTCCGTCGATGAGTAATTGACGTTTCAAGCCTAGCCATGCAGCTGAGACCAGGGGTGGTTGCCGTAGAGAGAAGTCCCAACTGGTGCAGCCGGGATTTGAACCCACAACCTCTCTGTCTCGAGGCCGGCGTCTTGCCTCGAGACCAATCATGCACCCAGAATCAGAAATGATATTATAGGAGAAAGAGCTGGAATTCAGGTAATTCTACATACATCATTAACATCACATCATGAAGTACCATGCCTGCTGGTGTAGGTGATCATGTCTCTCCACAACTTTCGATCTCGACAGTTATTTATGATCGTTGTTGACCTGCTAAACCATTCTCTTAAGCTGTCTGCTATTTGTTTCTCTTTTCTTCCTTCTATCTCTTCATCCTTCAATTTTTCCAGTTGTTACAATATATTCCAGCTGTTCCCTTTTCATTACATGGCCAAAAAAATGATGATTGTTTCTTCCTAAAATTTGAAATTAGCTCTCTCTTTGCTTTGGCCGCTCTCATTACGTTTTCATTACTCTTCTTAGCTGTCCAAGATATTCTCAACATTTTTCTGATTTACATTCTTCTATGCTACCTGTTGTAATATTTTTTCACTGTTCTTTGTTGTGCAATCCAGTGATGTATTTTTGTTGTTGTTGCTGCTTGGATTATGTTTTGTTTTTGACATTTTTAGCTACATAGATAAACAACAAATAAACAGGTTTGCCCACCTAGAAAGAATGTCACAAGGTTCCTTACCATTAAAAGCATATATTAAAATAGAAGAGGGCAGAAAATTAAGAGGCAGACCCATAGTTACATAGTAGGACAGACTACATCAAAGAAGCACTACAAAAACAACAATTGGCAATGAGTGAACCGCCAAAAGGGCGAGAACCAGAACTTTGTTTCTCATGCAACACCCGAACGGATACTAAAGGAAGTGATGAAAGAAAAGAGGAAATGCAGAACTAAATTATTACCCCAAAAATCATGTGCTGAAGGTCTGTAAAATTTATGGTCACTAACACCATATTCCCCATACACCACTTGGCGTGACGGGGGTACTTTACTTTTTTTTTTTTCATTTTTTTTACAGAACAAAATTATTACTTTGAGATTAAAGCAAGTAACCGTGCACTGCACGTATAGTTCTCAGATGTCCACGTAAGTACATTCCCCAGTAAGGAGCACGCCCGTTACATACCAGGGACGGCATTGACGATGGCTTGAGCTCAAAAGCACGAATTGCATAGCAACGGCGAAGTCACATATTTGACAATAAAAACATCTGATCTTTATAAAAATTGTAAGCTGCGATAACTCAGTGGTTAGTGAACTGGACTACAAAGGACAATAGGCAGGGTTCGATCCCAACCGACTGCATCCGGTTCACCCAGCCTTTAATGGGGACCAGATTTTTTTCTGGGACAGTAAAGTGGCACGGGCGTCATACCGACCACATTACCCCAAAAATCATGTGCCGAAGGTCTGTAAAATGTATGGTCACTAACACCATATTCCCTAAACGCCACTTGGCGTGACGGGGGTACTTCACTTTTATTTGTATATACAAATTTTCTAATGTTGGAAAACACTAATGAAAACAGAAACAGCAATTAATGGAATTTGGGCAAGTTCCTAGTTAACCGGTTTAGTTAATTATGTTGCATTGTTGTCTTGTTCCTAACCATAAGTGTATATCTCTTTAGTAGACATCTTTGTCGCCATGTTACATGGGTTTCGGGGGGTGGGGGGTGGGGGAGGAAGGAATGAAGGAAGGATGGCAGGTAGGATGGAAAGTAGATAAGGAGGAAGGATGGGGAATGGAAAGAATGATGGAAGCAGAGATGGGACGAAGAACGTACGTAGGAAGAAAGGTAGCTAGGGAGGAATGGAGGAAGGAGGAATGGAGGAAAGAAGAGGAGAAGGGTAGGAAGGTGGGGAGGAATGGAGAAGGAAGGAAGGAAGGAAGGTAGCAGGAAGGAATGCAAGCAGGTAGGCAGGAAGGAAGGAAAGGAGGAAGGGAGGGAGGGAGAGAAGGAGAGAGGGAGGGTGCAGGCAGGCAGGAAGGATGGTAGGAAGGAAGGAAGGTAGGAAGGTAGGAAGGAAGGTAATGATGAATAATAGAGCTTGGGTAAAATAATAGAAAGAAAAATGGAAATAATACAGGAACATAGGAAGGAAGATAGGTGTGTAGGGAGGAATGGAGGAAGACGAAAGGAGAAAAAGATCGTTTCTATTAATTAATTGAATTATTCATTTTATGCAAAGATGATCATTTGGTGAGAATTCGTCAATGACTGGACGAAAGATCAAATTTGTCGTGAAACCATCGGGAAAACCCAAAGCTACAACGACAACGTTGAGGAATGATGACAACAACCAACTTACATATGTCCCTAGGAGCTGCTGCAGAGTTCGATGACCCTAACCCCATGGATGCCAAGGTCATCAGGTCCTGTGGTCCTAAGTATAGGAACATTCATAAACTGTTACTTAATATTCTACTGTGCCGTTTTAACATGACGATAAGATTTAGTTACTTAACGCTTAGTTGTAAAATACCATGTATATATATATATATATATATATATATATATATTTTAAGATCCATAAGGGGCATGCCTGGAATAACAATTGAAGGTCATAATATAAATAATCTAAGGTATGATAATGACACAGTTTTAATCGCTAAGAGTAAAAATGAGTTACAAGAAATTTTGGACATTATAGTGAAAGAAAGCAAAAATAAAGGACTTAGCCTTAATAGCAAAAAGACACAAGTACTGGTAACAAAGAAAAAGACATCACCTCAGTACAAAATAAAGGCAAGTGGAACAATATTGAAACAGGTAAATGAATTTAAATATTTGGGAACTTTGTTAACCTCATACGGAAGGTGTACAAAAGAGGTGAGATGCAGAATGGCTCAGGCAAAAGCAGCTTTCCAAAAAATGAGGAAGATACTATGTAATCCATTTTTTACAATAGAAACAAGACACAGAGTTCTGAAATGTTATGTAGAGCCAGTCTTAACATATGGATGTGAATCATGGACAATAGGACAACAGACAAGAAAATCACTGGAGACTAGAAAAATTAGTTTTACAGAAGAATGTTGAGAATACCATGGACAGCTAAAAAGAGTAATGAAAATGTTCTGAAAGATGTCAAAGCAAAAAGAGAGCTAATTTCCAATATTAGGAAGAAACAATCATAATTTTTTGGCCATGTAATGAGAAGAGAACAACTGGAACATATTGTAACAACTGGAAAAATTGAGGGACGAAGAGAAAGAGGGACGCAAATAGAAAAAAATACCAGACAGCTTAAGAGAATGGCTTGGCAGAAGGTCAACAACAGAAATGATAAATAGCTGTCGAATCGAAAGTTGTGGAGAGACATGATCACCTATTCCAGCAGCCCCGGTACTTGATGATAATGAGATATATATATATATATATATATATATATATATATATATATATATGTATTGTAGCCTCTGTCAGTCGTATTGACTATGGATCTTGCAGCGTCCCTAGGAAATGTTATTTTTTCATTCCTTTCGCCGTGTATTCTCTTTTTCTATGAGCATGTCTACTTCTTGTTTGAGTTGGAGCTTTAGAGTGTGTTTCCAAAGATTGCGGTCTGCAGCTATCTCTTTCCAGGCCTCGTGTTATGGTTAGAGTCTTCTTGTCGCGTTAACACATGTCTATGATTCAAATTTTTCATTCTTTTGCCATCTTCGAGTTGTCCATAAAGTATATATATATATCATCATCATCATCAAGTACCGAGCCTGCTGGCGTAGGTGATCATGTCTCTCCACAACTTTCGATCACGACAGTTATTTATCATTTCTGTTGTTGACCTTCTTCCAAGCCATTCTCTTAAGCTGTCTGGTATTTTTTCTCTTTGCTTCCCTCTATCTCTTCGTCCTTCAATTTTCCCAGTTGTTACAAAATATTCCAGTTGTTCTCTTCTCATTACATGGCCACAAAATGATGTTTGTCTCTTCCTAATATTGGAATTTTGGTCTCTTTTTGCTTTGACCTCTCTCAGAACGTTCTCGTTACTCTTCTTAGCTGTCCATGGTATTCTCAACATCTGTAAAACCACATTTCTACAGACTTCAGTGATTTTCTTGTCTGTTATCCTATTGTCCGTGATTCACATCCATATGTTAAGACTGGCTCTACATAACATTTAAGAACATTTTTCTTGTTTATATTTTCAAAAATGAATTGCATAGTATCTACCTCATTTTTTGGAAAGCTGCTTTTGCCTGAGCCATTATAAATATATATATATATATATATATATATATATATATATATATATATACTCACACACTCAGAATATAAACCATGCTGACTGTGACGAAGCAGGTGCAGACTGTGACGAAGCAGGTGCAGACTGTGACGAAGCAGGTGCAGACTGACGAAGCAGGTGCAGACTGTAACGAAGCAGGTGCAGACTGCAATCTTTGCAAACACACTCGGAAGCTCCAAGTCAAACAAGAAGCAGACAGATACATAGAAGAAAAAAGAGAATACACCAGAAAGAAAAGAAAATAAACATTTCCAAGGGACACTGCAAAGTCTATATATACTGTTTCTTCTTGATTTCTGTTTCCGCCTGTTTCTTCTTGATTTCTGTTTCTGCCTGTTTCTTCTTCATTTCTGTTTCCGCCTGTTTCTTCTTCATTTCTGTTTCCGCCTGTTTCTTCTTCATCTATGTTTCCCCCCTGTTTCTTCTTCATCTATGTTTCCCCCCTGTTTCTTCTTCATTTCTGTTTCCGCCTGTTTCTTTTTCATCTATGTTTCCCCCCTGTTTCTTCTTCATTTCTGTTTCCGCCTGTTTCTTCTTCATCTATGTTTCCCTCCTGTTTCTTCTTCATTTCTGTTTCCGCCTGTTTCTTTTTCATCTATGTTTCCCCCCTGTTTCTTCTTCATTTCTGTTTCCGCCTGTTTCTTCTTCATCTATGTTTCCCTCCTGTTTCTTCTTCATTTCTGTTTCCGCCTGTTTCTTCTTCATCTCTGTTTCCGCCTGTTTCTTCTTCATCTATGTTTCCCCCCTGTTTCTTCTTCATCTCTGTTTCCGCCTGTTTCTTCTTCGTCTCTGTTTCCCCCTGTTTCTTCTTCATCTCTGTTTCCGCCTGTTTCTTCTTCATTCCTGCTTCCCCCCTGTTTCTTCTTCATCTCTGTTTCCGCCTGTTTCTTCTTCATCTCTGTTTCCCCCCTGTTGCTTCTTCATCTCTGTTTCCCCACTGTTGCTTCTTCATCTCTGTTTCCCCCCTGTTGCTTCTTCATCTCTGTTTCCCCCCTGTTGCTTCTTCATCTCTGTTTCCCCCCTGTTGCTTCTTCATCTCTGTTTCCCCCCTGTTGCTTCTTCATCTCTGTTTCCCCCGTTGCTTCTTCATCTCTGTTTCCCCCCTGTTGCTTCTTCATCTCTGTTTCCGCCTGTTTCTTCTTCATCTCTGTTTCCGCCTGTTTCTTCTTCATCTCTGTTTCCGCCTGTTTCTTCTTCATCTCTGTTTCCCCTGTTTCTTCTTCACATATATAAATAAAATAAATACATTGTATTGTAATTACAAATAACTATAAATAGTTCATGCTGGCGGAAAATAAAATAGGAAAACATTCCAAGTGGCGTGACGTTTCCAACTTAGTTGGGTATATTTTCTGATTTTATTTTCTGCGTGCAGGCCATCGCTATAGTTGGTAGTGTGCTGGATTGTGTAGTCGTAAAACAAGGAGCAATAACACACAAACAAGAACGAACAGTTAAACAACAAGTACGGATTATGCCACTTACTAATTCCGGCAGCACTTGACAGCCCATCTGTGAAAATGATGACGTTACAAGTCACGTGTAATTACAAAGAGGAAATCTAATTATAGAAAAACCATCATCATCATGTGCCTTGCTATGTTGACGATCATCTATATACATAATAACAAGTTATTTCATTCCTTTAGGGACATTAGTTATTCAAAAACATATGGCTATATCATGGCAGAGAATTATATCACAATAGACATACAAAAAGTTTGAAGAGCCTTCGTTGCACTAGGAAACATGGAAATCCAAAGAAATTAGATTAAATACACACACACACAAAATTTCAATTCCAATGTTAAATTAATCCTATTGTATGGTTGTGAAACATGGAGAACAACAGAAATGACAATCGAGAAGATACAGACATTCATTAAAGGAAGCTTACGCATAATAAAAGTATGGAAATGGCAGGGCAAAATTACTAACATAGAATTATGGGAAAGCGCCAGTCAAATATCAGTGGACAAAGGGTTACAGTGAAGATGATGGCGCTGGATAGGGCACACACTCACGAAGCTAAATGACATGCCGTTTTTGGAATCCCCAGGAAAAGAGACAAAGAGGAAGACCAAATTATTTTTGGAGAAGACAGATGGAAGCAGAGGTGAAGATGGTAAGTAAGACATGGGATTATCTTAAAAGAATGGCTATAAACAAAACGGTTTGGAAAATGTTTGTTGAAGACCTATGCTCCACAGGGAGCTGAATGGTAGACGAAGGTGAATAAAAAGATGTCATGTATCATTATATTTATGTTATCTCATCATCATCATCATCATCATCATCATCATCATCATCGAGTGCCTTCTGCGCATCGAAGGTTGGCTACCACGGAGCGCCATTTCGTTCTGTCTCTTGCTTTGATGGTGCAGGTTGTCATAGGCTGATTTGTCCATCTTTTGATGTTACTCGCCCATGTTAGTCTTGGTCTGCCTATTTTACATTTTCGCTTCCAAGAATACGTTTAGGTAGGCCGCTCTTTCTTTTAACATGCCCCAAAAATCTAATTTGTCTTGTTCTAGGACACACACTACGGAAGTCAACTCAGAGTATTACACAACAGGCCCTTTTTGGAATCCGCAGGGGAAAAGACAAAGAAAGAAGACCAAGGAATTCTTGGAGAAGACAGATAGAAGCAGAGATGAAGATGATGGGGAAGACATGGAATGATCTTAAAAGAATGGCAAAAGACAGAACGACTTGGAAAGTGTTTGTTGAAGACCTATGCTCCACTGGGAGCTAAAAGGTAGAAAAAGAATTGTCTTTAGTAGTTCTCTCTTCTTTTTTCGTTGTTTTTATACTTCATCGTTTGTTTTCCTTTCTTTCCGTCCAATTCAATCTATTCTTCTATATATCCACATTTCAAGGGCTTCAATTTTCTGTTCTGTTTTCTTGTCTAATGTCCATGTTTTTTCATCATACAGAAATGTTGAGAAGATATCATTATCATTGAGTGCAGTCTCCGCATCGAAGGTTGGCTACCATGGAGCGTCATTCCACTCTGTCTCTTGCTTTGATGGTGCAGATTGTCATAGATTGACTTGTCCATCTTTTGATGTTACTCGTCCATGTTAGTCTTGGTCTGCCTCTGCCTCTTTTACCTTGTATTTTCTCCTCCAGGATTAATTTTAGTAGACTGTTGTGTCTTTTAACGTGGCTAAAAAATCGCATTTGTCTTGTTTGAATTGTGTTTAGTAGTTCTCTTTTCATTGTTAGTTGTTTTAAGACTTCATCATTTGTTTTCTTTTATTTCCATCCAATTCTACCTATTCTTCTATATATCCACATTTCAAGATAGAGATGATATAACATTTTGCTATTCTTAGTTTTAGCCCTGCAGTTATTTGCCTTGATGTTTGTATATTTTTCATGGCAGTAAAATTACCTGTATATATTTTCAAAAATGCACTTCATATTTTAATGTTTTTGTCCATTTCTCTGACATTTCCAGAGTACCATCAAAACAAGCCTCATTATGTGGGAAGTAAAGAATAGTGACACAGTGACCTTCCAGGC
Organism: Megaustenia siamemsis; assembly: GCA_032433765.1. Lineage (NCBI taxonomy): Eukaryota > Metazoa > Mollusca > Gastropoda > Stylommatophora > Ariophantidae > Megaustenia > Megaustenia siamemsis. The sequence goes on from JAVIAB010000126.1 coordinate 62,570,705, forward strand.
ATGTCGTAAGAGGCGACTAAGGAGGTTGATCGATGGCTTGACAAACTGTTATAGTAAAAAGTATTGTTATGGAAACAGCGCCATAGATTTTAGAAGCAGTGATCTCTGCAATATGTGCCACTTTGCCATGCAAGGTTTCTGTTTTTGAGATTGTAGTTCTGCCCTATGTGCCGTCTTCATCTCGAAAGGACTATAGATAGATAAGAACAAGACATTATGATTTCTTATAGAATGATTTTTCGGGCACATCATGAGAAGAGGAAAGTTGAAATACTTGGTTACAAAAGGCAAAGAGAGAGATCACGGATGACAAAGATAGAAATTACTAGATAGCTTGGTGTCATGGCAGGGAAAACAGTCAACAACAGAATTGATATGATGCAATGTAGATAGAAGATTGTGGAAGAACATGAGCGCCTACGCCAACCGGTATGGCACATGATGATGATGATAGAATAATACCAACAATAAAAGGGATAATTTGTGTAATAAGTACTTTTTAAATACCTTCCTCTTCTTCCTCTTTCCTTTCTCATTTGCCTTTCAGCGTCGATGGGAGATATAACTTGTTATGTTTTGCCCTTCTGTTGTCTTCTGCTACTATGTTTCCTAGTGTCTTTAATATTTCATCAATCCATCTTTTTTGTGAATAACACTTGCGACTGGTACTGTCGCAACGTCAATTAAAGGCTCTTTGTGTTTTGACCTTTCTATCTTACCACATGGTCAAACCATTTTATCCTTTATGTCTTTTTAATTCTATGGCGGTAATAATTCCTAGTTTTTTCCCCTCAGTTCTTCGTTTCCGATCTTATCTCTCAGCCATTTTTTTTGGGTCATTCGTCTAACACATTTCATCTCTGTAGAGGTTATTTTTCTTATTGTTCTTGCATCTAGGGTCCAGGTCTGGCACTGGTAGCACAACGTTGGGATGAAGATTATATTGTATAGTGCTCGTTTTGCCTCCAGAGTTATTTCCTTGTTGGACAATAGTGGTGATAACTGTATAGCAATAGTGGGGTCTTAGCACGTTGCAGTAGTCGTTACAGGTAATAAATAATAGGCGAGATAGTACATTATGAATACAAAGCGAAATAAACTGTAAACTTACTTGGAAGCAGATTCTGTATATGGCTTGGTAGTTCTAGAAGAAAGATTGTACAAACATTAAGTAGTTAGATTACTTTAGACTTATGTCATACTTATTTCTTTAAGTAACAAGGTTTCTATTTTATCTACTTCTTCTTCTTCTATCCTTCTATTGCCGTTGGCGTCGAGGGGAGATACAATATGCGATTCTTTCCTTTTCTGCTGGCCTCTTCTGGTGTTATCACTCCTAGTGACTCTAGTATTCCATTTATCCATCTCTTTCTCGGTCTTCCTCTTAATCTGGCATTTTCGTAGCATTTGTTTATGGCTCTTTGAGTCATTGTTAGTTCTTTTTGTCTTGTTATGTGGCTGAACCAATTTATCTGTTGTTTCTTTACGTATTCGATGACTGGTTCAGTTTCGAGTTTCTTCCTCAGGTCGGTGTTTCTTACTCTGTCCCTTAAGCTGTTTCCTGTCATTCTATTTTATAAATTATAAAACATTCACAGGAAACACAGCATCGTTTTCTTCAAATACTTTTTTTAAAGTCAATATTTGCTGTTAGTAAAATCATCACTACGGCACACCGGACGAATCCATAGGTGCTCCGATATCTCTCTCGACAATCTCGAGAAAATAGGAAAAAGAACATAGCCATGTGCACGAACTCCGAAGCATGGCCTGGTATCGACGGTGTGAGTAGGTTTGTGCTGTCAGTTTTTCCGATCAGCGGCTAAATTGTATGGCCTATATTTCACGTTTATATCCGTCAAAGGGAGTTTTTTTATCGTGCGCATGTGCACATGGGAAGTCCTGTGTGTTATCCGGGAGAGCCAGGCATCTGATGTCCCTACCTAAGAGATCATGAGAGGGTAACGTCACTAAAAAACAGCGGATTAATTTTTCCTACTTTGAAAAAGATGTGTCAGACGAATGACAGGAAACAGTCTGAGAGATAAGATCAGAAATGAAGAACTGAGAAAAAGGCTAAGAATAGCCCCCGCCATAGAATATATAAGGAAACAACAGATGAAATGGTTTGACCACGTGACAAGGCAGAAAGATCAAAACACAACACAATGAGCCTTCAACAAACGTGGTGAAAACACCAGACCCAAGTGTCGACCACGAAAAAGATGGGTCGATGGAATATTTGAAGTACCAGGAAACATAACAGCAGCAGAGGCGACATCTTATCTACAGGCTAACATCTTATCTACGGGCAAACAACTTGTCTACAGGCCAACATCTTATCTACAGGCAAAAATCTTATCTACAGGCAAACATCTTATCTACAGGCAAACATCTTATCTACAGGCAAACAAACATCTTACCTATAGGCCAACATCTTGTCTACAGGCCAACATCTTATCTACAGGCAAACATCTTATCTACAGGCCAACATCTTATCTACAGGCCAACATCTTATCTACAGGCCAACATCTTATCTACAGGCCAACATCTTGTCTACAGGCCAACATCTTGTCTACAGGCCAACATCTTATCTACAGGCCAACATCTTGTCTACAGGCCAACATCTTATCTACAGGCCAACATCTTGTCTACAGGCCAACATCTTGTCTACAGGCCAACATCTTGTCTACAGGCCAACATCTTATCTACAGGCCAACATCTTGTCTACAGGCCAACATCTTGTCTACAGGCCAACATCTTATCTACAGGCCAACATCTTGTCTACAGGCCAACATCTTGTCTACAGGCCAACATCTTGTCTACAGGCCAACATCTTGTCTACAGGCCAACATCTTGTCTACAGGCCAACATCTTGTCTACAGGCCAACATCTTGTCTACAGGCCAACATCTTGTCTACAGGCCAACATCTTGTCTACAGGCCAACATCTTATCTACAGGCCAACATCTTGTCTACAGGCCAACATCTTATCTACAGGCCAACATCTTGTCTACAGGCCAACATCTTGTCTACAGGCCAACATCTTATCTACAGGCCAACATCTTGTCTACAGGCCAACATCTTATCTACAGGCCAACATCTTATCTACAGGCCAACATCTTGTCTACAGGCCAACATCTTGTCTACAGGCCAACATCTTGTCTACAGGCAAACATCTTGTCTACAGGCCAACATCTTGTCTACAGGCAAACATCTTATCTACAGGCCAACATCTTGTCTACAGGCCAACATCTTGTCTACAGGCCAACATCTTATCTAAAGGCCAACATCTTGTCTACAGGCCAACATCTTGTCTACAGGCCAACATCTTGTCTACAGGCCAACATCTTATCTACAGGCCAACATCTTGTCTACAGGCCAACATCTTGTCTACAGGCCAACATCTTGTCTACAGGCCAACATCTTGTCTACAGGCCGACATCTTGTCTACAGGCAAACATCTTATCTACAGGCCAACATCTTGTCTACAGGCCAACATCTTGTCTACAGGCCAACATCTTGTCTACAGGCCAACATCTTGTCTACAGGCAAACATCTTATCTACAGGCCAACATCTTATCTACAGGCCAACATCTTATCTACAGGCCAACATCTTGTCTACAGGCCAACATCTTATCTACAGGCCAACATCTTATCTACAGGCCAACATCTTGTCTACAGGCCAACATCTTGTCTACAGGCCAACATCTTGTCTACAGGCAAACATCTTATCTACAGGCCAACATCTTATCTACAGGCCAACATCTTATCTACAGGCCAACATCTTATCTACAGGCCAACATCTTATCTACAGGCCAACATCTTATCTACAGGCCAACATCTTATCTACAGGCCAACATCTTATCTACAGGCCAACATCTTGTCTACAGGCCAACATCTTGTCTACAGGCCAACATCTTGTCTACAGGCCAACATCTTGTCTACAGGCCAACATCTTATCTACAGGCCAACATCTTGTCTACAGGCCAACATCTTGTCTACAGGCCAACATCTTATCTACAGGCCAACATCTTGTCTACAGGCAAACATCTTATCTACAGGCCAACATCTTGTCTACAGGCAAACATCTTATCTACAGGCCAACATCTTGTCTACAGGCAAACATCTTATCTACAGGCCAACATCTTATCTACAGGCAAACATCTTATCTACAGGCCAACATCTTATCTACAGGCAAACATCTTATCTACAGGCCAACATCTTATCTACAGGCAAACATCTTATCTACAGACAAACATCTTGTCTACAGGCCAACATCTTGTCTACAGGCAAACATCTTATCTACAGGTCAACATCTTGTCTACAGGCCAACATCTTGTCTACAGGCCAACATCTTGTCTACAGGCAAACATCTTATCTACAGGCCAACATCTTATCTACAGGCAAACATCTTATCTACAGGCAAACATCTTATCTACAGGCCAATATCTTATCTACAGGCCAACATCTTGTCTACAGGCCAACATCTTGTCTACAGGCAAACATCTTGTCTACAGGCCAACATCTTGTCTACAGGCAAACATCTTATCTACAGGCCAACATCTTGTCTACAGGCAAACATCTTATCTACAGGCCAACATCTTGTCTACAGGCAAACATCTTATCTACAGGCCAACATCTTATCTACAGGCCAACATCTTGTCTACAGGCCAACATCTTATCTACAGGCCAACATCTTGTCTACAGGCCAACATCTTATCTACAGGCCAACATCTTGTCTACAGGCCAACATCTTGTCTACAGGCCAACATCTTATCTACAGGCAAACATCTTGTCTACAGGCCAACATCTTATCTACAGGCAAACATCTTATCTACAGGCCAACATCTTATCTACAGGCCAACATCTTATCTACAGGCCAACATCTTATCTACAGGCCACCCAGCTCCCCCCCCCCCTTTTTATACTAATGATATGCTCTATACATGTTCTACTTTCTAATAGTAAATAGTTATTATGCACTACACATGTTTTACCTTCTAATGAAATAACATTATGCACTGTAAATGTTATATCTTCTAATAGAATAACATTCATCGGTTGGCTACCATGGAGCGCCATTCCGCTCTGTCTCTTGCTTTGATGGTACAGGTTGTCATAGGCTGGTTTGTCCATCTTTTGATGTTACTCGTCCATGTTAGTCTTGGTCTGCCTCTGCCTCTTTTACCTTGTATTTTCATTCCGAGATTACTTTTAGTAGGCTGTTGTGTCTTTTAACATGGCCCAAAAAATCACATGTGTCTTGTTTGAATTGTGTTTAGTAGTTCTATTTTCATTTTTAGTTGTTTTAAGACTTCATCGTTTGTTTTCTTTTCCTTCCATCCAATTCTATATATTCACATTTAATTCTCTGTATACTGTTTTCTTGTCTAATGTCCATGTTTCTGCACCATATAGGAATGTTGAGAAGACATAACTAACAATCATCATCATCATCATGTGCCTTACCGGTTGGCGTAGGTGATCATGTCCCTCCACAATCTTCTATCTACAGTGCATCGTATCGGTTCTGTTGTTGACTGTTTTCCATGCCATGACACCAAGCTATCCAGTATTTTCTCTCTTTGTCGTCCGCGATCTCTTTTTCCTTTTATTTTGCCAGTTGTAACCAAGTATTCCAACTTTCCTCTTCTCATGATGTGCCCGAAAAATGTTGATTGCTTCTTTCTGATGTTTTTTAACAGCTCCCTTTTTGTGTTGGCCTCCTTGAGAACTTCCTCATTTGTCTTTTTATCTGTCCAGGGAACTTTCAACATTCTTCTGAGAAATCCCATCTCTGTGGCCTCCAATCGTCTTTTCATTTGTTTGTCTACTGTCCATGATTCGCTTCCATAGGTCAGAATTGGTTCTATATAGCACCGATGAACTCTCTTTCTCATTTTTATTGACATAGATTTGTTGCATAAGATATTTTTCATTTTCTGAAATGCTATTTTGGCCTGAGCTATTCTGCTTTTTATTTCTATGGTGCATCTCCCATCTGATGTTATTATTGTTCCCAAGTATTTCAAACGTTGCACTTGTTTCAGATGTGTCTTGTTTATTTTTATGCTGCATGATGGTGATGATTGTTTCTTCGATATAACCATTACTTCAGTTTTCTTGCTATTCAGACTGAGTCCTTTCTTGTTGCTTTCTTTTACTATTATGTCTATCATTTCTTGTAGTTCATTCTCTGTCTCTGCTATTAAGACTGTGTCATCCACATATCGTAAATTATTTATGTTGTAACCGGTGACTTCAATTCTTTTTTTGTCTACCATTGATCTCATAATATAACTAACATTAGGCACATAGAGTAACATTAAGCACTGTAAAAGGTATACCTTATAATGAAATAACATTACGCACCGTAAAACGTATACCTTATAATGAAATAACATTATGCAGTGTAAAACGTATACCTTATAATGAAATAACATTATGCAGTGTAAAACGTATACCTTATAATGAAATAACTTTATGCACCGTAAAACGTATACCTTATAATGAAATAACATTATGCACCGTAAAACGTACACCTTATAATGAAATAACATTATGCAGCGTAAAACGTATACCTTATAATGAAATAACATTATTCATTACAAATGTACTTGCATCAAATGGAATTATATAATGCACTACAAATGTACTACCCTACGAGGAACTCACACTCACAAGTATTTCCTTGTAGAGGAATCAAAATTGTGATCCATGAGTGGTGATCAGTTACATTAAAGATACGATGTACACGAACTATTGGCAGCTTAATGATTGTGTTCATGTTTGGTCGACATAGAGAGGGTGTCATATTTTAGTGTTGTGCCAACAGACGGATAATGATAATTTGATGATGTATTAGAGCCAATCGAATGATGATTAATTAATTGCGGAAAGATGATATTTTGTTGTAATGGTAAGGTTCGGAGAAATAATGATGTATGGTGTCTTTTATCATAAGTAAATTTGATGACTGAAATAATGATGTATGGTGTCTTTTATCATAAGTAAGTTTGATGACTGAAATAATGATGTATGGTGTCTTTTATCATAAGTAAATTTGATGACTGAAATAATGATGTATGGTGTCTTTTATCTTAAGTAAATTTGATGACTGAAATAATGATGTATGGTGTCTTTTATCATAAGTAAATTTGATGACTGAAATAATGATGTATGGTGTCTTTTATCATAAGTAAATTTGATGACTGAAATAATGATGTATGGTGTCTTTTATCATAAGTAAATTTGATGACTGAAATAATGATGTATGGTGTCTTTTATCATAAGTAAATTTGATGACTGAAATAATGATGTATGGTGTCTTTTATCATAAGTAAATTTGATGACTGAAATGGATGTTGTAATAATGTTGTATTGAGATGTGATAATGGATGTTGTAATAATGTTGTGTTGAGATGTGATAATGAATGACGTAATAATGTTGTATTGAGATGTGATAATGAATGTTGTAATAATGTTGTATTGAGATGTGATAATGAATGACGTAATAATGTTGTATTGAGATGTGATAATGAATGTTGTAATAATGTTGTATTGAGATGTGATAATGAATGATGTAATAATTTTATATTGAGATGTGATAATGAATGACGTAATAATGTTGTATTGAGATGTGATAATGAATGACGTAATAATGTTGTATTGAGATGTGATAATGAATGACGTAATAATGTTGTATTGAGATGTGATAATGAATGACGTAATAATGTTGTATTGAGATGTGATAATGAATGTTGTAATAATGTTGTATGAATTGATGATGATGTCATGAATACATGTGAAGATGTTATTCTGATATCTAGAGCAATAATGATGACTGAGACCATGATGATTGGTGCCTGGTGTACATATCATGTTTGAAGTCACAGTGACAATTTAAATATGATGTGTGAAGTCACAGTGACAATTTAAATATGATGTTTGAAGTCACAGTGACAATTTAAATATCATGTTTGAAGTCACAGTGACAATTTAAATACCATGTTTGAAGTCACAGTGACAATTTAAATATGATGTGTGAAGTCACAGTGACAATTTAAATATGATGTGTGAAGTCGCAGTGACAATTTAAATATGATGTTTGAAGTCACAGTGACAATTTAAATATGATGTGTGAAGTCACAGTGACAATTTAAATATGATGTGTGAAGTCACAGTGACAAGTTAAATATGATGTGTGAAGTCACAGTGACAACTTAAATATGATGTGTGAAGTCACAGTGACAAGTTAAATATGATGTGTGAAGTCACAGTGACAACTTAAATATGATGTGTGAAGTCACAGTGACAAGTTCAATATGATGTCTGAAGTCACAGTTACAATTTAAATATGATGTGTGAAGTCACAGTGACAACTTAAATATGATGTGTGAAGTCACAGTGACAATTTAAATATGATGTTTGAAGTCACAGTGACAATTTAAATATGATGTGTGAAGTCACAGTGACAACTTAAATATGATGTTTGAAGTCACAGTGACAATTTAAATATGATGTTTGAAGTCACAGTGACAACTTAAATATGATGTGTGAAGTCACAGTGACAACTTAAATATGATGTTTGAAGTCACAGTGACAATTTAAATATGATGTGTGAAGTCACAGTGACAACTTAAATATGATGTGTGAAGTCACAGTGACAACTTAAATATGATGTTTGAAGTCACAGTGACAACTTAAATATGATGTGTGAAGTCACAGTGACCAGTTAAATATGATGTCTGAAGTCACAGTGACAACAACTTAAATATGATGTGTGAAGTCACAGTGACAAGTTAAATATGATGTCTGAAGTCACAGTGACAACAACTTAAATATGATGTCTGAAGTCACAGTGACAACAACTTAAATATGATGTGTGAAGTCACAGTGACAACAACTTAAATATGATGTGTGAAGTCACAGTGACAACAACTTAAATATGATGTGTGAAGTCACAGTGACAACTTAAATATGATGTGTGAAGTCACAGTGACAACTTAAATATGATGTGTGAAGTCACAGTGACAACAACTTAAATATGATGTGTGAAGTCACAGTGACAACAACTTAAATATGATGTGTGAAGTCACAGTGACAACTTAAATATGATGTGTGAAGTCACAGTGACAACAACTTAAATATGATGTGTGAAGTCACAGTGACAACTTAAATATGATGTGTGAAGTCACAGTGACAACAACTTAAATATGATGTGTGAAGTCACAGTGACAACAACTTAAATGTGATGTGTGAAGTCACAGTGACAACAACTTAAATGTGATGTGTGAAGTCACAGTGACAACAACTTAAATGTGATGTGTGAAGTCACAGTGACAACAACTTAAATATGATGTGTGAAGTCACAGTGACAACAACTTAAATGTGATGTGTGAAGTCACAGTGACAACAACTTAATTGTGATGTGTGAAGCCATTATATTGTTGTAACTGATAATTATTTCTAGACTAATTATAACTTACGGAATCCTGCTGGCTTTTTGACAGCTGGTTTAGGTGTTGTTGTGGTGGTAGTTGTTGTTTGTACGGACGGTGGTGCTGAAGAATAGAAACAATAAATATATGAATGGTTGTTGTTGTTGTTGTAGTTGCTGTTGTGGTGGTAGTTGTTCTTGTTGTAAGGACGGTAGTGCTAAAGAACAGAAACAATAAATATAAGAATGGTTGTTGTTGTGGTGGTAGTTGTTGTTTGTACGGACGGTGGTGCTGAAGAATAGAAACAATAAATATATGAATGGTTGTTGTTGTTGTTTGTAGTTGCTGTTGTGGTGGTAGTTGTTCTTGTTTGTAAGGACGGTAGTGCTAAAGAACAGAAACAATAAATATATGAATGGTTGTTGTTGTGTTGGTAGTTGTTGTTGTTTGTACGGACGGTGGTGCTGAAGAACAGAAGCAATAAATATATGAATGGTTGTTGTTACTGACGTCTTTGTTTACAAATGGTGTAGATGGTACTTTCAAAACTACGATATAGAGATATCTGTAAATCATCTCTGAATGACTTCTCCATCTATGAAAATGAATGGGAACATCTGGCAAGTGATCGCACATCATGGAGAGCATGTATAAGGAATGGTATAACATCATTTGAGATTGTGCTAAGGCAAAACTTAGAAGAGAAAAGACTTATGAAAAAGGATGGAAAACCCTGTGGATCAGTGGGGCTGACTTGTTCATTCTGTGACCGCGCGTGTTTGTCAAACATTGGTAGAATTAGACACAAGAGAAGCTTTTCAACAAAAATAAAACCTCAAAATATACACAATAGCCCCTACTATATAAACCGTCTGACAGGAAGAAAAGGACCATAGTGGATGGTACTTGTGTGAGCATGGGGTGTATTCACTATTCTCAAGGATGTCCACGTTCTATTATTTCCTCGTGCATTCATGTGTATTATTTTTTCTGGCATATACGAAATGCGTTTAATCTTCTCTATTGCATTGCATAAGTTGTCCATGATTCGCTGCCATATAAAGGATTCTGATGATGCAGGCGTTGCACACTGTGATACTTTTTTTTAGTTTTCGGTTTGCTGTTTTGTCAAACACGCAGAGAAAGGCGGTGTGAAGGCGATATCAGCTTCACCAATGGGTGCGTTAATTGATGTATCTAAATATAGTTAGTCGGTGATGATGAACGTCAGGTTGCTGCACGACATCAGGTTTGTAGTTGATAAAAATGGCAGGTGCTGATTCGACGTCCTGACCGAGTATGTTCGTTTTGTGTAAACATATTGTGATCCCGAAGTCTCTAAATGCATCAATTAATATACAAAAAGTAATGAGCCCCCGTTATGCCAAGTGGCGTATAGGGAATATGGTGTTAGTGACCATACATTTTACAGACCTTCAGCACATGATTTTTGGGGTAATGTGGTCGGTATTACGCCCGTGCCGCTTTACTTTCCCAGAAAAAATCCGGTACCCATTTAAGGTGAACCGGAAGCCGTCGATTGGGATCGAACCCTACCTCTTGTCCTTTGTAGTCCAGTTCACTAACCACTGAGCTATCGCGGCTCAAAATTGATATACATATTACTAATATACACATCTATTGTAATACAGATTCTAATATTTCCAATTACATTAGATACACATTACATTAGATACACATTACATTAGATACATATTACATTAACTTATGAAGGTTAAGCAAATTGTGCCCATTGTTACAACATGTTTAACTCTCTCCGTACGTTTCGCCGCACAGTGCCGCACTCTCAATTTGATTAGTGTGAACCGTCATCAAACCATATTCTTTTTCCATGTCTTGTATCATCTTGGTATTGGTGAAATCTCATTCCTTGTTCAATTATCTAAAAATTCAAAATATAATATGTTATATGTTAAATAAGGGAGCCGCGATAGCTCAGTGGTTAGTGAACTGGACTACAACGGACAAGGAGTAGGGTTCGATCCCAACAGACGGCTTCCGGGTTCACCCAGCCTTAAATGGTTACCGGATTTTTTCTGGGAAAGTAAAGCAGCACGGGCGTAATACCGATCACATTACCTCAAAAATCATGTGCTGAAGTTCTGTAAAATATAGGGTTACTAACACCATATTTCCCTATACGTCACTTGGCGTGACGGGGGTACTTTACTTTTTTATATGTTAAATAAAAATAAATGTGTAGATTGATTCTTGAAACCATGATACATCTTGTCTTTGAAATCTCTTCCGTTGCATCGATAAAAAGATCTTTCCGTAATGAAAGAGCTAATGTACTTGTTTGAAACCTCGAATGCACGTCATAAAATACGAATAGCACGATGTAAATCTGACTTACTAAAATGCGGGAACATATGTGCAAACATGGCTGCCATCGGATTGTTGGGAAAATTTGCTAAATTTGGAACAGGAAGTGCCGCCGCAGCTGAAAATTCAAAGTAACAGAATGTAACGAATGATTGCATACATCTGCCAAATACATGAATAAACATGGAAAGTGTTAAATTAAACGTTAAATATATTCATTGATTCATTGAGCTTATAGAGCCTTACATCAGCGAATCTGAAATGAGATTCCGAGAAAAAAAAGGGGATCTCATCATCATCAAGTGCCATACCAGTTGGCGTAGGCGATCATGTCCTTCCACAATTTTATGCCCACAGTACACTGTATCATTTCTGTTGTTGACTGTTACTGTTCCACGACATCAAGATGTCTAGTTTATTCTATTTTTGTCGTCCGCGATTTCTCTTTCTTACTATTTGGCCAGTTGTAACCAATTTGGTAATTCGCATTGTGTGCACGATCAATGTTGATTGTTTTTTTCTGATGTTTTTTAGGAGCTCCTTTTCTGTATTGCCTCTTTGAGAATGTCTTCGTTGGTCTTTCTAGCTGTCCAGGGAACTTCCAAAGTTCTCCTGAGAAATCCCATCTCTGTGGCCTCTAATCGTCTTTTCATTTGTTTGTCTACTGTCCATCGTAAGGGATCAACTGACACCCTAAAACAGCTTGGAGAGACTAGTATTCAATCACTCCCTTTGCCTAGTATCCAATCACGCGTTTTGTCTAGTATCCATTCACTCCCTTTGTCTATTATCCAATCACTCCCTTTGTCTAGTATTCAATCACTCCCTTTGTCTGGTATTCAATCACTCCCGTTGCCAAGTATCCAATCACTCCCTTTGTCTAGTACCCGATCACTCCCCTTGCCAAGTATCCAATCGCTCACTTTGTCTAGTATCTAATCACTCCCTTTGTCTGGTATTCAATCATTCCCCTTGCCAAGTATCCAATCACTCACGTTGTCTAGTATCTAATCACTCCGTTTGTATAGTATCCAATCACTCCCCTTGCCAAGTATCCAATCACTCACTTTGTCTAGTACCCAATCACTCCCCTTGCCAAATATCAAATCACTCACTTTGTCTAGTATCCAATCACTCCCCTTGCCAAGTGTCCAATCATTCACTTTGTCTAGTACCCAATCACTCCCCTTGCCAAATATCAAATCACGCACGTTGTCTAGTATCTAATCACTCCGTATGTCTAGTACCCAATCACTCCCCTTGCCAAGTATCCAATCACCCCCTTTGCCTTATATCCAATCACTCCCTTTGCTTTATATCCAATGACTCCCTTTGCTTTTAACCATTGACTCCCTTTGTCTAGTATACAATCACTCCCTTTGCTTTATATCCAATGACTCTCTATGTCTAGTATCCAATAACTCTCTTTACCAAGTATCCAATTACTCCTTTTCTTATATCCATTGATTCCCTTTGCGTAGTATCCAATCACCCCCTTTGCCTTATATCCATTGATTCCCTTGCCATATATCCAACCACTCTCTTTGCCTTATATCCATTGATTCCCTTGCCATATATCCAATCACTCCCTTTGCCTTATATCCATTGATTCCCTTGCCATATATCCAATCACTCCCTTTGCCTTATATCCATTGATTCCCTTGCCATATATCCAATCACTCCCTTTGCCTTATATCCATTGATTCCCTTGTCATATATCCAATCATCCCCTTTGCCTTATATCAATTGATTCAATTTGCCATATATCCAATAACTCCCTTTGCCATATATCCAATAACTCCCTTTGCCTTATATCCAATCACTCCCTTTGCCTTATATCCAATCACTCCCTTTGCCTTATATCCAATCATCCCCTTTGCCTTATATCCAATCACCCCCTTTGCCTTATATCCAATCACCCCCTTCGACTTATATCCAATCACCCCCTTTGCCTTATATCCAATCACGCCCTTTGCCTTATATCTAATCACCCCCTTTGCCTTATATCCAATCACCCCCTTTGCCTTATATCCAATCACCTCCTTTGCCTTATATCTAATCACCCCCTTTTCCTTATATCCAATCACCCCCTTTGCCTTATATCCAATCACCTCCTTTGCCTTATATCTAATCACCCCCTTTTCCTTATATCCAATCACCTCCTTTGCCTTATATCCAATGACTCCCTTGGCCTTATATCCATTGATTCCCTTTGCCTTATATCCAATCAATCCCTTTGCCTTATATCCAATCACCCCCTTGGCCTTATATCCAATGACTCCCTTGGCCTTATATTCATTGATTCCCTTTACCTTATATCCAATCAATCCCTTTGCCTTATATCCAATCACCGCCTTGGCCTTATATCCAATCACCCCCTTGGCCTTATATCCATTGATTCCCTTTGCCTTATATCCAACCACCCCCTTTGCCTAATATCCAACCACCCCCTTTGCTTTATATCCAATCACCCCCTTTGCCTTATATCCAATCACCCCCTTTGCCTTATATCCAATCACTCCCTTTGCCTTATATCCAATCACCCCCTTGGCCTTATATCCATTGACCCCCTTTGCCTTATATCCAACACACCCTTTGCCTTATATCCAATCACCCCCTTTGCCTTATATCCAATCACCCCCTTTGCCTTATATCCAATGATTCCCTTTGCGTAGTATCCAATCACCCCCTTTGCCTTATATCCAATCACCCCCTTTGCCTTATATCCAATCACCCCCTTTGCCTTATATCCAATGATTCCCTGTGCGTAGTATCCAATCACCCCCTTTGCCTTATATCCAATCACCCCCTTTGCCTTATATCCAATCACCCCCTTTGCCTTATATCCAATGATTCCCTTTGCGTAGTATCCAATCACCCCCTTTGCCTTATATCCAATGATTCCCTTTGCGTAGTAATCAATCACCCCCTTTGCCTTATATCCAATCACCCCCTTTGCCTTATATCCAATGATTCCCTGTGCGTAGTATTCAATCACTTGCTTTCACATTATCTTGTATCTGTAACATGAAAATCCGCCGTTATTTTTTCAAGTTCCTTAATAACAAACATTTGATCTACTGACCTGAGCCCATGGTTTGTAAGTTTGGGAGTCCCTGAAAAGCTTGAACACCTGCAAACGATTCATAAATAGTGACTGCATATCCGGACAATAATTAGTTACAATTCTATGTTATTCCGTTCTATTCTATTTTATTCTGTGCTATTCTATCTTATTATGTCTTATTCTATCTTTGTGTGTTACATTCTATTTTATTCTGTTATATTGTATTCTTTTCTGTTCTATTCCATTTTTATTTTGTTCTATTCCATTATTTAGTTTATTTCTATGTAAAAGAAACGGATGACAGGAGAAATATTAGAACTAATGGACAAAAGACGAAAACATAAGAAAGAAGAACGGACATACAAAATATTGCACAAAGAGATCCAGAACAAATGCAAAGATGCAAAGGAAGGATGGTTTAAGCAGAAATGTGAATTAATGGAAAAAAAACAACAAAAGAAAGACTCAAAATGTATGCACAATCAATTAAATGAATTAACAGGAAGAAAAGAAGTCAAAGTTTCAGGATGTGTGAAATCATAGGAAGGAAATATATTAATGGGACAGTAGAAGATAATGGAAAGATGGACATAATATATCAGTCAACGCTATGATGATGAAAGACCAGAGCTAAACAATTCAAACAAAGACACAGGACCATCAATAATGCAGAGTGAAGTGGAGGACGCAATTCAACACATGAAAAGAGGCAAAGCTCCAGATCCCGACAATATAACAATCGAAGAGATAAATGCATTAGGAGAGCTGTGAGTACAGGTCATAACAAAATTGCTCAATGACATATATAACACTGGACACATACCCGAAGACCTACTAAAATCTATCTTTGTAGCCATACCGAAGAAGTCAGGAGCCACTGATTGTGAAGACCATCGCACTATTAGTCTCATGAGCCATATGACGAAAATATTACTAAGAATCATCATGAGACGTGTAAGGAACAAAATGAAACCAGAAATAAGTGAGGAACAATGTGAATTTGTGGAAGGAAAGGGCACCAATAATGCAATATACATATTAAGAACATTGATAGAAAGATAAATAGAGTAATGAAAGATCAATATATGTGCTTTATAGACTACACGAAAGCATTTGACAAAGTAAAGTATGTGGAAATAATCAACATGCTGGAGAAATTAAACATTGATGGCAAGGATCTGTGAATCATAAAAAAACATGTGCTGGGAACAAACAGCAGTAATACTAATTAACAACCAAACAGGACAGTTCAAATTTATTAAACAAAGATCAGACAAGGCTGTGTTCTGTCGCCGGATCTGTTTTCACTTTACAGCGAATATATTATGAGATCAATAGCAGACAAAAAAGGAATTGAAGTCAACGGTCACAAACATAAATAATTTGCGATATGCGGATGACACAGTCTTAATAGCAGAGACAGAGAATGAACTACAAGAAATGATAGACATAATAGTAGAAGAAAGCAACAAAAATGGTCTCAGTCTGAATAGTAAGAAAACAGAAGTAATGATCATATTAAAGAAACAATCATCACCATCATGCAGAATAAAAATAAACAAGACAAATCTGAAACAAGTGCAACGTTTGAAATACTTGGGCACAGTGATAACATCAGATGGAAGATGGACCACAGAAATAAAAAGCAGAATAGCCCAGGGAAAATTAACATTTCAGAAAATGAGAAATATCTTATGCAACAAATCAATGTCAATAGAATTGAGAAAGCGCATTCATCATTGCTATATAGAACCAAATCTGACCTATGGAAGCGAATCACGGACAGTTGACAAACAAATAAAAAGACGATTAGAGGCCACAGAGATGGAATTTCTCAGAAGAATGTTGAAAGTTCCCTGGACAGCTAAAAAGACCAATGAGGAAGTTCTCAGAGGCCAACACAAAAATGGAGTTGCTAAAAAAACATCAGAAAGAAGCAATCAACATTTTTCGGGCACATCACGAGAAGAGGAAAGTTGGAATACTTGGTTACAACTGGCAAAATAAAAGGAAAGAGAGATTGCGGACGACAAAGAGAGAAAATACTGGATAGCTTGGTGTCATGGCATGGAAAACAGTCCAAAACAGAACTGATACGATGCACTGCAGATAGAAGATTGTGGATGGACATGGTCGCCTACGCCATCCAGTATGGCACATGATGATATTTCTATTTTATTTTATCCATGTAATACGTTTTAAAGCACTGTTGAATTCGTCACATCAATTCACATCACGTCACAGAATCGTCACAAGCGCATAGATAACTTACATTGAAAGAGTCGATTTGTTATAGATTAAGCTAATGAAAGCATGGGAGCAGGTAACTTAGTCGTTACCCATTCTTTCATAGACAATAGCAGTAACATATTGTAGCCACCATCAGTAGTTAGGGCATAAATTTAAAGTATGGAAAATTCCAGCCAGAAAAACAAGTTAAGGGAATAAAAGTTTATAGTGGGTAGTGGACACACAGAAAGTGGGGAGAAAGGTAAGGTACAATTATACTGGAGATAATAATTTAATGGAAATCACCACGCAGGTTGTTTTGGAAATGGAGATAAAATAAGCGCATGACAATAAGCGCATGACAATAAGCGCATGACAATAAGCGCATGATTTGACTGCTTGACTTTACTGTCCGGTAAACAACTACCAGGACAGGTCAGGTCATGAAGATGATGGTCACAAATAGTTTGTTTTGACAAATTTTAGACTGAAGTCATGGAACGGTCAAGTCTTGGACATAAGTTGAACTTTGAAGTCACAGTTCTGAGATGGAAATTTGGCGGTGGAATCGTTGTAGTGAGAATTGATTGGCAAAAAGGATCGCAAGTTGTCACTTTGCGACGGTTTGATTGGCTGAAGATATGTCACACAAAGTGTGAGGTTGGAGTATTTAAACTTCAACACAATAGTTTTGAGTCAGTCAGGGATAGAACAATTAGAATGAGAATTAAAACAACTTTTAGATTCATCATCATCATCAATTACCGGGCCTATTGGCGTAGGTGGCATGTCTCTCCACAACTTTCGATCTCGGCAGCTATTTATCATTTCTGTTGTTGACCTTCTGCCAAGCCATTCCCTTAAGCTGTCTGTTATTTTTTCTCTTTCCTTCCCTCTATCTCTTCGTCCCTAAATTTTTCCAGTTGTTACAATATATTCCAGTTGTTCTCTTCTCATTACATGGCAAAAAAAAATGATTATTGTTTCTTCCTAATATTGGAAACTAGCTCTCTTTTTTGCTTTGACCTCTCTCAGAACATCTTCATTACTCTTCTTAGCTGTCCATGGTACTCTAAATATTCTTCTGTAAAACCACATTTTTACAGACTCCAGTGATTTTCTTGTCTGTTGTCTATGATTTTCATGTCCTGTCCATGATTCGCATCCATATGTTAAAACTGGCTCTACGTAACATTTAAGAACTCTTTTTCTTGTTTCTATTGTCAAAAATGGATTGCATAGTATCTTCGTCATTTTTTGGAAAGCTGCTTTTGCCTGAGCCATTCTGCATCTCACCTCTTTTGTACATCTTCCGTATGAGGTTAACAAAGTTTCCAAATATTTAAATTCATTTACCTGTTTTAATATTGTTCCACTTGTCTTTATTTTGCACTGAGGTGATGTCTTTTTCTTTGTTGTTACCATTACCTCTGTCTTTTTGCTATTAAGGCCTCTTATACCATAGGAGTAGGTAATTATTTCCTCCACTAGTCGTTGAGACACCCTTGGGCAAGGTGGTACCCCGTTTAGCCCCCCCCCCCTAAATCATGGTTAAGTGAAGCCATTGGAGCAGGTGGTGGATGGTGTTGTGGGAGCAGCCGACAAGTAGTGCCGGTTATGGTCCCCACTCCGTGATGGCAGGCAGAGGATATCATTTATATAGAGAATGGCTGCGATCTCTGACTAGTACAGTCACTGCCAAGAAGGAAAGGAATGGCAAACTACCTTCTTATATTGCCAAGTATAACTATGTCCAAATACAAATTAATATCTACAAATAATCAACATTTTTCGGGAACATCATGAGAAGAGGAAAGTCGGAACACTTGGTTACAACTGGAAAAATACAGGGAAAGAGATATCGCGGACGACAAAGAGAGAATATACTAGATAGCTTAGTGTCATGGCATGGAAAACAGTGAACAACAGAATTGATACTATGCACGGTGGATAGAAGATTATAGAAGTACATGATCGCCTACACGAACCGATATGGCACATGTTGATGATGATGATAATGATGATTACCAAGTGTCTTTGAAATAAATATTTGAGAGCTTGTTAAAGGCGTTTTACGCCAATTTGGTCTCTAGGTCAGTTGTTCTGTTGTTGACATCTTGCTACCAAATGTAGTTGAAATTTTGGACTTTTTCAATACTTTGGTCGCTAGGTTTAATGTGTGTGAACATATTTATTGTGCCAGAATTAAAACAAGTTGCGGCTGACTGTGAGACATAGGGAACTCTGACTTCTTACTAAAGGCGTTGTATTTGGCCCAAAAGGAGAATCAATCAATTCACATCCACAGGGATGGCCCTATAATTATAGTTAGTCGAAGGTCCCGGTATCACTGCAAGCAAATTAAAACCCATAATTGTTCAACCGCCCGTGCCAGTGCAGTCATCAGAATTAATATCTCATCCAATATCCAGACAAAGAAAGGCGGCTGCAGTCCCAATCATAACCGCTACAGTACACGCCCAATGTCATAAGGCCAAGCGGCATGTTAACGCAGCTGAACTGTCCTTCGTCATACGATATCATCATTCACCGTAAGCAATCTGAATATAGAAACACTATCCAGATGAAATGCACAGCTCACGGTGTGCACAGAGCAATAAACTCAGTAGCTCCTGCTGCAAGTCGGACTTGGAATATGAGGAAACTGCAACAAGAAACATTTTTCAGACAGTGCCTCACCGATTTCTGACGTCTATCCGCCATATTGACCGGAAGTCCCCAGCCCTATAATGTGATACTTCAACTTCTATCCGGTCCACGTATGGCTCCTCATGTCTGCTTGTATACGGCAGAGCAACCCCCCCCCCCCCCGGGTAACGGCTATGGCTGGCCGGGGAAACTACAGAGGACAAGTTAAGGAAGGAAGTATACACAGCTGCTGGCAGAAAGGGCCGAGGATCAACTTGGTCGACAATGGTCTTGAAGGCAGGAGCTGGAGCAGCCTGGTATCGGGCTCACGGTATAACAGGGACCTAAGCTGTTAACTGGCTTTAACCAATCAGAAAGCAACGTTAAACAACTGATTACAGACTGTCAAGAAATCATGAATAAGGAGACTTTGAATATGACAACAGAAGAAATAGGGGGTCTGACTAGATTCAGAGATTCCTTACAAGATGGGCTGTGGTGAATGCAACGTTCTGCAAAGGACATGTGACCTGATGCTGCTGATGATGGTGATGATGATGGTGAAGATGATGAATTGAAATTATATGAGCAGCTAAACAGACACAAGTTTTATCGAAATGTGAGGTAAACAGATACATAATCCGGACTATAAATCAAACAACAATATCGTCCACACACAGTAAATATTAATACATTCGGAAAAAAAAGTATTTATATAGTATAATTATGCATTTAGATATTACAACAAAGCATTTATATAACATAATTATTGACAACATTCCGAGTTAAAATATATATATACATACATAACAACACAGGCTATATTTCTATAACAACATAGGTTATATTTCTATAACAACATAGGCTACATTTCTGTTACAAATTAAGCTACATTTATATAACACAGACAAAACAATGACACAGACTATATTTATATAACACAGACAAAACAATGACACAGACTATATTTATATAACACAGACAAAACAATGACACAGACTATATTTATATAACACAGACAAAACAATGACACAGACTATATTTATATAACACAGACAAAACAATGACACAGACTATATTTATATAACACAGACAAAACAATGACACAGACTATATTTATATAACACAGACAAAACAATGACACAGACTATATTTATATTTCTTCCTCTTCTTCTGCCATCATGGCTCATTCAGAGTAGGATTCTAGACTCTCTCATGAAGGCAGCTGTCTGTTTCAGTGATTCGGTTGCCCCGTATAGTTTCTCTTCCAGGGAGGTGGGCGTGAACCTCATTGTCCTTCACAGGTCTATGTAGTGGGGGGGGGGGGCAATCCTGTAGAACATGTTTTGTTGTCATGTTATCCAGTGTAAAATGGCATTGGCTGGTAGGTCCTATTTTGAATTTGTTGAACATGTGGTTTCTCATTCTGTTGTGGCCAGTGCGTAGGCGAAGTATGATGACTTGATCCCTCCTTGATAGTTGGTGGTATCCGTACATCTAGTTATACTTTGGGTGTTCTCGTTTCCATTTTTTTTTTTTTTGGTACTGGCCTTTGATGATGGATTTGGCTTCGTCGTAGCTGACCAAATGGTTCTCTTGTGGTAATCTCCCTCCCTCTTTAGCTAATTTGTCTGCGCGTTCGTTTCCATGTATATTACAGTGTGATGGTATCCACGTATTACCACTCTCTGGAAGTTATTGCACAGTTGGTCTAGGGTTGTTCTCAAGTCATCGAGCTCACTGTTCCTGGGGTTTTTTTTAGAGCTGTTAGGACTGATAGTGCATCAGTCAGTATCACCAATTTCTTGTGTATGTTATTTTTGTGTTGGATAGCCAGTTTTGCAGCATCTTTGAGGGCTTTAGTTTCTGCTTTAAAGTTGTTTGAGAATTTCCCAGTAGCTATTGACTTGGTGATCTCTTCCTGGTTATTCAGCCTCAAGAACACACCTCCTCCTCCATTTCTGGTGGCATTTGTAGCAGAGCCATCTGTGTATATGTGTGACCAGGAGTCCTGTGGGTAGTTGTCGTTTGTGTGTTTTTCTGCCATGTGTTTTCTCTCTGTGTCTGTTTGAGTGCCTATTTTCATGATTCTTATTATGTCTTCCTTAAGTTCTGGTATTTTGTGTTTCCCGTGATGAGTCATATCAGAAGCGCATAATGGTTTCGGTAGTGTTTGGGACAGTACTGGGTCACTAGTTGCCAGTTCTTTGGAGATTGCAGCAAAGTTGTTCCTCTTTAGTCTTACTTTTCCAAAACCAGTTATTCCTTGGTCCATGGGGTGGCTAAGGAGCCTTTTATATTTCTCCGCTTGTTGCATTACTTTAGTTTTGTGTCTGTCTTCTGAGGGTTGTAAACCTGTTAGTGTTTCTAGAGTCTTGATAGGTGTAGATTTCATAGCACCAGTGATGATACGGGCAGCCTGGTTTTGTGTTCTGTCAATTTTGCTAATCTGTGATTTGGAAGCTGTAGCCCAGGCTGTGACTCCATACTCTAGGACTGGTCTTACTCTTCCTACGTATAGTCATTTCAAGATATTGCTGTCTGCTCCCCAGTCTGTTCCTGCCAATTTCTTCATAATATCTGTTCGTTTTCTGACTCTTGTTTGCTCTGTCTATCTGATTTATCCATGTCATTCTGCGATTCATGGTGACGCCAAGATATGTTGGGTTTTGGTCAATAGGAAGTGTATGGTCTTTTATCTTCAATTTTGCCGAGAGTGTGTTTCTTGATAGGCTTAAAATTGTATATGTAGTTTTCTTTTCTTTCGTTAATTGGTAATAACCAGGTGTTCGTCCATTTTTCAAGTTTCCTTAGGGCATCTTGCATTCTGGAGCTAGCCACTGACATAGATTCTTCACGTGCCTATATCGTCAGGTCGTCTGCGTATATTGTTGATACACAAACAAACACGGACAAAACAATGACACAGACTACATTTATATAACACAGATCAAAACAATGACACAGACTACATTTATATAACACAGATCAAAACAATGACACAGACTATATTTATATAACACGGACAAAACAATGACACAGACTATATTTATACAAGACAGAGAGACCTACTTTTGAAAAAAGCTTCCATCATTGGATCTGAAAGTAAATGTGAATGTGGTAATTATATTATTAATACATTTACGAAAATGTCAATGAAATATCACTAATTGTAATATTTGAAAGAGAAAATCCTGGTAGTACAAATGTTGGTAATATTTAATTGTGAGTGTCAAATTACGCACAATGAAGAACATCAGATTGCTATCATCAGAAGTTAGCATCATAATCATCAGGTCGCATGTCCTTTACATAACGTTGCATTTACCATTCACCACAGCCCGTCTGAAAGAATCGCTGTCTCTAGTCAAATGTTCCACAGAATGTTGCATTTACCACAGCCCGTCTGAAAGAATCGCTGTCTCTAGCCAGATGTTCCATAGAATGTTGCATTCACCACAGCCCGCCTGAAAGAATCGCTGTCCCTACTCAAATGTTCCACAGAATGTTCCATTCACCACAGCCAGCCTGAAAGAATCGCTGTCTCTACTCAAATGTTCCACAGAATGTTGCATTCACCACAGCCCGCCTGAAAGAATCGCTGTCTCTAGCCAGATCTCCCACAGAATGTTGCGTTCTCCACAGCCCGCCTGAACGAATCTATGTCTCTAGCCAGATCTCCCACAGAATGTTGCATTCACCACAGCCCGCCTGAAAGAATCGCTGTCTCTAGCCAGATCTCCCACAGAATGTTGCATTCACCACAGCCCGCCTGAAAGAATATATGTCTCTAGCCAGATCTCCTACTTTTTTCCTTGTCATGTTGAATGTCTCTTTGATGACTTTAAACCACCTTCTTCAACACCTCCCCCTGACGCGTCGCTCAGGAACCATGCCTTCCATTATTATTCCCTCCAGCCAACTGTGTCCTTTGACGTGGGCATAGTATTTTAATTCCTTCTGTAGAATGGTATTTATAAACCAGTTCATTGTAATGTTTAAATCTTATGTCTTCATTGCTCTTTTTCATTATCCAAGGTATTTAAGCTCTTTATCTGTAGCATCTATTATACGTAAGGTCACCTTTGTCTATGTCTCTGGACATGCGGGAGTACGGGGAAATGAAAGAGCGGACAGGTTGGCTAGCTGCGCTGTCGTTGAGGACGGGCAACCAATGGATCGGGCGGACATCATCATTTCCCTCCGAGATGTGGGAAGAGCACATGACTTCAACAAACACAGATCCACGTCACTTCTTCGGATGAAAGAGATGGGAGTTAAGATGGGCATAGCCAGAAATGAGAAACTTAGTGGGCGTGTAAGAAGACTTATCAACCAACACAGAACTAGAGTCGTCAGTCGCTGAACACTGAGGGAATTGCTGAGGAGGGGATCTGAGCACCTATGGACATGTTCGGAGTGCAATGATGATGACCCGCAAATAACCCAATAACCAAATCTGTAGCATTTTGTTTGGAATCAATCGATTTTCTTCCTTGCTGTTTGCGTGATTGTCCATGATTCACAACCGTATGTTGCTATCGGGAAGATGAATGCCCTCAGTAACTTTAATTTTATCGCCTTGTTGGTGTAGTGCCACATGTCCTTCTTGACGTTTAATTTATGTGTTTTTATTGTTAATTCTCTTTTTATCTCTTTCTGATAGTCTCCATTGTCAGTTCTACAGATCCCAGATATTCATAGTTTGTTATAATTTCAAGTTCTTCACTGTTGATGATGTTTTCCGGTTGGCTTTCTGTTTTGTCACATGGACATTATATTAGTTTTCTGCATGTTTAGAAAGAGGATTTCCTCTTCACTGTCTTTTTTAACACACTCCATTGTGACTGTTAATTCTTCAGCACTGTTTGAGAGGAGGACAGTGTAATCGGCGTACCTCAGTTCTGAAATTATGTTGCTATTTAAGAAGTAAAAAATAAGAATCAATATATGTATGTGTATATATATATATATATATATATATATATATATATATATATACCTGGACTACAAAGGACAAGAGGTAGGGTTCGATCCCAACCGACGGCTTCCGGGTTCACCCAGCCTTTAATTGGTACCGGATTTTTTTCTGGGAAAGTGAAGCGGCACGGGCGTAATACCGACCACATTACCCTAAAAATCATGTGCCGAAGGTCTGTAAAATTTATGGTCACTAACACCGTATTTCCTATACGCCACTTGGCGTGACGGGGGTACTTTACTTTATATATATATATATACGGTCAGTGAAATATTATTTTCAGAATAACAATTCCAACGACAGGTACAAGGGTAGCCATAACGTTATTTCAGATGTGAACATGAACTAACAACTTTTAGTCATAAACATTACCAAATATAAATGATCTTATTTCAGATGTGAAAATGAACTAACAACTTTTAGTCATAAACATTACCAAATATAAATGATCTTATTTCAGATGTGAACATGAACTAACAACTTTTAGTCATAAACATTACCAAATATAAATGATCTTATTTCAGATGTGAAAATGAACTAACAACTTTTAGTCATAAACATTACCAAATATAAATGATCTTATTTCAGATGTGAACATGAACTAACAACTTTTAGTCATAAACATTACCAAATATAAATGATCTTATTTCAGATGTGAACATGAACTAACAACTTTTAGTCATAAACATTACCAAATATAAATGATCTTATTTCAGATGTGAACATGAACTAACAACTTTTAGTCATAAACATTACCAAATATAAATGATGTTATTTCAGATGTGAACATGAACTAACAACTTTTAGTCATAAACATTACCAAATATAAATGATCTTATTTCAGATGTGAAAAAGAACTAACAACTTTTAGTCATAAACATTACCAAATATAAATGATCTTATTTCAGATGTGAAAATGAACTAACAACTTTTAGTCATAAACATTACCAAATATAAATGATATTATTTCAGATGTGAACATGAACTAACAACTTTTAGTCATAAACATTGCCAAATATAAATGATGTTATTTCAGATGTGAACATGAACTAACAACTTTTAGTCATAAACATTACCAAATATAAATGATCCTATTTCAGATGTGAACATGAACTAACAACTTTTAGTCATAAACATTACCAAATATAAATGATCTTATTTCAGATGTGAAAATGAACTAACAACTTTTAGTCATAAACATTACCAAATATAAATGATCTTATTTCAGATGTGAAAATGAACTAACAACTTTTAGTCATAAACATTACCAAATATAAATGATCTTATTTCAGATTAATGACGCGTATGAGATGTAATGGTCCTGTATAAAGAATGCAAAATTAAAAAGATGAAAATAAAAACATCAACATAAACAAACGTTAAACATAGCTATAGACCACGAAGTTATAGAACAAGTAATAAACTGTAAATATCTGGGAACAACATTCTCTGAAGATGGTTAAATTAATAAATACAAAAAAATAGACATCCGATCCAACAAGGGAAACCAAATATTGGGGCAGCTATTCACTATACTTTTAAGAAAGATCAATACACATGAGATGCGATGCTTGAGAAAAGTAACAACACAAGAAGAGATAGAATACCAAAAGAAACCATAAGAAAAATGGTAGGAATAAAACCCTGCCAAGAATATATAGAACAACATCAACTTAAATGGTTTGGCCACCTGGTCAGAATGAATCCTTACCAATCACCATTAAGGGCGTTCTTCTCGAGAATGCATGGAAAAAGACCAAGAGGAAGACCCAGAAGAAGATGGATAGATGCAATGACAGAGCTATATAAGAACAAAGGAAAATCACTAATTCGGACAGTTCGAGCAGCTCAAGAACGACAAATGATATAAACCACGATACCTTTTAGGTATCAGTGAAAAGTGAAAAGAGAAGAAGATTCACTATACTTCAACACAAAGCAATACTTATCGCCACAAAGAAACATCTCATATAGAGTATACTCATTCCCATATTGTGCTATTTAAGCCAATCATGGCCACTTACGAATAAACATAAAAGGAAGATTGTCACCACAGTGATGCGATGTCTGAGAAAAGATCTTGAAGTAACCAGAAGA
This sequence comes from Megaustenia siamemsis, assembly GCA_032433765.1. Classification (NCBI taxonomy): domain Eukaryota; kingdom Metazoa; phylum Mollusca; class Gastropoda; order Stylommatophora; family Ariophantidae; genus Megaustenia; species Megaustenia siamemsis. Next base: position 62,597,516 of record JAVIAB010000126.1, read on the forward strand.
GACAATCAGACATAATATGAGAAAGAGTAAGCATACTCTGCATACAGAAACAACAAATAAACGTGTTTGTCTTTCTAGATAAAATGGAATACAATTTATTTACCTTGCAAAGCAAATATTAAAAGTTGCTAAGGGAGAAATGCAAGAGACAGACCAAAAGTAAGAAGTACAGAGAACATCAAGAAGCGCTACAACAACATCAAACGACAGTGGTTAAAGCCAACATAAAGGCAAGAATCTGAACTTTGTATCTCACTGAACACCACAGTGGGTACACGAGAAATTGGAGAAAAGAAAGAAAATGTTTACAATAAATTGTAAGCAGCAGGAACATTTTATGGAAAAAAAACAAAGCAGAACGCACCATGTCTTCTCCAACTTCTCACATCTGCGTTCAACCGTCTTCTACAAGTATTTTTTGACCGAAATAAAATGACAGATAGACGAATATAGGCCAGTCTAATATGTCAACTTGGACATAATACAATCTGGAGACAAATAATAATAAATGAATATTATTGTAGAGGGAAACTTCCGAGGCGATAATCAGTGAATCAATTCAGGGGAAGAGGTATGTTTACAGCACTCGGAAAAATGACAAATAATCAACAACAGAAAAAAATATGGACCAAGGCAGGATCGAACCCGTACTCAGTGGCACAGCGCCTTGCCACGAAAAGCCACGAGTGCTGTAAACATACCTCTTCCCCTGAATTGATTCACTGATTATCGCCTCAGAAGTTTCCCTCTATAATAATATTCATTTATTATTATTTGTCTCCAGTCTTAACCACTGGAAACTACTATTCGTGCTGTTTTGTCCTAAATGTTTGTCTGCAACGCAAGTATTCAGCCCTACCCGATCCGGGAGATACTTGTCTTAACAGGAAAAATATTTCCGAGCTGTGATCGCAGCCTTATGCTATAGTCATGGGTAAGCCTTCGCGAAAGGACCTTGCCTACGAAGCTAATTTTTTTAGTTAGCTGAGTGGTAGTGTTCCCTAGCGTTTGGCTTTTCGTGGCAAGGCGCTGTGCCACTGAGTGCGGGTTGATCCTGCCTTGGACCATATTTTTTTCTGTTGTTGATTATTTGTCATTTTTTCCGAGTGCTGTAAACATACCTCTTCCCCTGAATTGATTCACATAATACAATCTCTAGTTTGTTCTTTCATCTAGGACTAGAATAGTATCAAAGGCGTTACTAGTGAGCACGTCTACTGAAGGCAATGACTCCATCCTGATCAGCCGACTTTAGTTTTGCACAACCTTAAATAGGTCATGGATATTTTAATAACAAGGAAAAACAGCTCTGTTGTAGTGCTGACCATATCACTCAAATGTAAGTCGGCAGTTTAAGAAATGAACTCTTACACGATAATTGTTTCACGCCACGGCTCGCTATTGCTTTGTGTTTTCATTCTGTTATTGAGTAAACATTTATTGTGCCCCGTGTGTTACCGGGGCCTCATTATGAAGGAAGTAAAGAATAGTGACACTGTGACCTTCCAGGCATGTCGTACGAGGCGACTAAGGAGGTTGATCGATGGCTTGACAAGCTGTCATTGTAAAAAGTATTGTTATGGAAACAGAACCATAGATTTTAGAAGTGGTGATCTCTGCAATATGTGCCATTTTGACACGCAAGGTTTCTGTTTTTGAGATTGTGGTTCTGCCCTATGTGCCGTCTTCGGCTCGAAAGGATAATAAATAGATAGATAGTGAAACATTTATTGTGGTGGTTGATTGGGTAAACATATATTGTGGTGATTGATTGGGTAAACATTTATTGTGGTGGTTGATTGGGTAAACATTTATTGTGGTGGTTGATTGGGTAAACATTTATTGTGGTGGTTGATTGGATAAACATTTGTTGTGGTGATTGATTGGGTAAACATTTATTGAGGTTGTTAATTGGGTACACATTTATTGTGGTGGTTGATTGGGTAAACATTTGTTGTGGTGATTGATTGGGTACACATATATTGTGGTGATTGATTGGGTAAACATTTATTGAGGTTGTTGATTGGGTACACGTTTATTGTGGTGGTTGATTGGGTAAACATTTGTTGTGGTGATTGATTGGGTACACATATATTGTGGTGATTGATTGGGTAAACATTTATTGAGGCTGTTGATTGGGTACACATTTATTGTGGTGGTTGATTGGGTAAACATTTGTTCTGGTGATTGATTGGGTACACGTATATTGTGGTGATTGATTGGGTAAACATTTATTGAGGTTGTTGATTGGGTAAACATTTATTGTGGTGATTGATTGGGTAAACATTTATTGTGGTGATTGATTGGGTAAACATTTATTGTGGGGATTGATTTGGTAAACATTTATTGTGGTGGTTGATTGGGTAAACATTTATTGTGGTGGTTGATTGGGTAAACATTTATTGAGGTTGTTGATTGGGTACACATTTATTGTGGTGGTTGATTGGGTAAACATTTAATGTGGTGATTGATTGGGTAAACATTTATTGAGGTTGTTGATTGGGTACACATTTGTTGTGGTGGTTGATTGGGTAAACATTAATTGTAGTGATTGATTGGGTAAACATTTGTTGTGGTGATTGATTGGGTACACATTTAATGTGGTGATTGATTGGGTAAACATTTATTGTGGTGATTGATTGGGTATACATTTATTGTGGTGATTGATTGGGTAAACATTTATTGTGGTGATTGATTGGGTAAACATTTATTGTGGTGGTTGATTGGGTAAACATTTATTGTGGTGATTGATTGGGTAAACATATATTGTGGTGATTGATTGGGTAAACATTTATTGTGGTGATTGATTAGGTAAACATTTATTGTGGTGATTGATTGGGTAAACATTTATTATGGTGATTGATTGGGTAAACATTTATTGAGGTTGTTGATTGGGTACACATTTGTTGTGGTAATTGAATTGATAAACATTTATTGTGGTGATTGATTGGGTGCACATTTATTGTGGTGGTTGATTTGGTAAACATTTATCATGTTGATTGATTGGGTACACATTTATTGTGGTGGTTGATTGGGTAAAAATTTATCATGTTGATTGATTTGGTAAACATTTATTGTAGTGATTAATTTGGTAAACATTTATACTTGTGTTAGACTGGATAATCATTTATTGCGGCAGTTGATTATGTAAATATGTACTGTAATGTTTGATTTAGTGCAAAAGTATTGTGGTGGTTGATCTGGTAAACATCTTTGGGATGGTTGATTTTCTGTAAATTTATTGAGGTGTTTGAATTTTGCAATCAATAATTGTGCTTCTTTATTGAGTAAGCATTCGTTGTCTCTCTCTCTCTCTCTCTCTCTCTCTCTCTCTCTCTCTCTCTGCGATCAGGACTCAATCAGAGTAGGATTCCAGACTCTCACATGAAGTGAGCTGTCAGGTTAAGAGTGTTGATCGCCCTCACAGACAGAACATCACAATTAGAGTCTGCCAGATCCACTCTGATTGAACACCTGTTAAAACGTTGCACTGTGTTCTGCGCCAGTGGCCCAGTGCATCCGATTTCAGCCAGCATTTTATTCAGGTTTGCTTTCCTTAGACTTTGATTGTCCCTAATCTTCCTGCAAGGCAGCAGATGATCTTTTCTGTAGGCGGATTCTGCCCTTAGATGGTCGGCCCTCCCAGGTTTACGAGCACCATCTGCTGTTTAATGTTTATGTAATCATTAATTTTTTGTAATTTTGAATCATAGTAGTTGATTAGCTATACACTTGTTGTATTTAAAATTGAATGTACATTAATTATTATGGTTGTTGTAAAGAACATTGTGAGTAGTTAATGTCTAAATAAAAATTAAGTGTGATATTTGAATGAGTAAATATTTTTTTGGGTAATTGATAATGTATACACTTCTTTATGACAGTTGATTGGATATATATTTATTTGTGGTGATAGAAGCTTAATTACTTTTTTGTGCTTCTGTTATTTTTAAAGTCATTTACTATGATAGTTTTTAATGTAAATTTTAATTAAGCTGGTTAATTATTTACGCAATGATTATAATGGTGCTTGTTATTATAGCCAGGCTGATTGTATTAGGTTATTATAATGTTGGTTATAGTAGCTGTTAAGTTATTGTTATAGTTGTTATGATTAGTTTGATTTGTAGTTGGTTATTGTTATAATTCCTGGTTACGTTAGCTAGATTTTTAGTAAATTATTGTTATAGTTTCTTATTATGTTACCTAAAGTTGTAGTAAATTATTGTTACAGTTTCTTGTTATGTTACCTAAAGTTGTAGTAAATTATTGTTACAGTTTCTTGTTATGTTACCGAAAGTTGTAGTAAATTATTGTTACAGTTTCTTGTTATGTTACCTAAAGTTGTAGTAAATTATTGTTACAGTTTCTTGTTATGTTACCTAAAGTTGTAGTAAATTATTGTTACAGTTTCTATTTATATTACCTAAAATTGTAGTAAAGTATTGTTACAGTTTCTGGTTATATTACCTAAAATTGAAGTAAATTATTGTTACAGTTTCTGGTTATGTTACCTAAAATTGTAGTAAGTTATTGTTACAGTTTCTGGTTATGTTATCTACAATTGTAGTAAGTTATTGTTACAGTTTCTGGTTATATTACCTAAAATTGTAGTAAGTTATTGTTACAGTTTCTGGTTATGTTACCTACAATTGTAGTAAGTTATTGTTACAGTTTCTGGTTATATTACCTACAAGTGTAGTAAGTTATTGTTACAGTTTCTGGTTATGTTACCTACAATTGTTGTAAGTTATTGTTACAGTTTCTGGTTATATTACCTAAAATTGTAGTAAGTTATTGTTACAGTTTCTGGTTATATTACCTAAAATTGTAGTAAGTTATTGTTAAAGTTTCTGGTTATGTTACCTACAATTGTAGTAAGTTATTGTTACAGTTTCTGGTTATATTACCTAAAATTGTAGTAAGTTATTGTTAAAGTTTCTGGTTATGTTACCTACAATTGTAGTAAGTTATTTTTAACGTTTCTGGTTATATTACCTAAAATTGTAGTAAGTTATTTTTAACGTTTCTGGTTATATTACCTAAAATTGTAGTAAGTTATTGTTACAGTTTCTGGTTATGTTACCTAAAATTGTAGTAAGTTATTGTTACAGTTTCTGGTTATATTACCTAAAATTGTAGTAAGTTATTGTTACAGTTTCTGGTTATATTACCTAAAATTGTAGTAAGTTATTGTTAAAGTTTCTGGTTATGTTACCTAAAATTGTAGTAAGTTATTTTTAACGTTTCTGGTTATATTACCTAAAATTGTAGTAAGTTATTGTTACAGTTTCTGGTTATGTTACCTAAAATTGTCGTAAGTTATTGTTACAGTTTCTGGTTATATTACCTAAAATTGTAGTAAGTTATTGTTCAACAATTGGTTATGGTAACAAGAATAAGATGCATTATAAGATGTTATTGTTATTACAAAGCTAAAGGTTCGAAGCACTTGCAATATTTTGAAAAGACTATACGTAGGAACAGTCAGACAAGTTCTAGAGTATGGAGTCACAACCTGGGCCATGGCTTTCAAATCACACCTTAGCAAAATTAACAGAACACAGAACCAGGCTGCCCGTATCGTCACTGGTGCTGTGAAATCTACACCTATCAAGACTCTAGAAACAGTAACAGGTTTACAACCCTTAGATAACAGACGGGTCACTAAAGTATTGCAACAAGCGGAGAAATATAGAAGGCTCCTTAGCCACCCCATGCACCAAAGAATATCTGGTTCCGGAATTGTACGACTAAAGAGGAACAACTTCGCTGCAATTGCCAGTGAACTAACTACTGGAGACCCAGTACTTTCCCAAACAATATCGAAACCCTTGGGCCCATCTGATATGTCTCCTCGTGGAAAACATAACATACAAAAACTTAAGGAAAATATAGCAGGAATCATGAAAAAAGGCACCCAATCAGACACAGAAAGAAAACACGCAGCAGAAAAACACATGCACGATACCTACCCACATGACTCTTGGTCCCACATATACACAGATGGCTCTGCTACAAATGCCACCAGAAATGGAGGGGGGGAGGTGCGTTCTTGACGCGGAATAACCAGGACGAGATCACCAAGTCAATAGCTACTGGAAAATTATCAAACAACTTTAAAGCAGAAACTGAGGCCATTAGAGATGCTGCAACACTGGCTACTCAACACAAAAATAACAGCCACAATAAATTGGTGATTCTGACTGATGCACTGTCAGTACTATCAGCTCTAAAAAGCCCCAAGAACAATGAACTAGATGGCTTGAGAACAGCCCTGGACCAACTATGCAATAACTTCCAGAGAGTAGTCATTCAGTGGATACCATCACACTGTAATATACACGGGAACGAACGCGCAGACAAATTAGCTTAAGAGGGAAGGAGATTACCACATGAGAACCATCCGCTCAGTTATGATGAAGCCAAATTCATCCTCAAAGGTCAGTTCCATGAAAAATGGAAACGAGAACACCCAAAGCATAACGAGAGTGACGGATACCACCAACTATCAAGGAGGGATCAAGTCATCATACTTCGCCTACGCACTGGCCACAATAAATGAGAAATCACATGTTCACCAAAATCAAAATAGGTACAACCAGCCTATGCTACTGTACACTGGATAATATGACTACAAAACATGTTCTACAGGATTGCCCCCAGTACACAGACCTGAGAGGAGCAATGTGGTCCACGCCCACCTCCCTGGAAGAGAAACTATATGGGGCAATCTGTTCGCTTAAACAGACAGCTGACTCCATGAGAGACTCTGGAATCCTACTCTGATTGAGTCTTGATCGCAGAGAGAGAGAAACACTTGCTCGAGGGTATGCTTCTGATGATCAGATTAATTGATTGAGCAGTTAGTTATTTTATTTGGATATATAACTATTAGGTATATATTTATGGTTTTAACGTCTTGACAGACGGTTTGTAGCAAGCCATCATGATAAGTCTGTTGGTAAGTAAAATATTAGTGTCTAATGTTGGATGCTGTTTTGCTGAACAGCTTCTCTCGTGGATGAATCTGCCAATATTGGATAGACAGATTCAACTGCAAAATGAGCACGTTGTATTTGTGGCGTTGTTGTTTTTCAACCGCGCAACTGTATGTTAATACTGGAATCACACAGGAATTCAAGGCTTCAACTTATGAAAGTTATTGTAGTATGTAGAGTAATAGTTTTTGTGTTTCATTATGAAAGTTATTATAGTATGTAGAGTAATAGTTTTCGTGTTTCATTATGAAAGTTATTGTAGTATGTAGAGTAATAGTTTTTGTGTTTCATTATGAAAGTTATTGTAGTATGTAGAGTAATAGTTTTTGTGTTTCATTATGAAAGTTATTGTAGTATGTAGAGTAATAGTTTTTGTGTTTCATTATGAAAGTTATTGTAGTATGTAGAGTAATAGTTTTTGTGTTTCATTATGAAAGTTATTGTAGTATGTAGAGTAATAGTTTTTGTGTTTCATTATTGAAAAGCAGATAATTACCAAGCCGCCACCACAATAATGGCTACAGATACCAGAGACTTACTGCTGCCGCTAGTCGTGGTAGTATTTGATGATGATGGTAGCTGTGGTTGTGATTGTTGCAGTGACTCTACATTTCTCAAAGAGCGTAAGGTACGATAACTCTCTGGGTTATTTGCAATGAAGAGATAATTTAAATAACAAATATGTTATCCTATAACAAGACGGTTATTACTACATACACGTCTTTGTATAAGACAAAAGATAACTAATTTATAAAATATTTGCAATTTAAAGATTATCTATAAATACTTCAAATTTATATTGGAATGCTTCTATCTATCTATTGACCTTTCGAGCCGTTGCCGGCCCATAGGGCGTAGACCAAGATACACCTTCTCATATCTGAATTTTTGTTCTAGCAGTTTTCTTTTAAAGATATTTTATAAAATCTCGCCATTTGTCTCTGTTCTGTGCAAGCAGCTCTATCTCATTGAGGGAGCCGAATCCTGCTGCTCTTGCCTCTCTAATCAATGTTCTTCTCAGTGTCTCCCTGGGTCTTCCTCTTTTTCTCTTACCTGTTGTTTCCCATATGAGGGCCTGCTTTGCTCATATTGGAATGCTTGCAGCGTAGAATCTATTTTACAAGGAACCATCTAATTTAAAGAATGTTTTATACAAATAATCTATGCCGTAATTAACCTCTTCGCTCCCGTCGTCGTTTATTTACGTCCGTCGTAAAACTGTACCGGGTACGACAGGCGTATATGTAACGACTTTACTTTTAAACAATGTTTTAACGCTGAAGTCGGATGTGTCGGGCCGAAAGCGCAAATATCACAGTTATACTGCAAACCACAAAACAACGCAGACACGTCCACTAACGTCTTTTTAAGGGCGGATGATGAAGACGTCATGAAAAATATACTAGCATCAAAACAAATAACACCAGGGCTAAAACTAAGAATAGCAAAATATTATATCTTCTCAATATTCCAATATGGTGCAGAAACATGGACATTAGACAAGAAAGCAGAACAGAGAATTAAATTCTTTGAAATGTGGATATATAGAAGAATAGGTATAAATGGATGGAAGGAAAAGAAAACAAAAGATGAAGTCTTGTTGATGAAAGAACTAAAATTGAAAAGAGAACTACTAAACACAAATCAAACAAGACAAATGCGAATTTTGGGGCGTGTTAAAAGACAACAACACCCTACTAAAAGTAATCTTGGAGGGGAAAATGCAAGGTAAAAGAGGCAGATCAAGACTAACATGGAAGAGTAACATCAAAAGATGGACAAATCAGCCTATGAAATCAGCCTGCATTATCAAAGCAAGAGACAGAGCAGAATAGCGCTCCATGGTAGCCAACCTTCGTTGCGGAGATGGCACCCGATGATGATGATGATGAAGAGGTATGCTCCTTTAGTCATCGAATTAACGCAAGCAAGCATGCATTGTTTATTTTGTAAGGGAAGTAACCATGATTACTGCCATGGTTTATCTCGATTGTTTCCCTTTTATGTATTTCATTCTTTGAGTTTTTTCTGAAATAAAAGAGAATGTTCACAACACCGTGACATAGCACTGCTAAGCCACGAAGACAAAATGTATGCCAAGATTATAGAAACAAGATAAAACCTATTACAGAACCCCAGTAGGAGGAAGAACAGATGGGGTATCACAAAATAAAAGTTGCACACATTCAATATTCTAAATAAGGCAGCGAATAGAGGACATTGAATGTTTCTTTTTTTAATATCTGTGTATAGCATGTGTGGACCAAGAGAAAACGATAGAGTGGATAGACATATATTATGGCAAACATTGACTCATTACGGAGTAAATGACCACCTTATTTGATGATGGAAGATCTTATATAGTAACTGTAAAAGTGTGATTAGAGCGAGTAAAGGAGAGAGAGACTTGAACCGGCGTCTTAGCACGCGAGTTTACACCCATATGTGCTCGGCCGCCTATCTTAGCACGCGAGTTTACACCCATATGTGCTCGGCCACCTATCTTAGCACGCGAGTTTACACCCATATGTGCTCGGCCACCTATCTTAGCACGCGAGTTTACACCCATATGTGCTCGGCCACCTATCTTAGCACGCGAGTTTACACCCATATGTGCTCGGCCGCCTATCCAGAAATGTTCGGCTATTTCTGTATAGTGTTGCCTCAAGCATCGAAACTCAGATGCGAAGCGACATTCCTCACCTTCCCAGGGTAATACCCTGGTACCCATTTCTGCCAACGGCTGGGTCGACCGTCGGGTTTTTTTTTTTTTCCAACCACGAGTAGAATTCACACTGCTCCCAGCGGGAATCCAACACGGGTTGTCCGAACGTCGGTAGTCTAGTCGGGTGGTTTTCCCAACTAGGTCACCGAGGCCCTCAAAGAAAGTAGTAAAGAAATATCAAAACAATTCGCAGTAACATCTGGAGTAAGCCAAGGCTGCGTGTTGTCACCACTCTTCTTTATCACTTACATTGACAAAATATACAAGGATGCCAACTCACAGTGTGAAGATATCAATGAACTATTTTTTGCTGATAACCAGACCCTAACAGCTTTCGGAGAAACTGATCTTCAAAAATAAATAATGTCCTTGAATAAAGAATGTAAAATAAATAACATGAAAATAAGTACAGAAAAAAAACAGAAGTTATATCAATAAGAAGACAAAAGTAGACACTAAACATAGCTGTAGAACATTAAGTTATAAAACAAGTAAAAAAAAAAAAAAAAATTAAAGTACCCCCGTCACGCCAAGTGGCGTATGGGGAATATGGTGTTAGTGACCATAAATTTTACAAACCTTCAGCACATGATTTTTTGGGTAATATGGTCGGTATTACGCCAGTGACGTTTTAATTTCCCAGAAAAAAGATCCGGTACCCATTAAAGGCTGGGTGAACCCGGAAGTCGTCGGTTGGGATCGAACCCTACCTCTTGTCCTGTGTAGTCCAGTTCACTAACCACTGAACTATCACGGCTCCCTAACAAGTAGCAGACTTTAAATATCTGGGAACGATATTCTCCTAAGATTGCAAACTCGACAAAGAAATATATAAACGATACAAAAAGGCAAACCAAATATTAGGACGGCTATCTCCCTTATACTTCAAAGCGAAGCAATACCTATTACCACCAAGAATCATCTTATACAGAGTATATTCATTCCAACATTGTGCTGTCAGTGCCAAACATGGTCACTCACGTCTAAGTATAAAGAAAGCTTGTCACCACAGCAATGCGATGTCTGAGAAAATCGTTTGGAATAAGCAGAAAAAAAAAAACAGAATTAGAAATGATATTATAAGAGAAAGAGTAAAGATTGAGCCAATCATAAGCTACATACAGAAACAACAAATAAACTAATTTGACCATCTATAAAGAATACGTATGATTCCTTACTATATATGGTATATATTTAAATAGGAGAAGTGAGAAGAGCAAGAGGCAGACCCAGAGTACGATGGACAGACAACATCGACGAAACGCTACATCAACCGACAATGAGTGAAGCCGTCAAACGGTTAAGAAACCAGAACTTGATCTCCCGCGAAACACGAATGGGTACACCTGGAAGTGAAGAAAGAAGAAGAAAGATTCAGGAACATGTAATAAATAGACTGAAGTGAAGAAAGAAGAAGAAAGATTCAGGAATATATAGTAAATAATTATTTTGAAACTTGACCCATACTTCCACTAAAATGGCGTCAGGACGAAAATGATACCCGGATTCAGACTGTCCCACATAAAACTGAACTACAAGTAAAAACATTGTAATAAATAAAACAATAAATAAAGTGAATAAATTGTGAGATATATTTTGTCTCTGTTATATTCTTATGATACTGGGACATTTTTTGTTAGGCGTAACTTACATAAGGAAAAAAGCATTAACGATTTTCACTTTTTCCTTTTAAAAAAGCGGAAAAAACCGACATATTTGTTTCATTTCTGTCTGGTCTGTGCACTAATACTTCTACTACTAATCGTTACACCCTGCATTTGTACTTTTAAGATGACTTTTAGTGTGTCATAATTTTCTCCCTTTCTCTCTCTCTATCTCTATCTCTATCTCTCTCTCTCTCTCTCTCTCTCTCTCTCTCTCTCTCATGTCAGATTACGTTAAAGGAAGTTCATTGTAACATATTTATTGCGGTTTTACTTTTTCTCAAGTGTAAAAGACAAAGGGAAATAAAGATTCCTAATTTTAGATATATTTATCTTTATTTCCCTTTGTCTTTTACACTTGAGAAAAAGTAAAACCGCAATAAATTCATTATTGAATGTTAACTTCCTCTTTCTTCTATTGCTCGTCTCTTGTTATTCATTATCATCTCACAGTTTCCTGCTTCATCGAACCCTTTTATTACGACACACGTGGCAGTACCACTATTACCTTTCTTTATTTTAATTGACACAAACCACAATTATTATGTTGCTCTACTGAGCTCTTTAGCTTCGGACCAGAATTGATAAATTGGCAAAACACGTGACAGATAATACGTACTTTTGATAGGAGCAAGAGGTTGTATTTGTCTTTGTGGACTTGTCTTGGAGTTGCTTGATGCTCCCTCCAACAAAGTTGTAGCCAATTGCTGCAGTTGTTGTATTTTATGAACTGTGGAAACAAAGAATGTTGTGTTCTATTTAGTGCAGGACAGTGTATTCTATCACATGTTTTGTGTTCGACAAAGTCTCTTCTATCATCATCATCGTCATCATCATCTACACCGCGCCGACTGGTTTTGGTGATCATATCTCTCACCGACTTTCGATCTCGACAGTTATTTATCATTTCTGTTGTTGACCTTCTGCTAAGCCATCCTCTTAAGCTGTCTGGTATTTTTTCTCTTTGCTTCCCTCTATCTCTTCGTCCCTCAATTTTTCCAGTTGTTACAATATATTCCAGCTGTTCTCTTCTCATTACATGGCCACAAAAAGATGATTGTTTCTTCCTAATATTGGAAGATGTATAATATATTTTTTAAATTTGTTATTCATTCATTCATTGAGTGCCGTCTCTGTATCAAAGTTGGCAATCATAGAACGCCTTTCCGCTCTGTCCCTTGCTTTCATGGTGCAGATTGTCATTATGCTGACTTGTTCATTTTTTAATGTTACTTCTCCACGTTAATTTTGATTTGTCTCTTTTACCTTGTGTGTTCCCTTCCAATATTACTTTTAGTGGACTGTTGTCTTTTATCATGCTCCAAAAACCTCATTTGTCTTCTTTGAATTGTGTTTAGTAGCTCACCTTTCACTTTTAGTTGTTTTAAGACTTCCTCATTTCTTTTTCTTTTCCTTCCATCCGATCTGTCCTATTCTTCCATAAATCCTGTGCCAAATGCTTCAATTTTCTGTTCGGTTTTCTTGTCTAATGTCCATGTTTCTGCGCCATACAGTAATGTTGAGAAGATATACCATTTTGAATTTCTTACTTTTAGCCCTTGTGTTATTTGTTTTGATCTTAGTATACTTTTCTTGGCATTATAATTACTTTTTGCCATCTCTATTCCCTCGTTTATTTCATTTTAACATTTTCCATCGTTGGTTATATTATGTCCAAGGTAGTTGTAGCTCTGACCTCTCTTCAGATCTATTCCTTCAACTTTGATAAAGGTCAAGGCAAAGGTCGAGTCTTGGATCGACATCTCAGCACGCGAGTTTCCACCCATATGTGCTCGGCCGTCTATCCAGAAGTGTTCGGAGACTTCTGAATAGTGTCGTTTCAAGTATCGAAACTCACAATGCGAGACGTCATTCCTCATCTTCCCATTGGGAGGCGAAGGCGCGTCTCCCAGCATCAGAGCTGGAAGTTGTCAGCGACCCACAGCTGATGGCTTGCGCCAGGATCGGTGAACCAAAACCATCCAGACCCTACTCCACCTCTCCGCGGTTTCTCCAGTAACAGACTAACCTGTCTAGTCTGGCCAAGCGTGCAGGGATCGAAGAGGGAAGACAACCCGGTACTCAAAAATGTCGTGCTGAAGTCGGATGTATTGGGCCGAAAGGCGCAAATATAACAGTTATACTGCAAACCACAACACAACGCAGACACGTCCACTACGTCATTGTAAGGGCGGATGATGAAGAGGAATATTCTAGTCTACCACGATACTTTAGAATACTTTAGTCATCGGGCGAACTCAACCAACCACCATCTTCCCATTGTACTATACCCTCGTACCGATTCCTGTCACCGGCTAGGTCGACCACGGGGGTAATTTTTTCCTCAACCACGAGTACAACTCACACTGCTTCAAGCGGGAATCGAACACGGGTTGTCTGTCGTCGGTAGCTCAGTCGAGTGGTTCTCCCAACTAGGCTACTGAGGCCCCCCTTAAACATAGATATCCACCTGTAGTTTGAGTGTTATTGTTTATTATCATATTTTAGTACTTTTGATAATCATATCTAATCCATAATTTGTTATAAAAATCCAATAAGGTGACGGTAATGCTCCTCATCAAGCTGTAGGTTGAAGAACAGTTGAGGATATATAGGGTATTGCCACACTTTATAGTGTCAGTGCTCAAATTCAGAATCAGAAATGATATTATAAGAGAAGGAGTAGGCATTGAACCAGTCTCAAGCTGCAAACAGAAACGAACAACAAATAAACTGGTTTGTTCACCAAGAAAGACTTCCGTGCGATTCCTGACCATTCGTCTTCTACCTTTCAGCTCCCTGTGGAGCATAGGTCTTCAACAAACACTTTCAGCTCTCTGAGGAGCATAGGTTTTCAACAAACACTTTCTGCTCCATGTGGAGCATAGGTCTTCAACAAACACTTTAAGCTCCCTGTGGAGCATAAGTCTTCAACAAACACTTTAAGCTCCCTGTGGAGCATAGGTCTTCAACAAACACTTTCCAAGTCGCGCTGTATTTCTTGCTATTCTTTTAAGATCATTCCATAAAGGTAAGGTAAAGTACGAGACTTGAACCGGCGTCTTAGCACGCGAGTTTCCTCCCATATGTGCTCGGCCGCCTATCCAGAAATGCTCGGAGATTTCTGTATTGTGTCGTCTCGAGCATCGAAACTCAAATGCGAGACAACATTCCTCACCTTCCCAGGGTAATACCCTGGTACCCATTTCTTCCAACGGCTGGGTCGACCGTGGGGGTATTTTCTTTTTCCAACCACGAGTAGAATTCACACTGCTCCCAGCGGGAATCGAACACGGGTTGTCCGAACGTCGGTAGTCCAGTCGGGTGGTTTTCCCAACTAGGCTACCGAGGCCCCCACCCCAACATCTTTATCTCTGCTTCTATCTGTGTTCTCCAAGAATTCCTTGGTTTTCCTCTTTGTATTTTCCCCTGGGAATCCCAAAAATGGGGCCTGTTGTGTAATACTATCAGTTGGCTTCTGCAGTGTTTGTTCTATCCAGTGCCATCGTCTTCGCTGTATCTCCTTGACCACTGATATTTGTCTGGTACATTTCCATAATTCTATGTTAGTGATTCTGTCCTGCCATTTCCATCCTTTTATTCTGCGTAAGCATCCATTAATGAAATTCTGTATCTTAATGATTGTCAATTTTGTTTTCTCCATGTTTCACAGCCATATAATAGGATTGACATAACATTGGAGCTGAAAATTTTTATTTTTGTATTTAACCTTACCTTTTTCCGGACCATACAAAACATATATTGAACGAGGAGTTGGGAGAAAAATTAGAGGCAGACCTAGAGTATGATGAACAGACAAAATCAAAGAAACGCTGAAACAGCAAATGACAATGATTGAAGCCGCCAAAAGGAAGAGAACCGCACCTTTATATCTCCACCGACATGTGAACAGGTACGAGAGGAAGTTTTACTCAGTAATTAAATTATGTAAAAAAAATGTTTCGTTTTACTCAGTAATTGATTAGGTGAAAGAATGTTTTATTTTGTTTTATTCAGTGGTTAATTTGTGTAAAAGAATTGTTATTTCTGTTATTAAGTTTACTCAGTAATTAATTGATGTGAAAGAATGTTTAGTTCTGTTTTACTCAGTAATTAATTGATGTGAAAGAATGTTTAGTTCTGTTTTACTCAGTAATTAATTGATGTGAAAGAATGTTTAATTATGTTTTACTCAGTAATTAATTGATGTGAAAGAATGTTTAATTCTGTTTTACTCAATAATTAATTGATGTGAAAGAATGTTTAGTCCTGTTTTACTCAGTAATTAATTTATGTGAAACAATGTTGTGTTCTGTTATACTCAGTAATTAATTTATATGAAAAAAATGTTTAGTTCTGTTATCTATCTATTGACCTTTCGAGCCGTAACCGGCCCATAGGGCGTAGACCAAGATACACCTTCTCCTATATGAATTTTTGTTCTAGCAGTTTTCTTTTAAAGATATTTTATCAAATCTCGCCATCTGTCTCTGTTCTGTGCAAGCAGTTCTATCTCATTGAGGGAGCCGATTCCTGCTGCTCTTGCCTCTCTCATCAATGTTCTTCTCAGTGTCTCCCTGGGTCTTCCTCTTTTTCTTTTACCTGTTGTTTCCCATATGAGGGCTTGCTTTGCTATTCGATTATTATCTCTTCTCATCACATGTCCAACGTATGACCATCGTCTTTTCTTTATTACTGAAGATATTAGTGGTTGATTGGCGATTTCTCTAATTTCCTCGTTTGTTTTGAATTCGTTCCATTCTATACCAAGTATTTTCCTTAGACATTTATTTTCGAATGCGTTCAACTTTGATTCTATATCTCTTGTTGTTTTCCAGCTTTCACACGCATACGTAAGGGTTGATAGTACATTTGATTTGAATAGCCTAAGTTTTGTGTTTGTGCTAATGAGTTTTGATTTCCACAACTTTTCAAGGCTTCTGAAAGACATTGCTGCTTTAGCCAGTCTGATTCTAATTTCTTTGCTCGTATCCCCTTCTCGATCAATGTGACT
This sequence comes from Megaustenia siamemsis, assembly GCA_032433765.1. Taxonomy (NCBI): domain Eukaryota; kingdom Metazoa; phylum Mollusca; class Gastropoda; order Stylommatophora; family Ariophantidae; genus Megaustenia; species Megaustenia siamemsis. The sequence continues at coordinate 62,613,920 of JAVIAB010000126.1, forward strand.
TCCAAGATAGATAAAGTGATCGATCTCTTCTACTGGTTTGTTTTCCATGTATATTTTGTCACTTGTTGGAATTAAACTTTTCATGACTTTAGTCTTTTCATGATTGACCTCAAGCCCAATTTTGCTGGCTATTGATGATAGAGTTCTGTTATACTCAGTAATTAATTTATGTGAAACAATGTTTAGTTCTGTTATACTCAGTAATTAATTTATGTGAAACAATGTTTAGTTCTGTTTTACTCAGTAATTAATTTATATGAAAAAAAAATGTTTAGTTCTGTTTTACACAGTAATGTTGATCTGTAGTAGTCTTCAATTTATACTGGCGTCATAGCAGTCGGAGCTTTCCATATCCATTCTTCCGCTCGTGCTAGCAACCATCGAAGTGTTCATCTACTGGTTTATCCTGTCCAGAATTGATTGACTATATTGTGTTCTTTTCTACTGATGACGCATATTCTGCTTTCTCCCCTCGTGGGGCCGTATTCCACCATTCCGTTGACATGTGGGGTGTTCTCGGCGTCCTTGTCGCCATCTTGTGGGTGGAGATCTTTTAATGCATTCACAATGTCATGAGATCTTTTAATGCATTCACAATGTCATGCGTGTCCGAATGGATAGTGTTCTCCCCAATGGCAGACTTTGAAAAGACGGAAATCCTACAACTTACCCACTATTCAATTATGCGACTAAATGTAGTTTTTAAAGCCTATAATTAATCTATGATACTAAATGTGGGTTTTTAACCCTATCATTAATTTATGATACTCAATGTGGTTTTTTAACCGTATAATTAATGTATGATACTCAATGTAGTTTTTAAACCCTATAATTAATTTATAATACTAAATGTAGTTTTTTAAACCTATAATTAATTTATGATACTAAATGTAGTTTTTAAACCCTATAATTAATTTATGATACTAAATGTAGTTTTTAAACCTATAATTAATTTATGATACTAGATGTAGTTTTTAACCATATAATTAATTTATGATACTAAATGTAGTTTTTAAACCTATAATTAATTTATGATACTAGATGTAGTTTTTAAACCCTATATTTAATTTATGATACTAAATGTAGTTTTTAAACCTATAATTAATTTATGATACTCAATGTAGTTTTTTTAAACATATAATTAATTTATGATACTCAATGTAGTTTTTTTAACCTATAATTAATTGATGATACTCAATGTAGTTTTTTTAAACCTATAATTAATTTATGAAACTAAATGTAGTTTTGTAACCCTATAATTAATTTATGATACTAGATGTAGTTTTTAACCATATAATTAATTTATGATACTAAATGTAGTTTTTTAAACCTATAATTAATTTATGATACAAAATGTAGATTGTTATACCTATAATTAATCTATGATACTAAATGTAGTTTTTAAACCCTATAATTAATTTATGATCACTGGAGTCTGTAGAAATGTGGTTTTACAGAAGAATGTTGAGAATACCATGGACAGCTAAGAAGAGTAGCGAAAATGTTCTGAAAGAGGTCAAAGCAAAAAGAGAGCTAATTTCCAATATTAGGAAGAAACAATTATAATGTTTTGGCCATGTAATGAGAAGACCACTGGAAAAATGTTTGTAATAACTAGAAAAATTGAGGGACGAAGAGATAGTGGGAAGCAAAGAGAAAAAATACCAGACAGCTTAAGAGAATGGCTTGGCAGAAGGACAACAACAGAAATGATAAATAACTGTCGAGATCGAAAGTTGTGGAGAGACATGATCACCTACGCAGCAGGCCTGGTAGATGATGATGATTATGAATTAACTTATGAGACTACGTGTAGTTTTCTAGACCCTATAATTAACTTATGCGACTAAATGTATAGTTAGTTTTGTACCCAATAATTAACTTGTGAGAAATAATATTTAGCTCTATTTTATATATTAATTCATTAAAGAATAAATGGTTGTTTCCCTTTGCATGTCCAGTGACTTGTTATGAAAGAACGGACCCAGCCTATATGAAGAGTTTAGCGTCATACCTCCTATGTTCTTATTGAATGCTTTCTGCAGACTAGGCAGGCGAACTGAAAAGTAACATTTCGAAATTTTATATACAAAAAACTAACAAAAAGGAACTAGAAATATAAGCTGCATAAGCATATAAAATACCAATTATTAATAAAAGAAAAGATGTATGATATTAACATTTAATTAATTATAAAATTATCCGATTTAAATAAATAATTAATTTAAAAAATAACAATATCCCAGAGGGCAATATATAACTCAATCGCCAGGCGTTGGAAAGAGTAAAAGAAAAAAAAAAAAAAGTAAAGAGCCCCCGTCACGCCAAGAGGCGTATATAGGGAATATGGTGTTAGTGACCATAAATTTTATAGACCTTCGGCACATGATTTTTGGGGTAATGTGGTCGGTATTGCTATGTCATCACTATGACATAGTTCTTCTATCACACAACCATCAACAGATGTAGGATAAAATTAGTATACCTGATAAGAGATCACAAAAACAAGGACTGAAGATTAAGAGAGATAAGACCAACATTATGAGAATTCATACAGTTGGCAATAACCAAATAAAACTAGGAGAAATACCTCTATTAGACGTACAATCTTACATATATCTGGGCAGTAATATAGATAAAGAGGGAGGAACAGAAAATGATACCAAAATAAGGATATCAAAAGCAAGAGGAGCTTTCATTGCACTGGGAAATATATGGAAATCCAAAGAAATTAGGTTAAATACAAAAATAAAAATTTTCAACTCAAATGTTAAGTCGGTCCTATTATATAGCTGTGAAACATGTAGAAAACAAAATTGACAATCACGAAAATACAGAATTTCATTAATGGATGCTTACGCAGAATAAAAGCATGGAAATGGCAGGACAAAATCACTAACATAGAATTATGGAAATGTACCAGTCAAATACCAGTGGATAAAGAGATACAGCGAAGACGATGGCATTGGATTGGACCCACTCTACGGAAGCCAACTGAGAGTATTACACAACAAGGCCCTTTTTTTGAATCCTCGGGGGAAAAGACAAAGAGGATGACCAAGGAATTCTTGGAGAAGACAGATAGAAGCAGAGATGAAGATGCTGGGGAAGACATGAAATGATCTTAAAAGAATGACAAAAAACAGAACGACTTGGAAAGTGTTTGTTGAAGACCTATACTCCACAGGGAGCTAAAAAGGTAGACGAAGAAGAGGAAGTGGTCGGTATTATGCCCGTGCCGCTTAACTCTCCCAGAAAAAAAAAGATCCGGTACCCATTAAAGCCTGGGTGAACAGGAAACCGTCGTTTGGGATCGAACCCTATCTATTGTCCTCTGTAGTCCAGTTCACTAACCACTGAGATATCGCGGCTGGAAAGAGTAGACCGCTATATATATATATATATCTTGGTAGTAATATAGATCAAGAAGGTGAAACACAGAACGATATCAAAAATAAGATAGCAAAAGCAACAGGGAATTTTTAAAACCGGGACAAAATATGGAAATCAAAAATACTAAGCAAGAAAACCAAACTTAGAATATTCAACACAAATATATTATCAACATTTACACACGCATGTGAATGCTGGAAAACAACAAGAGATTGAGGGAAAAAAAAAACTAAACGCTTTTAAAGACAAATGCCTAAGAAAACTACTCTGTGTATAACGGAATGAATTAAAGACTCATCGTACCATCTGATTTCTCTCATTTTATACTTTATCATCAGACATGTAGTTATAGTTAATTGTACTTCACCGTTTGTTGTCGTTGTCCCTGTATTCTGAAGAAGGCCACAGGCCGAAACGTCAGTATTGTGTTGTGTTCCTTCCGTGTAAAGCTGTCACCATACCTTGGAGTGCTTACCACACCCCTCTACTGGCTCCCTCGCTACCAGCTTTACAGCAGCATTGCAATTATTTGTCTGTTCCCTTCTCTTTTGGGACATTCATGACTTCTGTTTTATTGATGTTCATATTGTTTGTTGTGCCTGTGTTGCTGGGTCTTTTTAAGTGTTCTTGTAGGGTATCCATTTCAAGGGGGCGGAAAACAATTTACCTCCCCCTCGCTGGTAATCTGCCTTGTTTAAGCCACATGGTCTCAAACTGTGTGTGTCCACAGACACCGCGTTGAGAATCACTGGTAAGCAACGAAACAGAAAGATGTAATGACATGTTTTGTTTTCTGTTTTTCCCGCTCAGAGCTTCCAACTCTAGCGAAGTCCCTAGAGGCTGCGAACTGAACTTTGCGTGTTTAACCCTTTTTCCTGGAAGCAGTGTGCACAGGGGTCCCTCGCCGTACAGGCAGATAACTCCGTCATCGGAGGTATTCATATTTTTCCGTCGATAAGTACTTGCCGCTTCAAGCCGGGCCTCTCTGCTGAGACCAGGAGTGGTTGGCGCAGTGAGAATTTATTTTTTAAAAATCCCAACTGGTGCAGCCGAGATTTGAACCCACAACCTATCTGTCTCGAGACCAGCCTATTGCCTCAAAACCAACCAATCCCTACTGACAGATTTGACCAAATTAAATGTGCACAAAATGAATATAATTATTAATACAGTATTCCAACCAGTGAGAGTAATAATAGAATATGTAATTTTGTAGTTATGGAAAGTTTATTATTGAAAACAATTGTAGAAGCACTGGGTTAACCGATTGCCACTGATATTGAAAGCCAAATGGCAGAGAGGGTTTCCCGAAAACACCTCAAGATTGTGACGTCTTCAGCTATGTTAAATATAGACGGCTGACGTCATTTTACCCACAATCGCCCCTGCTCATAATGTTGAAAACGTCACAACCATTGGGTGGTTCATCTCAGCGGGCAGGCATTCAATATAGGTGGTAATGGTTAAACAGAATAAAAAAAAATCCACAAAAAAAAAAAAAAAACTTACGGGATGGAGAGTTCGCTTTCTCGCACGCAAAGGATGGTTTTTCCCATAATCCAGTGTCAAGGCACGTGACGTTTGCGTTGGGCTTGTCCAGTTTGTACCCCGCGCTGACATGAGAGGTTAAAGGGCAAAGGTCAGGTTGCAAGGCTAATGATTTAATCACCCTTTACCTCCGAAATTGGTATTTTAGTGGGAACAAAATTACCTGCCTTGCATTTGTGAACTATCTAATGAAATCACATTGAAATCGTTTGTAACTATGATATCACATTCAAATCGTTTGTAACTATGATATCACATTCAAATCGTTTGTAACTATGATATCACATTCAAATCGTTTGTAACTATGATATCACATTGAAATCGTTTGTAACTATGAAATCACATTGAAATCGTTTGTAACTATGATATCACATTGAAATCGTTTGTAACTATGAAATCACATTGAAATCGTTTGTAACTATGATATCACATTCAAATCGTTTGTAACTATGATATCACATTCAAATCGTTTGTAACTATGATATCACATTCAAATCGTTTGTAACTATGATATCACATTCAAATCGTTTGTAACTATGAAATCACATTGAAATCGTTTGTAACTATGATATCACATTCAAATCGTTTGTAACTATGATATCACATTCAAATCGTTTGTAACTATGATATCACATTGAAATCGTTTGTAACTATGATATCACATTCAAATCGTTTGTAACTATGATATCACATTCAAATCGTTTGTAACTATGATATCACATTCAAATCGTTTGTAACTATGATATCACATTCAAATCGTTTGTAACTATGATATCACATTCAAATCGTTTGTAACTATGATATCACATTCAAATCGTTTGTAACTATGATATCACATTCAAATCGTTTGTAACTATGATATCACATTCAAATCGTTTGTAACTATGATATCACATTCAAATCGTTTGTAACTATGATATCACATTCAAATCGTTTGTAACTATGATATCACATTCAAAATTGTTTGTAACTATGATATCACATTCAAATCGTTTCTAACTATGATATTACATTCAAATCGTTTCTAACAATGATATTATATTCAAATCGTTTCTAACTATGATATCATATTCAAATCGTTTCTAACTATGATATTACATTCAAATCGTTTCTAACTATGATATTACATTCAAATCGTTTCTAACTATGATATTACATTCAAATCGTTTCTAACTATGATATTATATTCAAATTGTTTCTAACTATGATATCACATTCAAATCGTTTCTAACTATGATATTACATTCAAATCGTTTCTAACTATGATATCACATTCAAATCGTTTCTAACTATGATATCACATTCAAATCGTTTCTAACTATGATATCACATTCAAATCGTTTCTAACTATGATATCACATTCAAATCGTTTCTAACTATGACATTACATTCAAATCGTTTCTAACTATGATATCACATTCAAATCGTTTCTAACTATGACATTACATTCAAATTGCATCTAACTATGATATCATATTAAAAAGCTTCTAAGATATCAGATTCATATTGCTTCTAACCATGTTATCAGATTCAAATCGTTTTTAACTAGAGCTTGTCAAAGTAAGTAAGTAAAGTACCCCGTCACGCCAAGTGGCGTATAGGGAAATATGGTGTTAGTGACCATATATTTTACAGACCTTCGGCACATGATTTTTGGGGTAATGTGGACTGTATTACGCCCGTGCTGCTTTACTTTCACATAAAAATCCGGTACCCATTTAAGGCTGGAGCCGCGATAGCTCAGTGGTTAGTGAACTGGACTACAAAGGACAAGGGGTAGGGTTCGATCCCAACCGACGGCTTCCGGGTTCGAAACCGTCGTTTATAACCTCTTTTCACGTATTCCGAAAACGTCTGTTCCTAAAAAAAATGAGATTCTTGTTTATGTGGAGGGGACATGTTAAAAGACATAGCAGTCTACTAAAAGTATTATTGGAAGGGAAAATACAAGGCGAAAGATGCAGAGTAACGAGTAAGATAAACAGATGGATGTCAACCTATGATAACCTGCACTATCAAAACAAGCGACAGAGCGGAATGGCGTTCCATGGTAGTGAACCTTCGACGCGGAGATTCCACTCAATGGTGATGAATTAATTAAGAATAATCTATCTATCTATCTATTGACCTTTCGAGCCGTAACCGGCCCATAGGGCGTAGACCAAGATACACCTTCTCCTATATGAATTTTTGTTCTAGCAGTTTTCTTTTAAAGATATTTTATCAAATCTCGCCATCTGTCCGTTCAACTTTGTTTCTATATCTCTTGTTGTTTTCCAGCTTTCACACGCATACGTAAGGGTTGATAGTACATTTGATTTGAATAGCCTAAGTTTTGTGTTTGTGCTAATGAGTTTTGATTTCCACAACTTTTCAAGGCTTCTGAAAGACATTGCTGCTTTAGCCAGTCTGATTCTAATTTCTTTGAAATTAAGAATAATATGATATTATTAACATTTAGCCCCGACAGCTCAGTGGTTAGTGAACTGGACTACACAGGACAAGAGCTTGAGTTCGATCCTCTTCTACGGTTTTCAGGTTAAATGGGCACTTGATTTTTTTTTCTGGAAAAAAAAACTGCACGGGTGTAATGCCGACCACATTACCCCAAAATTAATGTGTTGGATATGTATTAAAATACATAGGCACTGATATATTGTTGTTGTGTCGCAGGTTTCGACAATTTTTTTGGGGAGGCACGATCCATTCAACATCAAACTAAGTCTTTCAGATTATATTTTAGACCGCTATTGCCATCCAAAAATGTGAAAATCTAAAAACTAGATCTTCAGTATAGTCACAGGTACTAATACCACATGACCTATACATCACGTGGTGTGACGGGGACTCTTAATTTGATTACACCTTCCCCCTCCTTAATTAGAATAGATTTGAACATCTGTCTTGTTAACGAGATAAGGTACACAATAACAGCACTCACTGACAGCTGTAAAGAACAACTGATCCAAATGTGGTCACGCTGAATGTTGGGTCGGCGTTCTGCACGTTGGGTGGGATTACTCCGCAATCAACTGCAACATCAAATTGAAGATTTCGGTTAAAACAACAAGTACATGATGATGATGGCTTTTAGTAAATAAATAGAACACAGCAGTGGCTGAGTTGTTTGTGTGTTCCACTTTTGCTAATTGTCATCTCAAGTAGAATTTTAGTTCAAATCCGGGAAAATTAGTAGCGTTTAAGGATGCACATTTTTTTTTCGAACATGTTAAATTTTTACCACAGAAATAAAAAGTAGAATAACTCAGGCCAAGATAGCATTTCAGAAAATGAAAAATATCTTATGCAATAAATCTATATCAACAGAAGTGAGAAAGAGAGCTCATCGGTGCTATATAGAACCAATTCTGACCTATGGACGCGAATTATGGACAGTAGACAAACAGATGAAAAGACGATTAGATGCCACAGAAATGGGATTTCTCAGAATTTAGTTGAAAGTTTTCTGGACAGATAAAAAGACCAATGAGGAAATTCTGAAAGAGGCCAACACAAAAAGGGAGCTCATAAAAGCCATCAGAAACAAACAATTAACACTTTTCGTGCATATCATGAGATAAGAAAAGTTGCAATACTTAGTTACAACATGCAAAATATAAGGAAAGAGATATCGCGGACGAAAAATAGAGAAAATACTAGAAAGCTTGGTGTCAAGGCATGGCAAACAAGTCAACAACAGAACTGATACGATGCACTGTAGATAGAAGATTGTGGAAGGACATGATCGCCTACGCTAACCGGTATGGCACATAATGATGATGAAATTTCATTCATTAATAAAACAATTATTTTGTATGAAAGTGGTCTCACTTTGTGACACGAAACACAAAACGTGAAAATGTTTAGCTAAAGTCAATATTTATGTTTGAGTGATGTTTTAATGGATGCTTATGCAGAATAAAATGATGCAAATGGCATGACAAAATCACAAACATAGAATTATGGAAATGTACCAGTCAAATGCAAGTGGATAAAGAGATACAGCGAAGACGATGGCGCTGGATAGGACACACACTGCGGAAATCAACTGAGAGTATTACACAACAGTCCCCTTTTTTGGAATCCCCAAGGGAAATGAAAAGAGGAAGACCAAAATATTCTTGGATAAGAGAAACGGAAGCAGAAATGAAGATGTTGGGGGAAGACACAGAATGATCTTAAAAGAATGACAAGAAACAGAAAGGCTTGGAAAGTGTTTGTTGACGACCTATGCTCCACAGGGAGCTGAAAGTTTTTGTTGACGACCTATGCTCCACAAGGAGTTGAAAGTTTTTGTTGACGATCTATGCTCCACAGGGAGCTGAAAGTTTTTGTTGACGACCTATGCTCCACAAGGAGTTGAAAGTTTTTGTTGAAAAACTATGCTCCACATGGAGCTGAAAGTGTTTGTTGACGACCTATGCTCCACAGGGAGCTGAAAGTGTTTGTTGACGACCTATGCTCCACAAGGAGTTGAAAGTGTTTGTTGACGACCTATGCTCCACAGGGAGCTGAAAGTTTTTGTTGACGACCTATGCTCCACAAGGAGTTGAAAGTTTTTGTTGACGATCTATGCTCCACAGGGAGCTGAAAGTTTTTGTTGACGACCTATGCTCCACAAGGAGTTGAAAGTTTTTGTTGAAAAACTATGCTCCACATGGAGCTGAAAGTGTTTGTTGACGACCTATGCTCCACAGGGAGCTGAAAGTGTTTGTTGACGACCTATGCTCCACAAGGAGTTGAAAGTGTTTGTTGACGACCTATGCTCCACAGGGAGCTGAAAGTTTTTGTTGACGACCTATGCTCCACAGGGAGCTGAAAGTTTTTGTTGACGATCTATGCTCCACAGGGAGTTGAAAGTGTTTGTTGACGACCTATGCTCCACAGGGAGCTGAAAGTTTTTGTTGAAAAACTATGCTCCACATGGAGCTGAAAGTGTTTGTTGACGACCTATGCTCCACAAGGAGTTGAAAGTGTTTGTTGAAAAACTATGCTCCACATGGAGCTGAAAGTGTTTGTTGACGACCTATGCTCCACAGGGAGCTGAAAGTGTTTGTTGAAGACCTATGCTCCACATGAAGCTGAAAGTGTTTATTGAAGACCTATGCTCCACAGGGAGCTGAAAGTGTTTGTTGAAGACCTATGCTCCACATGGAGCTGAAAGTGTTTGTTGAAGACCTATGCTCCACAGGGAGCTGAAAGTGTTTGTTGAAGACCTATGCTCCACAGGGAGCTGAAAGTGTTTGTTGAAGCCCTGTGCTCCACATGGTGCTGAAAGTGTTTGTTGAAGACCTATGCTCCACAGGGAGCTGAAAGTTAGAAGAAGATGCCATTTTTAGTAGGTAATGCTTGCCAAAAATCATGACAGATTGGCCAATCTTAGAGTTTCAGTGGATGCAATATTTAATTTTTAAGCAGAAACTTACAAATTGTAAGGTACAGCTTTTTTTATTCACTTTGAATGTAAAATAGAAGTGGCTTGTGTATTGTCTAGTTCATGGAAAGACACAAATGAGCAAATCAACTCAAGTAAGTAAAGCAATGAGCCCCGTCACGTCGAGTGACGTAAAGGGAATATGGTGTTTTTTTCTTCCTCTATCCTTCCTCCATTGTCGTTCCCGTGGAGGGGAGATACAATCTGCGATTCTTTGCTCTTCTCTTGGCCTCTTCTGGTGTTATACCTCCTAGTGACTCTAGTAATATGGTGTTAGTGACCATAATTTTTATAGACTTTCGGCACATAATTTTTTATGGGTAATGTGGTCGGTATTACACTCGTGCTGATTTACTTTCCCAGAAAAAAAAATCCGGTACCCATTTAAAGCTGGGTGAACACGGAAGCCGTCAGTCAGGATCGAATCCGACCACCTGTCCTTTGTAGTCCAGTTCACTAACCACTGAGCTATCACGATTCCTTAAATCAACTAAAGTATCAGTGTTAAAACAATGAAGATGAAGTTAAAAATGATGTGGCAGGAAAATAATTGTAATATAGTGGAGACCCATGAATGTGGTGTTTTGTTTCATTTTAATTGTAAAGCATTGACTAGAACAATTTTAATTTACTTTATTCTTATATCATCCGTGATTAATTTTATAATTTTTAAGACGAGCGTACTGTAGAAGTGAAAACTTGGGCTTAAGAGTTCAGAGCAGAATAGGCATGGTTATCTAACCAGACTGAGTGGGCGGATAAACACAAGTGCGAGGTCAGTCAGAGGTGTAGCTAGCAAGATGTCGGTGTAAGCGAAATAAATATATTAAAAAGAAAATAGACACGTAGAAGGGTTAAAAGGAATGGCTGAAATATAAAGACAATCAGAGACCATCAGACAAGGGAAATAAGAGAGACATGAAGACATAGGCAGACACAGGCAGAAGAGCAATTAGAGATTAAACAGAATAGCATCTTTAGCAGAAGAGCAGATTAAGAGACTAACAAATGTAGTTATTTTACAACAAGTTTAGTGTATAGATTCCGAGAAAGCGTAATATATTATGTATGTAATCATCCCAATTGGGTTCAGGATTCCATGAGTTCATCGGTGCTATACAGAACCAACTCTGACCTATGGAAGTGAATCATGGACAGTAGACAAACAATTGAAAAGACGATTAGAGGCCACAGAGATGGGATTTCTCAGAAGAATGTTGAAAGTTCCCTGGACAGCTAAAAAGACCAATGAGGAAGTTCTCAAAGAGGCCAGCACAAAAAGGGAGCTCTTAAAAAACATCAGAAAGAAGCAATCAACATTTTTCGGGCACATCAAGAGAAGAGGAAAGCTGGAATACTTGGTTACAACTGGCAAAATAAACGGAAAGAGAGATCGCGGACGACAAAGAGAGAAAATACTTGGATAGCTTGGTGTCATGGCATGGAAAACAGCCAACAACAGAACTGATACGATGCACTGTAGATAGATGATTGTGGAGGGACATGATCGCCTACGCCAACCGGTATGACACATAATGATGATGAATCATTCCAAGTGTATTTGAAACCAGTAGTTATCCAGATTGCCTGACAACTTGGAAAGTGTTTGTTGTAGACCTATGCTCCACAGGGAGCTGAAAGTGTTTGTTGAAGATCTATGCTCCACAAGTAGCTGAAAGTGTTTGTTGAAGATCTATGCTCCACAGGTAGCTGAAAGTGTTTGTTGAAGATCTATGCTCAACAGGTAGCTGAAAGTGTTTGTTGAAGACCTATGCTTAACGGGTAGCTGAAAGTGTTTGTTGAAGACCTATGCTTCACAGGTAGCTGAAAGTGTTTGTTGAAGATCTATGCTCCGCAGGTAGCTGAAAGTGTTTGTTGAAGATCTATGCTCCACAGGTAGCTGAAAGTGTTTGTTGAAGATCTATGCACCACAGGTAGCTGAAAGTGTTTGTTGAAGATCTATGCTCCACAGGTAGCTGAAAGTGTTTGTTGAAGACTTATACTCCACAGGTAGCTGAAAGTGTTTGTTGAAGACCTATGCTCCACAGGTAGCTGAAAGTGTTTGTTGAAGACCTATGCTCTACAGGTAGCTGAAAGTGTTTGTTGTAGACCTATGCTCCAAAGGGAGCTGAAAGTGTTTGTTGAAGACCTATGCTCCACAGTTAGCTGAAAGTGTTTGTTGTAGACCTATGCTCCACATGGAGCTGAAAGTGTTTGTTGTAGACCAATGCTCCACAGGTAGCTGAAAGTGTTTGTTGAAGATCTATGCTCCACGGGTAGCTGAAAGTGTTTGTTGAAGATCTATGTTCCACAGGTAGCTGAAAGTGTTTGTTGTAGACCTATGCTCCACAGGGAGCTGAAAGTGTTTGTTGAAGATCTATGCTCCACAGGTAGCTGAAAGTGTTTGTTGTAGACCTATGCTCCACAGGGAGCTTAAAGTTTTTGTTGAAGACATATGCTCCACAGTTAGCTGAAAGTGTTTGTTGTAGACCTATGCTCCACAGGTAGCTGAAAGTGTTTGTTGAAGACCTATGCTCCACAGGTAGCTGACAGTGTTTGTTGAAGATCTATGCTCCACAGGTTGCTGAAAGTGTTTGTTGAAGATCTATGTTCCACAGGTAGCTGAAAGTGTTTGTTGTAGAACGATGCTCCACAGGGTGCTGAAAGTGTTTGTTGAAGATCTATGCTCCACAGGTAGCTGAAAGTGTTTGTTGAAGATGTATGCTCCACAGGTAGCTGAAATGTTTGTTGTAGACCTATGCTCCACATTGAGCTGAAAGTGTTTGTTGAAGACCTATGCTCCACAGTTAGCTGAAAGTGTTTGTTATAGACCTATGCTCCACAGGTAGCTGAAAGTGTTTGTTGAAGACCTATGCTCCACAGGTAGCTGAAAGTGTTTGTTGAAGATCTATGCTCCACAGGTAGCTGAAAGTGTTTGTTGAAGATCTATGCTCCACAGGAACCTGAAAGTGTTTGTTGAAGACCTATGCTCCAGAGGTAGCTGAAAGTGTTTGTTGTAGACCTATGCTCCACAGGCAGCTGAAAGTGTTTGTTGAAGACCTATGCTCCACAGGTAGCTGAAAGTTTTTTTTGTAGACCTATGCTCCACAGGTGGCTGAAAGTGTTTGTTGCAGACATATGCACCACAGGTAGCTGAAAGTGTTTGTTGCAGACCTATGCACCACAGGTAGCTGAAAGTGTTTGTTGAAGACCTATGCTCCTCAGGGAGCTGAAAGTGTTTGTTGCAGACCTATGCTCCACAGGAAGCTGAAAGTGTTTGTTGCAGACCTTTGCTCCACAGGGATCTGAAAGTGTTTGTCGTAGACCTATGCTCCACAGGGAGCTGAAAGTGTTTGTTGCAGACCTATGCTCCACAGGGAGCTGAAAGTGTTTGTTGCAGACCTATGCTCCACAGGGAGCTGAAAGTGTTTGTTGCAGATCTATGCTCCACAGGGAGCTGAAAGGTAGAAGAGGAAGAATCACGTAAAGCTTTAATCAGACCGTTTTTTATCTACTTATCTACATATTTTTTTTTCATTTCTCCTAACATGAGACCACTGTGCTGTAGCTATCATCATCATCAAGTACCGGGCCTACTGGCGTCGGCGATCATATCTCTCCACAACTTTCGATCTCGACAGTTCTTTATCATTTCTGTTGTTGACCTTCTGCCAAGCCATTCTCTTAAGCTGTCTGGTATCTTTTCTCTTTGTTTCCCTCTATCTCTTCGTCCCTCAATTTTTCCAGTTGTTACAATATATTCCAGTTGTTCTCTTCTCATTACATGGCCAAACAATGATGATTGTTTCTTCCTAATATTTGAAATTAGCTCTCTTTTTGCTTTGACCTCTTTCAGAACATTTACATTACTCTCCTTAGATGTCCATGGTATTCTCAACATTCTTCTGTAAAACCACATTTCTACAGCCTCCAGTGATTTTCTTGTTTGTTGTCCTATTGTCCACGATTCATATCCATATTTTAAGACTGGCTCTACATAACATTTGAGAACTCTTTTTCTTGTTTCTATTGTCAAAAACGGATTGCATAGTATCTTCCTCATTTTCTGTAGCTATAGTACGTAAATAAATATGTCTCGTGTTGCTGAACATCTCATGCGATTGTTGCTTATCAAGAATGTATAAAAGAAAAAACGAGACGGTCTATATGAAGTAGGTAAATTAAAGTACGAGAGACATACAAGTTATCTAAGAAATACAAATATAATAACAAATTAAAGATACGAAGAGGCATCACGTAAATCAAGAGCATTCAAGAGCATCAAATTCCTCAAGAATGTCAAGTTAAATATCAAATCAAGAATTAACCTCTTTACGGCACAATCAATAAACACAGCTCTTCATCCCAATTTCAAAGCCAATCTTCAATGTGGAAAACAGAAACAGTTAAACATGCGTACCATAGCTGCAACAAACGTAACGAAAATAACAGACAAAAAGCACGCCTTCGGGAGAAAAAAATGGATAGATGGAGTACTCGAAGGTCTTGGAAACATGATAGAAGCAGAGCCCTTCCAAAAAAATAAAAATCCACCAAAAATTAGAGACCAACCAAAATGTAAAAGGCCACCAGAGACCAGAGACCAACCAAAATGTAAAAGGTTACCAGAGACTAGAGGCCAACCAAAATGTTAAAGGTTACCAGAGACTAGAGGCCAACCAAAATGTTAAAGGTTACCAGAGACTAGAGACCAACCAAAATGTTAAAGGCCACCAGAGACTAGAGACCAACCAAAATGTAAAAGGTTACCAGAGACTAGAGGCCAACCAAAATGTAAAAGGTTACCAGAGACTAGAGGCCAACCAAAATGTTAAAGGTTACCAGAGACTAGAGACCAACCAAAATGTAAAAGGTTACCAGAGACTAGAGGCCAACCAAAATGTAAAAGGTTACCAGAGACTAGAGGCCAACCAAAATGTTAAAGGTTACCAGAGACTAGAGACCAACCAAAATGTAAAAGGTTACCAGAGACTAGAGGCCAACCAAAATGTTAAAGGTTACAAGAGACTAGAGACCAACCAAAATGTAAAAGGTTACAAGAAACTAGAGACCAACCAAAATGTAAAAGGTCACCAGAGACTAGAGGCCAACCAAAATGTTAAAGGTTACCAGAGACTAGAGACCAACCAAAATGTTAAAGGTTACCAGAGGCTAGAGGCCAACCAAAATGTAAAAGGTTACCAGAGACTAGAGACCAACCAAAATGTAAAAGGTTACCAGAAACTAGAGACCAACCAAAATGTAAAAGGTTACCAGAGACTAGAGGCCAACCAAAATGTAAAAGGTTACCAGAAACTAGAGGCCAACCAAAATGTAAAAGGTCACCAGAGACTAGAGGCCAACCAAAATGTAAAAGGCCACCAGAGACTAGAGGCCAACCAAAATGTAAAAGGTTACCAGAGACTAGAGGCCAACCAAAATGTAAAAGGTTACCAGAGACTAGAGACCAACCAAAATGTAAAAGGCCACCAGAGACTAGAGACCAACCAAAATGTAAAAGGCCACCAGAGACTAGAGGCCAACCAAAATGTAAAAGGTTACCAGAGACTAGAGGCCAACCAAAATGTAAAAGTTTACCAGAGACTAGAGACCAACCAAAATGTAAAAGGCCACCAGAGACTAGAGACCAACCAAAATGTAAAAGGCCACCAGAGACTAGAGGCCAATCAAAATGTAAAAGGTTACCAGAGACTAGAGACCAACCAAAATGTAAAAGGTTACTAGAAACTAGAGGCCAGCCAAAATGTAAAAGGTTACCAGAAACTATAGCTTGTTTCATAAGTCTTGCCCAACTTTAAAAATCAATATCTTTTAAACCGCTTTTTGTATTTTTTTCAAAATTTGCATGTATAGTTATAATGATTAGAACCCAACAAGGAATTAATTTCATTAAAAACAAACATTTGGTTATTATTATTGCTTATTTCATTTATATAAATTTATGACGACCCATTGATGTAGTCAAAACTTAGTGTTTACAGTATTTAAGTTAAAAATAGCGATTACAAATCTATACACGCTCAAATTTACGATTTTTCACGCTTTCCGCGTGAGTTGTCTGACACAATTAGACACTTGTAGTAAACACGAGACATTGTGTGTTCCATTTCCGTTAATTCAGCGGCGTAACGTGGAACAATAACATTTATCATGAGTCTTAAAATGAAATTCTGCAGTTTACAAAACATCGCAATAAAAATGTATGACTATTTTTGCAAAGAGGCTAAACGAGGAAGATTATTTCATTCTTTAGAAAACCCTGAGAATAGGACAAGACACATTTTGGATTTATCTAAACGGTCATTTAATCGCCGGATTCAAGCACGTGACCGTTAATGTTCCAAATATACAAAATCACAAGGAAGAGCAAAAATGTTGGATAATTTCGACAGTGAACTTATTAGAAGTGAAATTCGCAAAATGTTGGGTATGAATGAAACTGTTACAATAAGAAAATTAAAAGTATCGCTGAAAAAGAACAACAGTATTGAAATATCAAAGTCTACATTATGGAGGAATGTGAGAGCTGCAGGCTTTACATTCAGAAAGTATCCCAATGGACGAAACATCATCTGTGAGAAGCCACATATAGTAGTCATGAGAAGCAAGTACTTACGTAAAGTAAAAGAGGTGCGCAAGCAAGGTTATGATATTGTGTACTTGGATGAAACATGGATCAATGCTCACCACACTAACCAAAGGGAATGGCAGTCGTCAGATGGAAAGATTAAGAGATTAATACCTAGCAGCAAAGGACAGCGCTTGATAATTGCTCATGCAGGTAGTCGACAACATGGACTAATACAGAATGCAGAGCTCATTTTTCTTTCAAAATCCATAGACAATCGGGATTATCACTCTGAGATGAATGGTCACATATTTAGACATTGGATTGAAAATTATGTTCTCCCAGCACTAGATCGACCATCTTGCCTAATAATGGACAATGCAGCGTACCACAACATTGTTGCACTTGAAGATAAAGTCCCGACGTCATCCAGTACAAAAGATGCTATTAAGATATGGCTCACAAAGGAGCACATACAATTTAATAACATGTACTTAAAACCTGAATTACTATCTCTAGTAAAGCAAAAACAGAGGACAAAGATTTTTCAAATAGATAAGATTATCCAAGAGCACGGTCATATAAGTTTGAGGCTGCCACCTTACCATGCTCATTTAAATCCAATAGAACTAATCTGGGCAAAATTTAAAGGACAAGTGGCAGATGAAAATACAACATTCAAAATATGCGATGTAAAGACTCCTGCTAATCTCGCTTTATTAAATATAGACAAAGATTATTGGGCTAAATGTGAAGACCACGTCTTAAAACAGGAAGAGGAATATTGGAAAAATGATGGTTTGTGGAATGTTCAACCCCAAACAGTTATTAATCTTTTAGACTCGTCTGATTCAGAATGAAAGTATATAGCCCCCACAATGTTGGCCCCTATATTACCTTAAATTATTTCAACAAACGGTCCTTTTCAGGACCACACAACTATGAAAATTGGACATACAGGTATACCTTGATATTATTATCGTCCGTCCTCGAACTGAGCAGACAATAATTCTCCTGGTGTTTTGTTTTATCCAGTTATTTCCCCATTACGGCCACGCCTTTACCTAGTGAAAATTAATCGTAGACCAGCAACTACGGTAATTTCTATTCTTTAGGGCTTCACAATTTACAATTTTGACAAACATCAAAGAAATATCGCCGCTTTAAGAAAACTGCAGCTGCAAGATATTTGTTAAATATACATTTAAAGGGTCTTTTGCATTCTAATAACATTTGGAAAATTTCAAAAGTATTTAACAAACGGTTAGAGAGTAATAGCATTTTGAAGTTGGGCATATGTTTTGAAACGAGCTATAGAGGCCAGCCAAACTAGAAGGCCACCACAAAATATACCATCCACAAGGAAAAGCACTAATTGAGGGAAAAGAACATAATAATTGAAGGAAGAAAAAAAAAAGAAGAAGGATATGATTAAATGGAGTTGGAGGGCTATTTGATTTTGAATTTGAGGTCGCTATTGAAATAGACCTTAGTAGAAAGAGCCATAGAGGTGAAAACAGATCTATACCTATGTTTCATAGATTATACCAAAGCATTTGACAAAGTAAAGCACCAAGAAATATCAAAATTTTAGAAAGCATAAACGTAGACAGCAAAGATCTAAGAATAGTAAAGAACATGTACTGGCAACAAACAACGGCCATAAGAACTGGAAACCAATTGGGAATGTTTCAACAAATAAAACAGGGTGTTAGACAAGGTTGTGTGCTGTAACCAGATTTGTTTAATATTTATAGTGAGTTTATTTTAAGATCCATAAGGGGCATGCCAGGAATAATAATTGGAGGTCATAATATAATAATCTAAGGTATGCTGATGATACAGTCTTAATCGCTAAGAGTGAAAATGAGTTACAAGAAATGTTAGACATTATAGTGAAAGAAGGCAAAAATTAGAGGACTCAGCCTTAATGGCAAAAAGACAGAGGCAATTGTAACAACAAAGAAAAAGATATCATCTCAGTGCAAAATAAAGACAAGTGAAACAATATTAAAACAGGTAAATGAATTTAAATATTTGGGAACTTTGTTAACCTCAGACGGAAGATATACAAAAGAGGTGAGATGCAGAATGGCTCAGGCAAAAGCAGCTTTCCAAAAAATGACGAAGATACTATGCAATCCATTTTTGACAATCATCATCATCAAGTACCGGGCCTAGTGGCGTGGTAATCATGTCTCTCCACAACTTTCCATCTCGGCAGCTATTTATCATTTCTGTTGTTGACCTTCTGCCAAGCCATTCTCTTAAGCTGTCTGTTATTTTTTCTCTTTGCTTCCCTCTATCTCTTCGTCCCTCAATTTTTCCAGTTGTTACAATATATTCAAGTTATTCTCTTCTCATTACATGGCCAAAAAATGATGATTGTCTCTTCCTAACATTGGAAATTAGCTCTCTCTTTTTGCTTTGACCTCTCTCAGAACCTCTTCATTACTCTTCTCAGCTGTCCATGGTATTCTCAACATTCCTCTGTAAAACCACATTTCTACAGACTCCAGTGATTTTCTTGTCTGTTGTCCTATTGTCCATGACTCGCATCCATATGTTAAGACTGGCTCTACGTAACATTTAAGAACTCTTTTTTTACTTGTTTCTATTGTCTTAGACTTATTTGATAAATCCATTTTTGACAATAGAAACAAGAAAATGAGTTCTGAAATGTTATGTAGAGCCAGTCTTAACATATGGATGTGAATCATGGACAATAGGACAACAGACAAGAAAATCACTGGAGTCTGTAGTGATGTGGTTTTACAGAAGAATGTTGAGAATACCATGGACAGTTAAGAAGAGTAATGAAGATGTTCTGAGAGAGGTCAAAGCAAAAAGAGAGCTAATTTCCAATATTAGGAAGAAACAATCATCATTATTTTTTTTGGCCATGTAATGAGAAGGGAACAGCTGGTATATATTGTAACAACTTGAAAAATTGAGGGACGAAGAGATAGAGGGAAGCAAAGAGAAAAGATACTAGACAGCTTAAGAGAATGGCTTGGCTGAAGGTCAGCAACCAAACTGATAAATAACTGTCGTGATCTAAAGTTGTGGAGAGACATGATCAGCTACGCCAGTAGGTCCGGTACTTGATGATGATGATGATGATTGACATATAAATGTCTGACAATAGATTTCAGTGGCTTACCAGGGGAACAGCCTTGCCAGTCTGCTAGAGACGACCACTGACCTTCAGGTGTGCAGTATATGAACTTTGATGTTCCATCGTAGCCGGTATCACACTGTAGAAAAATATGTTAACTGGTTACTTTACTTCAATCTGATTACCTTCATAGAAAATGTGTGTTCATGAGCAGTCATTGTTTATAAATCAAAGGTTTTTGCTCATCATTGATTTGATGTGCTTTACTCTAACTTTTTAACTTTAAATTTTAACTTTTTAACTCTGACTCTACCTCTAACTCTAAATCTCACTCTCACTCTCGCTCTTACACTCACTCTCACTCTTACTCTCACTCTTACCCTAACTCTAACTCTCACTCTTACTCTTACTCTCACTCTCACTCTTACTCTTACTCCTACTCTTACTCTAACTCTCACTCTCACTCTTACTCTAGCTCTAACTCCCATTCCCACTAACTCTAACTCCTAACTATCACTCTCACTCTCACTCTCACTGTCACTGTCACTCTCACTCTCACTCTCACTCTTACTCTAGCTCTAACTCCCATTCCCACTAACTCTAACTCCTAACTATCACTCTCACTCTCACTCTTACTCCTACTCTTACTCTAACTCTAAATCTCACTCTCACTATTACTCTTGCTCTAACTCCCACTCCCACTTCCACTAACTCTAACTCCTAACTATCACTCTCACTATCACTTTACACCCTTTATTGAAGCTTAGACCACAGACAAGGTATTTTTTTCATCGACCCCTGCCTCGGAGAAATGTACAAATAGTTCTCGTATGTATCTCAGAAACATGAATATGGAATAAAGCAACAAATTATATTTACAAACATTTACAAGTAATTGTGTTGTTTGAGAAAGGTCCTGCTATTATCAGTTGTACGAAAATGTGAGAAATGAAGATAGAGAAATGGACATAGAGAAATGGAGATAGAGAAATGGAGATAGAGAAATGGAGATATAGAAATGGAGATAGAGAAATGGAGATAGAGAAATGGAGATAGAGAAATGGAGATAGAGAAATGGAGATAGAGAAATGGACATAGAAACATGGAGATAGAGAAATGGAGATAGAAAATTGGAGATAGAGAAATGGAGATAGAAAAATGGAGATAGAGAAATGGAGATAGAGAAATGGAGATATAAAAATGGACATAGAAACATGGAGATAGAGAAATGGAGATAGAGAAATGGAGATAGAGAAATGGACATAGAAACATGGAGATAGAGAAATGGAGATAGAGAAATGGAGATATAGAAATGGACATAGAAACATGGAGATAGAGAAATGGAGATAGAGAAATGGAGATAGAGAAGTGGAGATATAAAAATGGACAGAAACATGGAGATAGAAAAATGGAGATAGAGAAATGGAGATAGAGAAATGGAGATATAAAAATGGAGATAGAAAAATGGAGATAGAGAATTGGAGATAGAGAAATGGAGATAGAGAAATGGAGATAGAGAAATGGAGATAGAGAAATGGAGATAGAGAAATGGAGATAGAGAAATGGACATAGAAACATGGAGATAGAGAAATGGAGATAGAGAAATGGAGATAGAGAAATTGACATAGAAACATGGAGATAGAGAAACGGAGATAGAGAAATGGAGATAGAGAAGTGGAGATATAAAAATGGACAGAAACATGGAGATAGAAAAATTGAGATAGAGAAATGGAGATAGAGAAATGGAGATATAAAAATGGAGATAGAAAAATGGAGATAGAGAATTGGAGATAGAGAAATGGAGATAGAGAAATGGAGATAGAGAAATGGAGATAGAGAAATGGAGATAGAGAATTGGAGATAGAGAAATGGAGATAGAGAAATGGAGATAGAGAAATGGACATAGAGACATGGAGATAGAGAAATGGAGATAGAGAAATGGAGATAGAGAAATGGAGATAGAGAATTGGAGATATCTTGGAAAGAGCAAAATAAGGGTCAGCAGAAAAACAAAATACAAAGTGTCACCTTTATCTACGTCATTTGACATGCGGTACGGGGAAATTAAAGAGCGGACTGGTTGGCTAGCTGTGCTATCGTTAAAGACGGCAAACCGATAGACCGGATGGATATCATCAATGCCCTCCTATATGTGTGGAGGGCACAGGATTTCGGCAAACATGAGTATAAGTCACTCCTTCGGATGAAAGAGATGGGAGTTAAGGTGGGCACAGGAAGAAACGAGAAACTTTGTGGGCGTGTAAGAAGACTTATCAGCCAACACAGAACTGGAGTCGTCAGTCGCTGGACACCGCGGGACTTGCTGAGGAGGGGATCTGAGAACTATGGACATGTTCGGAGTGCAATGATGATGACCCGCAAATAACTCAATATTCAATAACTCAATATTCAATAACTCAATTTAAATAACTCAATATTCAATAACTCAATAATTCAATATTCAATAACTCAACTCAATAACTCAATATTAAATAACTCAATATTCAATAACTCAATAACTCAATATTTAATAACTCAATAACTCAATATTCAATAACCCAATGATTCAATATTCAATAACTCAATATTAAATAACCCAATATTAAATAACTCAATATTCAATAACTCAACTCAATAACTCAATATTCAATAACTCAATAACTCAATATTTAATAACTCAATATTCAATAATCCAATAACTCAATATTCAATAACTCAATATTCAATAACTCAATATTCAATAACTCAATATTCAATAACTCAATATTCAATAACTCAATATTCAATAACTCAATATTCAATAACTCAATATTCAATAACTCAATAACTTAAGGGTCAACCGTTAAGTGATTCTGAAGAGAAAATAAAGATGGAGATTTGATGGACAGTAAGAAAACCTGATGACAGCATAAGAAGACAGGCACTGTTATGGAATCAACAAGAGAAAGCCAAGAAGGCACTGTAATACACCGAGAAGGGAAATCGTGAAAACTTTTAAGAACAAAGACATGCACTGGAAAGAAGTGGAGAAAATATCGACGTTTCCATATCTATTTATGTTATAAGAAAACATATATATGGTACCAACAACATACATCAGGTAATAACAATATACTTATGGTAACAACAACATAATATGAAAACGTACCTGATAAAAAGCTCTGGTGCCAACGATGTGTATGTCATTGTTATATGTTATAGTTATTCCCTTCATATTAGGGGCTTCCGGACAAACTGAAAAACGAAAAAAATATTTCTTCTCAAATATTGGAAGTGTCAAATCGACAAATATGTGGATAGCTCTTCCCATTACTTCAGTACAAAATAGTACCTTCACACCAAGAAACATATTATACAGAGTATATTCAATCCAATATTGTGCAACTAATGCCAAACATGGTCACTTAGGACTTGCTTGCTTGCATTCGCCCGATGACTAAAGTATTCTAAAGTATTCGTAGACTGTATAATTCCTCTTCATCATCCGTCCTTAAAAGGACGTTAAGTGGACGTGTCTGCGTTGTGTTGTGGTTTGCAGTATAACTGCTATATTTACGTCTTTCGGCCCAGCACATCCGACTTCAGCACGACATTTTTGAGTACCGGGTTGTCTTCCCTCTTCGAACCCTGCTCGCTTGGCCAGACTAGACAGGTTAGTCTGTTACTGGAGGCACCACGGAGAGGTGGAGCAGGGTCTGGATGGTTCTGGTTCACCGATCCTGACGCAAGCCATCAGCTGTGGGTCGCTGACAACTTCCAGCTCTGGTGCTGGTAGGCGTGTCTTCACCTCCACTTAGGACTAAACACACACAAATGCTTGTCATAACAGAGATGCGATGTCTGAGAATATTGCTTAGAATAAGGAGAAAGGACAGAATCAGAAATGATATGCTTGCTGGCTTGCGTTCGCCCGATGCCCGATGACTAAATTATTCTTGAGTATTCTGGTAGACTAGAATATTCCTCTTCATCATCCGCCCTTAAAAGGACGTTAAGTGGGCGTGTCTGTGTTGTGTTGTGGTTTGCAGTATAACTGTGATATTTGCGTCAGTATTGTGTTGTGTTCCTTCCTTGTAAAGCTGTCATCATACTTTGGAGTGTTTAGCACACCCTACCACTGGCTCTTTGCTACCAGCTTTACCGCAGCATTGCAATTATTTGCCTGTGATATTTGCGCTTTTCGGCCCAACACATCCGACTTCAGCACGACATTTTTGATTAAGAAATGATATTAAAAGAGAAAGAGTAGGTATTGAGCCAATCCTAAACTATATACAGAAACAACAAATAAACTGCTTTTTTCTATATAGAAATAATGTCGTATGATTCCTTACCATACAAAGCATATGTTGAGAGAGGAGATGAGAGTGGAGCAAGATGCAGACTAAAGTAAGATTTTCAGACAACATCAAAGAAACGCTACAACATCGGTTGGCATTGAGTGAAGTGGCCAAATGGGCGAGAACCAGAACTTTATATCTCCCTCGACACCCGAACGGGTACATGAGGAACTGAAGAAAGAAGAAAAAAGAAAGAAGAAAGGAAGAAGATCAGATCTACACGTCTTGATCCAAATTGCTGGTAAACAACTATTGATATCCCACGTGTGGTTTTTGCATAACTTTCCAACTGGAAGGCCCAAACTGATCCATTTGAGAACCGTCGAGACAAGAGCAAACATTGCAAAGGAAGCGATAACAAACAGATTTTTTTAAAAAACGCTTGTCTATGGGAAATATCAGGATATAGAAATAAGGGGAAGAGAGTGACACTGAACAAAATACTGATAAGAGAGGCAAAGATAGTCTGCTTAGACTCATTTGATAAGGTCTAGCATCACGGCTAGAAAAAGGGATGAAAGACAAAAACACTGTGAGCCCAATATGACATTTATCGTCGTTGGAAGGATCAAGGATTAGGATAACAAAACAGTGTCATAAAATTACAACACAATTAACTATTATAAAACTACAACAAAGTTAACTATTATAAAACTACAACAAAGTTAACTATTATAAAACTACAACAAAGTTAACTATTATAAAACTACAACAAAATTAACTATTATAAAACTACAACAAAGTTAACTATTATAAAACTACAACAAAGTTAACTATTATAAAACTACAACAAAGTTAACTATTATAAAACTGCAACACAAATAATTATTATAAAAATACAAAATATACTATTTTTAACAATAAGAAAACAGGTAAATTCTTTACATTTGTCAGATCCTGTCTTGGAGTTTGTGGATTTAGCTAACGACGAGTTGTTCTTACTGACTGACGCAGGATCTGTAATGTTATAAAGAGTCATTGAAGTATGAGACCGATATCAGAATTTGTTAGACTTCAGCTTTAGATAAAATAGAAAATAAACACCTTTGACGGGTACGTAAGGTGCTAGAGAGGTGTATTTACATAATTATAGTCCGTTCATATTCGTTTGCCGAGATGTTATGATTTATAATTCAAAAAGTTCTTGATGATTTCACATGATTTTTGGCATACGGTGTTAAAATGTCCATGTCACGAGAACATATGTGTTACTCGATGTCTAGCTATAACGGTTTTCTTAAAGCGGCGAATTCCTTTGATCTTTACCCATGTAACTATTATTTTGACCCTAATCAAAATGTTTTACAGTAATCTAGTGCAACGATGACCCATAGGCGTGTCCATAAAATTGTACTTGGTGGCAAGTATACAAATTTTAAATTATATATCTCTCTCTCTCTCTCTGCGTTCAGGACTCAATCAGAGTAAGGATTCCAGACTCTCATATGAGGTCAGCTGTCAGGCTAAGTGTGTTGATCGCCCCCACAGACAGAACATCACAATTAGAGTCTGTCAAATCCACTCTGACTGAACACCCGTTAATACGTTGCACTGTGTTCTGCGCCAGTGGCCCAGTGCATCCGATTTCAGCCAGCATTTTATTCGGGTTTGCTTTCCCTAGCCTTTGATTGTCCCCAATCTTCCTGCAAGGCAGCAGATGATCTTTTCTGTAGGGGGATTCTGCCCTTAGATGGTAGGCCCTCCCAGGTTTACGAGCACCATCTGCCCGAGTCACTAGAGGTGACTAACACAGACACGGACACACAAAGATGTGAGATGTAACTAACACAGACATACACACACAAAGATGTGAGATGTGACTAACACAGACATGCACACACAAAGATATGAGATGTGACTAATACAGACATGCACACAGCGATACGAGGCATGACTAACACTGACACACATCAAGATATATGACACATGACTAACATAAACATGCACATAAAGATATGAGATATAAATGACATTAACATGCACACACAAAGATATGACACATGCCTAACATAGACATGCACACAAAGATAAGAGATATGACTAACATAGATATGCACACACAAAGATATTAGATGGGACTAACATAGCCATGCACACACAAGGATATGAGATGTGACAAACACAGACATGCACACACAAAGATATGAGATATGACTAACATAAACATGCACACAAAGATATGAGATATCACTAACCCAGACATGCACAAACAAAGATATGACATATGACTAACACTGGTACACACTAAGATATGAGATATGACTAAACACAGACACACATAAAGATATGAGACATGATTAACACGGACACACCGAGATATGAGATATGACTAACATGACACACACCAAGATATGAGCCATGGCCAGCACACACAAGCTAAGATATGAGCCATGGCTAGGACAGAAACACAGCAAGATATGAGCCATGGTTTCACTAAAAAACACCAAGAAATGAACCATGTCTAGCACAGAAACACATTAAAGTGTCCATATGCTTGGGCTTGTTGTAGTCGGCAGACTCTTCTGAACGTGGGAATCACAGGTTTCGTTAAACAGTTGTCCGGAGATTTGAGAGTGCAGTCTGTCCCATAGAACGTTCTCTTGCATGTACAGATTCCCAATCGACTGTTGACAGGTGTCGTTGAAACAGTTGTCCGGACATTTGAGAGTACATATGATGTCACAGCCATCAGAACACATCTGTTCGCACTGTAGCCCAAAATTACCATCTGGACAAGTGTCATTACAGATATAGCCAAGATGTTTACAATGTAGGCCTTTTCCAGATTTTTCCTCAAATAAAGGACAGACACTGAGACAAGACCCGGAACAGTCGTGTCCATAGATCCCATGTGAACAGTTGCCGTGACAAGTACCGATGATGACATTGCAGCCTTTACTACACCCACTACACACTGCACAAAACGACAAGACTGCTCGTCCAGACAATAGGTGTCTGTAAATGGTTGCACCTCACATACCGTCAGTGCAAAGTCGGCCTGCGAAATGGTCGGTGAGAACTCAATCTTAATGTGTGCCATTGACGTTTGTGTTTTGACTACAATAGTGTTCACAGATAAATTAGGGTAGGATATATCATTATACTGGAACACTACTCCGCCACTGTCAGAGAAAGCCCTTAGAGTGTCATTCTTTACCCGAATCATAGTGCTAGCTCGATGATAGATTCGAATGAAGTGAGTCTTCTGGGGCGTTGCAAAGTTCAGATACCAGTAAACAGAATTGGTTCCACTTCTCCATTGTGTGTGTGTGCAGTCATTGTCATAGAGATTGGTCTTTGTTTTGCTATTAACTGCGGCCTCTGGTCCACATCCGTCTCCTGTATAACAAGCATCAAATGTTTTGTGCATAAAATCGGTCTGGTTTGTGTTCTGTTTGAGAGCCAGTTTCCGACCCCCGCCAATGTAGTTGGAGCAGATATTTGCAACTATCGCCCTTTCAATCCGTAACTTGTTGATCAGACCAGCCCCAGGGCAGAAGGCATCAATCTCGTGCGGACTGACTACAAACATTGATACATTGTTACATGAGGCAGAACCATTCAGTTTTATCGTGAAACTGTCCGGATATTTTAAGTCATTCGCATAAATCCTAAACCAGTTCTATATAAATTATATATAGAACTTTTGTTCGTAGAGTCAGTTTGATATAGTTCCATGCTCTTGGTGTGAGTTTCCCAAATGTTGTCGCTGCTTTTCAAATACGTACATTTAGTTCCTCATATAAGGAAAGTGTGGCTGTAATAGTGGATCCAAGATAGCTGAACTTCTGTACTGACTCAAGCAGGCTTCCATTCAAAGTAATGGTTGTTGGTTTGCTTATAACATATTTTTGATTGCTTGGGTGGTCTTGAACAATAAACTGTTTAACAAATCAACTAGGAAATTTTGCAAATCAAACTATTTATCTGTAGACTTAATCAGAGTAATGATCATTCAGAATCAGACGAGTCAAATAGGTCGATTACTGCTTTCGGCTGAACAAACAACAAACCATCCTTTTTCCAATATTCCTCTTCTTGTCGTAACACATGATCCTCACATTTTACCCAGTAGTCTTTATTTATATTTGATAGAGCCTGTTTTGTAAGTGTCTCAACATCGCATAATTTGAAAGTTTTATTTGTATATGCTACGTGTCCTTTAACTTTTGCCCAAACTAGTTCTATAGGATTTAAGTGTGCATGATATGGAGGTAGTCTCAAACATCTATGGCCATGTTCTTGAATTAACTTGTCTATTTTAAATATCTTTGTACGTTGTGTCTGTTTTACAAGGCTAAGCAATTCGGGTTTCAAGTAGCTGTCGTTAACTTGTATGTGTTCTTTTATGAGCCACGTTTTGATTGCATCTTTTGTACTTGATGATGTTGGGATTCTATCTTCTACGTTAACTACGTTATGGTATGAAGCACTGTCCATTATCAGACAAGAAGGTCGATCTAATATTGGAAGGATACTTTTCTCGATCCAGTCTTTAAATATGTGCCCATTCATTTCGGAGTGGTAGTCTCTATTGTCTATGGATTTTGAAATGAAAACGAGATGAGCATTCTGCAACAACCCATTATGTCTGCTACTTGCATGTGCAACTATCAAACGTTGCCCTTTACTGCTTGATACTGATCTTTTAATATTTCCATCTGCTAACTGCCATTCCTTTTCATTTGTATGATGAGCGTTGATCCAAGTTTCATCTAAATAAACAATATCATAATCATTTTCGCGCATTTCCTTCACTTCACGTAAATACTTGCTTCTAAGAGCTACTAGATGTGGCTTCTCACAAATAATGTTTTTTCCACCAGCATACTTTCTAAAGGTGAAGCCTGCACTTCTTAATATTTTCCATAATGAAGTTTTTGATATTTCAATGTCGTTGTTAGTTTTCAGCCAAAGCTTCAACTTTCTAAGTGTCACTTCTTCGTTTATATCAAACATTCGACAGATTTCTCTTTTTACTAGGTCCTTATCAAAACTGTCTAACGTTTCTTTCCTTCCTTGCTTTCTTGCATTTGTTGGCAATAAATATCCGCTTCCTTTAACTATTCGATCAAATGAACGTTTACACAAACCTAAAATATGCATTGTTCTCTTCTCAGGGTTTGATAAAGAACAATAAAGATGTCCCTTTTTACGCTCTCTGCAGAAGTATTGATAAATCTTTATAGCAATGTTATGCTCAGTAAAATATTTTGCCTTTATATTCATTCTCACATAGACTTGCAGAAGATAATATGGATAGTGCCGCCTCCTTTCTGTAAATATTGAGATTTGCCTCTGAATTATGACTCGAACTCGAGTCTACGGCCGTGATTTTGACGTCATATAATTTCCGGTTTCGGCTAAAATGTCCTTTTGTGCTAAACGGGAAATTTCATATGTAACATTTCTTTATAAAAATTTATAGTGGAAACATAACTATTTTAGGACAGTGCGCATTCAGCCGTGAAGGTCATGCCTATATGTTAAAGAATCAGCTGTGAGATGTAAGCATCTACAAAATCCCGCCGGTGTTTATAATATCGATTAACTTTTTTTTAATATAGGTTAAATAAGGCATCTTTTAAACTGGATCACATTTCTTTGATAAAAAAATATTTTTATAGCGACATTAGTATTCTAAACCTAACTTCAAAAGATCAATGCAAATGAACAATAAGTTATTGAAAAAAATTAATTAATGTCTAAGCAAACGAATCTGAACGGACTATAACATAAATTTTCTTTATAGTATAGAGGAGTTTTAACAGAATTACAGAGGTATTTTCCAAAATAATAGAGGCGTTTTTACAGAATTACAGAGGTACTTTCTAAAATAATAGAGAGGTGTTTTTACAGAATTACAGAAGTACTTTCTTAAATAATATGCAGGTGTTTTTACAGAATTACAGAAGTCTTCTTCTTCTACCTTTTAGCTCCCAGTGGAGCATAGGTCTTCAACAAACACTTTCCAAGTCGTTCTGTTTTTTGCAATTCTTTTAAGATCATTCCATGCCTTCCCCATCATCTTCATCTCTGCTTCAATCTGTCTTCTCCAAGAATTCCTTGGTCTTCCTCTTTGTCTTTTCCCCTGGGGATTCCAAAAAAGGGCCTGTTGTGTAATACTCTCAGTTGGTTTCCGTAGTGTGTGTCCTATCCATCGCCATCGTCTTCGCTGTATTTCTTTATCCACTGGTATTTGACCGGTACATTTCCATAATTCCATGTTAGTGACTTTGTCCTGCCATTTCCATCCCTTTATTCTGCGCAAGCATCCATTAATGAAAGTCTGTACCTTCGTGATTGTCAATTTTGTTATTCTCCATGTTTCACAGCCATATAATAGAACCGACTTAACATTGGAGTTGAAAATTTGTATTTTTGTATTTAGCCTAATTTCTTTGGATTTCCATATGTTTCCCAGTGCAATGAAAGCTCCTCTTGCTTTTGATA
This sequence comes from Megaustenia siamemsis, assembly GCA_032433765.1. Taxonomy (NCBI): domain Eukaryota; kingdom Metazoa; phylum Mollusca; class Gastropoda; order Stylommatophora; family Ariophantidae; genus Megaustenia; species Megaustenia siamemsis. Next base: position 62,644,795 of record JAVIAB010000126.1, read on the forward strand.
TCCTTATTTTGGTATCGTTTTCTGTTCCTCCCTCTTTATCTATATTACTGCCCAGATATATATAAGATTGTACGTCTAGTAGAGGTATTTCTCCTAGTTTTATTTGGTTATTGCCGACTGCATTAATTCTCATAATGTTGGTCTTATCTCTATTAATCTTTATTCCTAGCTGTTGTGATCTCTCATCTAATATACTCATTTTATCTTGCATCTGTTGGTGGCTGTGTGATAGGAGAGCTATGTCATCAGCAAAGAAAATTACAGAAGTACTTTCTTAAATAATATGCAGGTGTTTTTACAGAATTACAGAAGTACTTTCTTAAATAATATGCAGGTGTTTTTACAGAATTACAGAAGTACTTTCTTAAATAATATGCAGGTGTTTTTACAGAATTACAGAAGTACTTTCTTAAATAATATGCAGGTGTTTTTACAGAATTACAGAAGTACTTTCTTAAATAATAGAGAGGTGTTGTGGCTTAGACATGTTGTCGCTTGAGGGTCGGGGTAGGAATAGATATTCTTTGCTCAAAATATTAAAAGTTAAATGGAATTTAAAAAACAAAACAGTTAAGAAACGAAACAAATTATGTTTCATTACAATTTACTTACCAATATTCATCCTGTGGGTTAACTCTGCAAGAAGGTCAGTATAAGCAACCTTTGGGTCTAATCAAATAAAAGTTCAAGTAGTCAAAAATGGAATAACATAACGTAAGAAGAATCAGCAAAAAATACTAAGCAAAAATATATTTAATTTAGACTAAATCAATAGGTACATACACTGCGGAAGCCAACTGAGAGTATTACACAATAGGCCGTTTTTTGGAATCCCCTGGGGAAAAAACAAAGAGGAAGACCAAAGAATTCTTGGAGAAAACAGATAGAAGCAGAGATGAAGAAGATGGGGAAGACGTAGAATGATCTTAAAAGAATGGCAAGAAACAGAATGACTTGGAAAGTGTTTGTTGGGGACATATGCTCCACAAGGAGCTGAAAGATAGAAGAAGAAATCAATAGATAACCCAATCATTATCAAGTTATGTACCCTTTGCAGAACGTTGAGCTCATCGGAGCCCGTCTGAAAGAATCTCTGTCTCTAGCCAGATCTCCAACTTCCTCTGTTGTCATGTTCAATGTCTATTTGATGTCTTGACGCTACCACCTTCAGCTGCCCTGCTGCCTTGCAGGTTTTTTCCTCGGGAGACTAAAAGGTGACCTGTCATGGTTTTGTAATGAGGCTATTGGGCACGTAAGAACGAGAGAGAGAGAGAGAGAGAGATCGAAAGATGAAATAGAAAAAAAAGAGAACAGGGTAATAAAAATAGACAGACAGAAAGAAAGAGAGAGAGATAGAGAGAGAGAGAAAGAGAGAGAGAGAGAGAGAGAGAGAGAGAGATCGAAAGATGAAATAGAAAAAAAGAGAACAGGGTAATAAAAATAGACAGACAGAAAGAAAGAGAGAGATCGACAGAGAGAGAGAGAGCGAGAGAGAGAGAGAGATTGGGAGAAAGAAAGTAAGAGAATTGGTTTCTCTTATTTCCTTGAACGTACAAAAATATCAAACAAATATGCAACTCACCAAACGTTTTACCAAGCATGTCCAGAAATGTGTTTGCTTGAAACCGATGAGACCCGGGCGTGGGTGCTTTGGAAAAAAGACAAAAAAAGTAAACAGAGAATATTGGTCATATTTGGTTCGGTAATGTGCAATTTATACTTTTATATAATTGCTTTTACTCATAGTAAAAAAAAGTAAAGTACCCACTTCACGCCAAGTGGCGTATCGGAAATATGGTATTAGTGACCATAAATTTTACAGACCTTCAGCACATGATTTTTGGGGTAATGTGGTTGGTATTACGCCCGTGCCGCTTTACTTTCCCAGATAAAAATCCGGTACCCATTAAAGGTGGGTGAATCGGAAGCCGTCGGTTGGGATCGAACCCTACCTCTTGTCCTTTGTAGTCCAGTTCACTAACCACTGAGCTATTGCGGTTCCATTTTAATCATAGTGATAAGGTTGTATTAGGTTGGTCAATACAAAAAATACACTCTTAAACAACCGAAAAATGATATACGAAATTGTTAAAAAAACATATAAAGATAGTAAACAATATGAAAACGGTGGTTAACTTTTAATAAGCGCCGTATCTTATCACAATAAAAAAAATATATCATCATCATCATCATGTGCCGTACCGGTTGGCGTAGGTGATCATATCCCTCCACAATCTTCTATCCACAGTGCATCGTATCAGTTCTGTTGCTGACTGTTTTCCATGCCATGACACCAAGCTATCCAGTATTTTCTCTCTATGTCGTCCGCGATCTCTCTTTCCTTTTGTTTTGCCAGTTGTAACCAAGTATTCCAACTTTCCTCTTCTCACTCATGATGTGCCCGAAAAATTTTGATTGCTTCTTTCTGATGTTTTTTAAGAGCTCCCTTTTTGTGTTGGCCTCTTTGAGAACTTCCTCATTGGTCTTTTTAGCTGTCCAGGGAACTTTCAACATTCTTCTGAGAAATCCCATCTCTTTGGCCTCTAATCGTCTTTTCATTTGTTTCAATATAGAGTCAATTAACTAAGAAAACGTTGAGCAAGATTAAATTATTTGATGCTATGGTGATAGGCCGATCAAATGTTACCTTCTGTGTCTCATTAATATATATTTCCCATATCAATTAAATAACACAAATAATTAAGCTCTTTGCTGCATAAGTAAGTGGCGTATAGGGAATATGGCGTTAGTGACCATAAAGTTTACAGACCTGAGCAGCGATAGCTCAGTGGTTAGTGAACTGGACTAGAAAAGACAAGAGGTAGGGTTCGATCCCAACCGACGGGGTCCGGGTTCACCCAGCCTTAAATGGGTACCGGATTTCTTTTCTGGGAAAGTAAATTGGCACGGGCGTAATGCCGACCACATTACCCCAAAAATCATGTGCCGAAAGTCTGTAAAATGTATGGTCACTAACACCATATTCCATATACGCCACTTGGTGTGACAGGGGCTCTTTACTTTACTTTAATTTACTTTACTAACTTTACTTTACTTTACTTTACTTTACTTTACTAACTTTACTTTACTTTACTTTACTTAACTTTACTTTACTAACTTTACTTTACTTTACTTTACTTTACTTTACTTTACTTTACTTTACTTTACTTTACTTTACTTTACTTTACTAACTTTACTTTACTTTACTTTACTTTACTTTACTTTACTTTACTTTACTTTACTTTACTTTACTTTACTAACTTTACTTTACTTTACTTTACTTTACTTTACTTTACTTTACTAACTTTACTTTACTTTACTTTACTTTACTTTACTTTACTTTACTAACTTTACTTTACTTTACTTTACTTTACTTTACTAACTTTACTTTACTTTACTTTACTTTACTTTACTTTACTTTACTAACTTTACTTTACTTTACTTTACTTTACTTTACTTTACTTTACTAACTTTACTTTACTTTACTTTACTTTACTTTACTTTACTAACTTTACTTTACTTTACTTTACTTTACTTTACTAACTTTACTTTACTTTACTTTACTTTACTTTACTTTACTTTACTTTACTTTACTAACTTTACTTTACTTTACTTTACTTTACTTTACTTTACTTTACTTTACTTTACTAACTTTACTTTACTAACTTTACTTTACTAACTTTACTTTACTTTACTTTACTTTACTTTACTTTACTTTACTTTACTTTACTTTACTTTTCTTTACTAACTTTACTTTACTTTACTTTACTTTACTTTACTTTACTTTACTTTACTAACTTTACTTTACTAACTTTACTTTACTTTACTTTACTTTACTTTACTTTACTTTACTTTACTTTACTTTACTTTACTAACTTTACTTTACTTTACTAACTTTACTTTACTTTACTTTACTTTACTTTACTAACTTTACTTTACTTTACTTTACTTTACTAACTTTACTTTACTTTACTTTACTTTACTTTACTTATCCAAATGACAATTTAAAAAAAAGCGATCACTGCCTGAAATTATGACTTAATAAACGAAGTGATTGCGGAGAGAGTTGAACGTATACGCCAACCGACATGGCACCTGATGATGATGATGATGAATCGTTAAGACCCATGTTCCCATTCATCATTCTCCCCCCCCCCCCCACCACCCACCCCCCTTTCTCTTTTCTACTGGATAATTTGCATCGTCTCATGCTAATTCAGATCAGGGAATTCCTAGCGTGAGTCCAGACCAATACATCAATTCTAGAGCGACCACACAGCCCCGCATGCATAGAATCTGTCTACCTTTTGGAAACGAGTAGTTAATGAAGCTCTAAATTCTTCAACATGGGAGAGAACTACTAAATAACGGAGGGGGAAAACTAAGGGAAGATAAATAGCCAACACAGACGCATAAACTGGAAATAAATTCAGGAAACTGTAGTGACACGGAGACACATAAACGTAGACATGGACAAGTGTCTTGACATAATAAGTACTGTTTCCCGTCTGCATTACCAGGACAAGATTACAAGGGAGACAATTTCATAAGGACAAAGAAATCGTGATACTCGGCTCGTGTTGATTTATTATCCCTCTTTGTCCGTTATATTTCCGTAACTTTGTTACATTTTGTTATAATATTGCGTGTTTTTTTGTTTTTTAAGGCGTACTTCATGATTGTTGTGCTAAAGCTAATTAACGTTAAAGTAAATTATGTTCAGTTAAAAAGAGGTGAGATGCAGAATGGCTCAGGCAAAAACAGCTTTCTAAAAAATGAGGAAGATATTATGCAATCCATTTTTGACAAGAGAAACAAGAAAAAGAGTTCTTAACGTTATGTAGAGCCAGTCTTAACATATGGATGTGAATCATGGACAATAGGACAACAGACAAGAAAATCATTGGAGTCTGTAGAAATGTGGTTTTACAGAAGAATGTTGAGAATACCATGGACGGCTAAGAAGAGTAATGAAAATGTTCTGAAAGAGGTCAAAGCAAAAAGAGAGCTAATTTCCAATATTAGGAAGAAACAATCATCATTTTTTTGGCCATGTAATGAGAAGAGAACAATTGGAATATATTGTAACAACTGGAAAAATTGAGGGACGAAGAGATAGAGGGAAGCAAAGAAAAAAAATACCAGATAACTTAAGAGAATGGCTTGGCAAAAGGTCAACAACAGAAATGATAAATAATTGACGAGATCGAAAGTTGTGGAGAGACAAGATCACCTACGGCAGCATGCCCGGTACTTGATGATGATGATGTACCGTAAAAATGCCGAAAGATTTTAAATTTCCATAACAAAAAACGCAAATCAGCGAACATGGGGTAATATAACTGTATGGTTCAAGTATATGTTTTTATAACCTTGACATTTGATTATCTCATGTATCTTGTCCAGCCCTGATGTAAGTCCTGTTTCCTATTTGCTACATTATCTCATGTATCTTGTCCAGCCCTGATGTAAGTCCTGTTTCCTATTTGCTACATTATCTCATGTATCTTGTCCAGCCCTGACGTAAGTCGAGTTTTCTATTTGCTACATTATCTCATGTATCTTGTCCAGCCCTGACGTAAGTCGAGTTTCCTATTTGCTACATTATCTCATGTATCTTGTCCAGCCCTGATGTAAGTCCTGTTTCCTATTTGCTACATTATCTCATGTATCTTGTCCAGCCCTGACGTAAGTCCTGTTTCCTATTTGCTACATTATCTCATGTATCACGTCCAGCCCTGATGTAAGTCCTGTTTCCTATTTGCTACATTATCTCATGTATCTTGTCCAGCCCTGACGTAAGTCCTGCTTCCTATTTGCTACATTATCTCATATATCTTGTCCAGCCCTGACGTAAGTAGCACTTCCTATTTGCTACATTATCTCATATATCTTGTCCAGCCCTGACGTAAGTAGCACTTCCTATTTGCTACATTATCTCATGTACCTTGTCCAGCCCTGATGTAAGTCCCGCTTCCTATTTGCTACATTATCTCACGTATCTTGTCAAGCCCTGACGCAAGTCCCGCTTCCTATTTGCTACATTATCTCATGTATCTTGTCCAGCTCTGACGTAAGTCCCGCTTCCTATTTGCTACATTACCTCATGTATCTTGTCCATCACTGAAAGAGATGGGAGTTAAGATGGGCACTGCCAAAAACGAAAAACTTAGTGGGCGCATAAGAAGACTTATCAATCAACACAGAACTGGAGTCGTCAGTCGCTAGACACTGGGATACTTGCTGAGGAGGGGATCTGAGCAGCTATGGACATGTTTGAAGTGCAGTGATGATGACCTGTAAAATAACTCAATAAGGGGTCGTTTACATTCATTTTCATTAGGTCTAGTTGTCTCGTTTTTCGACCACATACATTTATATCTATCTTTCGTTCGCCTGAAGTATTGTCTATATCTGCAATGTCGTTTCCTGTATAAATTTTACTGTCTTTTGTAATTCTTGCAGTGGCCCATATAGTTTTGTCTGTAGTGTTGTATCTATGGGCCAATGGATTTTCCTCAGTCTACTATATTCAGTGCAGTCTTGAAGTATGTGTTCAGCAGTCTGGGGTGCCTGTCCACATGTACAAGTAGTTGATGTGCCGATCTTGAATTTTGTATACATGTGACTATGGAGTCGATTGTGTCCTGTTCTTAGGCGTATAATGATAACTTGTTCATATCTATTCATATTATGAAAGGCATCCTGATTTGGGGCTTGTGGTCCTCTGATTGATTTGATTATCTGTTTCTTATGATGGTATGTAACTGGTGTATCTAGTTGTGTGCCTGTTGAACCTTCCTTTGCCAACTGATCTGCTTTCTCATTTCCTGGTATTCCACAGTGAGACGGGATCCACTGCAGGGCAACCCTGTGGTGCTTGCAGAGTTCAGTCAATAAGGTCTGCAGATGGGGTAATTTTCTGGATTGTAGTGCCTGGAGTACTGATCTTGCATCTGTCAAAAACACTACAGGCTGTGGGCTAAGATTACTGTTCAGCAGTTTTTCTATTGCCAACTTTATTGCTTGTATTTCTGCATCATAATTGTGACAATATTTCCCTGTTGCTATTTTATCCATATCCCTAGTGTTATTTGGGTACTCTATATATGCACCTGCTCCCCCATTCTTTACTGCATTCTGTGCTGATCCATCTGTGTACACACGAATCCATAGGTCTTGTGGGTATTCTTCATCCAGGAAACTGAGAGCTATTGTTTTTCGCTGTAGACTATTTTGTTCCTCTTTGTCAACTATTCCTTTCACTTCTGTCACCTCATCAAGGCCAGCTCCTTGTCGTGGGGATGGGGCTTAACAGTCACCAGGGACTGAAAACTAAGACTGGCCAGGCCTTCCTACAACCGAGCAAGACCACAGTCTGCTCTAGCAAGTTCAAGTGCTGAAGTCGGAGGCAACCAGCCAAAAGGCGCACAACAATCAGGATGCCACGCACTCAGCGCATATGGAAGTATGTCTATACATTTATATGAGATGACTAAGGCTTGACGAGACTTCCGAGTCCCTCCTCATTTTAAACAAATAATTGTATCATCACCAGATGCTGCATGTTGTATTGTTGTTAGGGGGTCCCTACCGTGCTTATATCCATCCATCCATACGAACACACCCACCCACCCAGCCAGCCAGCCATCCACCCACCCACCCACCCACCCATCCATCCATCCATCCAGCCATCCATCCAGCCGTCCGTCCGTCCGTCCGTCCGTCCGTCCATCCATCCATCCATCCATCCATCTATCTATCTATCTATCTAACGACCTTTCGAAACGTAGCCGGTCCATAGGGCACAGATCCAGATAATCTTTCTCTTATCTGAATTTCTGTTCTATAGTCCGTTCAGATTCGTTTGCCGAGATGTTATGATTTATAATTCAAAAAGTTCTTGATGATTTCACATGATTTTTGGCATACGGTGTTAAAATGTCCATGTCACGAGAACATATGTGTTACTCGATGTCTAGCTATAACGGTTTTCTTAAAGCGGCGAATTCCTTTGATCTTTGCCCATTTAACTATTATTTTGACCCTAATCAAAATGTTTTACAGTAATCTAGTGCAACGATGACCCATAGGCGTGTCCATAAAATTTTACTTGGTGGCAAGTATACAAATTTTAAATTATATATAGAACTTTTGTTCGTAGAGTCAATTTGATATAGTTCCATGCTCTTGGTGTGAGTTTCCCAAATGTTGTCGCTGCCTTTCAAATACGTACATTTAGTTCCTCATCTAAGGAAAGTGTGGCTGTAATAGTGGATCCAAGATAGCTGAACTTCTGTACTGACTCAAGCAGGCTTCCATTCAAAGTAATGGTTGTTGGTTTGCTTATAACATATTTTTGATTGCTTGGGTGGTCTTGAACAATAAACTGTTTAACAAATCAACTAGGAAATTTTGCAAATCAAACTATTTATCTGTAGACTTAATCAGAGTAATGATCATTCAGAATCAGACGAGTCAAATAGGTCGATTACTGCTTTCGGCTGAACAAACAACAAACCATCCTTTTTCCAATATTCCTCTTCTTGTCGTAACACATGATCCTCACATTTTACCCAGTAGTCTTTATTTATATTTGATAGAGCCTGATTTGTAAGTGTCTCAACATCGCATAATTTGAAAGTTTTATTTGTATATGCTACGTGTCCTTTAACTTTTGCCCAAACTAGTTCTATAGGATTTAAGTGTGCATGATATGGAGGTAGTCTCAAACATCTATGGCCATGTTCTTGAATTAACTTGTCTATTTTAAATATCTTTGTACGTTGTGTCTGTTTTACAAGGCTAAGCAATTCGGGTTTCAAGTAGCTGTCGTTAACTTGTATGTGTTCTTTTATGAGCCACGTTTTGATTGCATCTTTTGTACTTGATGATGTTGGGATTCTATCTTCTACGTTAACTACGTTATGGTATGAAGCATTGTCCATTATTAGACAAGAAGGTCGATCTAATATTGGAAGGATACTTTTCTCGATCCATTCTTTAAATATGTGCCCATTCATTTCGGAGTGGTAGTCTCTATTGTCTATGGATTTTGAAATGAAAACGAGATGAGCATTCTGCAACAACCCATTATGTCTGCTACCTGCATGTGCAACTATCAAACGTTGCCCTTTACTGCTTGGTACTGATCTTTTAATACTTCCATCTGCTAACTGCCATTCCTTTTCATTTGTATGATGAGCGTTGATCCAAGTTTCATCTAAATAAACAATATCATAATCATTTTCGCGCATTTCCTTCACTTCACGTAAATACTTGCTTCTAAGAGCTACTAGATGTGGCTTCTCACAAATAATGTTTTTTCCACCAGCATACTTTCTAAAGGTGAAGCCTGCACTTCTTAATATTTTCCATAATGAAGTTTTTGATATTTCAATGTCGTTGTTAGTTTTCAGCCAAAGCTTCAACTTTCTAAGTGTCACTTCTTCGTTTATATCAAACATTCGACAGATTTCTCTTTTTACTAGGTCCTTATCAAAACTGTCTAACGTTTCTTTCCTTCCTTGCTTTCTTGCATTTGTTGGCAATAAATATCCGCTTCCTTTAACTATTCGATCAAATGAACGTTTACACAAACCTAAAATATGCATTGTTCTCTTCTCAGGGTTTGATAAAGAACAATAAAGATGTCCCTTTTTACGCTCTCTGCAGAAGTATTGATAAATCTTTATAGCAATGTTATGCTCAGTAAAATATTTTGCCTTTATATTCATTCTCACATAGACTTGCAGAAGATAATATGGATAGTGCCGCCTCCTTTCTGTAAATATTGAGATTTGCCTCTGAATTATGACTCGAACTCGAGTCTACGGCCGTGATTTTGACGTCACATAATTTCCGGTTTCGGCTAAAATGTCCTTTTGTGCTAAACGGGAAATTTCATATGTAACATTTCTTTATAAAAATTTATAGTGGAAACATAACTATTTTAGGACGGTGCGCATTCAGCCGTGAAGGTCATGCCTATATGTTAAAGAATCAGCTGTGAGATGTAAGCATCTACATAATCCCGCCGGTGTTTATAATATCGATTAACTTTTTTTAAATATAGGTTAAATAAGGCATCTTTTAAACTGGATCACATTTCTTTGATAAAAAAAATATTTTTATAGCGACATTAGTATTCTAAACCTAACTTCAAAAGATCAATGCAAATGAACAATAAGTTTTTGAAAAAAAATAAATTAATGTCTAGGCAAACGAATGTGAACGGACTATAGCAGTTTTCAATCCTTCTAAAGATATTTTATCAAGTCTCGCCATTTGTCTCTGTCCTGTGCAAGCAACTCTATCTCATTGAGGGAACCGATTCCTGCTGCTCTTGCCTCTCTGATCAATCCTCTTCTCAGTGTCTCTTTGGGTCGGCCTCTTTTCCTCTTACCTGGTATTTCCCACATGAGGGCTTGCTTTGTTATTCAGTTATTATCTCTCCTCATCACATGTCCAACAAATAACCATCATCATTTCTTGATTACTGTAAATATTAGTGGTTGATTGGCGATTTCTCTAAATTCTTCGTTTGTTTTGAATTCGTCCCACGCTATACCAAGTATTTTGTTTATACCTTATACCAATTATGTCTATTAGTAAAAAGTAAAGTGCCCCGTCACGCCAAGTGGCGTATAGGGAATATGGTGTTAGTGCCAATATTTTATTTACATATTCCGCACATTATTATTGAGGTAATGTGGTCAGTATTACGCCCGTGCCGCTTCACTTTCCAAGAAAATAAAACAGGTACTTTTTTTTCGTTCGCCAGCTGTTACCTCTGACGAAGTCCCTAGAGACAAAGAACTGAATAGCCCGTTTTTTCATGGCAACTGTGTACACAGGGGTCCCTCGCCACACAGGCAGATAACACCATCTTCGGATTTGTTCAAATTTTTGTCCGCAGATGAGTAACTGACGTTTCAAGCCCGGCCTCGCTGCTGAGACCAGGGGTGGTTGCCGCAGAGAGAAATCATAAATAAAAATCCCAACCGGTGTAGCCGGGATTTGAACCTACAACCTCTCTGTCTCGAGGCCGACATCTTGATCTATCCCAGTAACACACACACAAATTATCACAGTAAAATTCACACACATACAAATTACTGCCTTTAGAAATGAACAAATAACAAAAACATCACACATACAAGATGGCTGACACTTACTTCCTGCTATCCGCACCACGTGGGCTGTAAAGTAAAAAAAAAGAAAAGATAAATTGTGGTAAAGAAACTATTAATATCTCCAGAGAGACACAAGTTAAATACGTGCTAAACATTGTAATCTGAATTTAAAGTTAAATGAATAATGCAAAATGGCCGCATATGTTGTGGTTGACATATGGAAGGGGGATTATGGTGACCTTGTTTGTAGCGAAGGTCGTTATGATGTTTTGGTACTGTAAAAGCTTCCTTAGTGCGTACTGTAAGCATTTATAAAGTGGGGATACACAAGACTACGAAGACCTGTAAAAATGTAAATATTGTATTTGATAGGGGGTGATTTTATTACCGGGAATTTTTAAAAATGTAAGAGCTACGGTAAAGCGGGCGTGTTAGCATTTGTAAAGGGAAAAAAAAATAAACAACAAAAAGAGAATTAATTTAAAAAAGAAAGAAAAGAATGAATGAATGAAAAGGAGAAAGAAAGAACGAGAGAAAGAAAGAAAGAAAGAGAGAGAGAGAGAGAGAGAGAGAGAGGGTGAAAATAAATGGAAAAAAGAAATAAAGAAAGAAAGTAAGAACGAAAGAAAGAATTAAAGAAAGAAAGAGAGAAAGAAAGAGTGAAAATAAATGGAAAAATGAAAGAAAGAAAGAAAGAACGAGAGAAAGAAAGAAAGAAAGAAAGAAAAAGAGAAAGAAAGAGAGAGAGAGAGATAGAGAAAGCCCGCCCACCTCCATTTACCCCACGTATTGGAAATATAGGGAATATGGAGAGCTTCCAGGTTCACCCAGCCTTTAATGATTACCGGGTTTTATTTTGGGGAAGAAGGACGGAACTGGCGTTATACCGACCACATTACCTCAAATTAATATACCAATGGTCTATGGTATGGGCACTAGCACCATGGTTATGGTTATGGAAGGCCCCGTTATCACTGCAAACGAATTAAAATCCATAATGGTTCAACCGCCCGTGCCAGTGGAATCATCCGAATTACTAACTCATCTCCCAAACAAAGAAAGGCAGCTGTAGTCCTCATTATAGCAGTCTCAGCACACGCCAAAAGGCATAAGGCGAAGCCGCACAGAAAGTGAACACAGCCAACTGTTCTTTGTCATGCGATATCATCTATCATCGTAAACAATTGGAATATCGAAAAAAAATCAAAACGGATGAGACACGCAGCTCACGGTGTGCACAGAGTACTTAACTCAGTAGCTCCTGCAACAAGCCGGACTTGGAATATGAGGAAACTGCAAGAAGGAACACTTTTCATACATAACCTTCAATGGCTCCTGCCGTCTATCCACCATATTGACCGGAAGTTCACGTCCTCCTCTTTCCCACCAGACCAGTGGCCGCCACCTCCGCCAGATGGGTAGAAGGATGATGAAGAGGTGGGCTAAGCGCAGGGTGGAGACGGGGTGAGACTCACTGCTGATCTAGAGCTATGGACATGACTATATCATTGTTGTGTAATTCAATGTGGACACTGTTTTTGTTCGCTGTTAAGGTCATCATCACTGCATACCGAACGAACTCATAGGTACCACGATATCCACCTCGAGCAGTGTTTCTTTCAGAAAAAAATTCCGGGAGTGGGGTTAATTTTCTAATCTGAAAGGGTGGGGGGAGGGAGGAGAGGATGCGCTGGGGCAGAGAGGAACGTGTAAAGAAAAGACAATTTAAAATCTGAAATGATATCATTCAATAGAAATATTCATAAAGTGATCCAGTGAACTATCTTCTGGGTAAGTTAGGGTTTTTATAATTTTCCTGCGGAAGGAGAGGGATATTTTATAAATTCTGTGGGAGGAGGGGTATTATTCCCCACCGCCCAAGTCCTGACAGAAACACCGCCCTTGACAATCTCGAGAATATCACTTCTGAAAAGATCAGGGGAGGGTTACGTCATCAGGAAACCATGGATTAATTTTTCCTATTTTTCAAATATCCCTATCGCTTCTAGTGGGATCTGAACCTATCTATCTATCTATCTATCTATCTATCTATCTATCTATCTATCTATCTATCTATCTATCTATCTATCTATCTATCTATCTATCTATCTATCTATCTATCTATCTATCTATCTATCTATCTATCTATCTATCTATCTATCTTTCGTTCGCTCGAAGTATTGTCTATATCAGCAATGTCGTTTCCTGTATGAATTTTACTGTCTTTTGTAATTCTTGCAGTGGCCCATATAGTTTTGTCTGTAGTGTTGTATCTATGGGCCAATGGATTTTCCTCAGTCTACTATATTCAGTGCAGTCTTGAAGTATGTGTTCAGCAGTCTGGGGTGCCTGTCCACATGTACAAGTAGTTGATGTGCCGATCTTGAATTTTGTATACATGTGACTATGGAGTCGATTGTGTCCTGTTCTTAGGCGTATAATGATAACTTGTTCATATCTATTCATATTATGAAAGGCATCCTGATATGGGGCTTGTGGTCCTCTGATTGATTTGATTATCTGTTTCTTATGATGGTATGAGACTGTTGAACCTTCCTTTGCCAACTGATCTGCTTTCTCATTTCCTGGTATTCCACAGTGAGACGGGAACCACTGCAGGGCAACCCTGTGGTGCTTGCAGAGTTCAGTCAATAAGGTCTGTAGATGTGGTAATTTTCTGGATTGTAGTGCCTGGAGTACTGATCTTGCATCTGTCAAAAACACTACAGGCTGTGGGCTAAGATTACTGTTCAGCAGCTTTTCTATTGCCAACTTTATTGCTTGTATTTCTGCATCATAATTGTGACAATATTTCCCTGTTGCTATTTTATTCATATCCCTAGTGTTATTTGGGTACTCTATATATGCACCTGCTCCCCCATTCTTTACTGCATTCTGTGCTGATCCATCTGTGTACACACGGATCCATAGGTCTTGTGGGTATTCTTCATCCAGGAAACTGAGAGTTATTGTTTTTCGCTGTAGACTATTTTGTTCCTCTTTGTCAACTATTCCTTTCACTTCTGTCCGTATTTGAACTGATAATCCTGATTCATCTGTCCAGGGAGTCTGTTCTGGTATGGGCAGAAGGGGTTTAACAACTCTTGGCATGTCTGGTGTTTGTCTACTAATACGCTTGGCTTGGTGGATAAAACTGCTTCTCTTAAGTCGTCCCAATGCAAGATTTTGGAATCTGTCCTTCATTGGATGTCTCGGCATGCATACAAATTGTTCTGCCTGTATCAGCACCTTTGTGTCTCTCCGTTCTCTCAGTGCTGGTATCCTCCACAATTTCTCCATCTCCAATATTGGTGCTGATTTCATTGCTCCTGTGATGACCCTAAGTGCCTGGTTTTGTACTTTATCCAGTTCTTGCAATGTGGTGTTTGATGCTGAGCACCATGCGGATGATCCATATTCTAAATGTGGGCGTATACTCTGTTGGTAAACTTTACTGAGTATTTTCCCACTCGCACCCCATGTGGTTCCACACAACTTTCTTAGAATAGCCAATTTCCTCCTTGCTTTTTGGGTTGCCTTATTTATCTGCTGTTTCCAAGATAGTTTGTTATCAAATGTAACTCCGAGATATGTAGCTTGTATGTCTTCTTTCACAGGCTCATTGTTTATGTAGATGGCTCCTGCTTTTTGTTTTGGGGAGAGTGTGAAAAGTGTAGTACTGCATTTGTCTGTATTGATGCTGATACACCATCTATTTGTCCATGAATTCAGTGCATTCATAGCTCTTTGTAACAATTTGGAGGCCACTGTTGCATACTCCTCTGTGCACCACATTACCAAGTCATCTGCATACATTGCCACTTTGATGCCATGTGGTAGTTCAGTAACTAGGTCATTGATGTAGATCAGAAAAAGTGTTGGAGATAGTACCCCTCCTTGTGGAACGCCCTGGCGCAATAAGACCTTCTTACTCTTAAGACCATCCAGTTGCACTCTGGCTCTCCTATTATGCAGGTATGCTTTGACCCATTTGTACATCCTGCCATTTACTCCATAATTTCTCAGTTTCTTCAAAAGCCCTTCCTTCCATACCTTATCAAATGCTTTCTTTAGGTCTATCCATGCTGCTAGTACCAGTTTCTTTTCTTGAAACGCATCTTCAATTTCCTGGGAAAGATAGGTTGCTTGATCTTCGGTAGAGTAACACTGTCTAAAGCCTGCTTGTTGTGGGACAAGGAGATTTTCACTTTCCAGGTACCACTGCAGTCTGAGATTGATTATACGTTCCATTGTTTTACACAAACAGCTTGTAAGGCTGATTGGTCTATAGCTGGATGTCATTGAACCATCTTTTCCTGGCTTTAGTAATGGTATCATAATTGCTTCTCTCCATGCCTGTGGCACTCTACCTGTGATCCAGCAAATGTTGTAGATCTGCAGTAGTTTTGCTTTAGCTGCAGTTCCCAAGTTCTTAATCATTTCATTGGACACTCCATCACTGCCTGGTGACTTTTTCATTTTTAATTTGGATATTGCCAGCTCTAGCTCTCTTTGTGTAATGGGTGTTTCCATTACTTCATGTGTGGTCTCTTCTTGTCTTGCATTTTGTTGTTTTAAACGGGTCTCTTGTCGTTTTTCTAGGCTAGTTTCAATATTATTGTCATTTGCAAAGGAGTCTGCAAAGTAATTTGCTGCATGTTTACCTGTTAGAATGTTTCCATCCTTCTTCAGTGTAATTTTGATGTTCCTTTCTGTACCCTCATCATTCAGCTGTTTTACAAGCTTCCACACTTTTCTTGTGTCTCGTTCAAGATTCAAGGACTCTGTTTTCTCTTTCCAGCTTCTCCGTCTGGCTTGTAGTTTAGCCCGTTGAAATTTGGCTTTAGCATGCTGGTAGTTGTTGTGGTGTTCTTGGCAAGGGTTATTTTCTGCTTGCTTTCGAGATGTTTCCATGTCATTGTGTAGTTGCTCTAGTTCACTACTCCAGTATGGTTTGTAGTGTTTCCGTGCCCCTCTAGGTATTGTTTCACTGGCAGCTTGTATTATTAGTCTACTGAATTCATCAACTACGAGTATTTTGTTGATGTCTCTATCTGTATTTATATCTTTAGTCAGTACACTGGTGTAGTGTTGATACATTTTCCAGTCTGCCTTTTTGTAATTCCATCTGGAGAGAGTGCTGCTCTCCTCACCTCCGCCAGATGGGTAGAAGGATGATGAAGAGGTGGGCTAAGCGCAGGGTGGAGACGGGGTGAGACTCACTGCTGATCTAGAGCTATGGACATGACTATATCATTGTTGTGTAATTCAATGTGGACACTGTTTTTGTTCGCTGTTAAGGTCATCATCACTGCATACCGAACGAACTCATAGGTACCACGATATCCACCTCGAGCAGTGTTTCTTTCAGAAAAAAAATTCCGGGAGTGGGGTTAATTTTCTAATCTGAAAGGGTGGGGGGAGGGAGGAGAGGATGCGCTGGGGCAGAGAGGAACGTGTAAAGAAAAGACAATTTAAAATCTGAAATGATATCATTCAATAGAAATATTCATAAAGTGATCCAGTGAACTATCTTCTGGGTAAGTTAGGGTTTTTATAATTTTCCTGCGGAAGGAGAGGGATATTTTATAAATTCTGTGGGAGGAGGGGTGTTGTTCCCCACCGCCCAAGTCCTGACAGAAACACCGCCCTTGACAATCTCGAGAATATCACTTCTGAAAAGATCAGGGGAGGGTTACGTCATCAGGAAACCATGGATTAATTTTTCCTATTTTTCAAATATCCCTATCGCTTCTAGTGGGATCTGAACCTGTGTTCGTCCTGTCTTTGGGAGCCGCGATAGCTAAGTGGTTAGTTAACCGGACTACAAAGGACATGGGGCAGGGTTCGACCCCAACAGACGGCTCCGGTTTCACCCAGCCTTAAATGGGTACCGGATTTTTTCTGGGACAGTAAAGCGGCACGGGCGTAATATCCGACCACATTACCCCGAAAATAATGTTCTGAAGGTCTGTAAAATGTATGGTCACTAACACCAGATTCCCCATACGCCACTTGGCGTGACGGGGCTCTTTACTTTACTTTTACCATCCTGTCTTTAGACTAATATCGAACCTCTAGAATACCCAGCCTCTATATTTAACACCTCGAGGCGTGGCGAGGGTTCTTTCACTTTCCTTAAGTTAATGAGTTTTAACTGAGATGTATGACCATAAACTTACCACACAGCAGGAGTCCAAAAAGGTGTACTTCCATCTTGACAGAATTTAACCTGCAAATAAAAGCAACATTATAAATGATACGACTTTCGTCTCCAAGATGACGGAGCTAGTCCACGTCCTCTCGATCGCTGCAGAAAGTGCACACAGGGTCTGATTAATTTCGGATCTTCGTTGCACTTTTCTGCATTAAAGTCAAAATGATGATATACTTAATACATCTGTGTCGCTAGAGCCAAGTCGTAGGCCGACAACAGTCCGTTTTTAAAAAAAAACAAGTGTTGTGAAGAGACCTTCCACCGTCTAGACGTGATCTGCGCTTTACGTCACATTGGTGCTGTTCATGACCGTTGTTGGAATTCTTTGACGCAAGTTATTTCCATGTTACACATTAATATAAACTACTTCGTCAGCCGCAGTTTTGTCTTTTTGGGGAATTTGCTTCGTGTTTTGTTCGTCGTAGGCTGCTTACACTAGAGTAATCAGAAATCTAAAGGGAGCGAGATTATGTGTTCGGCGACATTGTTGTGTGTACGTCATCGTAATGGTTCCCTAAACCGGCCGTGCGCAAATCTTACGGTCTGCTGTTTCATGTCCGACGGGGATAATTTGACGACTAACTGTGTGTCTATATGTTCGGAATTGGAGTCATCACCGATGGCCTAACATCATCAAGTGCTACGACGATCATCATTTTCAAGAGGTCGTGACATACCGATCATCATATGGGGATAGGCGGCGGGAACAATTGAGGGCTATGCATGAAGGGTGTTCCTTGTTGCAGTTTCCTCACATTACAAGTCGCATGTCTGTTAGTCACCTCTAGTGACTCGGGCAGATGGTGCTCGTCCTGGTAGGATCGACCATCTAAGGGCAGAATACCCCTACAGAAAAGATCATCTGCTGCCTTGCAGGAAGATTGGGGACAATCAAAGGCTAGGGAAAGCAAACCTGAACAAAATGCTGGCTGAAATCGGATGCACTGGGCCACTGGCGCAGAACACAGTGCAACGTTTTAACAGGTACTCAAGCGAGTGGATCTATCAGGCTTAAAAAGACAGCTGTCTTCGTGTGAGAGTCTGAAGTCCTACTCTGATTGAGTCCTGATCGCAGAAAGACACAACGGTATTGTGAATATGCCAACAAGAAGCAAACACTATAATATATTCATTAACTTTACCTGAATTCTCTTCTTCGTGTATTTTACCGCGGACTACAGACACCGTCTTTAGATAATGTATGCAAGATCAAAAATAAAGTGAGTAAAGAGCAGAATAGCTGAAGCCGAAATAGAATTTCAGAACATGAAAAACGTGTAATGGAAAAAAATCTATGTCAATGGAAGGGAGAAAGAGACTTCATCTATGCTATATGGAACCACTTCTGGCCTATGGAAATGAATCATGAAGAGTATACAGGCAAATGAAAAAAAAACGATTAGAGGACACAGGAATGGGATTTTTCAGAAGAATATTGATAGTTCCAAGGACAGCTAAAAAGACCAAGGAGAAAGATTTCAAAGAGGACAACACAAAAAGGGAGCTCTTAAAAACATCAGAAAGAAACAATCAACATTTTTTGGGCACATCATGAGAAGAGGAAAGTTGGAATACTTGATTACAACTGGCAACATACAGGGAAATAGAGGTGGGGAACAAGAGGGAAGATACTAGATAGCTTGGTGTCATGGCATAGAAAACAGTCAACAACAGAACTGATACGATGCACTGTGGTAGGGTGATTGGGACAAGGATATATTCCCAGACTGATGAGTAGAGTAGGGTGATTGGGACAAGGATATATGCCCAGACTGATGAGTAGAGTAGGGTGATTGGGACAAGGATATATCCCCAGACTGATGAGAAGTTTAGGGTGATTGGGACAAGGATATATCCCCAGACTGATGAGAAGTTTAGGGTGATTGGGACAAGGATATATCCCCAGACTTATGAGAAGAGTAGGGTGATTGGGACAAGGATATATCCCCAAACTGATGAGTAGAGTAGGGTGATTGGGACAAGGATATATCCCCAGACTGATGAGTAGAGTAGGGTGATTGGGACAAGGATATATCCCCAGACTGATGAGTAGAGTAGGGTGATTGGGACACGGATATATCCCCAGACTGATGAGAAGAGTAGGGTGATTGGGATAAGGATATATCCCCAGACTGATGAGAAGAGTAGGGTGATTGGGACAAGGATATATCCCCAGACTGATGAGAAGAGTAGGGTGATTGGGACAAGGATATATCCCCAGACTGATGAGAAGAGTAGGGTGATTGGGACAAGGATATATCCCCAGACTGATGAGAAGAGTAGGGTGATTGGGACAAGGATATATCTCCATACTGATGAGTAGAGTAGGGTGATTGGGACAAGGATATATCTCCATACTGATGAGTAGAGTAGGGTGATTGGGACAAGGATTTCATTACCAAGTAACAAGACTGTTTCAACTGCCCAGATTTCATTACCAAGTAACAAGACTGTTTTAACTGCCCAGATTTCATTACAAAGTAACACGACTGTTTTAACTGCCCAGATTTCATTACCAAGTAACAAGACTGTTTCAACTGTCCAGATTTCATTACCAAGTAACAAGACTGTTTCAACTGTCCAGATTTCATTACCAAGTAACAAGACTGTTTCAACTGCCCAGATTTCATTACCAAGTAACAAGACTGTTTCAATTGCCAAGACTACATTACCAAGTAGCAAGACTGTTTCTGAGCACACTTTTTATTATTCTGGCGCCTTTATCAGCGCATGAGTGGCACACCACGACACAGAGGCATACCAGACTTTCTGAGCACAGGCCGGATATGGCACAAATCTGATGAGAGCAAAGGGAAGGCCCTGCTTGCTCGCTACATTGAGCAGACGAACCAAAGAAATGAGGCTGTAAGAATAAGGATACGGGGATCGCTGTCAAAATTGTGTAAGGATATAGGGCTGGAAGAAGATCTCACAATCACAACCGATACTATTCGCACGACACTTAAAAGGTCACACAACACTGCTCCTGGTCCAGATGGTGTTCGATACGATGACATTGGCGATTTAGCTGACGACGACTTGACAAAACTGACCAATGAGTTTAATGCCAGCATTCGGAGTGGCCAGATTATAAGGAGGAGTGGTTACACAGCTACTTACTACCGCTACCGAAACCAAACAAGGACCATTCTCAGATCAGTGCCTACAGAATCATCACAATGCAGAACACTGCGGGCAAGCTGCTGGAGAAAATAGTTGCCCGTGTCCTCACCTGTCACCTTGAACAGAAACGCGCATTCCCACCCACACTCGGAGGTTATAGATATAACAAAGAGAAATGGCTCAATGCGGCAGTATTTGCCTATGACGTCTTCTTAGGCTTCCACAGACGAGAGGAGACATGTGTTGCTGCTATAGATCTGGAGGATGCATACAACAGGGTACCATTTGAATAGCTCATGCATATGCTCCTCAAACTGGCTGTGAACCTCATCTTCATTAGATGGATCGCCGCGGCACTGTTTCAGAGGAAGGTGATACTCAGATGTGGAAGTTGGTCCTCCGAGCCAACATCCATTTGTCCAGGGCTGCCACAAGGCTCACCATTGTCACCAGTTCTATTTAATGTGTACACAATAACGATCACGGAACAACAGCTAGATGGGAGGGGAAGAACTATGACTTTTGTTGATGACATTCTGGTATATCGACAGGGAAGAGACAGACGGGGAATCGCCTCCACAATGCAAGACGAACTCGATCGCATTTCTTCCTGGTGTGGGGTTTCAGGTGCCTTGGTTAATCCTAATAAAGCATCAGTTTCATGGTTCTCCCTTAACAATCATATCGTTAATACGACCACACCGGTAGTACGAATGGGAGCTGATGAGGTGACCAGGGGCAAGTTGATGACATACCTCGGAGTTAAGTTTGATCGCAGCCTGTGTTTTCGGGACCACGTCGACCATGTGATAACAAAATCCCGCAAAGGATTAGCCGCCTTGATGGTCATGGCAGCTGCCAACATCGAGCAGAGGCTACTTACTCTTTTGTTCCAGGGATTAGTCCTCGCACCAATCGAGTATGCCCTGGTAATTCTTACTGTCAGAACGACTCAAATTGATATCCTGGAGAAAATACAAAATGAAGCCATGCGCATTATCCTGGGATGTACGAGGGACACTCCCTGTGTAGCAATGAGGTATCTTCTTGACTTTCCAACCATGGATGACAGAATCAAGATCTGAAGAGCAGGAGCATACCTGAATATTAGTACAGATAAAGAGCATCCATTGCACCACGTGCTCAACGCAGAGAGAGGTGTCAGGCTAAAAAGTGGCAAATCATGGGTGGGCCGAGCAGAAGATGTCATCAAACAGGTCGGTGGGCTTACCAATATCAGTGTTGGTGAGGAGTGGATACCGATGCCTACGTCATTCAATGGGACTTTCTCGTGTATTGTCACACTCGACAGGAAAAGTAGGGAACAGAACCCGGTCGTGGTTAATGCTGGGGTCAACGGTCTCATCTGCGATAACACCGATGAGAAAGATGCAGTCATCTATACAGACGGATCTGTAAGACGACACCAAAAAATACATGGGCATTTACAGCACGCTCGGCAGGCAGAATAGCCAAGGAAGACAGTGGTGCATACGCCATGACCACGAGTAGCATGACAATAGGGGCGATGGCAGTGACCAAGGCATTCAAATGGTTAGAGTCACAAGACTACACCCACGCATGTATACTGAGTGATTCGATGAGCATGATAACAAAAGTGGAGGCGGGCTCTGTACGCATACAATGGGTAGAGTCGTTGCAGAAATCCAAAATACGTAAGGTCACCTTTGTCTATGTCCCTGGACATGCGGGAGTACGGGGAAATGAAAGAGCGGACAGGTTGGCTAGCTGCGCTATCGTTGAGGACAGGCAACCAATGGATCGAGCGGGCATCATCAATGCCCTCCGAGATGTGGGAAGAGCACATAACTTCGACAAACACAGATCCACTTCAATGCTTCGGATGATAGATATGGGAGTTAAGATGGGCACAACCAGAAATGAGAAACTTAGTGGCCGTGTAAGAAGACTTATCAACCAACACAGAACTGGAGTCGTCAGTCGCTGGACACTGCGGGAATTGCTGAGGAGGAGATCTGAGCACCTATGGACATGTTCTGAGCGCAATGATGATGACCCGCAAATAACTCAATAACTCAATGTATTATTTAGCTAATTTACCATAATGATATATAACTCAATAACTCAGACTGTTTCTACTGCCCAGACTTCATTACCAAGTAACAAGATTGTTTCTACTGCCCAGACTTCATTACCAAGTAACAAGACTGTTTCTACTGCCCAGACTTCATTACCAAGTAACAAGACTGTTTCTACTGCCCAGACTTCATTATCAAGTAACAAGACTGTTTCTACTGCCCAGACTTCATTACCAAGTGACAAGACTGTTTCTACTGCCCAGACTTCATTATCAAGTAACAAGACTGTTTCTACTGCCAAGACTTCATTACCAAGTAACAAGACTGTCTCCAATATCCAGAATTATTACCAAGCAACAAGACTGTCTCCAATATCCAGAATTCATTACCATGTAACAAGACTGTCTCCAATATCCTGAATTGATTACCAAGTAACAAGACTGTCTCCAATATCCAGAATTCATTACCAAGTAACAAGACTGTCTCCAATATCCAGAATTCATTACCAAGTAACAAGACTGTCTCCAATATCCAGAATTCATTACCAAGTAACAAGACTGTCTCCAATATCCAGAATTCATTACCAAGTAACAAGACTGTATCCAATATCCAGAATTCATTACCACGTAACAAGACTGTCTCCAATATCCAGAATTCATTTCAATGTAACAAGACTGTCTCCAATATCCAAAATTCATTACCAAGCAACAAGACTGTCTCCAATATCCAGAATTCATTACCAAGTAACAAGGCTGTCTCCAATATCCAGAATTCATTACCAAGTAACAAGACTGTCTCCAATATCCAGAATTCATTACCAAGCAACAAGACTGTCTCCAATATCCAGAATTCATTACCAAGTAACAAGACTGTCTCCAATATCCAGAATTCATTTCCATGTAACAAGACTGTCTCCAATATCCCGAATTCATTACCAAGCAACAAGACTGTCTCCAATATCCAGAATTCATTACCAAGTAACAAGACTGTCTCCAATATCCAGAATTCATTTCCAAGTAACAAGACTGTCTCCAATATCCTGAATTGATTACCAAGTAACAAGACTGTCTCCAATATCCAGAATTCATTACCAAGTAACAAGACTGTCTCCAATATCCAGAATTCATTACCAAGTAACAAGACTGTCTCCAAAATCCAGAATTTATTACCAAGTAACAAGACTGTCTCCAATATCCAGAATTCATTACCAAGTAACAAGACTGCCTCCAAAATCTAGAATTTATTACCAAGTAACAAGACTGTCTCCAATATCCAGAATTCATTACCAAGTAACAAGACTGTCTCCAATATCCAGAATCCATTACCAAGTAACAAG
Source organism: Megaustenia siamemsis (assembly GCA_032433765.1). Taxonomy (NCBI): domain Eukaryota; kingdom Metazoa; phylum Mollusca; class Gastropoda; order Stylommatophora; family Ariophantidae; genus Megaustenia; species Megaustenia siamemsis. The sequence goes on from JAVIAB010000126.1 coordinate 62,668,666, forward strand.
ACTGTCTCCAAAATCCAGAATTTATTACCAAGTAACAAGACTGTCTCCAATATCCAGAATTCATTACCAAGTAACAAGACTGTCTCCAATATCCAGAATTCATTACCAAGTAACAAGGCTGTCTCCAATATCCAGAATTCATTACCAAGTAACAAGACTGTCTCCAATATCCAGAATTCATTACCAAGCAACAAGACTGTCTCCAATATCCAGAATTCATTACCAAGTAACAAGACTGTCTCCAATATCCAGAATTCATTACCAAGTAACAAGACTGCCTCCAAAATCTAGAATTTATTACCAAGTAACAAGACTGTCTCCAATATCCAGAATTCATTGCCAAGTAACAAGACTGTCTCCAATATCCAGAATTCATTACCAAATAACAAGACTGTCTCCAATATCCAGAATTCATTACCAAGTAACAAGACTGTCTCCAATATCCAGAATTCATTACCAAGTAACAAGACTGTCTCCAATATCCAGAATTCATTACCAAGTAACAAGACTGTCTCCAATATCCAGAATTCATTACCAAGCAACAAGACTGTCTCCAATATCCAGAATTCATTACCAAGTAACAAGACTGTCTCCAATATCAAGAATTCATTACTAAACGTCAAGATCGTTTCAACATAAATCTCAAGATCTCTTATACTTTTTCTGCAACTAAAAAAAGGTGGATGATGTTATATTTTTCTTGCAATTCCTTGGAATGCTATTTCAGAATGCATGTTTCCTGAACTAGAATATACATCTCACCTCTGCTGCCCACATACGTTGGAATGCACTCTCTATGTCACTTTAGGATCAGCAACTAATATCTGATAAAACACCACACCTTATCTGTGTGTTGAGCTACCTTTAACAGACTGCCTCAAAATAGTCTGGCTATTGAGGCAAGGGTCGACATTGTTTCAGTAATGATGGAATGTGTTGATGCCCAAGATTTAGTATTCAGCACTTCCGGTATGGACAGACTCAAATTCCTCCAGCAGAACCCGTGAAACCAGAAACAAAACTATCGTGAACGCCACCTCAACTTCCAGAATAAGAGTTACCGGTTCTGTGATATTCGATCATCCCCACCATTTGAAGTTATTATCATCCCAAAGCTTTAACTTGCTTTTAGACTTTGCGTATTTATGTTAATGATCCGCATCGTTAATGTCATTCTCTTTCTTATCACCGCCATTTTTATACTTTTGTTTTTCAAGGAAATTCCTCAAGACTACAAAATTAGAGATAGTATACTCCAAAAAAGATGCAAAATCTCCCTAAAAAATTATATAGCAACATCGTCCGCATTAATGTTAACATAATCACATAATCTATACAATTTACTTTTTCCATAAGAATTCTAGGATACAAGAAGACCAAAACAGCTTACCAAAAGTTAAATACTTGCCCCCCTATGTGGGACAGCAGCTACTTAACCCAACGCAATCACTGCCCGGTATTATTACTTCCCTTTGGTCTCTATAAAGTGACTCGTGTCATAGCCACACAAGCGGTGACAGCAGAAAAATAACCCCATGTAGAAAAGATGGTATATTTCACAAAGGTTAATACAAATTCATCATAATCAACTACTGGTCCTGCTGGCGTAGGTGATCATGTCTCTCCACAAATTTCGATCTCGACAGTTATTTATCATTCCTGTTGTTTGACCTTCTGCCAAGTATTTCTCTTAAGCTGTCTGGTATCTTTTCTCTTTGCTTCCCTCAATTTTCCCAGTTGTTACAATATATTCCTGTTGTTCTCTTCTCATTACATGGCCATAAAATGATGATTGTTTCTTCCCAATATTGGAAAGTAGTTCTCTTTTTGCTTTGTCCTCTCTCAGAACGTTTTCTTTACTCTTCTTAGCTGTCCGTTGTATTCTCAACATTCTTCTGTAAATCCACAGTTTTACAGTCTCCAGTTATTTTCTTGTCAGTTTTCCTATTGTCCATGATCCACATCCATATATTAAGTCTGGCTCTACAAAACATTTAAGAACTCTTTGTTTCTATTGTCAAAAATGGATTGCATAATATCTTCCTATTTTTTTGGAAAGCTGCTTTTGCCCGAAACATTCTAATGCAAATTATGTATGTATAATTGTGTGTTTTTATTATGAAGCGGTGTTCTTTCCTTTCATTATGACAATCTTAAACTTATATATCTACTTTTATTATGAAGCGGTGTTCTTTCCTTTCATTATGACAATCTTAAACTTATATACAGTGTATCTACTTTTATTATGAAGCGGTGTTCTATCCTTTCATTATGACAATCTTAAACTTATATATCTACTTTTATTATGAAGCGGTGTTCTATCCTTTCATTATGACAATCTTAAACTTATATATCTACTTTTATTTGTTCAGGAAAACAAACTGATTTTTCAGCAAAACATCTTTGCGAAGGAAACGGTATGATCAAAGCTTCACTTAACAAGTGGACAACTTAAACCAGAACGACGTTCCAGCTTAAAAGACCTTCAGCAGGAACAATTGAGAAAAAGAACTTTCTATCTCTGTCGTTTCTAGCCGTTGTCTAGAAGGTCGTTCTTGTTCTTCCTCCTCCCTTCCTCTTTTGTCTTTCAGAGTGGAGGGGAGATACAAATTGTTTTTTTACTCGTCCATTTACCTCTGCTGTGTAGACTAAGTAAGCTCAAGTCATGCGTTTATCCCCTCTTCCACAGCTGCTGCTATGTTTTTTTCCATTGTTTCTAATATTCCATTAATCCATCTTTTAATGTGGATGGAAAAGATCTAATGACCCTTGAGTATGGTGTTCTCGTATCGTTTATTTAAGGTTCGTTGTGTTGTTTTGATCTTTGTGTCTTATCAAGTGACCAAACCATTTTATCTGTTGTTTCAATGGGTTCTACTTCTTTATTCTTTATTCCGCATATGTTGATGGTGACTACTTTATATTTGTTGCCTATCTCCATGTTCTGAAGTAGGTCGCTGTGTTTATTAATTTCTAGACATCAATTTTAAGCTAAACCTTATTACATACGTTTCATATGCATGGGATAAGCCTGTAGTATTTCATTTCTTTAGAACTCTCTCTTAGATCTTTGCTATAAATGTCCATGTTTCACAAGCATAGGTTAAAATAGATAATTAGCAATAAAATCAGGTTCATTCATTATTTCGTTAAACGATTGGTACGAGGGGCTAAGTGTTTAGATAAAGAAGCCAGCATCAAGCAATAATCTTAAAGAGACAACGAGTGAAGTAGTTATCTTGAAACCAATTGGCTGATCTACATGTTAACTCATATACGTCGTCATTAAATCCAATTTCATAATCAGTTCTACAAACTACAGATTGAGTACCTAGCTGTATCGGAGTCTGACGATATCCATACCCATGGTGCACACACAAGTAAAACAGGCCGGGCTGAAAATTTAACTAACAAATCCATGTTGGAGAAGCAAATTAGGCTTGGTGGAGGCTTTTATTTAAGATAAGGAAAACTTGATAAAGATTATAGTGGGAGACGTCCCGAGGCTAACTGGACTTGATCACGGTCAGGGAAGAAAGGTTTAGAGCAACTTTCACCTTCCACGCATATTGTTAAAGGCAGCTGAAGAGGTTTAGAGCAACTTTCACCTTCCACGCATATTGTTAAAGGCAGCTGAAGAGGTTTAGAGCAACTTTCACCTTCCACGCATATTGTTAAAGGCAGGTGAAGAGGTTTAGAGCAACTTTCACCTTCCACGCATATTGTTAAAGGCAGCTGAAGAGGTTTAGAGCAACTTTCACCTTCCACGCATATTGTTAAAGGCAGCTGAAGAGGTTTAGAGCAACTTTCACCTTCCACGCATATTGTTAAAGGCAGCTGAAGAGGTTTAGAGCAACTTTCACCTTCCACGCATATTGTTAAAAGCAGCTGAAGAGGTTTAGAGCAACTTTCACCTTCCACGCATATTGTTAAAGGCAGCTGAAGAGGTTTAGAGCAACTTTCACCTTCCACGCATATTGTTAAAGGCAGCTGAAGAGGTTGGCGTCTACGTCTTCGCCGGTGCTATGAGGTTCGTGCAGCTGAGCTGAAGCCATATTGAGTGCTTTTGCTAGTGAGTGGTGGTCGTACTTCCTAATGGATAATGAGTGGTGGGCGTACTTCATAATGGCTAGTGAGTGGTGGAAGTACTTTATAATGGATAGTGAGGGGTGCACGTACTTCATAATGGATAGTGAGTGGTGGACGTACTTCATAATGGATAGTAAGTGGTGGACGTACATCATAATGGATAGTGAGTGGTGGACGTACTTCATAATGGATAATGAGTGGTGGACGTACTTCATAATGACTAGTAAGTCGTGGACGTACTTCATAATGGATAATGAGTGGTGGACGTACTTCATAATGACTAGTAAATGGTGGGCGTACTTCATAATGGATAATGAGTGGTGGACGTACTTCATAATGGATAGTAAGTTGTAGACGTGCTTCATAATGGATAATGAATGGTGGACGTACTACATAATTGAGAAAGTTCAGAGAAGTATATCTGAGCACTACAGGGTTATTGGATGAAGATGATCTGTCGACTAGACCAGACTTTCAGGAGAAACAAGTATTACTTAACTATAAGTCTCATTGTGACTGCAGACAACGGCTGCCTCTTCTTCTTCCGTTCAGCTCTCTGTGGAGCGTAGATCTTCAACGAACACCTTCAGCTCCCTGTGGAGCATAGGTCTTCAACAAACACTTTCATCTCCCTGTAGAGCATCAGTCTTCAACGAACACTTTCAGCTCCCTGTGGAGCAAAGGTCTTCAACAAACACTTTCAGCTCCATGTGGAGTATAGGTCTTCAACGAATACTTTCAACTCCCTGTGGAGTATAGGTTTTCAACAAACACGTTCAACTCCCTGTGGAGCATAGGTCTTCAACGAACACTTTCAACTCCCTGTGGAGTATAGGTCTTCAACGAACACTTTCAGCTCCCTGTGGAACATAGGTCTTCAACGAACACTTTCAGCTCCCTGTGGAGAAAAGGTCGAATAACGAACACGTTCAGCTCCCTGTGGAGCGAAGTGTGAATAACGAACACGTTCAGCTCCCTGTGGAGCAAAGGTCGAATAACGAACACTTTCAGCTCCCTGTGGAGCAAAGGTCGAATAACGAACACGTTCAGCTCCCCGTGGAGCATAGGTCTTCAACGGACACTTTCCAAAACAATCTTTTTCTTGTTATTCTTTTAAGATCATTCCACGCCTTCCCCATCATCATTATCATCATCATCATCCTCATCATCATCATCTCTGCTACCATCTGTCTTCTCCAACAATATTTTGCTCTTCCTATTTGTCTTTTTCCTTGGGGATTCCAAATAGGACCAACGCGGCTACTTGTAAAATATAAATGAAAGCTAATGTCAAGATAATCGATTCTGAATTAATACGCATTTAGGATCTCTCTATCTATTTTCCGTTCGCATGAAATAGTGTCTATATCTGCAAAGTGGTTTCCGGTATAAAGTTTAGTTATTTTGTAACTCTTGCTGTGGCTCATATAGTTTTGTCTGTAGTGTTGTATTTATGGGCCAATGTTTTCCTCAGTCAATTATATTCAGTACAGTCTTGAAGTATGTTTTCAGCAGTCTGGGATCATATCATGTCTACATGTAAATCAATTCAGTTGAAGAGGTATGTTTACAGCACTCGGAAAAAAGGATAAATAATCAACAACAGAAACTGTTATTGATTATTTGTCAATTTTTCCGAGTGCTGTAAACATTACTTCTTCCTCTGAATTGATTGGCTGATTATCGCCTCGAGAGTTTCCCTCTATACAGCTGATGGCTTGCGCCAGGATCGGTGAACCAGAACCATCCAGGCCCTGCTCCACCTCTCCGTGGTGCCACCAGTAACAGACTAACCTGTCTAGTCTGGCCAAGCGAGCAAGGATCGAAGAGGGAAGACAACCCGGTACTCAAAAATGTCGTGCTGAAGTCGGATGTGTTGGGCCGAAAGGCGCAAATATAATAGTTATACTGCAAACCACAACACAACGCAGACACGTCCACTTAACGTCCTTTTAAGGACGGATGACGAAGAGGAATTCTACAGTCTACGAATACTCTAGAATACTTTAGTCATCGGGAGAACGCAAGCAAGCAAGCTTAATAATATTCATTTATTATTATTTGTCTCTATGTCTACATATACATGTAGCTGATGTACCAATCTTGAATGTTGTATATGTGAGACTATGGAGTTGATTGTGAACATGAACACAATCTATTTCATTATGTACAATCTACTACAACATTTGCTACTACTAAGCGAGCAATAACAAAGTAGCTACAAACAATAACAACGATAACATTTTCATGGAGTGTTACACTAACTCTACACCGTAGCATCCGAACACAATTTTTCAAAAGCCTATTAAGGTGACACCTTGTGACGAGAAAATTGTGACAATGACGGACATGCATCGTGATGCCCTATACTGGCTTTAATTCTGCCATGCTTATAATAACTAAGCCAATTTGGTCTTTTTCGGTTTTGCATAACGAAGTCAGTTGGAACTGGACCTCTTCCTGTCATGAATGTTAATTATTTCTTTCAAAAAGTGCATGCTTCTAAAGTTTATATTTTCCTTTAATACTTCTTGCAGCACGGTGCGGATATAACTATTAGTTAACAATTTTGAATTTTATGTACTTTAGTCCCTTTTTTCTACCGAGAAATGGCAAAAAAAAATATATAGAAATAAAATTGAAAAAACAGTACGGTTAAAGCTTTGCGTAATAATTGGGCGACACAAATTAGAACAACGTTTCGGTTTTATGGGTCTTCAGCAGGAACAAACATACAACACACACACACACACAGAATTCTGTTTAAAACATATTTAAAAAATAAAATAAGCAAATAATTATTTCGGAATTATGATTTATTTATTTGTTGTTACTTTATTATTCATTATTATGTATTTTTTTTTAGAGAACAGCTGGAATATATTGTAACAACTGGGGAAATTGAGGGACGAAGAGATAGAGGGAAGCAAAGAGAAAAGATACCAGACAGCTTAAGAGAATGACTTGGCAGAAAGTCAACAACAGAAATGGTAAATAACTGTCGAGATCGAAAGTTGTGGAGAGACATGATCACCTACGCCAGCAGGCATGGTACTTGATGATGATAATGATGATGATGATGATATCTATACCTCTGTATTGCCGCTTAATTCAGTCTCCTATTTTACTGTCGTTTAGATCAGTCTCTATATTTTACAACTGGATGCTAGGAAAGGTTATGTGCTGTTACCAGATTTCTTTAATATGCATAGTAAGAATATTTTAAGTTCCATTAGGGGCATGCATGGAATAACAATTGGAGGTCAAAATATAAATAATTTAATGTATGCTGATGATACAGTCTTAATCGCTAAGAGGGAAAATGAGTTACAAGAGATGATCGAAAGTTGTGGACAGACACGATCACTTACGCCAGCAGGCATGGTACTTGATGATGATGATGCTGATGATGATATTTTACGATCGTTTATCTTTAACACTGTTCATTTATCTGTCTTTTATCACGGACTTAATATTTCTTTACTCCGTATCTTCTACTTTTACCTGTCTTTTATCACGGACTTAATATTTCTTTACTCCGTATCTTCTACTTTTACCTGTCTTTTATCACGGACTTAATATTTCTTTACTCCGTATCTTCTACTTTTACCTGTCTTTTATCACGGACTTAATATTTCATTACTCCGTATCTTCTACTTTTACCTGTCGTTTATCACGAACTTAATATTTCTTTACTCCGTATCTTCTACTTTTACCTGTCGTTTATCACGAACTTAATATTTCTTTACTCAGTATCTTCTACTTTTACCTGTCGTTTATCACGAACTTAATATTTCTTTACTCCGTATCTTCTACTTTTACCTGTCGTTTATCACGAACTTAATATTTCTTTACTCAGTATCTTCTACTTTTACCTGTCGTTTATCACGAACTTAATATTTCTTTACTCAGTATCTTCTACTTTTACCTGTTGTTTATCTCCGACTCTACTTGTTAAAGTTGCTTACTTCCGACTCTCTAAATTGTAATGTTAGTTATCCATGTTGCTCCATTATACATGTGAGATGCGATCCTCGAGTAAAGTAACAAACAACACAAGAAGAGATAGGATACCAAATGAAACTATAAGAAAAATGGTAGGAATAAAACCCTGCCAAGAATATATAGAGCAACAACAACTTAATTGGTTTGGCCACCTGGTCAGAATGAATCCTCACCAATCACCATCAAGGGCGTTCTTCTTAAGAATGCATGGAAAAAGACAAAGAGGAAGACCTAAAAGAAGATGGATAGATGCAGTGACAGAGACATGTAACAACAAAGGATAATCACGAATTCAGACAGTTCGAGCAGCTCAAGAACGACAAATGATATAAAACACGACACCTTTTAGGTATCAGTGAAAAGAGAAAAGAGGAAGAAGTGATCCCCAATATTTTAACACTACACCATTTGCATCTTATCGTCGACTATTCGACTATCTACTTCGTGTGTAATATTACATACTTCTACACCTGATCACCTTTCATATCGAATTCTTTTAAATGTTTCTGTTTAAAATTTGCTATTTTTTTTATATAACTCTCCTTTATCTCTGAAGGACATTCCCCATTGTACTGCCTTTTATATCCGATTCTTTTACTTTTAATTTACAATTTTTCGTCAACTCTACTAACATCATCATCATCAAGTACTATCCCTGCTGGCGTAGGTGATTATTTTTTTTCCACAATTTTGGATCTTAACATTTATCGAGAAATGACTAGTCCAGCCTTCTAGTTTGGCTCGTCGACTTTGGTCACTTGACTAATGCGCAATCATGCGATCTCGAGTTGACCTTAAAAACTGACCAGTGTTCAATGTGGCTGAGTAACTCCCAGTAATTGTCCTGTTAACTCATCTAACTCCACTCTCTTTGTACATCATTTAACCCTCTAAAACCCACGATCTGGTACACACACACAAAAATCAAGTATTTGGACAAATATTAAACTGCCTTGCAGGTCGGTACAGTTAATAATTTTGATAGGCAGGGGACAGAAAATAAAATCGGAAAACAGCCCAAATAACGTGACGTTACCAGCTATTGGAGCTATTGATGGTTGACGTCACTCTACACACAGCAGACCCATGCTCGCAAAAATTAAAAAAAACGTCACCTGTTGGCTCTGATCGGAACATTATGCTAAGGGAAATAACTTGTGTTTATAGGATATTATTGAAGTTGTTTCCCTTGTCTTGTTTTTAAAAGTAATTAACTGTGCCGTGAAATGTGCTAAATTATTGGACAATGGATTTGCTGAAAACATTCAGCGACTCATAGCTGACTGATTGCGACAGAATACGTAAACAACAACCGTACGGCTACCGGGTTCATAGTCAGGGAATAAATAAAGAGATTGTTGCCAGTCGTGCATTTCATAAGAGGCGACTAAGGAGTTTGAGGTCAAAGTCTTCGCATTTGCGACGGAGTTCGTGCACCTGAGTTTGAAGCTATATTCAGTACTTTTAATAGTGTGTGCCAGATATCTTTCATTCTGAGAAATGTGATGTGCAGGAAATCTGCGAAACTATAGAGTTGTCCGTTGTGTCGGGGATCTGATGAATATAGTGTTGTCCGTTGTGTGGGGGATCTGAGGAATACAGAGTTGTCCGTTGTGTGGGGGATCTGAGGAATACAGAGTTGTCTGTTGTGTCGTACTTCTGAGGAATATAGTGTTGTCCGTTGTGTGGGGGATCTGAAGAATATAGTGTTGTCCGTTGTGTGGGGGATCTGAGGAATATAGTGTTGTCCGTTGTGTGGGGGATCTGAGGAATATAGTGTTGTCTGTTGTGTCTTACTTCTGAGGACTATAGTGTTGTCCGTTGTGTGGTAGATCTGAGGAATATAGAGTTGTCCGTTGTGTGGTAGATCTGAGGAATATAGTGTTGTCCGTTGTGTGGTAGATCTGAGGAATATAGTGTTGTCCGTTGTGTGGGGGATATTAGGAAGATAGCGTTGCCCGTTGTGTGGTAGATCTTAGGAATATAGAGTTGTCCGTTGTGTGGGGGATATTAGGAAGATAGCGTTGCCCGTTGTGTGGTAGAACTGAGGACTACAGAGTTGTCCGTTGTGTGGTAGATCTGAGTACTACAGAGTTGTCCGTTGTGTGGTAGATCTGAGGAATATAGAGTTGTCCGTTGTGTGTGGGATATTAAGAAGATAGTGTTGCCCGTTGTGTGGTAGATCTGAGGACTACATAGTTGTCCGTTGTGTGGGAGAGCTGACGAATATAGAGTTGTCCGTTGTGTAGGGGATCTGAGGAATATAGAATTGTCCGTTGTGTGGGGGATCTGAGGAATACAGAGTTGTCTGTTGTGTCGTACTTCTGAGGAATATAGTGTTGTACGTTGCGTGGGAGATCTTAGGAATATAGAGTTGTTTATTGTGTGGTAGATCTGAGGAATATAGAGTTGTCCGTTGTGTGGGAGATCTTAGGAATATAGAGTTGTTCGTTGTGTTTGTAACATGAGGACTATAGAGTTGTGCATTGTGTGGGGGATCTTAGGAATATAGAGTTGTCCATTGTGTGGTAGATCTGAGGACCATAGAATTGTCCGTTGTGTGGGAGATCTTAAGAATATAGAGTTGTCCGTTGTGTGGTAGATCTGAGGACTATAGAGTTGTCCGTTGTGTGGTAGATCTGAGGAATATAGTGTAGTCCGTTGTGTGGGAGATCTGAGGAATATAGAGTTATCTGTTGTGTGGGAGATCTAAGGACTATAGAGTTGTTACTGCAAATAGCACCACAACGCAGTTACGCTCACTTGTGTGCAAGAGAGCAACTATTCATTTTGTTATCGGGAGAACACAAGGAAGAATGATAGCAATAAGAATGATAGCAATAAGAATGATAGCAATAAGAATGAAAGCAATAAGAATGATAGCAATAAGAATGATAGCAATAGGAATGATAGCAATAAGAATGATAGCAATTAGAATGATAGCAATAGGAATGATAGCAATAAGAATGATAGCAATAAGAATGATAGCAATAAGAATGATAGCAATAAGAATGATAGCAATAGGAATGATAGCAATAAGAATGATAGCAATAAGAATGATAGCAATAAGAATGATAGCAATAAGAATGATAGCAATAAGAATGAAAGCAATAAGAATGATAGCAATAAGAATGATAGCAATAGGAATGATAGCAATAAGAATGATAGCAATATGAATGATAGCAATAGGAATGATAGCAATAGGAATGATAGCAATAAGAATGATAGCAATAAGAATGATAGCAATAAGAATGATAGCAATAAGAATGATAGCAATAGGAATGATAGCAATAAGAATGATAGCAATAGGAATGATAGCAATAAGAATGATAGCAATAGGAATGATAGCAATAAGAATGATAGCAATAAGAATGATAGCAATAGGAATGATAGCAGTAAGAATGATAGCAATAGGAATGATAGCAGTAAGAATGATAGCAATAAGAATGAGAGCAATAAGAATGACAGCAAAAAAATAATGATAGCAGTACGAATGATAGCAATAGGAATGATAGCAGTAAGAATGATAGCAATAGGAATGATAGCAATAAGAATGATGGCAATAAGAATGATAGCAAATAAGAATAATAGCAATAGGAACGATAGCAGTAAGAATGACAGCAATAAGAATGATAGCAATAGGAATGATAGCAGTAAGAATGATAGCAATAAGAATGATAGCAATAAGAATAATAGCAATAGGAATGATAGCAATAGAAATGATAGCAGTAAGAATGATAGCAATAGGAATGATAGCAATAAGAATGATAGCAATAAGAATGATAGCAATAGGAATGATAGCAATAAGAATGATAGCAATAAAAATGATAGCAATAGGAATGATATCAGTAAGAATGATAGCAATAAGAATGATAGCAATAGGAATGATAGCAATAGGAATGATAGCAGTAAGAATGATAGCAATAAGAATGAGAGCAATAAGAATGACAGCAAAAAAATAATGATAGCAGTACGAATGATAGCAATAGGAATGACAGCAGTAAGAATGATAGCAATAGGAATGATAGCAATAAGAATGATGGCAATAAGAATGATAGCAATAAGAATGATAGCAATAGGAATGATAGCAATAGGAATGATAGCAGTTAGAATGACAGCAATAAGAATGATAGCAATAAGAATTATAGCAGTAGGAATGATAGCAATAGGAATGATATCAATAACAATGATAGCAATAGGAATGATTGCAGTAAGAATGATAGCAGTAAGAATGATAGCAATAGGAATGGTAGCAATAAGAATGATAGCAATAGGAATGATAGCAATAAGAATGATAGCAATAGGAATGATAGCAATAGGAATGATAGCAGTAAGAATGATAGCAGTAAGAATGATAGCAATAGGAATGATAGCAATAAGAATGATAGCAATAGGAATGATAGCAATAAGAATGATAGCAATAGGAATGATAGCAATAAGAATGATAGCAATAAGAATGATAGCAATAGGAATGATAGCAATAAGAATGATAGCAATAAGAATGATAGCAATATGAATGATAGTAATAAGAATGATAGCAATAAGAATGATAGTAATAAGAATGATAGCAATAGGAATGATAGCAATAAGAATGATAGCAATAGGAATGATAGCAATAGGAATGATAGCAATAGGATTGATAGCAATAAGAATGATAGCAATAAGAATGATAGCAATAGGAATGATAGCAATACGAATGATAGCAATAAGAATGATAGCAATAGGAATGATAGCAATAGGAATGATAGCAATAAGAATTATTGCAATAGGAATGATAGCAATAAGAATGATAGCAATAAGAATGATAGCAATAAGAATGATAGCAATAAGAATGGTATCGATAAGAATGATAGCAATAATAATGATAGCAATAAGAATGATAACAATAAGAATGGTATCGATAGGACTTCCGGTGTCATGGCGGCTTCGTGTAGTCGATTTTTATAATTCGGCTCTTGCTGATATATTTAAATGATTTACGCGACAGTCTAGTTGTGAAATTATGTGTTGCTATTCTCCCGTTTGGTGTATGTTTTACTTCTAACGTGGGGATGGACTGTGATTGCCGATATTTAAGTGGAATATGATTTATTCTTCTTTGTGTTGTGTGTTCGCGGTTCGATAGGCAAGCACATGGTTTGACAAAAATGTCAACGGAAAAACGGGTATTTTCAACCCTTATGTGAAAAGTCTGTGACGGTGGATGGAGGGGAGGAATCAAGAATGATCAACGGCCCAGAAAGCGAAAACAGCAAAGTGTGTGGTACACAAGAGGCATGTTCAGAACACGAAAGACGAACATGGCTGACCACCGTGAAAGAGATTGGAGCCTCATCACGTACCAGTCCAGAGGAAGCCATGGAGAGTCGGAGAAATTCGAACTTATGTCGGAGGAAAGATCTTAAAATAAGTACTTGGAATGTTAGGACTCTATATCAACAAGGGAAATTGGAAAATCTAATTCAAGAAGCAGAACGAATAAATATAGATATTTTAGGCATATCAGAGACTAGATGGAAGGAATGTGAGTACATTGAAGACGAAAAATATACATTTATATACTCAGGAAACACAACAGAACATCAAAGGGGGGTAGGAATACTGATAAAAAGAGAGCTACAAAAATATATAAGTACCCACTGGACATACAGTGATAGGATTATACTATCTATCTATTGACCTTTCGAGCCGTAACCGGCCCATAGGGCGTAGACCAAGATACACCTTCTCCTATATGAATTTTTGTTCTAGCAGTTTTCTTTTAAAGATATTTTATTAAATCTCGCCATCTGTCTCTGTTCTGTGCAAGCAGTTCTATCTCATTGAGGGAGCCGATTCCTGCTGCTCTTGCCTCTCTCATCAATGTTCTTCTCAGTGTCTCCCTGGGTCTTCCTCTTTTTCTTTTACCTGTTGTTTCCCATATGAGGGCTTGCTTTGCTATTCGATTATTATCTCTTCTCATCACATGTCCAACGTATGACCATCGTCTTTTCTTTATTACTGAAGATATTAGTGGTTGATTGGCGATTTCTCTAATTTCCTCGTTTGTTTTGAATTCGTTCCATTCTATACCAAGTATTTTCCTTAGACATTTATTTTCGAATGCGTTCAACTTTGTTTCTATATCTCTTGTTGTTTTCCAGCTTTCACACGCATACGTAAGGGTTGATAGTACATTTGATTTGAATAGCCTAAGTTTTGTGTTTGTGCTAATGAGTTTTGATTTCCACAACTTTTCAAGGCTTCTGAAAGACATTGCTGCTTTAGCCAGTCTGATTCTAATTTCTTTGCTCGTATCCCCTTCTCGATCAATGTGACTTCCAAGATAGATAAAGTGATCGATCTCTTCTACTGGTTTGTTTTCCATGTATATTTTGTCACTTGTTGGAATTAAACTTTTCATGACTTTAGTCTTTTCATGATTGACCTCAAGCCCAATTTTGCTGGCTATTGATGATAGTTCATTTGTGTTTTCCTGCATCGTTTTTATCTGACTGCTGATGAGAACTATGTCATCAGCAAAGTCGAGGTCCTCCAAATGGTCTCCTTGTATCCATTCGATGCCTTTATTACCAGTGCAGCATTTCTTCATTATGAAGTCCATAACAATTCCAAATAACAAGGGCGATAAAATACATCCTTGTTTAACCCCAGTTTCTATTGGGAAACATTCGCTCAGTCCTTCCTCTGTTCGAACTGCACATGTGTAACCATCATACATGTCTTTGATAATATTTATGATTTTTGATGGTAAACCATATTATAGGATTATACTACTCAAGTTGAAAGCAAAACCATTCGACATAGCAATAATACAGACATATGCACCTACTCAAGACTACACAGATGAACAAATAGAGGCATACTATGAAGACCTAAATAAAGTTATGAAGCAAGTGAAATCTTCAGACATCTTGATTGTAATGGGTGACATGAACGCTAAAGTAGGAAAAGATAGATATAAGACAATTATAGGAAATCATGGTTTAGGAAAAAGAAATGACAGAGGAGAAAGATTAATACAATTCTGTGAAGAAAACAGGCTGATAATATGTAACACCTACTTTGAGCAAGAGAAAAGGAAACTATACACATGGAAAAGCCCTGGAGATAGGAAGAGGAATCAAATAGATTACATAATGATAAAAGAAAGGTTCCGTAACAGCGTAAAGAAAGCCAAAACCTACCCAGGAGCAGATATTAACTTAGATCACAATACTGTAATGATTAAAATGAAAATCAAACTAAAGAGAAACAAGCAAAAATCTGATTCATCAACAAACCCACTCGACATAACAGCTTTAAATCAAAAAGATATTAAAGATACCTATACAAAACAAGTAAAGAACACATACCAGAAGCTGCTAGAGGAAGGAATTGAACAATACAGAAGAGAAAATCCTGATGAAAAAGTAACAACCAAATGGCAATGCATAAAGAAAAGCATACAAAAAGCCTGCGACACCTTACCCAAAAGAGAAAAGAACAAAAAACAAAAATGGATAACTAACACCATCTTAGAAAAAATGGAAGAAAGGAGACAAGCGAAGAACACTGCCCAATACAATAAAATAGATAATGAGATACGCAAAATGTGCAAAAAGGCAAAAGAAGACTGGCTCAGCCAAAAATGTAGAGAAATAGAAACTATGGAAAGCAAACAAGACCTAAGAGGAATGCACACAGAAATAAAGAGAATGACTAATAAAAATAAAAAAGCCACAGAAGGTGGATTCATTGCAGACAAAAAAGGAAAAATGCTAACAGACAATAAGGATATCATAGATAGATGGCAGGAATATATAACAGAACTATTTCATGATCAAAGGGACAAGAAACCAGTTATAAAATGTACATCAGGCTATAAAATCTTAAAATCTGAGGTGGAAAAAGCTATAAAAACAATGAAAAGGGGAAAAGCAGCAGGACCTGAAAGCATACAGATAGAGATGATACAGGCACTTGAAGATTTTGGCATTGAAGTGATTACAGACATATGCAACGACATATACCACACAGGATACATACCAAATGAACTAAAAACATCAACTTTCATTGCATTGCCTAAAAAGAATGGTGCAGTTGAATGCAGTGACTTTAGAACAATAAGCCTAATGAGCCATGTTACAAAAATCTTGCTAAAAGTTATACAAGGAAGGATTCAGAATAAAATCAATACTGAATTAGATGAGCAGCAATTTGGATTTAGGAAAAATAGCGGGACAAAAGAAGCCATATTCTGCATGAGAACATTAATCGAAAAATACACAGAAGTAAACAAACCAATATATGCCTGCTTCATAGACTACACCAAAGCTTTTGATAGAGTACACCACAAACAACTTATAGAATGCCTAAAAGAGATACATCTAGATGACATGGATATACGACTAATATGCAATCTATACTGGGAGCAAACAGCAATAATAAAATATAACAAAGAGTTCTCTACACCCATTGATATAAAAAGAGGAGTAAGACAAGGATGCATCCTATCACCAAGCTTGTTCAATCTATACACTGAGCAAATCTTTAAAAACATCATAGAGATGTCAGGCCTACAAATTAATGGAAAGATAATCAATAACCTAAGATATGCTGACGATACTGTACTACTAGCAGAAAATCCTAAAGACCTACAACAATTACTTAATGAAATAAACACGACAAGCAAAAAATATGGACTAGATATGAATATCAAAAAGACTAAAACTATGATCATAAACAAAGAAAATACTCAAAACCCACAAGTGGATATCAAAATTGAAGGAATAGACCTTGAGACAGTTCAGAACTATAACTACCTTGGACATACTATAACCAGTGATGGAAAATGTACAACTGAAATAAACAAAAGAATAGGAATGGCAAAAAGTAATTTTAATGTCATGAAGGACATACTAACATCAAAACAAATAACACCAGAACTAAAACTAAGAATAGCAAAATGTTACATCTTCTCAATATTCCTATATGGTGCTGAAACATGGACATTAGACAAGAAAACAGAACAGAGAATTGAAGCCTTTGAAATGTGGATATATAGAAGAATAGGTAGAATTGGATGGAAGGAAAAGAAAACAAACGACAAAGTCTTAAAACAACTAAAAATGAAAAGAGAACTTCTGAACACAATTAGAACAAGACAAATGCGATTCTTAGGCCATGTTAAAAGACACAACAGCCTACTGAAAGTGATCCTGGAGGGGAAAATACAAGGTAAAAGAGGCAGAGGCAGACCAAGATTAACATGGACGAGTAACATCAAAAGATGGACAAATCAACCGATGACAACCTGCACCATCAAAGCAAGAGATAGAGCAAAATGGCGCTCCATGGTAGCCAACCTTCGTTGCGGAGACGGCACTCAATGATGATGATGATGATCGATAAGAATGAATGCAATAATAATTAATTAGACAATACAGTTAGCTTAACGTGTGAAAATATCAGGGAAATGTTGTCTTGTGTTTTCATTGTACTTCTCTATCACGTGGCTAAACCATTTTATATTTCGGGGGATTGTTTAGTCTCGAGGCAAGACGCCGGCGTCGAGACAGAGAGGTTGTGGGTTCAAATCCTGGCTATACCGGTTGGGATTTTTATTTATGATTTCTATCTGCGGCAATCACCCCTGGTCTCAGCAAGCAAGGCCCGGAAAAAAACGACGGAAAAAATATGAGTCCCTCCAAGTCGGAGTTATCTGCCTGTGCGGCGAGGGACCTCTGTGTACACGGCTGCTAGGGAAAATGGATTAACACGTACAATTCAGTTCCTTGTCTCTAGGGACTTCGTCAGAGGTAAAAGCTGGCGAACGGAGAAAAAAAAATGCCTTTCTTTACGTACCCTATCATCATGTGCCATACCGGTTGGCGTAGGCGATCATGTCCCTCCACAATCTTCTATCTACAGTACATCGTATCAGTTCTGTTGTTGACTGTTTTCCATGTCATGACACCAAGCTATCCAGTATTTTCTCTCTTTGTCATCCGCGATCTCTCTTTCCTTGTATTTTGCCAGTTGTAACCAAGTATTCCAACTTTCCTCTTCTCGTGATGTGCCAGAAAAATGTTGATTGCTTCTTTCTGATGTTTTTATGTTTTTTAAGAGCTCCCTTTTTGTGTTGGCCTCTTTGAGAACTTCCTCATTGGTCTTTTTAGCTGTCCAGGGAACTTTCAACATTCTTCTGAGAAATCCCATCTCTGTGGCCTCAAATCGTCTTTTCATTTGTTTGTCTATTGTCCATGATTTGCTTCCATATGTCAGAATTGGTTCTATATAGCACCGATGAACTCTCTTTCTCAATTTTATTGACATAGATTAGCTGCATAAGATATTTTTCATTTTCTGAAATGTCATTTTGGCCTGAGCTATTCTGCTTTTTATTTCTGTGGTGCATCTCCCATCTGATGTTATTATTGTGCCCAAGTATTTAAAACGTTGCACTTGTTTCAGATTTGTCTCGTTTATTTTTATGCTGCATGATGGTGATGATTGTTTGTTCGATATAACCATTACTTCTGTTTTCTTACTATTCAGACTGAGACCTTTCTTGTTGCTTTCTTTTACTATTACGTCTATCATTTCTTGTAGCTCGTTCTCTGTCTCTGCTATTAAGACTGTGTCATCCGCATATAGCAAATTATTGATGGTGTGACCGTTGACTTCAACTCCTTTTTTGTCTACTATTGATCTCTCTATGGCGGGACATATTCCTAGCTTTCTTCTCAGCTCTTCATTTCTGATCTTATATCTCAGGATATTTCCCGTTAAAGAAATTGATTGAACAAATATAGCAGAATGTAGTAGCACTTGAAGAGCAGATCTAAGAAAAATACTATACGCGAAAACAAAAAAGAAATGAAGTCAGAAGAGAAAACGTGCATGAGGAAAGATAAAAGAGCTTCGAGATAGATTAACCTAAATCAGTCTACTGCAAGAACTATACTTGAACATTGAACTATACTTGAACATTGGCAGCATGAGCCGTGAGAAAAGCTGCACAGCAGAACACCTTCTGCCTGTTTCAACCAAGGATTTGACAGAAGATTGCTGACGTCAGCCGTCCGTAAAGACAAAAGGTTTTATGGAGAATTATAAGTTCACTGTAGCAGAGTCGCAATGAAGGGAGCTGAAGAGGGCGTTGTTCTGACAAGTCGTTGGCACGGAACGGACCAGGTAATTATTCCTTCTTCAGCTGAATCTACTTGAGAGTGGTAGGCTGACGCTAAGTCTAGGATTATTATTTCTCCACCCCCCTTTTTTTTCATGCACATCATCATGATGTGCCATACCGGTTGGCGTAGGCGATCATGCCCTTCCACAATCTTCTATCTACAGTACATCGTATCAGTTCTGTTGTTGACTGTTTTCCATGCCATGAAACCAAGCTGTCCAGTATTATCTCTCTTGTCGTCCGCGATATCCCTTTCCTTGTATTTTGCAAGTTGCAACCAAGTATTCCAACTTTCCTCTTCTCATGATGAGCCCGAAAAATGTTGATTGTTTCTTCCCGATGTTTTTAAGAGCTCCCTTTTTGTGTTGGACTCTTTGAGAACTTCCTCATTGGTCTTTTTAGCTGTTCAGGGAACTGTCAACATTCTTCTGAGAAATCCCATCTCTGTGGCCTTCCTTCACAGCCATAGATAAACCACTGCATCAAAGACCAATGACTTCCATAAGGAAATAACAGAATAAACACCAAACAAAAATAGTGATGGTGTAGTAGACTTCACTAATGACAAAATAGCCACAAGTATGATACTTATGATAATGTGATGTATGTAGATGGCAGGGAAGTAAATGACATAAAGTAGATAAAAAAGAACGTAAAGTACCTCCGTCACGCCAAGTGGCGTATGGGGAATATGGTGTTAGTGACCATACATTTTACAGACCTTCAGCACATGATTTTTGGAGTAATGTGGTCGGTATTACGCTTGTGCCGCTTTACTTTCACAGAAAAAATCCGGTACAAATTAAAGGCTGGGTGAATCGGAAACCGTCGGTTGGGATCGAACACTGCCTCTTGTCCTTTGTAGTCCAGTTCACTAACCACTGAGCTATCGCGGCTTCCAATACCATAAAGTAATAGACAGAAAACTAATCAACTAATGAAGATGGGGAAATATATTTATTTTGCAAATGTTTCTTCCTCTTCTACTTCTTAATCCACTAAACTCCGATCTGGAAAGCTAAGGAAAGCAAATCTGAATAAAATGCTGGCTGAAATCGGATGCACTGGGCCACTGGCGCAGAACACAGTGCAACGTTTTAACGGGTGTTTAATCAGAGAGGATCTGGCAGACTCTAATGGTGATGTTCTGTCTGTGGGGGCGATCAACACACTTAACCTGACAGCTGACTTCATGTGAGAGTCTGGAATCCTACTCTGATTGAGTCCTGATAGCCGAGAGAGAGAGAGAGAAGGTATATTTCTTAAAACTTAGATAGAAAATTCATTTCTTAAAACTTATATAGAAGATTCATTTCTTAAAACTTAGATAGAAGATTCATTTCTTAAAACTTAGATAGAAGGTACATTTCTTAAAACTTAGATAGAAGATTCATTTCTTAAAACTTAGATAGAAAATTCATTTCTTAAAACTTATATAGAAGATTCATTTCTTAAAACTTAGATAGAAGATTCATTTCTTAAAACTTAGATAGAAGGTACATTTCTTAAAACTTAGATAGAAGATTCATTTCTTAAAACTTAGATAGAAGATCCATTTCTTAAAACTTAGATAGAAGATTCATTTCTTAAAACTTAGATAGAAGGTTCATTTCTTAAAACTTAGATAGAAGGTACATTTCTTAAAACTTAGATAAAAGATTCATTTCTTAAAACATTGACTCTTTTAGCATTTCCCACGGTTCATCAATGCTTTGTATCTTCTCTATTGCATTGTACCGGTTCTGAATTGTGATTTTATATTTGTCTTGCAGCTTCTTGTCTGATTTTAGTAAATCTAAATTTATCTTGATGTTAACTGAGGCAAAACTTAGATAGAAGATTCATTTCTTAAAACTTAGATAGAAGGTACATTTTTTAAAACCTAGAAGATTCATTTCTTAAAACGTATATAAAGAAGGTACATTTCTTAAAACTTAGATAGAAGGTACATTTCTTAAATCTTAGATAGAAGATTCATTTCTTAAAACTTAGATAGAAGATTCATTTCTTAAAACTTAGATAGAAGGTACATTTTTTAAAACTTAGAAGATTCATTTCTTAAAACTATAAAGAAGGTACATTTCTTAAAACATAGATAGAAGGTTCATTTCTTAAATCTTAGATAGAAGGTTCATTTCTTAAATCTTAGATAGAAGATTCATTTCTTAAATCTTGGATAGAAGATTCATTTCTTAAATCTTAGATAGAATGTTCATTTCTTAAAACTTAGATAGAATGTTCATTTCTTAAAACTTAGATAGAATGTTCATTTCTTAGAACGTTGATGGAAATTAATTTCTTAGAAGTTAGATATATTTCTTTCTTCAAACAATGTAGTAAAGCAATGACACTTTTCCCATAGGAGATAATTACTTTATTTCGTTTTCCAGCCCAAAGTAAATGTTTGATTTCCTTAAACAGATTCAAAAGCCTCACTTCTTAGTACGGAAGAGAAAACACAAGTTCATGACACGGATTCAAACTGCCTCATTTCCTGGAACTGAGATTAAGGCTTGATTCCGTATAACTAAACACAGAAAAGGTGCAATAGAAAGTCTAGGCTGAAGTGATTGATTGATTTATCCTTTTGGGCCGAATACGGCGCATAGGACATAAGTCATAGTTACCCTTGTCTGACGGTCAGTCACAACCTGTTTTAGCTCTTGTTGTTTCCAGTGGCGTATACTGGTTTTGTATCAAATATCAACAAGGCTGAAACTAAGAATGGCAAAATGTTACATCTTCTCAATATTCCTGTATGGTGCAGAAACATGGACATTAGACAAGAAAACAAAACAGAAAATTGAAGCCCTTGAAACGTGGATTTATAGAAGAATAGGTAGAATTGGATGGAAGGAAAAGATAACAAACGATGAAGTTTTAAAACAACTGAAAATAAAAAGAGAACTACTAAATACAATTAAGACAAGACAAATGAAATTTTTGGGGCATGTTAAAAGACACAACAGCCTACTAAAAGTAATATTGGAAGGAAAAATACAAGGTAAAAGAGGCAAAGGCAGACCAAGACTAACATGGACGAGTAACATCAAGAGATGGTCAAGTCAATCTATGACAGCCTGCACCATCAAAGCAAGAAACAGAGTAGAGTGGCGATCCATGGTAGCCAACCTTCGTTGCGGAGAAGGCACACGATGATGATGATGATACTGGTTTTGGGTTTTGAGCTACCACTGACATAATAAATAAACACATATATTATTTATATTCAGTAAGCTAACATGAAGTAACATTTGCTAATGACATCACTACATTTTAAATTACTTACTTATTTTTATATAAACTCTATCTGTCTTGTTTGGGACGAAAATGCCTCGATGACTTTGTTATTGAAAGTACTGTTGGGTTGGTTTCTAAGTTTCTGAGGGAATGATTTCTCAATGGACATTAATGCCAAACCAGATAAGTGTTCTTGTGTCTGAGTTGAGCGATAATAAGATTTGATTCTCTTGAGAGCAGATAAAGTTCTTTCTATAGATACTGATGCGCATAACGTACTTATAAATAGGTTAGAAAGTTCTGGTAATCAGATATAGTTTCACTTTCACTTTGTGACGCTTATAATTCTAACTATCTATCTATTGACCTTTTGAGCCGTACCCGGCCCACAGGACGTAGACCAAGATACTCCTATTCTTATCTGAGTTTTTGTTCTAGCAGTTTTCAATTCTTTTATAGATGTTTTATCAAATCTCGCCTTTTGTCTCTGTTTTGTTCAAGCAGCTCTATCTCATTGAGGGAGCCGATTCCTGCTGCTCTTGCCTCTCTCATCAATGTTCTTCTCAGTGTCTCTCTGGGTTTTCCTCTTTTCCTCTTACCTGTTGTTTCCCACATAAGGGCTTGCTTTGCTATTCAGTTATTATCTCTTCTCATCACATGTCCAACATATGACCATCGTCTTTTCTTTATTATTGAAGATATTAGTGGTTGATTGGCGATTTCTCTGATTTCCACGTTTGCTCTGAATTCGTTCCACGCTATACCAAGTATTTTCCTTAGACATTTAGACGCTTCTAATTGGCTAGAGCTAAAATTAACACATGAAACAGCATTTTGAATAGGTAACTCCCGCCAGTACTATTTTCACTGGAATTTGTGAATGCCAGGGTCATTAATAATAAGTCCGATAGAAGAAAACTGTATGGTACTCATTAGCGGTTTCATTTATTATCGTAGAGTAGTTTCGGTTTCATTCACAAACGTTATAGTGGCCATAGGAAAAGCAGCCTTGCTTTAATAAATGCAAATGAAAGCAAATAAATCATATTGGCCTACGAAATGTGTAATAGAATTATTAAAACATATAATAAATTGCAATTTGCTTTTGTAAATGTTCAGGCTGCCGGTGGTAGCCGCGGTAACATAGAGAATACGCCACTGGTTGTTTCTGAGATTCTGTGCTCTCTTTAATGATGGTTTTACGCAGTGTCTCTTTTGGTCTAGTAAAAGTAAAATAAAGAGCCCCCGTCACGCCAAGTGGCGTACAGGGAATAATGTGGTTAGTGACCATAAATTTTACAGACCTTCAGATCATGATTTTTGGGGTAATGTGGTCGGTTTTACGCCCGTGCCGCTTTTATTTTCCAGAAAAAAATCCGGTACCATTTAAGGTTGGGTGAACCTGGAAGCCGTCGGTTGGGATCGAACCCTACCACTTGTCCCTTTCTTTTGGTATAGACTGAATAATAAAGAAAAAAAAACACTATCTTTACAACACATAGTACCATAGCTGGTGTTTGTCTGGGGGCACTCGATAGAACCTGAGGGATAAAGGCCGCCTGGTCAAGGCAGTCGCCACGACGTGTGAGAATCAGGATTTTTATTTCACCCCCCCCCCCTTTTTCCCCCATAGAAAAAATAAAAAGGGAGCTCCTAAAAAACATCAGAAAAAAAAACAATCAACATTTGTCGGGAACATTATGAGAAGGGGAAAATTGGAATACTTGGTTACAACAGGCAAAATACAAGGAAAGAGAAATCGTGGACGACAAAAAGAGAAAATACTAGATAGCTTAGTGTCATGGCATGGAAAACAGTCAACAACAGAACTGATACGATGCACTATGGATAGAAGATTGTGGAAGGACATGATCACCTACGCCAACCGGTATGGCACATGATGATGATAAGAAAAATCCTGATATCTTGGTGGGTGTATGTGCTAGCCATGGCTCATATCTTAGTGTGTGTCTGGGTTGGCCATGATTCATATCTTAGTGTGTATCTGTGCTGGTCATGGTTCATATCTTAGTGTATATCCGTGCTAGCCATGGCTCATATCTTGGTGGGTGTCTGTGCTGGACAGGGTTCATATCTTAGTGTGTGTCTGTGCTGGCCATGGTTCATATCTTAGTGTTATTGTTATTGGTTATGGAAGGCCCCGGTATCACTGCAAACGAATTAAAATCCATAATTGCTCAACCGCCCGTGCCAGTGGAATCATCCGAATTACTAACTCATCTCCCAAACAAAGAAAGGTAACTGTAGTCCCCATCGTAGCAGTCTCAGTACAAGCCAAAAGACAAAGGCGAAACCGCGCAGAAAGTGAACACAGCCAACTGTTCACTGCCATACGACATCATCATTCATCGTAAACAATTGGAATATCGAAACATGAACAAAACGGGTGAGACACACAGCTCACGGTGTGCACAGAGCACTTAACTCAGTAGCTCCTGCAACAAGCCAGACTTGGAATATGAGGAAACTGCAAGAAGGAACACTTTTCGGACGTAGCCTTCAATGGTTCCTGCCGCCTATCCACCATATACCATGGGAGTTCACGTCCTCCCGAAAATGATGATCGACGTAGAACTTGATGATGTTAGGCCATCGTTGATGACTCCAATTCTGAATATATAGACACAAAGTCAGTCGTCAAATTTTCCCCGTCGCACATCAAACGGCAGATCATAAGATGTGTGCACGGCCGATCTAGGGAACCATTACGATGACGTAGCACACAACAATGTCGCCGAACAAATAATCTCGACCCCTTTAGATTTATGTCTAATTACTCAAGTGTAAGCAGCCTACGACGAACAAAACACGAAGCAAATTCCCCAAAGAGACAAAACTGCGGCTGACGAAGTAGTTTACATTAATGTGTAAAATGGAAATAACCTGCGTCAAAGAATACCATCAACGATCATGAACAGTACCAATGTGACGTAAAGCGCAGTTCAAGTCTAGACAGTGGAAGATTCTAGAGTATCGTAGTAGACTAGAATATTCCTCTTCATCATCCGCCCTTACAAGGACGTAGTGGACGTGTCTGCGTTGTGTTGTGGTTTGCAGTATAACTGTTATATTTGCACCTTTCGGCCCAACACATCCGACTTCAGCACGACATTTTTGAGTACCGGGTTGTCTTCCCTCTTCGATCTCTGCACGCATGGCCAGACTAGACAAGTTAGTCTGTTACTGGAGGCACCACAGAGAGGTGGAGCAGGGTCTGGATGGTTTTGGTTCACCGATCCTGACGCAAGTCATCAATTGTGGGTCGCTGAGAACTTCCAGCTCTGGTGCTGGGAGGCGCGCTTTCGCCTCCTTATAATCATATAGGATGAGAATACCTAGCGCTCACATAACATATACATCAAGGTATTGATAATTCAATACAGTTTATCAACAAGAAAGGACAACTAAATCTTAACTCTTTGCCTTCCTGATTTTTTGGTGCTGGTCAAAAACTTGATTTCCCAAGAGCCGGAGAGAGCGTTAAGGGATTGAACCTACAAGTGGATCTCAAAGCTGAAGCAGGTCTGTTCTCTGTTGAACATCCCGAAGATATTCATCGAATCTTTCTGATAAACTTCTCACAGACACGTCTAAATAATTCATGTTACGTCGTTGCCATATGATGGCATAAATAATGTTACGGGACACATATGTGAAACTATCCTTGAGATACTTGGGGGCATGTTAGAAGACATAGCATCCTACAAAAAGTAATCTTGGAAGGGAAAATACAAGGTAAAAGAGATAGAGGCAGACCAAGACTAACATGGACGAGTAACATCAAAAGATGGATAAGTCAGTCTACGATAACCCGCATTATAAATGCAAGAGACAGAGATAGACCAAGACTAACATGGATGAGCAACATCAAAAGATGGACAAGTCAGTCTATGACAACCTGCACCATCAAAGCAAGAGACAGAGCGGAATGGCGTACCATAACAACCAACTTTCGAATCGGAGACGGCACTCTATGTTCATCATTGTGATGTGAAGTGAACATTTTTGTGAAATTGTGGCAAATTATTGTCTTCTTGTAGCTTTCAG
Organism: Megaustenia siamemsis; assembly: GCA_032433765.1. NCBI lineage: Eukaryota > Metazoa > Mollusca > Gastropoda > Stylommatophora > Ariophantidae > Megaustenia > Megaustenia siamemsis. Next base: position 62,695,244 of record JAVIAB010000126.1, read on the forward strand.
CTCCAATGGGGGGCTTAGTTCTGCCTCCAACATGTGCCATGAAAGCATCACATTTTCCTTCACAGTTGTACCTCCAACATGTGTCATGAAAGCATCACATCTTCATTCACAGTTGTACCCTCCAACATGTGTCATGGAAGCATCACATCTTCCTTCACAGTTGTACCCCCCAACATGTGTCATGGAAGTATCACATTTTCCTTCACAGGTGTACCCCCAACATGTGTCATGAAAGCATCACATTTTCCTTCACAGTTGTAACCCCCCATGAAAGCATGTGTCATGTGTCATGAAAGCATCACATTTTCCTTCACAGGTGTACCCCCACCCCCACACATGTGTCATGAAAGCATCACATTTTCCTTCACAGGTGTACCCCCACCCCCAACATGTGTCATGAAAGCATCACATTTTCCTTCACAGGTGTACCCCCGAACATGTGTCATGAAAGCATCACATTTTCCTTCACATGTGTACCCCCGAACATGTGCCATGAAAGCATCACATTTTCCTTCACAGGTGTACCCCCCAACATGTGTCATGAAAGCATTACATTTTCCTTCACATGTGTACCACCCAACATGTGTCATGAAAGCATCACACTTTCCTTCACAGGTGTACCACCCAACATGTGTCATGAAAGCATCACATTTTCCTTCACAGGTGTACCACCCAACATGTGTCATGAAAGCATCACATTTTCCTTCACAGGTGTACCCCCCAACATGTGCCATGAAAGCATCACATTTTCCTTCACAGGTGTACCCCCCAACATGTGTCATGAAAGCATTACATTTTCCTTCTCATGTGTACCACCCAACATGTGTCATGAAAGCATCACATTTTCCTTCACAGGTGTACCACCCAACATGTGTCATGAAAGCATCACATTTTCCTTCACAGGTGTACCACCCAACATGTGTCATGGAAGCATTGAAGAACTAAACAAGAGTAGCTGGGCAGAATGAGCTGACGGAGATTGTGATGTAGCAGTTGAGGGGAGACTGCCGGTTGTAGGCTATCTTGGTGTGTTTCCGTGAAGCCATCGCTCATATCTTAATGTGTTTCTGTGCTAGACATGGCTCATATCTTGGTGTATTTCCGTGCTAGCCATGGTTCATATCTTAGCTTGTGTGTGTGTGTGTGTGCTAGCCATGACTCATATCTTGGTGTGTGTCATGTTAGTCATATCCCATATCTATGGTGTCTGGTTAGCGCAATCGATAGGCGGTTGGCTTACCACGGCAACAGCCGGGGTTCGTACCCTGGCGAGGACACCTGGGTTTTACTAATTCCCTAAAAATTAGTACCTCTGAAGTCGGAGTAAATCTGCCTGCATGGCGAGGGGCATCCTGTAATGGGATAAAACAGACAAAATTCAGTCCCACAAAATTGAGTGGGTGAGACTTCGTCAGAGGTCAAAGCTAACAAAAGCGAACGAACGAACCAACCATATCTCATATCTTGGTGTGTCCGTGTTAATCATGTCTCATATCTTTATGTGTGTCTGCGTTTAGTCATATCTCATATCCTTGTGTGTGCATGGCTATGTTAGCCACATCTCATATCTTTCTGTGTGCATGTCTATGTTAGTCACATCTCATATCTTTGTGTGTGCATGTCTATGTTAGTCATATCTCATATCTTTGTGTGCATGTCTGTGTTAGGCATGTGTCATATATTTGTGTGTGCATGTCTATGTCAGTCATATCTCATATCTTTGTGTGCATGTATATGTTAGTCATATCTCATATCTTGATGTGTGTCAGTGTTAGTCATGCCTCGTATCGCTGTGTACATGTCTGTGTTAATCACATCTCATATCTTTGTGTGCATGTCTTTATTAGTCATATCTTGATGTGTGTCAGTGTTAGTCATGTCTCGTAGCGCTGTGTGCATGTATGTGTTAATCACATCTCATATCTTTGTGTGTGCATGTCTGTGTTAGTCACCTCTAGTGACTCGGGCAGATGGTGCTCGTAAACCTGGGAGAGCCGACCATCTAAGGGCTGAATCCCCCTACAGAAAAGACAATCCGCTGCCTTGCAGGAAGATTGGGGACAATAAAAGGCTAAGGAAAGCAAACCTGAATAAAATTCTGGCTGAAATCGGATGCACTGGGCCACTGGCGCAGAACACAGTGCAACGTTTTAACGGGTGTTCAATCAGAGTGGATCTGGCAGACTCTAATTGTGATGTTCTGTCTGTGGGGGTGATCAACACACTTAACCTGACAGCTGACTTCATGTGAGAGTCTGGAATCCTACTCTGATTGAGTCATGATCGCAGAGAGAGAGAGAGAGAGAGAGAAAGAGAGAGAGAGAGAGAGAGAAAGAGATTGAGATTTCAGATGTACATTTTCCATCACCTTCGAAAATAAACAAACAATAAAAATGAATTTCTGTAAACCAAATCAACATTATTTAACACTGAGGTCAAATCTTATTTTTATACAGCGTCCGTAATTTGTCATTACCAGCCATGACTGACGCAATAAACAGTGGCAGCTAATGAATACGTCAGCCAGAAATATTATCAGTAATTGAGGAGATAAAAGAAGCATAACGGGAATGCACACAATACCGAGGCATCGCGATGTTAAGCTATTTGGGAATAACGCATGCCAAGTTAATGGAAATGGGACTAGGAGTGCAGTCAGAGTTGGCAGAAGAACACATCTTCTGCTTTCTTTCCTCATCTACAATTCAGAGTCTTCATCATCATCATCATCGAGTGCCGTCTCCGCAAAGAAGGTTGGCTACCATGGATCGCCATTCCACACTGTTTCTTGCTTTGATGGTGCAGGTTGTCATAGATTAAATTGTCCATCTTTTGATATTACTCGTCCATGTTAGTCTTGATCTGCCTCTGCCTCTTTTACCTTGTATTTTCCCCTCCAAGATTACTTTTAGTAGGCAATGTGTCTTTTAACGTGTCCCAAAATTTTCATTTGTCTTGTCTTAATTGTATTTAGTAGTTCTCTTTTTATTTTCAGTTGTTTTAAAACTTCATCGTTTGTTTTCTTTTCTTTCCATCCAATTCTACCTATTCTTCTATAAATCCACATTTCAAAGGCTTAAATTTTCTGTTCTGTTTTCATGCCGTGGGGAGATATGATTTGCGTTTTTTTTTTATTTTGTTCTTCTGTTAACCTCTGCTGATATTATTTCCTTGTGTTTATAATATTTCATCAATTCATATTTTTCATGATCGGCCATTGAGTTCCGTGTTCTAGTAACGTGAATTAAAGGCTCGTTGTGTTATGTTTTCGTATTTCTGTCACGTTTTATCACGTGACCAAACTATTTTATCTGATGTTCCTTTATTTATTCAATAACTATAATTATTCATAGCTTTTTGCTTTCCTTTTGTTCTTATCTCTCAGGTTGTTTCAAGTTATTCATTTAATACAGTGCTTGTCAAACAGTGCTCCGCGTAGGCCAGGTGTTCCGTGAACTTTATTATCACCATCATCATAAAGTGCCATGCCGACGTAGGTGATGGTTCTCCACAAACCTCTACCCATAGTACAACTCATCAACTTCCGCGCTGTTATACCACAATGTTAAGCTCTCTAATATTATCTCTCGATGTCGCCAGAGATCTCTCTTTCCCTCTTGGCATTGTAGCTTTGTCAAACAAGAATACCCAGAAGGAGACAAGAAGACCCTACGAGCTGTAATTCCTTCTGCGACAACAAACTTATGTGGGACCGAGCTTTTAGCACTGACAGCCATCAAAACCAAATACAGATCACATGTTGACGCTGAGAGAGAGAGAGAGAGAGAGAGAGAGAGAGAGAGAGAGAGAGAGAGAGAGATTAGAATAGCAATTTCCAAACTTGTGCCCAGATTTGAAGACCTAATCAGGGTGAAACAAGCTCATTCTTCCCATTCACTTTGATACAAGATACAAATATCACAATGTCAGTTGGTTCAGTTATTTTTGTGTTTATTTCAATTACAAACGTGACACTGATCTATTTAATTTATACCCAAAATGTTAGTTTATTTACCTTAACAATGAATAAAACACGTTAAATATACCGTTAAAATACCATAATGGTATTATATATAGTATTAAGAAATGGGAGTTAAGATGGGCACAGTAGTCAGAAACGAGAAACTTAGTGGGTGTGTAAGAAGACTTATCAACCAACACAGAACTGGAGTCGCCAGTCGCTGGACACTGCGGGACTTGCTGAGGAGGGGATCTGAGCACCTATGGACGTTTTCGGAGTGCAATGATGATCACCCGCAAATAACTCAATGACTCAATATAGTATTTCGCTAATTTACCATAATGATATTATACATAGTATTTCGTTAAAATACCATTACAATATTTGTTTTCTTACATGGTTGATACAAAAGAAAATACAATAAATATAGAAGATCATTGGAAACAGGTAAAAAATATATGGAAAGAGACATGCGAAGAAACACTGGGGAAAAGAAAACGCCAGGATAAGGCATGGATGACAGCAGAGACCCTGGATAAAATTAAAGAAAGAAAGAACAAGAAAGCAGACATAAATAAAAGCAAAACAAGAAGTAATAAAGCCAAGACACGGGAGGCTTACACAGAGGTGAACAAAGAAGTGAGAAGATGCATTAAAAGGGATAAGAGGAAATATATAGATGAACTAGCTAAAGAGGCAGAAGAAGCAGCAAATAAAGGGAATATGAAAGAACTGTACAACAGCACAAAGAAATTAGGAGGAAAATACAAACAGATCAACGCCTTTATCAAAGACAAGAAAGGAAATCTGCTTAGTAATATAAGGGAACAAATGGAGAGATGGAAAGAGCACTTTGAAGAACTTTTGAACAGACCCGGCTCAAATAATCCTCCAGATATACTACCAGCAGAAGAAGAGTTACACGTTAACTGCGGAAAACCAAGCAAAGAAGAAATAATGAAAGCCATCAAACTATTAAAAGATGGTAAAGCCACAGGACCAGATGAAATTCCTTCGGAAGCTATCAAAGCAGATATTAACACCTCTACCAAGATGTTACATGATCTATTGGGTAAAATTTGGGAGAGGGAAGAAATACCTAAAGACTGGAGAGACGGTTATATGATCAAACTACCAAAGAAAGGAAGTTTACAGGAGTGCACAAATTATAGGGGAATTATACTACTATCAGTGCCAGGAAAAATATTAGGCAGAATCATTCTGGAGAGACTAAAAGAGGTTATAGAGAAAGACTTGAGAGATGAACAAGCAGGTTTTAGGAAGAACAGATCATGTGCTGATCAAATAACTACTCTACGTATAATAGTTGAACAAAGTTTAGAACTACAGTCCCCACTTTATATTGGATTCATAGATTACGAAAAGGCATTTGATAGTTTAGACAGAAGAATGCTTTGGAAGTTGCTGAGTCATTACGGAATCCCCATAAAGTTTATTAACCTGATAAAAACAATGTATGAAGGAACAAAATGTAGAGTGGTGCATGAAGGACAGCTTACAAAAGCATTTGAAATAAGAACAGGAGTAAGGCAGGGATGCCTCCTGTCTCCATTTCTCTTTCTGCTGGCCATAGATTGGATTATGAAAATAACTCAAAACAACAGAAATGGGATCCAGTGGCCACTGACCAAACAACTTGATGATTTAGACTTTGCTGATGACATAGCTCTCCTATCACACAGCTATCAACAGATGCAGGATAAAATGAGTATATTAGATGAGAGATCACAACAGCTAGGACTAAAGATTAATAGAGTCAAGACCAACATTATGAGAATTAATGCAGTTGGCAAAAACCAAATAAAACTAGGAGAAATACCTCTACTAGACGTACAATCTTATATATATCTGGGCAGTAATATAGCTAAAGAGGGAGGAACAGAAAATGATACCAAAATAAGGATATCAAAAGCAAGAGGAGCTTTCATTGCACTGGGAAGCATATGGAAATCCAAAGAAATTAGGCTAAATACAAAAATAAAAATTTTCAACTCAAATTTTAAGTCGGTCCTATTATATGGCTGTGAAACATGGAGAATAACAAAATTGACAATCACGAAGGTACAGACTTTCATTAATGGATGTTTGTGCAGAATAAAGGGATGGAAATGGCAGGACAAAGCCACTAACGTGGACTTATAGAAATGTACCGGTCAAATACCAGTGGATAAAGAGATACAGCGAAGACGATGGCGATGGATAGGACACACACTACGGAAGCCAACTGAGAGTATTACACAACAGGCCCTTTTTGGAATCCCCAGGGGAAAAGACAAAGAGGAAGACCAAGGAATTCTTGGAGAAGACAGATCGAAGCAGAGATGAAGATGATGGGGAAGACATGGAATGATCTTAAAAGAATTGCAAAAAACAGAACGACTTGGAAAGTGTTTGTTGAAGACCTATGCTCCACTGGGAGCTAAAAGGTAGAAGAAGAAGATGGTTGATACAAAAATAGGAAATATTTCAGCCTTAATAGAAAAAGGCATAAGTAATGGTACCACCAAAGAAAACGACATCACCGCAATGCACAAAAGAATAAAAAACAAAGTAAATTAATATTGAAACAGGTAAATGATTTCAAATATCTGGGAACAATGTTAACCTCAGATGGCAGATATCCAACAGACGTGAGATGTAGAATGGCTCAAGCAAAAGCAGCTTTAAAAAAATGAGGAAGATGCCATGCAATCCATTTTTGACAATAGAAACAAGAAAAAGAGTTCTTAAATGTTATGTAGAGCCAGTCTTAACATATGGACGTCAATCATGGACAATGGGACAATAAACAAGAAAATCACTGGAGTCTGTGGAAATGTGGTTATACAGAAGAATGTTGAGAATACCATGGACAGCTAAGAAGAGTAATGAAAATGTTCTGAAAGAGGCCAAAGCAAAGAGAGAGCTAATTTCCAATATTAAGAAGAAACAATCATCATTTCTTCCAAGTTATGAGAAGGAAACAGCTGAAATATATTGTGACAACTGGGACAGCTGAGGGACGAAGAGATAGAGGGAAGCAAAGAGAAAAGATACCAGACCGCTTAAGAGAATGGCTTGGCAAAAGGTCAACAGCAGAAATGGTAAATAACTATCGAGATCGAAAGTTGTGGAGAAACATGATCACCTACGCCAGTAGGCACGGTACTTGATAATGATGATGCCTCAGAAAATACCTCACAGACACTCTCACTTATTATCTTAAAATACTCCAAAGACACCATAAACGAACTTTCTTAAAACACGCCAGAGACACTTTAAACTCACTGTCTTAAAATATCCCAAAAACTCTCTACACTGAATTTCTTAAAATATTTCAAAGACACTCATTTTTTTTCAAATTACCTCACAGACACTCTAACTCATTTTCTTAAAATAACCTAAAAACACTCTCAACTCACTGTCTTAAAATATTCGATAGACACGCTCACTTTCTTAAAACACCCCACGGACACTTGCTCAAAATAACTCACTGACAAAGTAACTCACTTTCTCAAATTATCCCACTGACAAAGTAACTTATTTCTCAAAATATCAAACTGACAAAGTAACTTACTTTCTCAAAATATCAAACTGACAAAGTAACTTACTTTCTCAAAATATCAAACTGACAAAGTAACTTACTTTCTCAAAATATCAAACTGACAAAGTAACTTACTTTCTCAGAATATCCCACTGACAAAGTAACTTACTTTCTCAAAATATCAAACTGACAAAGTAACTTACTTTCTCAAAATATCAAACTGACAAAGTAACTTACTTTCTCAAAATATCAAACTGACAAAGTAACTTACTTTCTCAGAATATCCCACTCACAAAGTAACTTACTTTCTCAAAATATCCCACTGTCAAAGTAACTTACTTTCTCAAAATATCCCACTGTCAAAGTAACTTACTTTCTCAAAATATCCCACTGTCAAAGTAACTTACTTTCTCAAAATATCCCACTGACAAAGTAACTTACTTTCTCAAAATATCCCACTGTCAAAGTAACTTACTTTCTCAAAATATCCCACTGACAAAGTAACTTACTTTCTCAAAATATCCCACTGACAAAGTAACTCACTTTCTCAAAATATCCCACTGACAAAGTAACTTACTTTCTCAAAATATCCCACTGACAAAGTAACTCACTTTCTCAAAATATCCCACTGACAAAGTAACTCACTTTCTCAAAATACAAAAAGACACTCTAGCTCACTTTCTCAAGATACACAGAGATACACTTTAATACATTTACTCAAAATAATTCCAAAGACACTCTAACTCACTTTCTCAAAATACCTTACTCTAACTCATTTTCTCAAAATACACCCCAAGACACTAACTCACTTTCTCAAAATACCCCTAAAGACACTCTAACCCACTTTCTCAAAATACCCCAAAAGACAATCTGATTCACTATCTCAAAATACCCCCAGATACACTCTAACCCACTTCCTCAAAATACCTCCAAAGACACTCTAACTCACTTTCTCAAAATACCTTACTCTAACTCATTTTCTAAAAATACCTCCCAAGACACTAACTCACTTTCTCAAAATACCCCAAAAGACAATCTGATTCACTATCTCAAAATACCCCCAGATACACTCTAACCCACTTCCTCAAAATACCTCCAAAGACACTCTAACTCACTTTCTCAAAATACCTTACTCTAACTCATTTTCTAAAAATACCTCCCAAGACACTAACTCACTTTCTCAAAATACCCCCAAAGACACTCTAACCCACTTTCTCAAAATACCCCAAAAGACAATCTGACTCACTATCTCAAAATACCCCCAGATACACTCTAACCCACTTCCTCAAAATACCTCCAAAGACACTCTAACTCACTTTCTCAAAATACCCCAAAGACATTCGTTCGTGTTGCGCATGTCCGTGCTTGTGCCCAGCCCTTCCTGTGTGACCAGGTTAAAGATCGAAATAGAAACGGTCGGTCCCAAGAAAACTAATCACGGTTCTATAAACATAAAAAAACACTAGAAATAAATAACCAATCTACCAAATTTGCTACCAAAAATCTAGACATTAGGACTCGTAACAAACCACACGAGGATAATCGAGGGTAATTGAGTAAAAGAGTTTTCACGTCGTATTTTTGTTACCTCCCTTTGTCATGGAGTGAAAAGTAGGTCAGTTCAGGGCGGTTTATCAAAGATATTTTAATTCTCTTGTTCGATTATTCATTTCTGAAAAGCACATGTTATTTGAATCATGTATGCATTTGTAGCTACATAGTACTTATTATTTGATTGCAAATTGTAATGTGCGACTGCAGAGGCAGGTAATATTGGAAGTACCATAATCAGTCAAAATGTTTCTAGATAGAGAATGACCGCCCCTTAATGACACGAAATTATTTTGCAGAATTTATTGGAAAAAAAAAAAAAACAACAAAAAACATGTGAGATGAGATGCCTGGTAAAAGCTGTGAACAAAAGAGGAAGAGATCGTGTAAAGAACGGTGAAATAAGAAACATCATTGGAATTATACGGGAGCCGCAATAGCTCAGTGGTTAGTGAACTGGACTACAAAGGACGACAGGTAGGGTTCGATCCCAATCGACGGCTTCCGGTTCACTCAGCCTTTAATGGGTACTGGATTTTTTGTCTGGGAAAGTAAAGCGGCGCGAGCGTAATACCGACCACATTACCCCAAAAATGACGTGCTGAAGGTCTGTAAAATTGATGGTCACTAACACCATATTTCCTATACGCCACTTGGCGTGACGGGGGCACTTTACTTTTTTTTGTTTATTTTTGGAATTATATTAGAAATCAAATACATAGAGAGACACAGATTAAAGTCGTTTAAATATTTAAACAACAACTTAAATGGTTTGGACACCTGGTCAGAATGAATCTTCACCAATCACCATCAAGGGCGTTCTTCTCAAGAATACATGGAAAAAGACCAAGAGGAAGACCCAGAAAAAGATGGATAGATGCAGTGATAGAGACATGTAACAACAAAGGAAAATCACTAATTCAGACAGTTGGAGCAGCTCAAGAACGACAAATGATATAAACCACGACACCTTTTAGGTATCAGTGAAAAGAGACAAGAAGAAGATGGATAGATGCAGTGACAGAGACACGTAACAACAAAGGAAAGTCACTAATTCAGACAGTTGGAGCAGCTCAAGAACGACAAATGATATAATCACGACACCTTTTAGGTATCAGTGAAAAGAGACAAGAAGAAGATGGATAGATGCAGTGACAGAGACATGTAACAACAAAGGAAAGTCACTAATTCAGACAGTTCGAGCAGCTCAAGAACGACAAATGATATAAACCACGACACCTTTTAGGTATCAGTGAAAAGAGAAACGAAGAAGAAGTATATTTAAAGTAGATGAATCTCTCAGTACCAGCGTCAAGATCTTATAACAACAAAAAGGAACACTCACGACACAGAGGTAGACAAAGAAGATGATGGATTGATTTTTCCTTGACCACATGTAAAAGGCTCCCCCCACACCACCGCCCCCCCCCAATTATCTCCATTAACCTCTGTGATCTTCCCCTTGTTCTTGCCATTATTCTGTACAACCACATTTCCGTGGCCTCCGGTAATTTTCATGTCTGCTGTCCGCTTGTCCAGAATATATTTCCATATGTCAAAACTGAGCGCAAACAGCCATGAAGAATTGTGGTTTTATTATCTTATTTGTCAAAACCAGGTCCATCATCACTATTACCAGTATCATCATCATTCTATCTATATATTGACCTTTCGAGGCGTAGCCGGCCCATATGTCATAGACCAGATACTCTTTCTCGTATTGAAATTTTTGTTCTAGCAGTTTTCAATCTTTCTAAAGATATTTGATCAAATCTGAGATGCGATGCTTGAAAAAAGTAACAAACAACACAAGAAGAGATAGAATACCAAATGAAACCATAAGAAAAATAGTAGGAATAAAACCCTGCCAAGAATATATAGAGCAACAACAACTTAAATGGTTGGGCCACCTGGTCAGAATGAATCCTCACCAATCACCATCAAGGGCGTTCTTCTCGCAAATGCAGGAGAAAAGACCAAGATGAAAACCCAGAAGAAGATGGATAGATGCAGTGACAGAGACATGTAACAACAAAATAAAATCACTAATTCAGACAGCTCGAGCAGCTCAAGAACGATAAATGATATAAACCACGACACCTTTCGGTATCAGTGAGAAAGTTAAAAGAAGAAAAGAAAAGAAAGAACACCTTTATCATTGTTTTCATTGGATCTTGGAGACGGGTTTAGAACAGATCCTTTCAAGATTTCTTGAATTCTTTTGACTTCTTTCTATGTGACGTGGTGGTTTCATCATACATGGGGTGTCACTTGCAACATAGCACGGCATGTCCTCAATAATTCAACCACCAATGACGACATTGCATAGACATTTGGAAGGTCAAGATAAAGAAATGCACATAAATGAGAAGCTGCACTGAAGCTAATAATAATTTTAAAAAAAAGGAAAGTGCCCCTCGTCACGCCAAGTGGCGTATAGGGAATATGGTCTTAGTGACCATCAATTTTACAGACCTTCAACATATGAATTTTGGGGTAATGTGGTCGGTATAACACCCGTGCCGCTTTACTTTCCAAGAAAAAAATCCAGTATCCATTTAAGGCTGGGTGAAATCGGAAGCCGTCGGTTGGGATCGAACCCTACCCCTTGTCCTTTGTAGTCCAGATCACTAACGACTGAGCTATCGCGTCTCCCTGTGAAGCTAATCAATCTATCTATTGACCTTTCGAGCCGTAGCCGGCCCATAGGGCGTAGACCAAGATACTCTTTCTCTTATCTAAATTTTTGTTCTAGCAGTTTTCAATAGGTGTCATCTAAACTGAGGCATGGGTGGAATTTTATAAACTATTTGTAACATAATTCAAAGCTTGTCAAATCATTGAACAGCTATCACCACTATTGTCAAATCATTGAACAGCTATCACCACTATTGTCAAATCATTGAACAGCTATCACCACTATTGTCAAATCATTGGACAGCTATCACCACTATTGTCAAATCTTTAGACAGCTATCACCACTATTGTCAAATCATTGGACAGCTATCACAACTATTGTCAAATCTTTAGACAGCTATCATCACTATTGTCAAATCATTGGACAGCTATAACCACTATTGCCAAATCTTTAGACAGCTATCACCACTATTGTCAAATCATTGGACAGCTATCACAACTATTGTCAAATCATTAGACAGCTATCCCCACTATTGTCAAATCATTGGGCAGCTATCACCACTATTGTCAAATCATTGGACAGCTATCACCACTATTGTCAAATCTTTGAACAGCTATCACCACTATTGTCAAATCATTGGACAGCTATCAACACTATTGTCAAATCATTGGACAGCTATCACCACTATTGTCAAATCATTAGACAGCTATCACAACTATTGTCAAATCTTTAGACAGCTATCACCACTATTGTCAAATCTTTAGACAGCTATCACCACTATTGTCAAATCATTGGACAGCTATCACCACTATTGTCAAATCTTTAGACAGCTATCACCACTATTGTCAAATCATTGGACAGCTATCACAACTTTTGTCAAAACATTGGACAGCTATCACAACTATTGTCAAATCATTGGACAGCTATCACAACTATTGTCAAATCATTGGACAGCTATCACCACTATTGTCAAATCATTGGACAGCTATCACCACTATTGTCAAATCTTTAGACAGCTATCACCACTATTGTCAAATCATTGGACAGCTATCACAACTATTGTCAAATCTTTAGACAGCTATCATCACTATTGTCAAATCATTGGACAGCTATAACCACTATTGTCAAATCTTTAGAAAGCTATCACCACTATTGTCAAATCATTGGACAGCTATCACAACTATTGTCAAATCAATAGACAGCTATCACCACTATTGTCAAATCATTGGACGGCTATCACCACTATTGTCAAATCATTGGACAGCTATCACCGCTATTGTCAAGTTTTTGGAGGGATATCACCACTATTATCATGTCATTGGACAGCTATCACCGCTATTATCATGTCATTGGACAACTATCACCGCTATTATCATGTCATTGGACAGCTATCACCGCTATTATCATGTCATTGGACAGCTATCACCAATATTATCATGTCATTGGACAGCTATCACCACTATTGTCAAATCATTTGACAGCTATCACCACTATTATCATGTCATGCATTGGACAGCTATCACCAATATTATCATGTCATTGGACAGCTATCACCACTATTATCAAATCATTGGACAGCTATCACCACTATTGTCAAATCATTGAACAACTATCACCAATATTATCATGTCATTGGACAGCTATCATCACTCTTATCAAGTCATTGGACAGCTATTACCACTATTGTCAAATCATTGGACAGCTATCACCACTATTGTCAAATCAATGGACAGCTATCACCAACTATTGTCAAATCAAGGGACAGCTATCACCACTAATTGTCAAATCAAGGGACAGCTATCACCACTATTCTGGTATAACAATATTCCTACAAGGAAATAACTCTAGAGGCAAAACGGGCACTCTACAATACAATCTTCATCCCAACGTTGTACTACCAATGCCAGACCTGGGCCCTAGATGCAAGAACAATAAGTAAAATAACCTCTACAGAGATTAAATGTGTTAGACGAATGACAGGAAACAGTCTGAGAGATAAGATCAGAAATGAAGAACTGAGGAAAAAGCTAGGAATAACCCCAGCCATAGAGTATATAAGGAAACAACAGATAAAGTATTTCACAATAAATATAAATAGACTCAAATAAGCTCACCAATAAAGTGTCACATTAGCTCACTATTAAAATGTCACACAAGCTGACTGTTAAAGTGTCACACAAGCACACTCTTAAAGTGTCACAACAGCCCACTTTTAAAGTGTCACACTAGTACACTCTTAAAGTGTCACAACAGCCCACTTTTAAAATGTCACAATAGCCCACTATTAAAGCCTTGCACAAGCACACTCTTAAAGTGTCACAACAGCCCACATTTAAAGTGTTACAACAGCCCACATTTAAAGTGTCACACAAGTCATCTCTTAAATTGTCACAAAAGCAGTGGAGCATCATTCCGGATGCTTGGAGGAGCATACCTTTATTCTTTCACTTCTCTATTCCTTCTCTGCTATCCTCAGGTTGCTGGGACCTCCTTATCCTTCTCATTTGATCTCTATCTGCAATTATTCGTTAAGACTCGTGAAGTTTTTTCGGCTAATTTTTTTTTTACAGTATGGGATAGCCAGTCCCATGCCCAACCCTCCTTTCTCGCCTCTTACGAACATGCCTGGTACGGCACAGCGCCACTATTCTTTACTCCCCTTTCGGGCCCCGGTAGCGCACGGGCGACGCTAAGATATGAGCGACTTTATTATGAATGCTATACAATCAATTAGAATTTATGAAACCAGATCATAGAAATGGTTTTGGTGTGTAACCAACACGAGAGAACTCTTTCCTGTTTAAATATCTGAACTTGTACTAAAACTAAAGTGTTACTTTTTCAGACCAGAGCAACGAGCGTGATTTTCTTTCAGAAACTGGTACTCGTAATAGCAATATATTTACACCTAACAAACAAATTTGATCCACAAGGACGCCATTAACCTATCCCGCTTCCAAAGACGCGTTTGAAAATTAAATCATAAGGCACTCGGAACATCCATAACCCTCGCGTTACGTTCGTCCTGGCTACATGCTTCAAGTGTATATTCGTGTGGGATGTAATTATTTGTATACATATTGATGTCAGGTTATATTAGTGAGACATATCGACAAAGCGTATTGTTCCTTTATTGCATATTTTGAAGCTGATGTTTCTTTTCTGTAGTTTATTAAATATCATCATCATCTAGTACCGGGCCCGCTGGCGTAGGTGATCATGTCTCTCCACAACTTTCGATCTCGACAGTTATTTATCATTTGTTGTTGACCTTCTGCCAAGCCATTCTCTTAAGCTGTCTGGTATCTTTTCTCGTTACTTCCCTCTATCTCTTCGTCCCTCAAATTTTCCAGTTGTTACAATATATTTCAGTTGTTCTCATCTCATTACATGGCCAAACAATGATGATTGTTTCTTCCTAAAAATTAGCTCACTTTTTGCTTCGGCCTCTTTCACAACGTTTTCATTACTCTTCATAGCTGTCCATGGTATTCTCAACATTATTCTGTAAAACCACATTTCCACAGACTCCAGTGATGTTCTTGTATGTTGTCTTATTATCCGTGATTCGCATCCATATGTTAAGACTGGCTCTACATAACATTAAGAACTCTTTTTCTTGTTATTAAATATATTTATATCTAAACTCGTTATAATGCGATTTTTGTTTACTGATGCAGAAGTTTCTCTTCTGGGAATATGTGGACTTGTTTGGCAAGATGTGGGCCCTGTGGCATATTCGGACACTTGATAACAAAGATCGTCGGTCATAGAGTCTAGAACTCTGCTCCATCTGCCGTTCTGAACTAGAAAGGGCGACAAAATGGCAGATATAGGCAGGCAGGCAAGACAGACAGACAGACAGACAGACAGACAGACGGACGGACACACAGACAGACACACAGACAGACACACAGACAGACAGACAGAGAGACAGACAGATAGATAGATAGATAGACAGATAGACAGACGACAGGACGGACACACGGACGGTAGATAGTTAGGAGGCAGGATGGATGGATGGATGGATAAATGGATGGATGGATATATGGACATATAAGAAGGTTGACAGGCAGGCAGATAGATAGTTAGATAGGTTGGTAGTTGGGTGGGTAAGTGTAGGTGGGTGAACAGGTGTAGATAAATGGGTAGGTAGGTAGTTATGTAGTTAGGTAGGTAGGTAAGTATGTCTTGCACCATAGAGAGGTGCTCATACATTGTCATGCACTGTTAAGAAAAATGTGCAGAATGAAAGTAGAGAGACAACAAGGCAGGGATACAAAGTAGGGGTCAGACTTGAGAAACGCTGTGAAGAACTGATCGTGTTTGTTAGGAAATGATGATTTGATGAAGATGTGTAGGTTATTAACCACTTTGTTTGATCGACGAAGAGGAAGGAAGGAAGGAAGGAAGGAAGGAAGGAAGGAAGGAAGGAAGGAAGGAAGGAAGGAAGGAAGGAAGGAAGGAAGGAAGGAAGGAAGGAAGGAAGGAAGGAAGGAAGGAAGGAAGGAAGGAAGGAAGGAAGGAAGGAAGGAAGGAAGGAAGGAAGGAAGGAAGGAAGGAAGGAAGGAAGGAAGGAAGGAAGGAAGGAAGGAAGGAAGGAAGGAAGGAAGGAAGGAAGGAAGGAAGGAAGGAAGGAAGGAAGGAAGGAAGGAAGGAAGGAAGGAAGGAAGGAAGGAAGGAAGGAAGGAAGGAAGGAAGGAAGGAAGGAAGGAAGGAAGGAAGGAAGGAAGGAAGGAAGGAAGGAAGGAAGGAAGGAAGGAAGGAAGGAAGGAAGGAAGGAAGGAAGGAAGGAAGGAAGGAAGGAAGGAAGGAAGGAAGGAAGGAAGGAAGGAAGGAAGGAAGGAAGGAAGGAAGGAAGGAAGGAAGGAAGGAAGGAAGGAAGGAAGGAAGGAAGGAAGGAAGGAAGGAAGGAAGGAAGGAAGGAAGGAAGGAAGGAAGGAAGGAAGGAAGGAAGGAAGGAAGGAAGGAAGGAAGGAAGGAAGGAAGGAAGGAAGGAAGGAAGGAAGGAAGGAAGGAAGGAAGGAAGGAAGGAAGGAAGGAAGGAAGGAAGGAAGGAAGGAAGGAAGGAAGGAAGGAAGGAAGGAAGGAAGGAAGGAAGGAAGGAAGGAAGGAAGGAAGGAAGGAAGGAAGGAAGGAAGGAAGGAAGGAAGGAAGGAAGGAAGGAAGGAAGGAAGGAAGGAAGGAAGGAAGGAAGGAAGGAAGGAAGGAAGGAAGGAAGGAAGGAAGGAAGGAAGGAAGGAAGGAAGGAAGGAAGGAAGGAAGGAAGGAAGGAAGGAAGGAAGGAAGGAAGGAAGGAAGGAAGGAAGGAAGGAAGGAAGGAAGGAAGGAAGGAAGGAAGGAAGGAAGGAAGGAAGGAAGGAAGGAAGGAAGGAAGGAAGGAAGGAAGGAAGGAAGGAAGGAAGGAAGGAAGGAAGGAAGGAAGGAAGGAAGGAAGGAAGGAAGGAAGGAAGGAAGGAAGGAAGGAAGGAAGGAAGGAAGGAAGGAAGGAAGGAAGGAAGGAAGGAAGGAAGGAAGGAAGGAAGGAAGGAAGGAAGGAAGGAAATGGGTGGATGGGTGGGTGGATGGACGGACGGACGGACGGACGGGCGGATGGATGGAATAGAATGGAAAGAATAGAATGGAAGGAAGGAAGGAAGGAAGACAGGAACGAAGGAAGACATGAGGGAAGGAAGAAATGGAAGGAATTAAATGGAAGGAAGAACGACAGGCTGGAAGGAAGGAAAGAATAGAAAATACATAAGCGACAGCAAAATAATAGAAAAACGAGACGAAGTAACTTTTTACAAATAGCCATTATCTTACATTTTGAAAAAGACTTGTTGCGTTCGCCAGCTTTCAACTCTGACGAAGTCCCTAGAGACTAGGAACTGAATTTTGCGTGTTAATCCATTTTCCCTGGCAGCCGTGTGAACAGGGGTCCCTCGCCTCATTGGCAGATAACTCCGACGGGGATAATCCGACGACTAACTGTGTTTCGTGTGTTCGGATTTGGCGTCAAAAACGATGTCCTAACATCATCAAGCGCTATACATTTTTAAAACTTTGACGATCATCATTTTCAGGAGGACGTGAACTTCCAGTCAATATGGTGGATAAGCGGCAGGAACCATTGAAGCCTATGTATGAGAAGTGTTCCTTGTTGCAGTTTCCTCATATTCCAAGTCCGGCTTGCTGCAGGAGCTACTGAGTTAAGTGCTCTGTGCACACCGTGAGCTGTGTGTTTCATCTGTTTTGATCGTGTTTCGATATTCCAATTGTTTACGATGAATGATGATATCGTATGACAAGGAACAGTTGGTTGTGTTCACTTTCTGTCAGGTTTCATCTTATGTCTTTTGGCGTGTGCTAAGACTGCTATGATGGGGTCTACAGCTACCTTTCTTTGTTTGGGAGATGAGTTAGTAATTCGGATGATTCCACTGGCACGTGTAGATTTCTAGGAAGAATGTTAAGAGTTCCCTGGACAGTTAAAAAAGACCAACGAGAATATTCTCAAAGAGCCCAACACAATAAGGTAGCTCCTAAAAAAAACATCAGAAAGAAACAATCAACATTTTATTTTTCTGACACATTATGAGAAGAGAAAAATTTGAATACTTGGTTACAACTGGCAAAATACAAGAGAGATCTTAGAAGCCAACTAAGAGTTTTACATGACAGACACTTTTTTTGGAATCCTCAGGGGAAGAAACAAAGAGGAAGATAACATTTTCTTGGAGAAGACAGATGGAAGCAGAAAATGAAGATGATGTGGAAGACATTGAATGATCTTAAAAGAATGGCTCGTGGGAGTAGTTGGTCTCAAAGCAAGACGCCGGTCTCGAGACAGAGAGGTTGTCCCAGTTGGGATTTTTATCTGTGAATTCCCTCTGCGGCAACTATCCCTGGTTTCAGCAGCGAGGCCGCCCGGCTTGAAACGTCAATTACTCATCGACGGACAAAATATCAGTACCTCCGACGACGGAGTTATCTGCCTGTGCGGAGAGGGTCTCTTCTGCACACGCATGTCAGAAAAAAACGATTTAACACACAAAATTCAGTTCCTAATTTGTAAGGACTTTACAAGAGTTGTTGAAGACCTATGCTCCACAGGGAGCTGAAAGGTAGAAGAAGAGACTGCACCTTATGTAAATTGTCCTCTGTGTTTGTACATGTCTTAACCTTGATTTGCGGGAGATAACTGAACTATTTTTAATGTATTTGTCACCAAGGGGGCGTGTGTTTTGTTATTAATTTCTTAGTGAATTCATGAGGTGAAAATAGATCAATATTATACATGTAGAATAGCATGCGTTATGTCACCTGCACAGTAAAGGGAGATTAATCAACCACTCCACATCTGTTTTATCGCTAATACTTTAGCTTATTCGCTTATGTGCGTGTTTCCATGAAAATTAAATACACGTGCTACTGTGATACATCATTATCATCAAGTACCACGCCTGCTGGCGTAGGTGATCATGTCTCTCCACAACTTTCGATCTCGACAGTTATTTATTATTTCTCTTGACCTGCCAAGCCATTCTTTTAAGCTGTCTGGTATCCTTTCTCATTGCTTCCCTTTATCTCTTTGTCTCTCAATTTTCCCAGTTGTCACAATATATTCCAGTTGTTCTCTTCTCATTACATGGCCAAAAAATGATGATTGTTTCTCCCAAGTATTGGAAATTAGTTCTCTTTTTGCTTTGGCCTCTTTCAGAACGTTTTAATTACTCTTCTTAGCTGTCCATGGTATTCTCAATATTCTTCTGTAAAACCACATCTCCACAGCCTCCAGAGATTTTCTTGTCTGTTGTCCTATTGTCCATGATTCGCATTCATATGTTAAGACTTGCGCCACATAACATTTAAGAACTCTTTTTTTTTTTGTTTCTATTGTCAAAAATGGATTGCGCAGTATCTTCCTAATTTTTTGGAAAGCTGCTTTTTGCCTGAAACATTCTGCATCTCACCTCTGTTGTACATCTACTAACTGAGGTTAACATCGTTCCCAGTTATTTAAATTCATTTACCTGTTTTAATATTGTTCCACTTGTCCATATTGTGCATTGTGGTGATGTCTTTTTCTTTGTTGCTACCATTACTTCTGTCCGTTTGCTATTAAGGCTGAGTGTTTTATTTTTGCTTTCGTTCAGCATAACCTTCAGTTATACATCCAAAGTAATTCAAGAACTGTATCGTAAAATATAAAAATCTTAGTTGTTAACTTTTAAAACTACACCGTCAAAAAATGTTAATTTTTCAATCTTGTATTCTTTTGTTAAGGCATTCTTCTTTTCCTTCTTCCTCTTCTTCCTTTCAGCTCCATGTGGAGCATAGGTCTTCAACAAACACTTTCCAAGTCGTTCTATTTCTTGCCATTCTTTTAAAATCATTCCATGTCTTCCCCATCATCTTCATCTCTTCTTCTATCCGTCTTCTCCAAGAATTCCTTCATCTTCTTCTTTGTCTTTTCCCCTGGGGATTCCAAAAAAGGGCCTGTTGTGTTATACTCTCAGTTGGCTTCCGCAGTGTGTGTCCTATCCAGCGCCATCCTCTTCGCTGTATCTCTTTATCCACTGGCATTTGACTGGTTGTTAAAGGATTAATTACCAAAATATCACACGTACATAAACATTGGCTTGAACTAAAAAAAAAACCGTTTTGTGTCTTGTGTCACAAAATAAAACCACTTCATAATATATCAATTTTAAGAATAAGTGTAATGTAGCAGGCTTGGGACATCTTTGGCTATAAACGCTGAGAATTTTAAAGACTGGAACTAAAGAGCTACTTTAAGATTAAAACAAACAACTGTGACTGGTGTAGAGTGAGCAAAAAAAAAAACAGGTTTTGTTTTATATTTCATGTGTTGTAGGGAAGAGCAAGAACAAAAAAAATCCTGACTTAATAATGAGAATGCATTTGTAGTATAACACTTTTAAATGATCTTAAATTCATCTTCACTGAGTAATAATCCTTCTCGCGTGTTAACTAACATACGAGAGTTTAGTTTTCTGTCGAGTGAGAACATGAATCACGGTCACATGGTGCCGCTGTAGAATTCCTTCGATGTGTCTCCATCTTGCACCGGACCACCACTAGTTCTGTTGACTTCTCTTATCATTATGTACCCCTTGGTACTTGGTAATTCCTTACCAAGTGTTAACTAACATACGAGAGTTTAGTTTTCTGTCGAGTGAGAACATGAATCACGGTCACATGGTGCCGCTGTAGAATTCCTTCGATGTGTCTCCATCTTGCACCGGACCACCACTAGTTCTGTTGACTTCTCTTATCATTATGTACCCCTTGGTACTTGGTAATTCCTTGATGACGTGAAATTCCGGTATATGGTGGATAGGCGGCAAAAACCATTGAAGGCTATGTCTCAAAAGTGTTCCTTGTTGCAGTTTCCTCATATTCCAAGTCCGGCTTGTTGCAGGAGCTACTGAGTTAAGTGCTCTGTGCACACCGTGAGCTGCGTGTCTCATCCGTTTTGATAATGTTTCGATATTCCAATTGTTTACGATGAATGATAACATCGTTTGACAGGGAACAGTTGGCTGTGTTCACTTTCTGCGCGGTTTCGCCTTATGTCTTTTGGCGTGTGCTCACACTGCTACGATGGGGACTACAGTTACCTTTCTTTGTTTGGGAGATGAGTTAGTAATTCGGATGATTCCACTGGCACAGGCGGTTGAGCAATTATGGATTTTAATTCGTTTACAGTGATACCGAGGCCTTCCATAACCAATAACCCCTTGGTATATTCGTTTTTTTTTTGTTGTTAAGATCATGATTACCTCAAACCCTGATGAACCCATAGTAAAAAGTAAAGTACCACCGTCACACCAAGTGCCGTATAGGGAATATGGTGTTAGTGACCATCAATTTTACAGACCTTCAGCACATGATTTTTGGGGTAATGTGGTCGGTATTACGTCCGTGCCGTTTTACTTTCCCAGAAAAAAAGTCCGGTACCCATTAAGGGCTGGGTGAACCCGGAAGCCGTCGGTTGGGATCGAACCATACCTCTTGTCCTTTGGAGTCCAGAGGAACCCATAGGTGCTTCGATATCCCATTTGAGAAAATTATAGAAGAATCCTGGCCCACGTGCACGAACTCCGTAGTACGGATTGATATGCGCCATGTGTTCTTGCTGACAATTTTGCACGGACGATGGCCACATGTATGGCCTACTCTTTTCAAATTGTAACCGCCAAGATATCAATAACGAGCGCGCGTGCACTCTCGTCCTCCTGGAGATTACCGTTATCCGAGAAGGCTAGACGTCGGATTTCACTAACTAAGTGATCAGTGTAGTATGACGTCATAAATACAATTTAATTTTTTAAAGATTAATATTGATAATTTAATCAAGATTAATTTTGTCCTATTTTCATTTCCACCGCCTCTTGTAGGTTTTGAACTCGTGTTCTACCTGAGGCCGTCTGTGTCATTAGCATACCTTCATCATCGTCATCATCATCATCATCAAGTACCTGGCCTGCTGGCGTCGGTGAACATGTCTCTCCACAACTTTCGATCTCGACAGTTATTTATCATTTCTGTTGTTGACCTTCTGGCAAGCCATACTCTTAAGCTGTCTGGTATCTTTTCTCTTTGCTTCCCTCTATCTCCCTCAAATTTCCCAGTTGTTACAATATATTCCAGCTGTTCTCTTCTCATCACATGACCAAAAAATGATGATTGTTTCTTCCTAATATTGGAAATTAACTCTCCTTTTGTTTTGGCCTCTTTCAGAACGTTTTCATCACTCTTCGTAACTGTCCATGCTATTCTGAACATTCTTCTCTGGTTGATTGGTTGCATTCGCCCGATGACTAAAGTATTCTAGAGTAACGTAGTAGATTAGAATATTCCTCTTCATCATCCGCCCTTACAAGGACGTAGTGGACGTCTCTGCGGTGTGTTGTGGTTTGCAGTATAACTGTTATATTTGCGCCTTTCGGCCCAAACATCCGACTTCAACACGACATTTTTTTAAATATCGGGTTGTCTTCCCTCTTCGATCCCTGCAAGCTTGGCCAGACTAGACAGGTTAGTCTGTTTTTGGAGGCACCACGGAGAGGTGGAGCAGGGTCTGGATGGTTTTGGTTCACCGATCCTGGCGCAAGCCATCAGCTGTGGGTCGCTGACAACTTCCAGCTCTGGTGCTGGTATCCGCGCACATTCTTCTCTAAAACCATATTTCTACAGACTTCAGTGATTTTCTTGTCTGTTGTCGTATTGTCCATGATTCACATCCATATGTTAAGACTGGCTCTACATAACATATAAGAACTCATTTTCTTGTTTCTATTGTCAAAAATGGATTGCTTAATATCTTCCTCATTTTTTTGGAAAACTGCTTTTGCCTGAGCCATTCAGCATCTCACCTCTTTTGTACATCTTCCGTCTGAGGTTAACAAAGTTCCCAAATATTTAAATTCATTTACCTGTTTTAATATTGTTCCACTTGTCTTTATTGTGCACTGAGGTGATGTCTTTTTCTTTGTTTTTGTTTATGGCATACCTTAGATTATTTATATTACGACCTCTACTTGTTATTCCGGGCATTGCTTTTATGGATTCTAAACTAATCTCACTACACATATTAAATAAATCTGCTGATAGCATACAACCTGGCTTAACACTATTTTTTCCTTGAAACATTCCCTATTGATTTCCCAGCTCTTATGCCGTTATAAAAGATCAATTAAAGACATTAAAAGGGCAAAAAAAAATTTCTTGAGTGCACAAAAAGACACGGGAGCCGCGAAAGCTCAGTGGTTATACTATATAGTCACTGGACTATAAAGGACAAGAGGTAGGGTTCACAGGTTCACCCAGCCTTAAATAGGTACCAGATTTTTTTCTGGGAAAGTAAAGCGGCACGGGCCTAATACCGACCATATTACCCCAAAAATCATGTGCTGAAGGTCTGTAAAAGTTATGGTCACTAACACCATATTCCCTATACGCTACTTGGCATGACGGGGGCTCTTTACTTACTTTTTTTTTTTACAAAAAGACACAATAAATAGCTGAAAGTTAGCGTGGAAGGGAAATACAAAGAAAACGAGATAGACATAGACAAACACTACAATGTGACTAACCGCATCATGGGACGAACAAGTTAACTTAATGACAATATGTACCATCAAGGCAAGAGAATAGATTCAAATAGTAGCTCATAGTAGCTGAACTTTAATGCGGAGATGATGATGGCTCATTTACTTGCATATAACCAGGTATTCGATCAGGCCAGTCATTTGTCTGACCCTACCAGCGCTGTGATATAAGTGGTCATGACACATTTGATTTCCATTTTGTGCCATGTTGTGTAGCTAACAAGAGACTGATCCCTAACCTGACTTGATAGGCCTATGAGGAATATGGTTTTAGTGACCTGATTTTTCTAAGACCACGGCATATTTTTAAGTGTAAAAAATGTTCAACTCAAATGTTAAGGCGGTACTATTATATGGCTGTGAAACATGGAGAACAACAAAATTGACATCCATGAAGATACAGACTTTCATTAATGGATGCTTACGCAGAATAAAAGGATGAAAATGGCAGGACAAAATCACTAACATAGAATTATGGAAATGTACCAGTCAAATAACAGTGGATAAAGAGATACAGGGAAGACGATAGCGCTGGATAGTACACACACTGCGTAAGCCAACTGAGAGTATTACACAACAGGCCCTTTTTTGGAATCCCCAGGGGAAAGACAAAGAAGAAGACCAAGAGAGTCTTGAAAAAGACAGACAGAAGTAGAGATGGAAATTATGGAGAAGATCTTTAAAAAATGGCAAGAAACAGAACGACTTGGAAAGTGTTTGTTGAAGACCTATGCTCCACAAGGAGCTGAAAGGTAGAACAAGATGAAGTCATTTGTCTGACCGTAACATCGCTGTGATATAAGTGGTCATGACGCATTTGATCTCCATTTTGTGCCATGTTGTGTAACTAACAAGAGACGGATCCCTACCCTGCCGTGCTAGGCGTATGGGGAATATGGTTTTAGTGACCACATTTTTCTAAACCCACGGCATATTTTTAAGTGATATGGTCGGTATCACGCCAGGCCGTCTTTTACTCCGAGAAAAATCTCTGGTATCCATATTTAGAGGCTGAGTGAATCCCGTAGCCTTGTCGGTCCAAAAAAAGACCGCCATTTCTAGGGATTGAACTCAGACACTTATGATCAGGACATGAGCACATCAACTACTCTGCCACAGAGGATCCTAAAGTTGACCTTTTTATTATTATAACGTTCGTGTATTTTGTTTTATAGTGTCCGTGTTGTATTTTGTTTTATCGTGTCCGTGTTGTATTTTGTTTTATCGTGTCCGTGTTGTATTTTGTTTTATCGTGTCCGTGTTGTATTTTGTTTTATCGTGTCCGTGTTGTATTTTGTTTTATCGTGGCCGTATTGTATTTTGTTTTATCGTGGCCGTGTTGTATTTTGTTTTATCGTGGTCGTATTGTATTTTGTTTTATCGTGTCCGTGTTGTATTTTATTTTATCGTGTCCGTATTGTATTTTGTTTTATCGTGTCCGTGTTGTATTTTATTTTATCGTGTCCGTGTTGTATTTTATTTTATCGTGTCCGTGTTGTATTTTGTTTCATCGTGGCCGTGTTGTATTTTATTTTATCGTGTCCATGTTGTATTTTGTTTTATCGTGGCCGTGTTGTATTTTGTTTTATTGTGTCTCGTTGTATTATTTATCTGAATGTTGTTTTTTTTTTTTATCGGTTGTGTTTTCTCTGTTTCTTTGTGTTCCCCTGAGCGCTCGCCATCTAAGATTACCAGGATGGTTTTGTTTCGTCAGATTACGACAAGCAGCGAAACCCGAAACCACGACAGCGGCTGGCAGAATCGATCATTTGTAGCACTCCGCTAGATCAAGAGGGAGCCGCGATAGCTCACTGGTTAGTGAACTGGACTACAAAGGACAAGTGGTAGGGTTCGATCCCAACCGACGGCTCCGGTTCACCCAGCCTTTAATGGGTGCCGGATTTTTTTCTGGGAAAGTAAACCAGCAATTATGGATTTTAATTCGTTCGTAGTGATACCGGGGCCTTCCGAAACCATAACGGGTTCAATCCTGCTTTAGATTGTCTATAGTTCTTTGTTTTTGTTTTTCTGTTGTTGATTATTTGTTTTTTTCCTAGTGTTGTAAACATACATGGAGAGAAATTCTAACTTTTGTTTTAAGAACGAATTAAAAATAGCTACATGGAATGTTAGGACCTTATACCAACAAGGTAAATTAGAAAAATCTAATGGTAGACAGAAAATTGAAGCCTTTGAAATGTGGATTTATAGAAGAATAGGCAGAATTGGATGGAAAGAACAGATAACAAACGATGAAGTTTTAAAACAACTAAAAATAAAAAAGAGAACTACTAAATACAATTAAGACAAGACAAATGACATTTTTGGGGCATGTTAAAAGACACAAAAGCCTACTAAATGTAATATTGGAAGGAAAAATACAAGGTAAAAGAGGCAGAGACAGACCAAGACTAACATTGACGAGTAACATCAAAAGATGGACACGTCAATCTATGACAGCCTGCACCATCAAGAAACAGAGTAGAATGGCGAACCATGGTAGCCAATCTTCGTTGCGGAGAAGGCACTCAATGATGAATGATGAGAATGTAAACATACCTATTCCCTTGACGGGATTTGCTGCTCTGTCTGTCGCCTAGGAAGATTCGCATTAGAATAATATTCATTTATTATTATTTGTCTCCAGTCTGATAAAATAATGGCATGTAGATTATTATTATTACTTTTTAGAACGGGGAGGCACCAATAGCCTAGTTGGGTAAACCACTCGACTGGGCTACCGACTTTCGGACAACCCGTGTTCGATTCTTCTTATAGAGTTGTGATGTTAATTCTTTATATTATCTTTGTATTCTCTTTGACAGCACATCACATTTATTTCTGATATTATATTATAACTTGACAGCACATCACATTTATTTCTGATATTATATTATAACTTGAGAGCACATCACATTTATTTCTGATATTATAACTTGAGAGCACATCACAGTTATAGTTGATCAGAACAGGTAAATCATGACAGACTCTTTTTCTCTCATTATATAATCATAATCAGTTTACTGATTTCTGTATAATATTTTCTTGGTTTATGGTCGTCCTGTAGTGGATGCACTTATCTTAAATTAATGTTAATTAATTCGGGACTTCTCTGAGACAAATAGTCGGTGGACATGATCAGTCCCAAGTGCATATCTTGCACTCAATCTCTCTATCACTTACTTACGTATATCAGAATGTGAAACACAACTTGAAAACTCTCAGACACTTCACAACTAAAGTTCATATGTTCATTGCTATCCTACTACTCTCTATCAACTTATTTAATAACTTCTCAAACTTAAAACTACAACTTGAAGATTCTTAACTTCTTAACTAACTGGCTCAACCTTCTAATCTTAACATTTCTAACTGTGTGTTTAATTTCCTAACTGTCTAATTCTCTCTCTGTGTCTAATCTCTAACTGTTCTATCCCTGACTGTCTCTATCTCTCACTGTCTAATTCTCATTCCTGACTAACTCAAGCCTATTGTGTTGAAGTTTAAATATTCAGCCACAACTCTTCGCCCAAAAATCAGCAGCCAATCAAACTGTCGCAAAGTGACAATTTGCACTCTTCTGATCACTTGAGTTGGTCCCTCCTCGCCATTCTGTGACCGAAACTTGAACTATTCTCATGATTTTATGATAACACCTTGTTTTCGTTAATCTCTATGCCCTATTTAAATTCATGATTATGATTACCTTATGACAATGACCATTCTGGTAGTTGGATGACAACTTATTTATCA
Organism: Megaustenia siamemsis; assembly: GCA_032433765.1. Lineage (NCBI taxonomy): Eukaryota > Metazoa > Mollusca > Gastropoda > Stylommatophora > Ariophantidae > Megaustenia > Megaustenia siamemsis. The sequence goes on from JAVIAB010000126.1 coordinate 62,722,810, forward strand.
GACGGCTAAAGTCATTGGGTCAATGCATGCTATATTGTTATTTCCCCAACCTGCTGTTGTGGAAATATGCGCCAACTCTCACTTCCAAAAACTTGGTTGAAGTAGAAATGTCCATGGACCTAAACTCATCATCGTGTCGTCCAGTAATTCTGGACGTTACCTCCTTCCCACTTTCTGTGTATCCACTACCCCCATATGTGAACTTCTATTATCCCTTAACTAGTTATTCTGACTGGAAATTTTCCATACTTAAATTTATGTCCTAACTACTGCTGGTCACTACCATCTGTTACTGCTGTTTTCTATTGAGAAGCGGTTAACAACTAAGTTACCTGTCCCCATGCTTTCATTAGCTCACTCTGTAACATTCCCGCTGGAAGCAGTTTGTGAATTGTATTCGTGGTTGGAAGAAACAAATACCCCCGAGGTCGACCCAGCCGTTGGCAGAAGTGGATACCAGGGTAGTGTCTGGGGAGGCAAGGCATGCCGCCTCGCATCGTTAGTTTCGATGCTTGAAGCGACACGATCCAGATGTCTCTGAACATCCGGACAGGCAGCCGATAAGATATGGGCGAAACAACGCGTCCTAAGACGCCGATTCAAGTCTTGTACTTTACTTTTGTCTTAATTTTTTTTCTTTGTGTTCGTCAGCTGTCACCTCTGTCAAAGTCCGTACAGAGGGAGCCGCGATAGCTCAGTGGCTAGTGAACTTGACTATAAAGGACAAGGGGTAGGGTTCGATCCCAACCGACGTCTTCCGTGTTCACCCAGCCTTAAATGGGTACCGTATTTTTTCTGGGAAAGTAAAGCGGCGCGGGCGTAATACCGACCACATTACCCCAAAAATCATGTGCTGAAGGTCTGTAAAATTGATGGTCACTAACACTATATTCCCTATACGCCACTTGGCGTGACCGGAACTCTTTACAATTTTTTTTTTAAAGTCCGTACGGGCTAGGAACTGAATTTTACGCGTTGATTCGTTTTTCCTTGGCAGCCGTGTGCACATCGATCTTTCGACACACAGGTAGTAAAATCCGTCTCCGGAGGTACTCATATTTTGTTCCCGTAGTTGAGTAATTGACACTTCAAGCCGGGCATCGCTGCTGGGACCAGAAATAGTTGTTGCAGAAAGAAATCACAGATAAAAATCCCAACTGGCGCAGCTGGGATTTGATCTCACAACCTCTCTGTCTCGAGACCTGCGTCTTGCCTCGACACCAACCAGTAGATGCTGGAAGATGGTAATAAGTGACATCTGAGCGTTTTAGCCACATGTCATACATCGGAGGCAGAAGTCTCTGCCTGTGTCATTAAAAAATGTATATGGTTACGCTCCGGTTGTCATTTTGTCCGATTGAAATAACATGGTTATATTTCATCTGGTCTTGCACGGATTGTTTGTTTAATCTGATTATGCAATGGCTGTATTTTTACCTGGTTATGGCATGGCTGTATTTTTACCTGTTTATGGCATGGCTGTATTTTTACCTGTTTATACCATGGCTGTATTTTTACCTGGTTATGACACGGCTGCATTTTTACCTGATTATGGCGTGACTGTATTTTTACCTGTTTATGACACGGCTGTATTTTTACCTGGTTATGGCATGAGTGTATTTTTACCTGTGTATGGCATGGCTGTATTTTTACCTGGTTATGGCAATACTGCATTTTTACCTGGTTATGACATGGCTGTACTTTACCTGGTTATACCGTGGCTGTATTTTTACCTGGTTATGGCATGGTTGTACTTTTACCTGGTTTTATCATGCCCTGTATTTTTACCTGGTTCATGATGAGTGTAAAACAATCGCCTGCTACTTCAGAGTATTGATAAAAACCGCACTGCTGATTTGATTTGTGACAAACAAAAAAAGAATACCAATGAATCATTGATGATCAAGAGAGCCGAACAAATACGATCAACTTTTCAGTATCCTCAACATTCTGATTTTGTTATTCCTTCCCCCGTTTCCTAGAACTCAACTATTTATTTTTTAATCAGGTACTGTTGTGTAGTGACAACTATTGTTAGCCCGTTATTGAAGGCGAACGCTACACACTCAGCCAGATTGTTAGATCCGTCTATCTGCTCGAGTATGGTAGTCTGACGCTGTCTATGGATAATCGGTTGCTGTTGTTAGAAACATCATCACTGAACACCGGGCGAACCCGTATGAGCAAGAAGAAGAATTGAACAAGAAAGAGAACAAGACGAAGATGAAGCAACATAAAAAGTAGAAGAAGAGGAAGAAGAAACAGAACACAAAGAAGATGAAGAAGAAGTAGACAAGGAAGAAGAAGATGATGAAAGAGAAAAAAAAGGAGAAGAAGAAATAGAAGAAGTAGAAGAAGATGAAGAAGAAGAAAGAGCACCCAAAAAACAAGAAGAACAAGAAGATTAAGAGGAAGAAAAAGTAGAAGAATAAAGAGAACACGAAGAAGAAGAAGAAGTGGAAGCAAAAGAAGAAGAAGAAGAAAGAACACAAAGAAGAAGAAGAAGAAGAAGAAGTAGAAGAGGAAGAAGAGGAAGTAGAAGAAGTGGAAGAAAAGCAAGAGAATGCAAAGAAAAGAAGTAGAAGAAAAAGAAGAAGAAGAAAGAACACAAAGAAGAAGAAGAAAGAACACAAAGAAGAAGAAGAAGAAGAAGTAGAAGAGGAAGAAGAAGAAGTAGAAGAAGTGGAAGAAAAGCAAGAGAATACAAAGAAAAGAAGTAGAGAAAAGAAGAAGAAGTAGAAAGAACACAAAGAAGAAGAAGAAAGAGAACACGAAGAAGAAGAAGAAGATTAAGAAGAAGAAGAAGAAAGAAAGAGAACACGAAGAAGAAGAAGAAGATTAAGAAGAAGAAGAAGAAAGAAAGAGAACAACAACAAGAAAAATAACAATAAGAAGAAAGGAAGGAAAGAAAGAAAGAAAGGATGAAAAAAGAAAGACAGAAAGAAAGAAAGAAAGAAAGAAAGAAAGAAAGAAAGAAAGAAAGAAAGAAAGAAAGAAAGAAAGAAAGAAAGAAAGAAAGAAAGAAAAAAGAAGAGTAGGAAAAGAAGATGATGAAGAAGAATAAAAAGATGTAGAAGAAGTAAAAGAACAAGAAGAGCAAGAAGAAGAGAAGAAGAAAAAGCAAATAAAATAATTTCAAATGACAATTAACAAGTACTTCAGTACAGGCAGATTCATGATATACATCTCGTGTACTGAGGCCTTGCTAAGGATGGCAGTATCCAGGCTGACACGGAATGAAGTTGGTGTCATTTGCAGTTTGACAAAGTCAGGCCATGCCGTCGAGATATCGATTGATATGTTTGCTGTCGACAGAGTCATAGCTTGACAGATATGTCGCTGTATATGTGTGGGAGAGAGAGGGAGAATTAGGAAAGAAATGACGGTTAGGTTTAAACACATACGCAGCCATTGAGTGATTAAGTAGATATTAATGTTGTGTTAAGGAAGAGCAACGGGCAGACAGACAAGGAGGAGAAGAGACAGACAAACAGGCAGGCAGACATATTGACAGGGAAGCTGATAAACATACATAGATATAGTCGGTTATATTCTATTCTTTTCATTGGATCACCAAAATCAGAGCATCCACATATACGTTAAACCCATCAGTTATTGAAATGTGTGCAGACTTGTTATGTAAGGCAGACGGACGGACGGAGAGACAGACAGACGGGCGTACGGAGAGACAGCCAGACTGATGGACAGACAGACAGATGGACAGACAGACAGACGGGCGGAGAGACAGACAGACGGACGGAAAGTGAGAGAGACAGATACTCAGACGGACATAACAGACAGACAGACGGACATAGAGACGGACGGACATACATACAGACAGACAGATGGACATAACAGACAGATGGACATAACAGACAGAAAGACGGACAAACGTCCGTGTCAGAGAGCTCTACACACATAGAGGATGGATGGATGGATGGATGGATGGATGGATGGATGGATGGATGGATGGATGGATGGATGGATGGATGGATGGATGGATGGATGGATGGATGGATGGATGGATGGATGGATGGATGGATAGATGGATAGATAGATAGATAGATAGATAGATAGATAGATAGATAGATAGATAGATAGATAGATAGATAGATAGATAAGAAACAGACATGTCAAGACAATGTTTACCCTTTTAACAACATGGACAAATTCTCACAATTAATTATAAAACTATTTTGTTCAAAAAGTCTCAAAGATAGAAACCTCGAATCGGTCTATGTTATCTTGCTCAGATCTTCATAATAGATGTTACTTTATAAATCTAACGTAGTTTATCTCCGTCCGATCGATAATTGTCTCTTATTGCATGTGTGTAGTGCTCTCTGACACGGCGTTGGATAGTGCGCTACGTCGTGTGGGTTATCTATAGCAATAGGTTGGAAGGTTCCAGAATAATCCATGATAATTGAGTGCGTAATATATGTATGTATGTATGTGTGTATTTATGTATATATAAAAGTGCGTGTATATATTTATCTATCTGAAAGTATATGTAAATATATATATATATATATATATATATATATGTGTATACGTGCGTGTGTGTAAATATATGGGTGTACTATATATATATTTATATTTATATATATATATAAATATACGTGTATATATATGTATATAAATATATATATATATATATAAATATACGTGTATATATATGTATATAAATATATATATATATATATAAATATACGTGTATATATATGTATATAAATAAATATATATATATATATATATAATATATATATATATATATATATGGGCGGCCGGACAGACAGACAGACAATTAGATTTATAAGAAGGACGACTGGCAGACAAGATAGACAGACAGATGATGGATGGATGCATGCATGTTTCGATTTTTGGATGGGTGGTGGATGGATGGATGGATGGATTAGTTGGTGGGAGGATGGATTGGATATTGACTGGTGGGTGGGTGGATGGATTGATTGGTGCGTGGGTGGGTGTGTATGTGGATGGGTTGAAAGGTGGGTAGGTTGATGGATAGATGGATGGGAAGGTAGGTAGGTAGGTAGATGGGTAGGTAGATGGATGGGAATGTAGGTAGGTACATTGGCTAGGTAGATGGATAGATGTATGGGAAGGTACAGGTAGATAGGTAGGTAGATAGATAGGTAGGTAGGAAGATAGGTATGTGTGCAGGCATGTATATATGTAGATAGTAGACAGGGAGATAGGAAAATAGTTATGTAGGAAAATAGTTAGATAGGTAGGTCGGAAGATAGGTATGTAGGTAGGTAAGTGGGTAGGTAGGTAAGAAGGTAGGTAGGTAAGAAGGTAGGTAAGTGGGTAGGTAGGTAAGAAGGTAGGTAGGTAAGAAGGTAAGTAGGTAGGAAATCAGGTCGGTGGGCAGGTAGATAGATGGACAGGTTAGACAGACATTGATAATTTTGTTTGCTGAGATGACTGCAGGTGTAGATGGCCACACATGGATGTGTTACAATTGTTGTACGCTTCTCTACATTTAAAAGGAATTTGGGACATAGACTTACTTTACTTACTTTACTTACTTCACTCTCTTTTACTTTACTTACTTACTCTCTACTTACTTTACTTACTTTACTCTCTTTACTTACTTTACTCTCTTTACTTACTTTACTCTCTTTACTTACTTTACTCACTTTACTTACTTTACTTACTTTACTTACTTTACTTACTTTACTTACTTCACTCTCTTTACTTACTTCACTCTCTTTACTTACTTTACTTTCTTTACTTACTTTACTCTCTTTACTTACTTTACTCTCTTTACTTACTTTACTCTCTTTACTTACTTTACTCTCTTTACTTACTTTACTCTCTTTACTTACTTTACTCTCTTTACTTACTTTACTCTCTTTACTTACTTTACTCTCTTTACTTACTTTACTCTCTTTACTTACTTTACTCTCTTTACTTACTTTACTCTCTTTACTTACTTTACTCTCTTTACTTACTTTACTCTCTTTACTTACTTTACTCTCTTTACTTACTTCACTCTCTTTACTTACTTCACTCTCTTTACTTACTTCACTCTCTTTACTTACTTTACTCTCTTTACTTACTTTACTCTCTTTACTCTCTTTACTTACTTCACTCTCTTTACTTACTTTACTCTCTTTACTTACTTTACTCTCTTTACTTACTTTACTCTCTTTACTTACTTCACTCTCTTTACTTACTTTACTCTCTTTACTTACTTCACTCTCTTTACTTACTTTACTCTCTTTACTTACTTTACTTACTTCACTCTCTTTACTTACTTTACTTACTTCACTCTCTTTACATACTTTACTTACTTCACTCTCTTTACTTACTTTACTTACTTCACTCTCTTTACTTACTTCACTCTCTTTACCTACTTTACTTATTTTACTCTCTTTACTTACTTTACTCTCTTTACCTACTTTACTTACTTCACTCTCTTTACTTACTTCACTCTCTTTACCTACTTTACTTATTTTACTCTCTTTACTTACTTCACTCTCTTTACTTACTTTACTTACTTCACTCTCTTTACTTACTTCACTCTCTTTACCTACTTTACTTATTTTACTCTCTTTACTTACTTTACTCTCTTTACTTACTTTACTCTCTTTACTTACTTCACTCTCTTTACTTACTTTACTCTCTTTACTTACTTTACTCTCTTTACTTACTTTACTTACTTCACTCTCTTTACTTACTTTACTTACTTCACTCTCTTTACATACTTTACTTACTTTACTCTCTTTACTTACTTTACTTACTTTACTCTCTTTACTTACTTTACTCTCTTTACTTACTTCACTCTCTTACTTACTTCACTCTCTTTACTTACTTTACTTACTTCACTCTCTTTACTTACTTCACTCTCCTTACTTACTTCACTCTCTTTACTTACTTTACTTACTTTACTCTCTTTACTTACTTCACTCTCTTTACCTACTTTACTTACTTTACTCTCTTTACTTACTTTACTCTCTTTACTTACTTCACTCTCTTTACTTACTTTACTCTCTTTACTTACTTTACTCTCTTTACTTACTTCACTCTCTTTACTTACTTTACTCTCTTTACTTACTTTACTCTCTTTACTTACTTTACTCTCTTTACTTACTTTACTCTCTTTACTTACTTCACTCTCTTTACTTACTTTACTCTCTTTACTTACTTCACTCTCTTTACTTACTTTACTCTCTTTACTTACTTCTTACTTTACTTACTTCACTCTCTTTACTTACTTCACTCTTTTTACTTACTTTACTTACTTCACTCTCTTTACTTACTTTACTTACTTTACTCTCTTACTTACTTCACTCTCTTTACCTACTTTACTTACTTTACTCTCTTTACTTACTTTACTCTCTTTACTTACTTCACTCTCTTTACTTACTTTACTCTCTTTACTTACTTCACTCTCTTTACTTACTTTACTCTCTTTACTTACTTCACTCTCTTTACTTACTTTACTCTCTTTACTTACTTTACTCTCTTTACTTACTTTACTCTCTTTACTTACTTTACTCTCTTTACTTACTTTACTTACTTCACTCTCTTTACTTACTTTACTTACTTCACTCTCTTTACATACTTTACTTACTTTACTCTCTTTACTTACTTTACTTACTTCACTCTCTTTACTTACTTTACTCTCTTTACTTACTTTACTCTCTTTACTTACTTTACTCTCTTTACTTACTTTACTCTCTTTACTTACTTTACTCTCTTTACTTACTTTACTTACTTCACTCTCTTTACATACTTTACTTACTTTACTCTCTTTACTTACTTTACTTACTTCACTCTCTTTACTTACTTTACTCTCTTTACTTACTTCACTCTCTTTACTTACTTCACTCTCTTTACCTACTTCACTCTCTTTACTCTCTTTACTTACTTTACTCTCTTTACTTACTTCACTCTCTTTACTTACTTTACTCTCTTTACTTACTTCACTCTCTTTACTTACTTTACTTACTTCACTCTCTTTACTTACTTTACTTACTTTACTCTTTTTACTTACTTTACTCTCTTTACTTACTTCACTCTCTTTAATTACTTTACTTACTTCACTCTCTTTACTTACTTCACTCTCTTTACCTACTTTACTTACTTTACTCTCTTTACTTACTTCACTCTCTTTACTTACTTTACTCTCTTTACTTACTTTACTCTCTTTACTTACTTTACTCTCTTTACTTACTTCACTGTCTTTACTTACTTCACTCTCTTTACTTACTTTACTCTCTTTACTTACTTCACTCTCTTTACTTACTTTACTCTCTTTACTTACTTCACTCTCTTTACTTACTTCACTCTCTTTACTTACTTTACTCTCTTTACTTACTTCACTCTCTTTACTTACTTTACTCTCTTTACTTACTTCACTCTCTTTACTTACTTCACTCTCTTTACTTACTTTACTTACTTTACTCTCTTTACTTACTTCACTCTCTTTACTTACTTTACTTCCTTCACTCTCTTTACTTACTTCACTCTCTTTACTTACTTCACTCTCTTTACTTACTTTACTCTCTTTACTTACTTCACTCTCTTTACTTACTTTACTCTCTTTACTTACTTCACTCTCTTTACTTACTTCACTCTCTTTACTTACTTTACTTACTTTACTCTCTTTACTTACTTCACTCTCTTTACTTACTTTACTTACTTCACTCTCTTTACTTACTTCACTCTCTTTACTTACTTCACTTACTTCACTCTCTTTACTTACTTCACTCTCTTTACTTACTTCACTCTCTTTACTTACTTTACTTACTTTACTCTCTTTACTTACTTCACTCTCTTTACTTACTTTACTTACTTCACTCTCTTTACTTACTTCACTCTCTTTACTTACTTCACTCTCTTTACTTACTTTACTTACTTTACTCTCTTTACTTACTTCACTCTCTTTACTTACTTTACTTACTTCACTCTCTTTACTTACTTCACTCTCTTTACTTACTTCACTCTCTTTACTTACTTCACTCTCTTTACTTACTTCACTCTTTTACTTACTTCACTCTCTTTACTTACTTTACTTACTTCACTCTCTTTACTTACTTCACTTTCTTTACTTACTTCACTCTCTTTACTTACTTTACTTACTTTACTCTCTTTACTTACTTCACTCTCTTTACTTACTTTACTTACTTCACTCTCTTTACTTACTTCACTCTCTTTACTTACTTCACTCTCTTTACTTACTTTACTTACTTTACTCTCTTTACTTACTTCACTCTCTTTACTTACTTTACTTACTTCACTCTCTTTACTTACTTCACTCTCTTTACTTACTTCACTCTCTTTACTTACTTCACTCTCTTTACTTACTTCACTCTTTTACTTACTTCACTCTCTTTACTTACTTTACTTACTTCACTCTCTTTACTTACTTCACTTTCTTTACTTACTTCACTCTCTCTACTTACTTTACTTACTTCACTCTCTCTACTTACTTTACTTACTTCACTCTCTTTACTTACTTCACTCTCTTTACTTACTTCACTTACTTTACTCTCTTTACTTACTTCACTCTCTTTACTTACTTTACTTACTTCACTCTCTTTACTTACTTCACTCTCTTTACTTACTTCACTCTCTTTACTTACTTCACTCTCTTTACTTACTTCACTCTCTTTACTTACTTCACTCTCTTTACTTACTTCACTCTCTTTACTTACTTCACTCTCTTTACTTACTTCACTTACTTTACTCTCTTTACTTACTTCACTCTCTTTACTTACTTCACTTACTTTACTCTCTTTACTTACTTCACTCTCTTTACTTACTTTACTTACTTTACTCTCTTTACTTACTTCACTCTCTTTACTTACTTCACTCTCTTTACTTACTTCACTCTCTTTACTTACTTTACTTACTTTACTCTCTTTACTTACTTCACTCTCTTTACTTACTTTACTTACTTTACTCTCTTTACTTACTTTACTTACTTTACTCTCTTTACTTACTTTACTCTCTTTACTTACTTTACTCTCTTTACTTACTTTACTCACTTTACTTACTTTACTTACTTTACTTACTTTACTTACTTTACTTACTTCACTCTCTTTACTTACTTCACTCTCTTTACTTACTTTACTTTCTTTACTTACTTTACTCTCTTTACTTACTTTACTCTCTTTACTTACTTTACTCTCTTTACTTACTTTACTCTCTTTACTTACTTTACTCTCTTTACTTACTTTACTCTCTTTACTTACTTTACTCTCTTTACTTACTTTACTCTCTTTACTTACTTTACTCTCTTTACTTACTTTACTCTCTTTACTTACTTTACTCTCTTTACTTACTTTACTCTCTTTACTTACTTCACTCTCTTTACTTACTTCACTCTCTTTACTTACTTCACTCTCTTTACTTACTTTACTCTCTTTACTTACTTTACTCTCTTTACTCTCTTTACTTACTTCACTCTCTTTACTTACTTTACTCTCTTTACTTACTTTACTCTCTTTACTTACTTTACTCTCTTTACTTACTTCACTCTCTTTACTTACTTTACTCTCTTTACTTACTTCACTCTCTTTACTTACTTTACTCTCTTTACTTACTTTACTTACTTCACTCTCTTTACTTACTTTACTTACTTCACTCTCTTTACATACTTTACTTACTTCACTCTCTTTACTTACTTTACTTACTTCACTCTCTTTACTTACTTCACTCTCTTTACCTACTTTACTTATTTTACCCTCTTTACTTACTTTACTCTCTTTACCTACTTTACTTACTTCACTCTCTTTACTTACTTCACTCTCTTTACCTACTTTACTTATTTTACTCTCTTTACTTACTTCACTCTCTTTACTTACTTTACTTACTTCACTCTCTTTACTTACTTCACTCTCTTTACCTACTTTACTTATTTTACTCTCTTTACTTACTTTACTCTCTTTACTTACTTTACTCTCTTTACTTACTTCACTCTCTTTACTTACTTTACTCTCTTTACTTACTTTACTCTCTTTACTTACTTTACTTACTTCACTCTCTTTACTTACTTTACTTACTTCACTCTCTTTACATACTTTACTTACTTTACTCTCTTTACTTACTTTACTTACTTTACTCTCTTTACTTACTTTACTCTCTTTACTTACTTCACTCTCTTTACTTACTTCACTCTCTTTACTTACTTTACTTACTTCACTCTCTTTACTTACTTCACTCTCCTTACTTACTTCACTCTCTTTACTTACTTTACTTACTTTACTCTCTTTACTTACTTCACTCTCTTTACCTACTTTACTTACTTTACTCTTTTTACTTACTTTACTCTCTTTACTTACTTCACTCTCTTTACTTACTTTACTCTCTTTACTTACTTTACTCTCTTTACTTACTTTACTCTCTTTACTTACTTCACTCTCTTTACTTACTTTACTCTCTTTACTTACTTTACTCTCTTTACTTACTTTACTCTCTTTACTTACTTTACTCTCTTTACTTACTTCACTCTCTTTACTTACTTCACTCTCTTTACTTACTTCACTCTCTTTACTTACTTTACTCTCTTTACTCTCTTTACTCTCTTTACTCTCTTTACTTACTTCACTCTCTTTACTTACTTTACTCTCTTTACTTACTTTACTCTCTTTACTTACTTTACTCTCTTTACTTACTTCACTCTCTTTACTTACTTTACTCTCTTTACTTACTTCACTCTCTTTACTTACTTTACTCTCTTTACTTACTTTACTTACTTCACTCTCTTTACTTACTTTACTTACTTCACTCTCTTTACATACTTTACTTACTTCACTCTCTTTACTTACTTTACTTACTTCACTCTCTTTACTTACTTCACTCTCTTTACCTACTTTACTTATTTTACTCTCTTTACTTACTTTACTCTCTTTACCTACTTTACTTACTTCACTCTCTTTACTTACTTCACTCTCTTTACCTACTTTACTTATTTTACTCTCTTTACTTACTTCACTCTCTTTACTTACTTTACTTACTTCACTCTCTTTACTTACTTCACTCTCTTTACCTACTTTACTTATTTTACTCTCTTTACTTACTTTACTCTCTTTACTTACTTTACTCTCTTTACTTACTTCACTCTCTTTACTTACTTTACTCTCTTTACTTACTTTACTCTCTTTACTTACTTTACTTACTTCACTCTCTTTACTTACTTTACTTACTTCACTCTCTTTACATACTTTACTTACTTTACTCTCTTTACTTACTTTACTTACTTTACTCTCTTTACTTACTTTACTCTCTTTACTTACTTCACTCTCTTTACTTACTTCACTCTCTTTACTTACTTTACTTACTTCACTCTCTTTACTTACTTCACTCTCCTTACTTACTTCACTCTCTTTACTTACTTTACTTACTTTACTCTCTTTACTTACTTCACTCTCTTTACCTACTTTACTTACTTTACTCTCTTTACTTACTTTACTCTCTTTACTTACTTCACTCTCTTTACTTACTTTACTCTCTTTACTTACTTTACTCTCTTTACTTACTTCACTCTCTTTACTTACTTTACTCTCTTTACTTACTTTACTCTCTTTACTTACTTTACTCTCTTTACTTACTTTACTCTCTTTACTTACTTCACTCTCTTTACTTACTTTACTCTCTTTACTTACTTCACTCTCTTTACTTACTTTACTCTCTTTACTTACTTCACTCTCTTTACTTACTTTACTTACTTTACTTACTTCACTCTCTTTACTTACTTCACTCTTTTTACTTACTTTACTTACTTCACTCTCTTTACTTACTTTACTTACTTTACTCTCTTTACTTACTTCACTCTCTTTACCTACTTTACTTACTTTACTCTCTTTACTTACTTTACTCTCTTTACTTACTTCACTCTCTTTACTTACTTTACTCTCTTTACTTACTTCACTCTCTTTACTTACTTTACTCTCTTTACTTACTTCACTCTCTTTACTTACTTTACTCTCTTTACTTACTTTACTCTCTTTACTTACTTTACTCTCTTTACTTACTTTACTCTCTTTACTTACTTTACTTACTTCACTCTCTTTACTTACTTTACTTACTTCACTCTCTTTACATACTTTACTTACTTTACTCTCTTTACTTACTTTACTTACTTCACTCTCTTTACTTACTTTACTCTCTTTACTTACTTCACTCTCTTTACTTACTTCACTCTCTTTACCTACTTCACTCTCTTTACTCTCTTTACTTACTTTACTCTCTTTACTTACTTCACTCTCTTTACTTACTTTACTCTCTTTACTTACTTCACTCTCTTTACTTACTTTACTTACTTCACTCTCTTTACTTACTTTACTTACTTTACTCTTTTTACTTACTTTACTCTCTTTACTTACTTCACTCTCTTTAATTACTTTACTTACTTCACTCTCTTTACTTACTTCACTCTCTTTACCTACTTTACTTACTTTACTCTCTTTACTTACTTCACTCTCTTTACTTACTTTACTCTCTTTACTTACTTTACTCTCTTTACTTACTTTACTCTCTTTACTTACTTCACTGTCTTTACTTACTTCACTCTCTTTACTTACTTTACTCTCTTTACTTACTTCACTCTCTTTACTTACTTTACTCTCTTTACTTACTTCACTCTCTTTACTTACTTACTCTCTTTACTTACTTTACTCTCTTTACTTACTTCACTCTCTTTACTTACTTTACTCTCTTTACTTACTTCACTCTCTTTACTTACTTCACTCTCTTTACTTACTTTACTTACTTTACTCTCTTTACTTACTTCACTCTCTTTACTTACTTTACTTACTTCACTCTCTTTACTTACTTCACTCTCTTTACTTACTTCACTCTCTTTACTTACTTTACTCTCTTTACTTACTTCACTCTCTTTACTTACTTTACTCTCTTTACTTACTTCACTCTCTTTACTTACTTCACTCTCTTTACTTACTTTACTTACTTTACTCTCTTTACTTACTTCACTCTCTTTACTTACTTTACTTACTTCACTCTCTTTACTTACTTCACTCTCTTTACTTACTTCACTTACTTCACTCTCTTTACTTACTTCACTCTCTTTACTTACTTCACTCTCTTTACTTACTTTACTTACTTTACTCTCTTTACTTACTTCACTCTCTTTACTTACTTTACTTACTTCACTCTCTTTACTTACTTCACTCTCTTTACTTACTTCACTCTCTTTACTTACTTTACTTACTTTACTCTCTTTACTTACTTCACTCTCTTTACTTACTTTACTTACTTCACTCTCTTTACTTACTTCACTCTCTTTACTTACTTCACTCTCTTTACTTACTTCACTCTCTTTACTTACTTCACTCTTTTACTTACTTCACTCTCTTTACTTACTTTACTTACTTCACTCTCTTTACTTACTTCACTTTCTTTACTTACTTCACTCTCTTTACTTACTTTACTTACTTTACTCTCTTTACTTACTTCACTCTCTTTACTTACTTTACTTACTTCACTCTCTTTACTTACTTCACTCTCTTTACTTACTTCACTCTCTTTACTTACTTTACTTACTTTACTCTCTTTACTTACTTCACTCTCTTTACTTACTTTACTTACTTCACTCTCTTTACTTACTTCACTCTCTTTACTTACTTCACTCTCTTTACTTACTTCACTCTCTTTACTTACTTCACTCTTTTACTTACTTCACTCTCTTTACTTACTTTACTTACTTCACTCTCTTTACTTACTTCACTTTCTTTACTTACTTCACTCTCTCTACTTACTTTACTTACTTCACTCTCTCTACTTACTTTACTTACTTCACTCTCTTTACTTACTTCACTCTCTTTACTTACTTCACTTACTTTACTCTCTTTACTTACTTCACTCTCTTTACTTACTTTACTTACTTCACTCTCTTTACTTACTTCACTCTCTTTACTTACTTCACTCTCTTTACTTACTTCACTCTCTTTACTTACTTCACTCTCTTTACTTACTTCACTCTCTTTACTTACTTCACTCTCTTTACTTACTTCACTCTCTTTACTTACTTCACTTACTTTACTCTCTTTACTTACTTCACTCTCTTTACTTACTTCACTTACTTTACTCTCTTTACTTACTTCACTCTCTTTACTTACTTTACTTACTTTACTCTCTTTACTTACTTCACTCTCTTTACTTACTTCACTCTCTTTACTTACTTCACTCTCTTTACTTACTTTACTTACTTTACTCTCTTTACTTACTTCACTCTCTTTACTTACTTTACTTACTTTACTCTCTTTACTTACTTTACTTACTTTACTCTCTTTACTTACTTTACTCTCTTTACTTACTTTACTCTCTTTACTTACTTTACTCACTTTACTTACTTTACTTACTTTACTTACTTTACTTACTTTACTTACTTCACTCTCTTTACTTACTTCACTCTCTTTACTTACTTTACTTTCTTTACTTACTTTACTCTCTTTACTTACTTTACTCTCTTTACTTACTTTACTCTCTTTACTTACTTTACTCTCTTTACTTACTTTACTCTCTTTACTTACTTTACTCTCTTTACTTACTTTACTCTCTTTACTTACTTTACTCTCTTTACTTACTTTACTCTCTTTACTTACTTTACTCTCTTTACTTACTTTACTCTCTTTACTTACTTTACTCTCTTTACTTACTTACTCTCTTTACTTACTTCACTCTCTTTACTTACTTCACTCTCTTTACTTACTTCACTCTCTTTACTTACTTTACTCTCTTTACTTACTTTACTCTCTTTACTCTCTTTACTTACTTCACTCTCTTTACTTACTTTACTCTCTTTACTTACTTTACTCTCTTTACTTACTTTACTCTCTTTACTTACTTTACTCTCTTTACTTACTTCACTCTCTTTACTTACTTTACTCTCTTTACTTACTTCACTCTCTTTACTTACTTTACTCTCTTTACTTACTTTACTTACTTCACTCTCTTTACTTACTTTACTTACTTCACTCTCTTTACATACTTTACTTACTTCACTCTCTTTACTTACTTTACTTACTTCACTCTCTTTACTTACTTCACTCTCTTTACCTACTTTACTTATTTTACCCTCTTTACTTACTTTACTCTCTTTACCTACTTTACTTACTTCACTCTCTTTACTTACTTCACTCTCTTTACCTACTTTACTTATTTTACTCTCTTTACTTACTTCACTCTCTTTACTTACTTTACTTACTTCACTCTCTTTACTTACTTCACTCTCTTTACCTACTTTACTTATTTTACTCTCTTTACTTACTTTACTCTCTTTACTTACTTTACTCTCTTTACTTACTTCACTCTCTTTACTTACTTTACTCTCTTTACTTACTTTACTCTCTTTACTTACTTTACTTACTTCACTCTCTTTACTTACTTTACTTACTTCACTCTCTTTACATACTTTACTTACTTTACTCTCTTTACTTATTTTACTTACTTTACTCTCTTTACTTACTTTACTCTCTTTACTTACTTCACTCTCTTTACTTACTTCACTCTCTTTACTTACTTTACTTACTTCACTCTCTTTACTTACTTCACTCTCCTTACTTACTTCACTCTCTTTACTTACTTTACTTACTTTACTCTCTTTACTTACTTCACTCTCTTTACCTACTTTACTTACTTTACTCTCTTTACTTACTTTACTCTCTTTACTTACTTCACTCTCTTTACTTACTTTACTCTCTTTACTTACTTTACTCTCTTTACTTACTTCACTCTCTTTACTTACTTTACTCTCTTTACTTACTTTACTCTCTTTACTTACTTTACTCTCTTTACTTACTTTACTCTCTTTACTTACTTCACTCTCTTTACTTACTTTACTCTCTTTACTTACTTCACTCTCTTTACTTACTTTACTCTCTTTACTTACTTCACTCTCTTTACTTACTTTACTTACTTTACTTACTTCACTCTCTTTACTTACTTCACTCTTTTTACTTACTTTACTTACTTCACTCTCTTTACTTACTTTACTTACTTTACTCTCTTTACTTACTTCACTCTCTTTACCTACTTTACTTACTTTACTCTCTTTACTTACTTTACTCTCTTTACTTACTTCACTCTCTTTACTTACTTTACTCTCTTTACTTACTTCACTCTCTTTACTTACTTTACTCTCTTTACTTACTTCACTCTCTTTACTTACTTTACTCTCTTTACTTACTTTACTCTCTTTACTTACTTTACTCTCTTTACTTACTTTACTCTCTTTACTTACTTTACTTACTTCACTCTCTTTACTTACTTTACTTACTTCACTCTCTTTACATACTTACTTACTTTACTCTCTTTACTTACTTTACTTACTTCACTCTCTTTACTTACTTTACTCTCTTTACTTACTTCACTCTCTTTACTTACTTCACTCTCTTTACCTACTTCACTCTCTTTACTCTCTTTACTTACTTTACTCTCTTTACTTACTTCACTCTCTTTACTTACTTCACTCTCTTTACTTACTTTACTTACTTCACTCTCTTTACTTACTTTACTTACTTTACTCTTTTTACTTACTTTACTCTCTTTACTTACTTCACTCTCTTTAATTACTTTACTTACTTCACTCTCTTTACTTACTTCACTCTCTTTACCTACTTTACTTACTTTACTCTCTTTACTTACTTCACTCTCTTTACTTACTTTACTCTCTTTACTTACTTCACTCTCTTTACTTACTTTACTTACTTCACTCTCTTTACTTACTTCACTCTCTTTACCTACTTTACTTATTTTACTCTCTTTACTTACTTTACTCTCTTTACTTACTTACTCTCTTTACTTACTTCACTCTCTTTACTTACTTTACTCTCTTTACTTACTTTACTCTCTTTACTTACTTTACTTACTTCACTCTCTTTACTTACTTTACTTACTTCACTCTCTTTACATACTTTACTTACTTTACTCTCTTTACTTATTTTACTTACTTTACTCTCTTTACTTACTTTACTCTCTTTACTTACTTCACTCTCTTTACTTACTTCACTCTCTTTACTTACTTTACTTACTTCACTCTCTTTACTTACTTCACTCTCCTTACTTACTTCACTCTCTTTACTTACTTTACTTACTTTACTCTCTTTACTTACTTCACTCTCTTTACCTACTTTACTTACTTTACTCTCTTTACTTACTTTACTCTCTTTACTTACTTCACTCTCTTTACTTACTTTACTCTCTTTACTTACTTTACTCTCTTTACTTACTTCACTCTCTTTACTTACTTTACTCTCTTTACTTACTTTACTCTCTTTACTTACTTTACTCTCTTTACTTACTTTACTCTCTTTACTTACTTCACTCTCTTTACTTACTTTACTCTCTTTACTTACTTCACTCTCTTTACTTACTTTACTCTCTTTACTTACTTCACTCTCTTTACTTACTTTACTTACTTTACTTACTTCACTCTCTTTACTTACTTCACTCTTTTTACTTACTTTACTTACTTCACTCTCTTTACTTACTTTACTTACTTTACTCTCTTTACTTACTTCACTCTCTTTACCTACTTTACTTACTTTACTCTCTTTACTTACTTTACTCTCTTTACTTACTTCACTCTCTTTACTTACTTTACTCTCTTTACTTACTTCACTCTCTTTACTTACTTTACTCTCTTTACTTACTTCACTCTCTTTACTTACTTTACTCTCTTTACTTACTTTACTCTCTTTACTTACTTTACTCTCTTTACTTACTTTACTCTCTTTACTTACTTTACTTACTTCACTCTCTTTACTTACTTTACTTACTTCACTCTCTTTACATACTTTACTTACTTTACTCTCTTTACTTACTTTACTTACTTCACTCTCTTTACTTACTTTACTCTCTTTACTTACTTCACTCTCTTTACTTACTTCACTCTCTTTACCTACTTCACTCTCTTTACTCTCTTTACTTACTTTACTCTCTTTACTTACTTCACTCTCTTTACTTACTTCACTCTCTTTACTTACTTTACTTACTTCACTCTCTTTACTTACTTTACTTACTTTACTCTTTTTACTTACTTTACTCTCTTTACTTACTTCACTCTCTTTAATTACTTTACTTACTTCACTCTCTTTACTTACTTCACTCTCTTTACCTACTTTACTTACTTTACTCTCTTTACTTACTTCACTCTCTTTACTTACTTTACTCTCTTTACTTACTTTACTCTCTTTACTTACTTTACTCTCTTTACTTACTTCACTGTCTTTACTTACTTCACTCTCTTTACTTACTTCACTCTCTTTACTTACTTCACTCTCTTTACTTACTTTACTCTCATTACTTACTTCACTCTCTTTACTTACTTCACTCTCTTTACTTACTTTACTCTCTTTACTTACTTCACTCTCTTTACTTACTTTACTCTCTTTACTTACTTCACTCTCTTTACTTACTTCACTCTCTTTACTTACTTTACTTACTTTACTCTCTTTACTTACTTCACTCTCTTTACTTACTTTACTTACTTCACTCTCTTTACTTACTTCACTCTCTTTACTTACTTCACTTACTTCACTCTCTTTACTTACTTCACTCTCTTTACTTACTTCACTCTCTTTACTTACTTTACTTACTTTACTCTCTTTACTTACTTGACTCTCTTTACTTACTTTACTTACTTCACTCTCTTTACTTACTTCACTCTCTTTACTTACTTCACTCTCTTTACTTACTTTACTTACTTTACTCTCTTTACTTACTTCACTCTCTTTACTTACTTTACTTACTTCACTCTCTTTACTTACTTCACTCTCTTTACTTACTTCACTCTCTTTACTTACTTCACTCTCTTTACTTACTTCACTCTTTTACTTACTTCACTCTCTTTACTTACTTTACTTACTTCACTCTCTTTACTTACTTCACTTTCTTTACTTACTTCACTCTCTCTACTTACTTTACTTACTTCACTCTCTCTACTTACTTTACTTACTTCACTCTCTTTACTTACTTCACTCTCTTTACTTACTTCACTACTTTACTCTCTTTACTTACTTCACTCTCTTTACTTACTTTACTTACTTTACTTACTTTACTCTCTTTACTTACTTTACTCTCTTTACTTACTTCACTCTCTTTACTTACTTCACTCTCTTTACTTACTTCACTCTCTTTACTTACTTCACTCTCTTTACTTACTTCACTCTCTTTACTTACTTCACTCTCTTTACTTACTTCACTCTCTTTACTTACTTCACTCTCTTTACTTACTTCACTCTCTTTACTTACTTCACTTACTTTACTCTCTTTACTTACTTCACTCTCTTTACTTACTTCACTTACTTTACTCTCTTTACTTACTTCACTCTCTTTACTTACTTTACTTACTTTACTCTCTTTACTTACTTCACTCTCTTTACTTACTTCACTCTCTTTACTTACTTCACTCTCTTTACTTACTTTACTTACTTTACTCTCTTTACTTACTTCACTCTCTTTACTTACTTCACTCTCTTTACTTACTTCACTCTCTTTACTTACTTCACTCTCTTTACCTACTTTACTTACTTTACTTACTTCACTCTCTTTACTTACTTCACTCTCTTTACTTACTTCACTCTCTTTACTTACTTTACTTACTTCACTCTCTTTACTTACTTCACTCTCTTTACTTACTTCACTCTCTTTACTTACTTCACTCTCTTTACTTACTTCACTCTCTTTACTTACTTTACTTACTTTACTCTCTTTACTTACTTCACTCTCTTTACTTACTTCACTCTCTTTACTTACTTCACTCTCTTTACTTACTTTACTTACTTTACTCTCTTTACTTACTTTACTCTCTTTACTTACTTCACTCTCTTTACTTACTTCACTCTCTTTACTTACTTTACTTACTTTACTTACTTTACATACTTTACTTACTTCACTCTCTTTACTCTCTTTACTTACTTTACTTACTTCACTCTCTTTACTTACTTCACTCTCTTTACTTACTTTACTTACTTTACTTACTTTACTTACTTTACTTACTTTACTTACTTCACTCTCTTTACTCTCTTTACTTACTTTACTTACTTCACTCTCTTTACTTACTTTACTTACTTCACTCTCTTTACATACTTTACTTACTTTACTCTCTTTACTTACTTTACTCTCTTTACTTACTTCACTCTCTTTACTTACTTTACTTACTTTACTCTCTTTACTTACTTCACTCTCTTTACTTACTTTACTTACTTTACTCTCTTTACTTACTTTACTTACTTTACTCTCTTTACTTACTTTACTCTCTTTACTTACTTCACTCTCTTTACTTACTTCACTCTCTTTACTTACTTTACTTACTTTACTCTCTTTACTTACTTTACTTACTTTACTCTCTTTACTTACTTCACTCTCTTTATTTACTTTACTTACTTCACTCTCTTTACTTACTTCACTCTCTTTACTTACTTCACTCTCTTTACTTACTTCACTCTCTTTACTTACTTCACTCTCTTTACTTACTTCACTTACTTCACTCTCTTTACTTACTTCACTCTCTTTACTTACTTCACTCTCTTTACTTACTTCACTCTCTTTACTTACTTCACTCTCTTTACTTACTTCACTTACTTCACTCTCTTTACTTACTTCACTCTCTTTACCTACTTCACTCTCTTTACTCTCTTTACTTACTTTACTCTCTTTACTTACTTCACTCTCTTTACTTACTTTACTCTCTTTACTTACTTCACTCTCTTTACTTACTTTACTTACTTCACTCTCTTTACTTACTTTACTTACTTTACTCTTTTTACTTACTTTACTCTCTTTACTTACTTCACTCTCTTTAATTACTTTACTTACTTCACTCTCTTTACTTACTTCACTCTCTTTACCTACTTTACTTACTTTACTCTCTTTACTTACTTCACTCTCTTTACTTACTTTACTCTCTTTACTTACTTTACTCTCTTTACTTACTTTACTCTCTTTACTTACTTCACTGTCTTTACTTACTTCACTCTCTTTACTTACTTTACTCTCTTTACTTACTTCACTCTCTTTACTTACTTTACTCTCTTTACTTACTTCACTCTCTTTACTTACTTCACTCTCTTTACTTACATTACACTCTTTACTTACTTCACTCTCTTTACTTACTTTACTCTCTTTACTTACTTCACTCTCTTTACTTACTTCACTCTCTTTACTTACTTTACTTACTTTACTATCTTTACTTACTTCACTCTCTTTACTTACTTTACTTACTTCACTCTCTTTACTTACTTCACTCTCTTTACTTACTTCACTTACTTCACTCTCTTTACTTACTTCACTCTCTTTACTTACTTCACTCTCTTTACTTACTTTACTTACTTTACTCTCTTTACTTACTTCACTCTCTTTACTTACTTTACTTACTTCACTCTCTTTACTTACTTCACTCTCTTTACTTACTTCACTCTCTTTACTTACTTTACTTACTTTACTCTCTTTACTTACTTCACTCTCTTTACTTACTTTACTTACTTCACTCTCTTTACTTACTTCACTCTCTTTACTTACTTCACTCTCTTTACTTACTTCACTCTCTTTACTTACTTCACTCTTTTACTTACTTCACTCTCTTTACTTACTTTACTTACTTCACTCTCTTTACTTACTTCACTTTCTTTACTTACTTCACTCTCTCTACTTACTTTACTTACTTCACTCTCTCTACTTACTTTACTTACTTCACTCTCTTTACTTACTTCACTTACTTTACTCTCTTTACTTACTTCACTCTCTTTACTTACTTTACTTACTTTACTTACTTTACTCTCTTTACTTACTTTACTCTCTTTACTTACTTCACTCTCTTTACTTACTTCACTCTCTTTACTTACTTCACTCTCTTTACTTACTTCACTCTCTTTACTTACTTCACTCTCTTTACTTACTTCACTCTCTTTACTTACTTCACTCTCTTTACTTACTTCACTCTCTTTACTTACTTCACTTACTTTACTCTCTTTACTTACTTCACTCTCTTTACTTACTTCACTTACTTTACTCTCTTTACTTACTTCACTCTCTTTACTTACTTTACTTACTTTACTCTCTTTACTTACTTCACTCTCTTTACTTACTTCACTCTCTTTACTTACTTCACTCTCTTTACTTACTTTACTTACTTTACTCTCTTTACTTACTTCACTCTCTTTACTTACTTCACTCTCTTTACTTACTTCACTCTCTTTACCTACTTTACTTACTTTACTTACTTCACTCTCTTTACTTACTTCACTCTCTTTACTTACTTCACTCTCTTTACTTACTTCACTCTCTTTACTTACTTTACTTACTTTACTTACTTTACTTACTTCACTCTCTTTACTTACTTCACTCTCTTTACTTACTTCACTCTCTTTACTTACTTCACTCTCTTTACTTACTTCACTCTCTTTACTTACTTTACTTACTTACTCTCTTTACTTACTTCACTCTCTTTACTTACTTCACTCTCTTTACTTACTTTACTTACTTTACTCTCTTTACTTACTTTACTCTCTTTACTTACTTTACTCTCTTTACTTACTTCACTCTCTTTACTTACTTCACTCTCTTTACTTACTTTACTTACTTTACTTACTTTACATACTTTACTTACTTCACTCTCTTTACTCTCTTTACTTACTTTACTTACTTCACTCTCTTTACTTACTTCACTCTCTTTACTTACTTTACTTACTTTACTTACTTTACTTACTTTACTTACTTCACTCTCTTTACTCTCTTTACTTACTTTACTTACTTCACTCTCTTTACTTACTTTACTTACTTCACTCTCTTTACATACTTTACTTACTTTACTCTCTTTACTTACTTTACTCTCTTTACTTACTTCACTCTCTTTACTTACTTTACTTACTTTACTCTCTTTACTTACTTCACTCTCTTTACTTACTTTACTTACTTTACTCTCTTTACTTACTTTACTTACTTTACTCTCTTTACTTACTTTACTCTCTTTACTTACTTCACTCTCTTTACTTACTTCACTCTCTTTACTTACTTTACTTACTTTACTCTCTTTACTTACTTTACTTACTTTACTCTCTTTACTTACTTCACTCTCTTTATTTACTTTACTTACTTCACTCTCTTTACTTACTTCACTCTCTTTACTTACTTCACTCTCTTTACTTACTTCACTCTCTTTACTTACTTCACTCTCTTTACTTACTTCACTTACTTCACTCTCTTTACTTACTTCACTCTCTTTACTTACTTCACTCTCTTTACTTACTTTACTTACTTCACTCTCTTTACTTACTTCACTCTCTTTACTTACTTCACTTACTTTACTCTCTTTACTTACTTCACTCTCTTTACTTACTTTACTTACTTTACTTACTTTACTCTCTTTACTTACTTCACTCTCTTTACTTACTTCACTCTCTTTACTTACTTCACTCTCTTTACTTACTTCACTCTCTTTACTTACTTCACTCTCTTTACTTACTTCACTCTCTTTACTTACTTCACTCTCTTTACGTACTTCACTCTCTTTACGTACTTCACTCTCTTTACTTACTTCACTTACTTTACTCTCTTTACTTACTTCACTCTCTTTACTTACTTCACTTACTTTACTCTCTTTACTTACTTCACTCTCTTTACTTACTTTACTTACTTTACTCACTTTACTTACTTCACTCTCTTTACTTACTTCACCCTCTTTACTTACTTCACTCTCTTTACTTACTTTACTTACTTTACTCTCTTTACTTACTTCACTCTCTTTACTTACTTCACTCTCTTTACTTACTTCACTCTCTTTACTTACTTCACTCTCTTTACCTACTTTACTTACTTTACTTACTTCACTCTCTTTACTTACTTCACTCTCTTTACTTACTTCACTCTCTTTACTTACTTTACTTACTTTACTTACTTCACTCTCTTTACTTACTTCACTCTCTTTACTTACTTCACTCTCTTTACTTACTCACTCTCTTTACTTACTTCACTCTCTTTACTTACTTTACTTACTTTACTCTCTTTACTTACTTCACTCTCTTTACTTACTTCACTCACTTTACTTACTTCACTCTCTTTACTTACTTCACTCTCTTTACTTACTTTACTTACTTCACTCTCTTTACTTACTTCACTCTCTTTACTTACTTCACTCTCTTTACTTACTTTACTTACTTTACTCTCTTTACTTCCTTCACTCTTTTTACTTACTTCACTCTCTTTACTTACTTTACTTACTTTACTTACTTTACTTACTTTACTCTCTTTACTTACTTCACTCTCTTTACTTACTTTACTTACTTTACTCTCTTTACTTACTTTACTTACTTTACTCTCTTTACTTACTTTACTCTCTTTACTTACTTCACTCTCTTTACTTACTTCACTCTCTTTACTTACTTTACTTACTTTACTCTCTTTACTTACTTTACTCTCTTTACTTACTTTACTCTCTTTACTTACTTCACTCTCTTTACTCTCTTTACTTACTTTACTCTCTTTACTTACTTCACTCTCTTTACTTACTTTACTTACTTTACTCTCTTTACTTACTTCACTCTCTTTACTTACTTTACTTACTTTACTCTCTTTACTTACTTCACTCTCTTTACCTACTTTAATTACTTTACTCTCTTTACTTACTTCACTCTCTTTACCTACTTTACTTACTTCACTCTCTTTACTTACTTCACTCTCTTTACTTATTTTACTTACTTCACTCTCTTTACTTACTTTACTTACTTCACTCTCTTTACTCTCTTTACTTACTTTACTTACTTCACTCTCTTTACTTACTTTACTTACTTCACTCTCTTTACTTACTTTACTTACTTTACTTACTTTACTTAACTTACTTACTTTACTTACTTCACTCTCTTTACTCTCTTTACTTACTTTACTTACTTCACTCTCTTTACTTACTTTACTTACTTCACTCTCTTTACATACTTTACTTACTTTACTCTCTTTAATTACTTTACTCTCTTTACTTACTTCACTCTCTTTACTTACTTTACTTACTTTACTCTCTTTACTTACTTCACTCTCTTTACTTACTTTACTTACTTTACTCTCTTTACTTACTTCACTCTCTTTACTTACTTCACTCTCTTTACTTACTTTACTTACTTTTACTCTCTTTACTTACTTTACTTACTTTACTCTCTTTACTTACTTCACTCTCTTTACTTACTTTACTTACTTCACTCTCTTTACTTACTTCACTCTCTTTACTTACTTCACTCTCTTTACTTACTTCACTCTCTTTACTTACTTCACTCTCTTTACTTACTTCACTCTCTTTACTTACTTCACTTACTTCACTCTCTTTACTTGCTTCACTCTCTTTACTTACTTCACTCTCTTTACTTACTTTACTTACTTCACTCTCTTTACTTACTTCACTCTCTTTACTTACTTCACTTACTTTACTCTCTTTACTTACTTCACTCTCTTTACTTACTTTACTTACTTTACTTACTTTACTCTCTTTACTTACTTCACTCTCTTTACTTACTTCACTCTCTTTACTTACTTCACTCTCTTTACTTACTTCACTCTCTTTACGTACTTCACTCTCTTTACTTACTTCACTCTCTTTACTTACTTCACTTACTTTACTCTCTTTACTTACTTCACTCTCTTTACTTACTCCACTTACTTTACTCTCTTTACTTACTTCACTCTCTTTACTTACTTTACTTACTTTACTCACTTTACTTACTTCACTCTCTTTACTTACTTCACTCTCTTTACTTACTTCACTCTCTTTACTTACTTTACTTACTTTACTCTCTTTACTTACTTCACTCTCTTTACTTACTTCACTCTCTTTACTTACTTCACTCTCTTTACTTACTTCACTCTCTTTACTTACTTCACTCTCTTTACCTACTTTACTTACTTTACTTACTTCACTCTCTTTACTTACTTCACTCTCTTTACTTACTTCACTCTCTTTACTTACTTTACTTACTTTACTTACTTCACTCTCTTTACTTACTTCACTCTCTTTACTTACTTCACTCTCTTTACTTACTTCACTCTCTTTACTTACTTCACTCTCTTTACTTACTTTACTCTCTTTACTTACTTCACTCTCTTTACTTACTTCACTCTCTTTACTTACTTCACTCTCTTTACTTACTTCACTCTCTTTACTTACTTTACTTACTTCACTCTCTTTACTTACTTCACTCTCTTTACTTACTTCACTCTCTTTACTTACTTTACTTACTTTACTCTCTTTACTTCCTTCACTCTCTTTACTTACTTCACTCTCTTTACTTACTTCACTCTCTTTACTTACTTTACTTACTTTACTTACTTTACTTACTTTACTCTCTATACTTACTTCACTCTCTTTACTTACTTTACTTACTTTACTCTCTTTACTTACTTTACTTACTTTACTCTCTTTACTTACTTTACTCTCTTTACTTACTTCACTCTCTTTACTTACTTCACTCTCTTTACTTACTTTACTTACTTTACTCTCTTTACTTACTTTACTTACTTTACTCTCTTTACTTACTTTACTCTCTTTACTTACTTCACTCTCTTTACTCTCTTTACTTACTTTACTCTCTTTACTTACTTCACTCTCTTTACTTACTTTACTTACTTTACTCTCTTTACTTACTTCACTCTCTTTACTTACTTTACTTACTTTACTCTCTTTACTTACTTCACTCTCTTTACCTACTTTACTTACTTTACTCTCTTTACTTACTTCACTCTCTTTACCTACTTTACTTACTTCACTCTCTTTACTTACTTTACTTACTTTACTTACTTTACTTACTTTACTTACTTTACTTACTTTACTTACTTTACTTACTTTACTTACTTCACTCTCTTTACTTACTTTACTTACTTTACTCTCTTTACTTACTTTACTTACTTTACTTACTTTACTCTCTTTACTTACTTCACTCTCTTTACTTACTTTACTCTCTTTACTTACTTTACTGTCTTTACTTACTTTACTCTCTTTACTTACTTCACTCTCTTTACTTACTTCACTCTCTTTACTTACTTCACTCTCTTTACTTACTTCACTCTCTTTACTTACTTTACTTACTTTACTCTCTTTACTTACTTCACTCTCTTTACTTACTTCACTCTCTTTACTTACTTCACTCTCTTTACTTACTTTACTATCTTTACTTACTTCACTCTCTTTACTTACTTTACTTACTTTACTCTCTTTACTTACTTCACTCTCTTTACTTACTTTACTTACTTCACTCTCTTTACTTACTTTACTTACTTTACTTACTTTTCTTACTTTACTTACTTCACTCTCTTTACTTACTTTACTTACTTTACTTACTTTACTTACTTTACTCTCTTTACTTACTTCACTCTCTTTACTTATTCCACACTCTTTACTTACTTTACTTACTTTTTACTTACTCATACTTACTTTTTACTTATTTTACTTACTTTTTACTTACTTTACATAAATTACTTACATTACTTTTCAAATTGTGTTTTCCAGAATTGAGGGAAGATGTGTTTTTATCGGGTAATGCCCTGTAATGTTTCTTGTCAGCAAATTGGCCAACCTGATGTATGTTTAATTAAACCAGTGTTCCCTGGATCAACCGTTTCCCCATGTTGCTTCTGAGCGTTAAAGGTCTTTGGTTGATGCTGTCCGGTGGTGATCTCGTTACTTGTTCAAATCATTTGATCGGTTGCTTCTTAATTAACTCTTTCCGCACGTTTCGACGAGCACGCCAAGCCCAATTTAGCCCGTGTACGTACCGCCGCACAGAGCGTCCCTCTCAATTTGATTAGTGTGAATCGTCATTAGAGCGTATTCTTTTACATGTCTTGTAATTTCTTGGTATTGGTGAAATTAGCACCATGTTCAATTATCTCAAAATTCATATATAATATGTTATATGTTGGATAAATATAAATATATAGGTTCATTCTTAAAACCATGAAAAATTTTGTCTCTAAAATATTTTCCGTTAAATTGATAAAACTCTTCTTGGCTAGCTGCGCTGTCGTTGAGGACGGGCAACCAATGGATCGGGCGGACATCATCAATGCCCTCCGAGATGTGGGAAGAGCACATGACTTCGACAAAAACAGATCCACGTCACTTCTTCGGATGATGGAAATGGGAGTTAAGTTGGGCACAGCCAGAAATGAGACACTTAGTGGCTGTGTAAGAAAACTTATCAACCAACATAGAACTGTAGTCGTCAGTCGCTGGACACTGAGGGAATTTCTGAGGAGGGGATCTGAGCACCTATGGACATGTTCGGAGTGCAATGATGATGATCCGCAAATAACTCAATAATTCTTCCGTACTGAAAGAGTTAAGAGGCATAGATACATCTTCATAAAATAATAAATTAAAGTAAATACTCTTATAATAGCATCACCTATGCTTTATTTTTACAAGATATTAGCATATGTTGCTAAAATCATGCAGGGAATAAATAACACGAACAGTAGTTATAGCCTCAGTTAGGCTTAGTTGACTATTGTTTTTTTGCAGAACCCCTACATTTGTTTGTTTTGTTTTGTGTTTACCCGTGCATTCTTATTTTTTTTTTCTATGAGTCCGTCTACTTCTTGTTTGAGTTGGGACTTTGAAGTGTATGTTCGAAGATTGCGGTCTGCAGCTATTTCTTCCCAGGCTGCAGGATTTATTTTCAGAGCCTTCATGGCGCGTTTACACATGTCTGTAAATTAGAGTTTTGGGCGTCTCTCAGCTCTTTTGCCATCTGCTTGTTCAGAGCCTTCATGGCGCGTTTACACATGTCTGTAAATTAGAGTTTTGGGCGTCTCTCAGCTCTTTTGCCATCTGCTTGTTCAGAGCCTTCATGGCGCGTTTACACATGTCTGTAAATTAGAGTTTTGTGCGTCTCTCAGCTCTTTTGCCATCTGCGTGTTCAGAGTCTTCATGGCGCGTTTACACATGTCTGTAAATTAGAGTTTTGGGCGTCTCTCAGCTCTTTTGCCATCTGCTTGTTGACCATAGAGTATATCATTTGGTATGCAGCCATCTTTCACATGGGTTATGTGGCCAAACTAGTGTAACCTACGTAGTTTGAGCAGCGTGTACATGTTCGGAAGGCCTGTGCGAGTCATGACCTCCACGTTTGTCACTTTATCCTTCCAGGTGATACCAAGAATACGGCGAAGACAACACACATGGGATACATTTACGCTTCTCTCCAGACTTGCATACAAGTTGCCTATGATTACGCACAGCAAGGATATGATAGAGATAACTATTAGGTATTTGATAAAGGGACAATAATTGTAATATAATTTGTATAATTAAAAAGTTTAAAAGTTGGGTGCTTGGGTGGTTGGGTAGTCTAGAGGTTCGGGGTAGTCTAGAGGTACGGGGTAGTCTAGAGGTACGGAGTAGTCTAGAGGTACGGGGTAGTCTAGAGGTACGGGGTAGTCTAGAAGTACGGGGTAGTCTAGAAGTACGGGGTAGTCTAGAGGTACGGGGTAGTCTAGAGGTACGGGGCAGTCTAGAGGTACGGGGTAGTCTAGAAGTACGGGGTAGTCTAGAGGTACGGGGTAGTCTAGAGGTACGGGGTAGTCTAGAGGTACGGGGCAGTCTAGAGGTACGGGGTAGTCTAGAAGTACGGGGTAGTCTAGAGGTACGGGGTAGTCTAGAGATACGGGGCAGTCTAGAGGTACGGGGTAGTCTAGAAGTACGGGGTAGTCTAGAAGTACGGGGTAGTCTAGAGATACGGGGCAGTCTAGAGGTACGGGGTAGTCTAGAAGTACGGGGTAGTCTAGAGGTACGGGGCAGTCTAGAGGTACGGGGCAGTCTAGAGGTACGGGGTAGTCTAGAGGTACGGGGTAGTCTAGAGGTACGGGGCAGTCTAGAGGTACGGGGTAGTCTAGAGGTACGGGGTAGTCTAGAGGTACGGGGCAGTCTAGAAGTACGGGGTAGTCTAGAGGTACGGGGTAGTCTAGAGGTACGGGGCAGTCTAGAGGTACGGGGTAGTCTAGAGATACGGGGCAGTCTAGAGGTACGGGGTAGTCTAGAAGTACGGGGTAGTCTAGAAGTACGGGGTAGTCTAGAGATACGGGGCAGTCTAGAGGTACGGGGTAGTCTAGAAGTACGGGGTAGTCTAGAGGTACGGGGTAGTCTAGAGGTACGACATCGGCCTCAGGACAATAACGACGCGGGTTCAAAGCCCATACTAAAGCAGATGTGATTTATTTTTCCTCCAAAAAATAGGAAAAATGCATCTGTGGTTTCTATGATGTTACCCTCCCCTGATCACTTTGGTAATGAGATCCGATGTCTAGCCCTCTCGGATAACGGCAACAAACATGAGGTCCCGTGTGTGCTCGCGCACGTTAAAGAACCATGACAGTAAAAATGGAAAAGAGAAAGACCATAAATATGGCCGCCGCCCAGGGCAAAATTGTCAGTAGTAACCTACCCACTCCGTGGGTTCCTGACCATGCTACGGAGTTCGTGCACGAGGGCTAGAATTCTATTAGAATTTTCTTTTCTCGATGAGGATATCAGTGTACCTATGGGTTCGTCCGGTATGCCATGATGATAATCCTAATAAAAGAAAACAGATAAAAGGTCCCATCCACGTCACGATATGCGTTTAGCAATATGCTGTTAGTGACCGTATTTGTCCATTAACAACCGCACTTTTTTGCGATCTGGTCAATATAACGCCAGGCCGCTTTTAATGACCAATCTAGAACCATGATAGATGGAGCAAACTAGAACCATGTTTGATGGAGCAATCTAGAACCATGTTTGATGGAACAATCTAGAACCATGATTGATGGGGCAATCTAGAACCATGTTTGATGAAGGAACCTAGAACCATGTTTGATGGAGCAAATTAATCTAGTGTTATAGTATATTTATTATCTTGATGTCATTGACTTGTTGGTATTATCTTTGTACTTCTTGACAACACATCACATTGATTACGTTGACCAACACAACTAAATTCATGTCAGATTATTTAGCTCTCATTATAACATCATAATCAGTTTATTTATTTCTCTATTATCAATCTTGGCCCATGATCGTGCACTTATCTTAAATTAACATGCGTTAATTCAGGACATAGATTTTAGAAGCTGTGATCTCTGCAATATGTGCCACGCAAGGTTTCTGTTTTTGAGATTGTGGTTCTGCCCTATGTGCCGTCTTCGGCTCGAAAGGACAATAGATAGATAGAATTCAGGACACTCAAGAGATTATCGTCGGTGACTATTTGAATGTCCGTAAGTGCATAGCTTCACCCAACATTATTCATTTGTCTACTTACGAACTTGTAAGAATATGTATTGCAGCACAAGTCTATGAATCTTTCAAAACACCTTAAGTTCATAATATTCTCTATCAACTCTCTATCAATAATAACTTCTAAACTGACTTGAACTACAACTTGGAGATTCTAACTTCCTAACTAACTGGCTTCACTTTCTAATCTTAACTTTCTAACTGTTCTGACTGTTCTAACTGTATCTCACTGCCTTCGGCAGTTCGGCCGAAGTCGGACTAAGCTTACTTAGTCTACATTCTGACTTCGACTAGTCTCTCACTCTGTAACTAATTTATTCACTGACTAATTATTTTCCTCACTAATTCATCTCTGACTGGATCAAACCTATAGTGTTGAAGTTTAAATACTCCAACCACTCTCTTCGTCTAAAATTCAGCAGCCAATCAAAACTGTTGCCAAGTGACAATTTGCGCTCTTCTGGTTACTTGAGTTGGTCGCTGCTCACCATTCTCTTACCGACACCTGAACTATCTCCTGGTTTGATGAAAACATTTTGTTTTCTTGAATCTCCATGACTCATTTGTTGAATGACCACTCATTTATCATACGACCAAAGTCATGGGGTCAATGCATGCGTCATGCGTCTATGGTCACTTCCACAAACTGTTGTGGAAATCGTGGAAATTTCCATTAATTATTATGTCCAGGATAATTCTGGACCTTCCTACCTTAGCTTGGTGGGTGTCCTTGTTATGTCTGAGGTCCCTACCCCTACAAACACTGCGTTATCTTCTAATTTCCACAACCTGCTGCGTGGAAAATTCCATGGACATAAACTCTCTGTATAATTCTACTTTACCTTCCTCACTTCTGTGTGTCCACTATCCCTATATAAACTTTTACTCCCTTACTTCGTCTCTACAACTTGTCATTCTGGAAAATTTCCATTCCTTAACTTTAAACTAATTACTACTGGTCGCCACTATTTGTTACTGCTATTGTCTATTGAGAAGTGGGTAACAACTGAGTTATCTGCCCCCTATGCTTCCATTAGCTCACTCTATAACACTAGAACCATTTTTGATGGAGCAAATTAATCTAGAACCAAGTTTGATGGAGCAAATCTAGAACTATTTTTGATGGCGCAAATTATACTAGAAACATGTTTGATGACAATAATCTAGAACCATTTTTGAGGGAGTAAATCTAAAACCATGTTTGATGGAGCAGTTTAGAACCATGTTTGATGGAGCAAATAAATCTAGAACCATGTTTGATGGAGCAATCTAGAACCATGTTTGATGGAGCAAATAAATCTGGAACCATGTTTGATGGAGCAAACAAATCTGGAACCATTTTTGATGCAACAAGTCTAGGACCATGTTCCTTAATATTGTTTAAGCACCGTCCCGTTTATATAAATACGAAATAGCCCGCATCTCGTGTTTGTTTTAAAAATCAATGCCACGTAACTAGCGACCCACCTCTACACTTGTTAAGTAACTAGCGACCCACCTCTATACATGTTAAGTAACTACCGACCCACCTCTATATATGTTAAGTAACAAGCGACCCACTTCTATACATGTTAAGTAACTAGTGACCCACTTCTATACATGTTAAGTAACTAGCGACCCACCTCTATACATGTTAAGTAACTGGCGAGCCACCACTATTCATGTTAAGTAACTAGCGACCACCTATATACATGTTAAGCAACTTGCGACCCACCTCTATACATGTTAAGTAACTAGAGACTTACCTCTATATATGTTAAGTAACTAGCGACCCACCACTATACATGTTAAGTAACTAGCGACCCACCTCTATACATGTTAAGTAACTAGCGACCCACCGCTATACATGTTAAGTAACTAACGACCTACATCTATATATGTTAAGTAACTAGCGTCCCACCTCTACATGTTAAGTAACTAGCGACCCACCTCTATACATGTTAAGTAACAAACGACCTACATATATACATAAGTAAATAGCGACCCACCTCTATACATGTTAAGTAACTAGCGACCCACCTCTATATATGTTAAATAACTAGCGACCCACATCTAAACAAATTAAATAAATAGGGACTCATCTCCATATATGTTAAGTAACTATCAACCCACCTCTATAAATGCTAAGTACCCAGCTACTTCCCTTCTATAAATGAGAAGTAACTACCGACTGGTACTTCCTGTCAATATGGCGGATAAGCGGCAAGGAATATTCAGGCTCAATCTAAAAAGTGTTCCTTGTTGCAGTTTCCTTTTATTCCAACACCGGCCTGCTACCGGAACAACTGATTTTACTGCTCTGTGCACACCGTGCGCTGTGTACTTCATCCGAATCGCGTTTCGATATTCCGATTTCTTACGATGAATGATGATATTGTACGACGAAGGACAGTTCAGCTGCTTTCACTTTCGGTACTGCTTAGGCTTGTAAAGTAAAGTACCCCCGTCACGCCAAGTGGCGTATAGGGAGTATGGTGTTAGTGATCCTATATTTTACAGATCTTCAGCACATGATTTTTGGGGTAATGTGGTCGGTATTACGCCCGTGCTGCTTTACTTTCCCAGAAAAAATCCGGTACCCATTTAAGGCTGGGTGAACCCGGAAGCCGTCGGTTGGGATCGAACCCTACCCCTTGTCCTTTGTAGTCCAGTTCACTAACCACTGAGGTATCGCGTCTACTTTGCTTAGCCTTATGCCGGGGGCAAATAATAATAAATGAATATTATTATAGAGGGAAACTTTCGAGGCGATAATCAGCGAATCAATTCAGAGTAAGAGGTATGTTTACAGGACTCGGAAAAATTGACAAATAATCAACAACAGAAAAAATTAACTAAACTGAGTGGCAGTGTTCCCTAGCGTTTGGCTTTTCGTATCAAGGCGCTGTGCCACTGAGTACGGGCTCGATCCTGCTTTGGTCCATATTTTTTTCTGTTATTGATTATTTGTCACTTTGTCCGAGTGCTATAAACATACCTCTTCATCTGAATTGATTAGCTTTATGCCTTTTGGCGTTGGCTTTTAGCTACTATGATAGAGGACTGGGGACTATAACTGTTCTTCTTTGTTGCCCCCTTCAATGAGATGAGTTTTAATTCGGGTGATTCCACTGACACCGTTGGTGACCAAATATGAGAGAATAAAATACATAAAGGGAACATGAAGGATACAATAAGTAGGAATGATAACAAAATAAAGAGAAAGAAAGCTATCGATAGAGAGAGGAATAGAGATGAGAGAGAGTGAGTTGAAATAAAGAAAAAAAAGGAGCCAAATATAAAGACGAATATGTGAAAATAATTCAATAATAAAGAATTGTATGATAAAGAAGGATATATAATTCTTTTTTCCGTTCGCCAGCTTTTAGCTCTGACGAAGTCCCTAGAGACTAGGAACTGAATTTTGCGTGTTAATCCGTTTTTCCCTGGCAGTTGTGTGCACAGGGGTCCCTCGCCGCACAAGCAGATAACTCCGACTTCGGAGGTACTCATATTTTTTTTCTGTCGATGAGTAATTGACGTTTCAAGCCGGGCCTCGCTGCTGAGACCAGGGGTGGTTGCCGCAGAGAGAAATTATAAATAAAATCCCAACCGGTCTAGCCGGGATTTGAACCCACATCCTCTCTGTCTCGAGGCCGTCGTCTTGCCTCGAGATCAACCAGTCCAGCAATATGGAATTTAAATCGTTTGCAGTGATACCGGGGCCTTGGACCAACTATAACTATAAACATAACTACCAACTTCCCTTATAAATGCCATATAACCAACGATTTTCATCTATAAACGCCAAACAAACGCTAACCTCACCTCCTTTATGGGAACTGGTTGCTCTCGAGGCAAGACGCCGGCCTCGAGATAGATAGGGTTTGGGTTCAAATCCCGGCTGCACCAGTTGTGATTTGTATTTGTGATTTCTCTCTGCGGCAACCACCCCTGGTCTCAGCAGCGAGACCCGGCTTGAAACGTTAATTACTCATGGAATGAAAAAAAAATATGAGTACCTCTGAAGACGGAGTTATCTGCCTGTGCGGCGAGGGACCCCTGTGCATACGGCTGCAAGGGAAAAACGGATTAACACGCAATATTCAGTTCCTCATCTCTAGGGACTTCGTCAGAGGTAAAAGCTGGCGAGCGCAAAAAAAAAATAAAAAAATAAAAAAAACCTTCTTTATAAATGCCATGTAATCTGATAGATGCTTTCATTATAAGGAATATAAAAAGTTAACAGCAGAAAAGTGTTGAAAACACATGTAACATTGATGAAAGATAATTATCGTTAAAAAAAAGAGAGAGAAATGCCTTTACGGGCATAGTTCCCGTATTTCTTTTACTGGTGGAGGAAGAAGCCACGATCTTGGGGCCTGGTAGGCTGGAAATCGCTGGTCTTGAGTCTTCGAGAATTTGGAACGAAGCCCAGTGCAGGTAGAATATGACGTATGACAGGGTCAAGGTGAATGAGAAGTGCGTTGAGCCAATTACTGATTAGCTAGATTGACCTCACTGTACTTAGGGCAGACTTGCCAACGAATGACGTCAGATCCAAGCACCGCCTCCGATGGTTTCTGAGCTCACTTAGTTCTGTATGACGTCATATCCTATTCACATATAGCATGACACCCCCCCCCAACCTCAAATTGCCAGCTTTCGTGCTCACATGACAGTGGCACCTCATTCACAGCCCGCCCTTTTAAGGAGGTAATATAGTGGCAGGTTAGGATGTCTTGTCTACAACCCGATATTTCTTGCGCCGCTTTACAGCAAGCTGTTATATTTTGTGCCTGTTTACAAAAAAAGCTAAGAAATGTACG
Source organism: Megaustenia siamemsis (assembly GCA_032433765.1). Classification (NCBI taxonomy): domain Eukaryota; kingdom Metazoa; phylum Mollusca; class Gastropoda; order Stylommatophora; family Ariophantidae; genus Megaustenia; species Megaustenia siamemsis. The sequence goes on from JAVIAB010000126.1 coordinate 62,759,863, forward strand.
CCTATTTACAGCACCCTGATATGTTTTGCGCTTGTTTACAGCAAGCTTAGAATTGTTGTGCCTCTTTACAGCACCCTGATATGTTTTGCGCTTGTTTACAGCAAGCTTAGAATTGTTGTGCCTCTTTACAGCACCCTGATATGTTTTGCGCCTGTTTACAGCAAGCTTAGAATTGTTGTGCCTCTTTTCATCAAGCTGAAATATATTACGTCTCTTCAAAACAAGAATAGATTTTGCGACTGTTTACAGCTAATTTGGATACTTTAAGTCTGTTTATATCAAACTCGTAAATTTTGTGTCTGTTTATATCAAACTCGTAAATTTTGTGTCTGTTTATATCAAACTCGTAAATTTTGTGTCTGTTTACAGCACATTTGTGTATTTTGCGTCTGTTTACAGATAACGTGTATATTTTGCGTCTGTTTACAGCAAACTTGTATATTCTGTGTCTATTTACAGCAAAATTGTATATTTTGGGGCTGTTTACAGCAAATGTATGTATATTTGCGTGTGTTTACAGAAAAAGTGTATATTTTGCGTCTGTTTACAGAATACTTGTTTATTTTGCGTCTGTTTACAGCAAACTTGTATATTTTGCGTCTGTTTACTGCAAGCTTGTGTATTTTACGTCTGTTTTCAGCAAACGGGTATAATGTACATCTGTTTACAACACATTTGTGTATTTTGCTCATTTCAGCACCGAACATCCAACAACAGGAAAACATACATAAAGTAAAGCATGTGCTTGGCACGACTGCAGTTATAGTTCTGGAACTTCTTTAGCAGCAAACTTCATTCTCTCAAAACACCCCCCCCCCCCCCACAACAAAACAATTAATTAAAATTTAAAAAATCACTCCCACCTCCGCACAACTGTTTAGCATTGATACTTTAGTTGTTTTGCTTATTTTTTTTCTTCCCATGTAGCCAAACACACGAACGACTTATATTATACATTGACAGTGATTTCAACACGCTGTACCTTCAAAATAAAAGACTGCCATGGTTACAAATTGAATACCTCCGAAGACGGAGTTATCTGCCTGTGCGGCGAGGGACCCCTATGCACACGGCTGTCAGGGAAAAACGGATTAACACGCAAAATTCAGTTGCTAATCTCTAAGAACTTCGTCAGATGTGAGAGCTGCTGAACGCAAAAACAAATGGAGTATTCTTCTTATATATTTTGTCTTCTTTTTTTTCTGTTTTTTTTCCCCTTTCATTTTGCCAGTTGGTATAATATGCCGGATGTATTCTTTTCACATAACATGCATAATAAATGTAAATTGTCTATTTCATATGTTTCTTACGACATTCCTGGTTTCTTCACTTCGTGTAAACATTCTTTATGATTATAATGATGATCATTACGATGATCGTTATGGCTATACTTAGTTGCTAGTTCCGGTATCACTGCAAACGAATTAAAGCCCATTATTGCTCAAGCTCCCGTGCCAGTGGAATCATCCGAATTAAAACTTATCTCACTGAAGTATCCAAACAACGAAAAAAAACTGTAGTCCACATCTTAACAGCTGCAGCACACGTTAAAATATACACAGCCAAGCTGCACCAAAAGTGAACGCAGCTGAACTGTCCGTCATACGATATCAATATTCATCGTAAACAATTGTAATATCGAAACACTATCCGGGTGAAAAACACAGCTCACGGTGTGCACAGAGCACTAAACTCATAGCTCCGGCAGGAAGCTGGACTTGGAATATGAGGAAACTATAACAAGGAACACTTTTCAGAGTGGGCCTCAATGGTTCCTGCCGCCTATCCGCCATATTCTGATAGTAATGATGACGAAGATGATAATGAATTTGAATAGACCCTCATATTTAAACGGAAAAACTCTTTACGGTCAAAGCAAAGCAAACCACTAAACATTCCAGGAATGTTTCGTGAACAGAAGAAACCAGTAAACATTCCAAGCATGTTTCATGAAGAGAACAAATAACTAAACATTTCAAGTATATTTCGTAAAGAGAACAAAAAACTAAACATTCAATGTATGTTTTGTAAAGAGAAAAAAAAACTGAACATTCCAAGTATGTTTTGGGAAGAGAACAAATAACTAAACATTCCAAGAATGTTTTGTGAAGAGAACAAATAACTAAACATTCAAAGTATTTTGTTTGAACAAAAAAAAATTCACTAAACAAAAATTGAAATCGCTAACATTACACTACAGTAAATGTTTACACGAACTGTCATGTTCAGTTGAGAAACCATAGACACATACTCAGCTGTGAACAAGCACACACAAATCAAATAACAGTCAAAGATAAATATTTACTTTGACACGTCTATAAGTGACAGTTGCATGACAAGCAGGCAACAAAATATCAGTTGTAACAATGAAAACCTTTCTTCTTTGACATGTTCTTCACTCCTCAAAAGCTGTGTTTACTGTTAATTGGTATGTATGAGTTTACCACCACCATCATCATCATCATCGAGTGCCTTCTCCGCAACGAAGGTTGGCTACCATGGCTCGCCATTTTACTCTGTTTCTGGCGTTGATGGTGCAGGTTGTCATAGATTGACTTGTCCATCTTTTGATGTTACTCGTCCATGTTAGTCTTGGTCTGCCTCTGCCTCTTTTACCTTGTATTTTCCCTTCAAAATATTACTTTTAGTAGGCTGTTGTGTCTTTTAACATGCCCCAAAAATTTCATTTGTCTTGTCTTAATTGTATTTAGTAGTTCTCTTTTTATTTTCAGTTGTATTAAAACTTCATCGTTTGTTATCTTTTGTTTCCATCCAATTCTACCTATTCTTCTATAAATTCACATTTCAAAGGCTTCAATTTTCTGTTCTGTTTTCTTGTCTAATGTCCATGTTTCTGCAACATATAGGAATATTGAGAATATTTTATATTTTGCCATTCTTAGTTTCAGCCCTGTTGATATTTGTTTTGTTGTTAGTATATTTTTCAAGGCATTAAAATTATTTTTTGCCATACCTATTCTTTTGTTTATTTCAATTTTCCATCATTGGTTATAGTATGTCCCAAGTAGTTGTAGCTCTGAACTGTCTCCAGGTGTATTCCCTCAACTGTAATATTTAATTTTAGGTCTTGAGAATTTTCTTTGTTTATGATCATAGTTTTAGTCTTTATGACATTTCTAGTCTATATTTTTTTGCAGCATGAAAATAAACATGACATGAAACAAGTGCAACGCATCAACTACTTGGGCACAATAATAACATCAGATGGAAGATGCACCATAGAAATAAAAAGCAGAATAGCTCAGGCCAAATCTGCATTTCAGAAAATGAAAACATGTTATGCAACAAATCTATGTCAATAGAAGTGTGATAAAGAGTTCATTGGTGTTATGCAGAGTCAATTCTGACCTATGGAAGCGAATCATGGACAGTAGACAAACAAATGAAAAGACAATCAGGAACAACATAGATAGGATTTCTCAGAAGAATGTTGAAAGTTCTCTGGACAGCTGAAAATACAAACGAGAACTTTCTCAAAGAGGCCAACACAAAAAGGGAGCTTTTAAGAAACATCAGAAAGAAACAATCAACATTTTTCGGGCACATCATGAGAAGAGGAAAGTTGGAATACTTGGTTACAACTGGCAAAATATAGGGAAAGCGATATCGCGGACGACAAAAGAGAGAAAATACATAATAGCTTAATGTCATGATATAGAAAAGCAGTGAAGAACAGAACTGACACAAGCCACGGTGAATAGAAGACTGTGGAAGGACATGATCGCATACGCCAACCGATATGGCACATGATGATGATGTGTTTACGCTATTTAATCATATACATCCATCATACATAGCTCTCATACAAACCAATCATTAACGCAATCTCAAAGTCACGGCTGTTTGCTTCCCCTCAAAGTGGCATTTTTAGTCATAATCTTACAAATCATACAGCAACTATGAATTAGGATGTCTCGAGTCTAGATCATAGATGTACAAACGGTGGCCCGCGGGCCAGATTAGGCTCGCCAATCTATTTTACCTGGCTCTTGATGTCTCCATATAAACTACTATAATCATCATCAAGTACCATGTCTGCTGGCGTAGGTGATCATGTCTCTCCACAACTTTCTACCTCGACAGCTATTTATCATTTCTGCTGGTGACCTTCTGCCAAGCCATTCTTTTAATTAAGCTCTCTGACTTTGACAGAAGTGAAAGCTGGCGAACGCAAAAAAACAGGGGTCCCTCGCCTGCAAAGCGAGGGACCCCTGTTGCACACGGGCGCCAGGGAAAAACGGATTAACACGCAAAATTCAATTCCTAGTCTCTAGGGACTTCGTTAGAGGTAAAAAGCTGGCGAACGCAAATATATATATATATATATATATATATATATATATATATATATATATATGAATATGTATATATCAGTGTAGAAACAGTATTAGTTTATATGTGTGAGTGTAGAAATAGTTTTTAGTAAAAGATCATCTGCTGCCTTGCAGGAAGATTGGGGACAATCAAAGGCTAAGGAAAGCAAACCTGAATAAAATGCTGGCTGAAATCGGATGCACTGGGCCACTGGCGCAGAACACAGTGCAACGTTTTAACGGGTGTTCAGTCGGAGTGGATCTGGCAGACTCTAAATGTGATGTTCTGTCTGTTGGGGCGATCAACATACTTAACCTGACAGCTGACTTCATGTGAGAGTCTGGAATCCTACTCTGGCTGAGTCCTGATCGCAGACAGTTTATGCCAGAGTGTAGAAATAGTTATGAGTTTATATGTGTGAGTGTAGAAACAGTTATGAGTTTATATGTGTGAGTGTAGAAACAGTTATGAGTTTATATGTGTGAGTGTAGAAACAGTTATGAGTTTATATGTGTGAATGTAGAAACAGTTATGAGTTTATATGTGTGAGTGTAGAAACAGTTATGAGTTTATATGTGTGAGTGTATAACCAGTGTGTTTACATTAAGGGAAAGACATATCCGAGTTAATACTATATTTTAATTGCACGGTCAAAGTACTAATCTGTGTAATAAGAGTAGTATACTTATTGTAAGGACAACTCACATTACAATGAGAGTGTAATAAAAGCAAGAGTAGTATTTTACAAGAGTAATATTTTATAGTGTGACTGCAAGAGTAATACGTCACATGTATGGTTTTATATGTTATGAATTTGATGCAAAAGTAATTGAATATACAAATCGATGTTGCAACAATCTTGAATGTAATTGCAAGAATAATGTGTATCTGTTTGTGTTTCTGTTTGAATTTAAGAGCCATGTAATTATTGCAAAAACGTTGCAGTCATTTGCATGATGACGATATTAGTGCAGGATTTGTGTATATTTGTCATAATATTGCAATAGTTTTTGTGATTGCGATAGTATTGCACTATCACAAGTGATTGTTATAGAATTGTACTATCATAAGCGATTGTTATAGAATTGTACTATCATAAGCGATTGTTATAGAATTGTACTATCATAAGTGATTGTTATAGAATTGTACTATCATAAGTGATTGTTATAGAATTGTACTATCATAAGAGATTGTTATAGAATTGTACTATCATAAGTGATTGTTATAGAATTGTACTATCATAACTGATTGTTATAGAATTGTACTATCATAAGTGATTGTTATAGAATTGTACTATCATAAGTGATTGTTATAGAATTGTACTATCATAAGTGATTGTTATAGAATTGTACTATCATAAGTGATTGTTATAGAATTGTACTATCATAAGAGAATGTTATAGAATTGCACTATCATAAGAGATTGTTATAGAATTGCACTATCATAAGTGATTGTTATAGAATTGCACTATCATAAGTGATTGTTATAGAATTGTACTATCATAAGTGATTGTGATAGTATTGCACTATCATAAGTGATTGTGATAGTATTGCACTATCATAAGTGATTGTTATAGAATTGTACTATCATAAGTGATTGTTATAGAATTGTACTATCATAAGTGATTGTGATAGTATTGCACTATCATAAGTGATTGTGATAGTATTGCACTATCATAAGTGATTGCGAGAGCATGCTAGGTTATTGCAAAGATAATTTGTCCCTGTAAAACAATCTTGCATGTAATTGCAAGTTTAATGTAAAGTTTGTTTTAATTTAAGCGCTTTGTACCTATTGCAAGAAAATTGCATCTGTTTACATCATTGCAGTATTAATGCACAATGTAAATGTGATTGCAGGAGTAATACAACACTCGTAATGATTGCAAGAAAAGGGACTATTCTTTGTGGGTACAGAAGTATTGAGTAACTTATGGGTCATCATCATTGCACTGCAAACATGTCCATAGGTGCACAGATCCACTCCTCAGCAAGTCCCGTAATGTCCAGCGACTGACGACTCCAGTTCTGTGTTGGTTGATTAGTCTTCTTACACATCCACTAAGTTTCTCGTTTCTGGTTGTGCCCATCTTAACTCCCATCTCTTTTAACCGAAGGAGTGACGTGGACTTAGAGTTGTCGAAGTCATGTGCCCTTCCAACATCTCGGAGGGTATTGGTGATGTCCACCCTATCCATTGCTTGACTGTCTTCAACGACAGCGCAACTAGCCAACCTGTCTGCTCTTTCATTTCCCCGTACGCCAGCATGTCCAGGGACATAGACAAAGATGCCTGTTCGAGAATGTTTGACTTATGCAAATGATTCTACCCACTGCCTGTGTACAGAGCCCGCCATCACAACATTTGAAATAAGCTCTCTTTTTGCTTAGACCTCTTTCAGAACGTTTTCATTGCTCTTCTTAGCTGTCCATGGTATTCTCAACATTCTTCTGTAAAACCACATTTCTACAGACTCCAGTGACTTTCCTGTCTGTTGTCTCATTGTCCATGATTCACATCCATATGTTAAGACTGGCTCTACGTAACATTTAAGAACTCTTTTTTCTTGTTTCTATTGTCAAAAATGGATTGCATAGTATCGTCCTCATCTTTTGGAAAGCTGCTTTTGCCTGAGCCGTTCTGCATCTCACCTCTTTTGTACATCTTCCGTCTGAGGTTAACAAAGTTCCCAAATATTTAAATTCATTTACCTGTTTTAATATTGTTCCACTTGGTCTTTATTTTGCACTGTGGTGATGTCTTTTTCTTTGTTGTTACCATTACCTCTGTCGTTTTGCTATTAAGGCTGAGTCCTTTATTTTTGCTTTCTTTCACTATAATGTCTAACATTTATTGTAACTCATTTTCACTTTTAGCGATACATATAATGAACATAAAATGGTATTGCTGCTTCATGCTACATTATACTTATTTTATATGTTTTTTCTTTTCCTTGCTTTTTGCATGAGAACTGCGGGCTTTCTACGTTAGTACAGGTATTACGAGACTGCAGAAATATGCAGCTTTCCAGAAAAATAGTTTGCGTTAATGTTAGATTGCGGTCCTCACGTAACTGCTGTTTGTTTACGTGTAACATCGGCTCAGATTTACGAGTGAATGCATGAATGACATCAGATTCGTTAGTGTGTAAAGGCATATGGAATCGGCTGACGATGAGAATGACGTCATCATTATATGCGTACAAAATTGGGATACACACCAACGTTACTTTGATACAAATGTGCCGAGTACGCATGTTAGCCACATACCCCAATCTAGGTCGGTAAATCGTTGCACAAATCTGCTCCTTCAACCATTATTTTTGGTATGAGCGTCATTTAGATGAAGACAGAATGAGGCAATGGAGTCATTTTACACAGAAGGGGTTACCAAACTTGATAGGGCTAGCGACACTTCGGTTAAAATAAACGTGTCCTGGCTAAATCTCTTTAATTATCATTTTTGTTGAAGTTACTTTCTTTCTAATAAAAAAATATAACAAAGAGAAGACTACGCCTATTGATATATCGAGAGGAGAAAGTCAATTATGTGTCCATTCACCAACATTGTTCAGCCTATACACTGAGACAATCTTTAAAAACACATCAAAGAGATGAAAGGCTTAAACACTCATCATCATCATCATCGTGTGCCATACCGGTTGGCGTAGGCGATCATGTCATTCCACAATCTTCTATCTACAGTGCATCGTATCAGCTTTTTTGTTGACTGTTTTCCATGTCATGACACAAAGTTATTCAGTATTTTCTCTCTTTGTCGTCCGCGATCTCTCGTTCCTTTTATTTTCCCAGTTGTAACAAATAATCCAACTTTCCTCTTCTCATGGTGTGCCCAAAAAAATGTTGATTGTTTCTTTCTGATCTTTATTTAGGAGCTCCCTTTTTGTGTTGGCCTCTTTGAGAACTTCCTCATTGGTCTTTTTAGCTGTCCAGGAAACATTCAACATTCTTCTGAGAAATCCTATCTGTGGCCTCTAATCGTCCTTTCATTTGTTTATCTACTGTCCATGATTCGCTTCCATAGGTCAGAATTGGTGCTTAAACATTAATGGAAAGATAAATAACTAACCTAATACTTGCTGATGATACCGTGTTACTAGCATAAAATCCTGAAGATCTACAACAATTACATAATGAAATAAACATGACAAGCAAAACATATGAATGGGATATGAAAAAGACTAAAACTATATCATACACAAAGATAATACTCGAAATCTACTAGTGAAAATCAAGGTGAAAGAAATAGACATCGAAACAGTTTAGAGCTACAGTTACATTGGACATAATACTATAACCGGTGATGAAAATGTACAGTTGTAATAAGCAAAAGAAAATGAATGGCTGAAAGCAATTTTAATGCCATGAAAAATATACTAACATCAAAACAAATAACACCAGAGCGAAAACTAAGAATAGCAAAATGTTACATCTTCTCAACAATCCTGTATGGTGCAGACATACGGTTATTAGAGAAAAAAAAACAGAACGGAAAATTTGAAGCATTTGAAATGGGAAACTATAGAAGAATAGGAATAAATGGATGGGAAGAAAAGAAAACAAACGATGAAGCATTAAAACAACTAAAAATGAAAAGAGAACTACTAAATACAATTGAAACAAGACAAATTAAATTGGTGTGGCATGATAAAAGACACTGCAGCCTATTAACAGTAATCTTGTAAGGGAAAGTACAAAATAAAAGAGGCAGAGGCAGAGGCAGACCATGACTAACACGGACGAGTAGTATTAAAAGGTGGACAAGTCAGCCTATGAAAACCTGCACTATCAAAGCAAGAGACTGAGCAGAATGGCGTTCCATGATAGCCAACCTTCGATGCGGAGACGGCACTCAATGATGATGATGACTTTTTTCAGCCTAAATAGTAAAAAGATAGAAGTAACGGTGACAACAACAAAGAAAACGACAAAATCGCAAAACAAAATAAAGACAAGTGGAACGTTATTAAAACAGGTAAATGAATTGAAATATCTGGAAACATTGGTAACCTTAGATGGAAGATGTACAACAGAGGTGAGATGGTAGATGGTGAGATGGTAGATAAACAACAGAGGTGAGATGGTAGATGTACAACAGAGGTGAGATGGTAGATGTGCAACAGAGGTGAGATGGTAGATGTTCAGCAGAGGTGAGATGGTAGATGTACAGCAGAGGTGAGATGGTAGATGTACAACAGAGGTGAGATGGTAGATGTTCAGCAGAGGTGAGATGGTAGATGTTCAGCAGAGGTGAGATGGTAGATGTACAACAGAGGTGAGATGGTAGATGTACAGCAGAGATGAGATGGTAGATGTACAACAGAGGTGAGATGGTAGATGTTCAGCAGAGGTGAGATGGTAGATGTACAACAGAGGTGAGGTGGTAGATGTACAACAGAGGTGAGTTGGTAGATGTACAACAGAGGTGAGTTGGTAGATGTACGACAGAGGTGAGATGGTAGATGTACGACAGAGGTGAGATGGTAGATGTACAACAGAGGTGAGATGGTAGATGTACAACAGAGATGAGATGGTAGATGTACAACAGAGGTGAGATGGTAGATGTACAACAGAGGTGAGATGGTAGATGTACAACAGAGGTGAGATGTAGAATGGCTCAGGCAAAAGCAGTTTTAAAAAAAATGAGGAAGATACTGTTCAACCAATTTTTGACAAAAGAAACAAGAAAAAGAGTTCTTAAATGTTATGTAGATCCAGTCTTAACATATGGATGTGAATCATGGACAACATGACAACGGACAAGAAAATCACTTGAGGCTGTAGAAATGTGATTTAAAGAAGAATGTTGAGAATTCTATGGACAACTAAGAAGAGTAATGAAAATATTCTGAAAGAGTCTAAAGTAAAGAGAGAGCTAATTTCCAATATTAGGAAGAAAAAATTATCGTTTGTTGACCATGTAATGAGAAGGGAACAGCTGGAATATAGTGTATCATCCTTAAGAATAATCCTCTAGAACCTAAGATATAAACGCCTCTCTGTGACCATGTAACTATATATTATCATGGTCTATGACTTAACAGATTTGCAAAGTCATCCTTCAAGACCCCGCATTTGGACAAACTCATTCTTCAGAATTCCACAGGCGGACAAGGTCATCTTCTACAGTGTAGTAGGTACAAATAATAATACATAAATATTATTATATGGGGAACTTCGGAGGCGATAATAGGGAATAACAGAACAAAGAAGTATGTGTTAGCATTCGGAAAAATTGGTAGACAAACTGTTATTATTAGTTTGTCTGTCAATTTTTCCGAGTGCTAACACATACTTCTTCATCTTCTAGTACCTCGAGGTATAAATCAATTAATTTGTGCAGTGCTGCACTTTTTACCTTTGGCTTCTGCGTGTGTCTCTGTGTCACATTCCCTCTCTGCTTTCCTTCCTTCCTTCCCTCCTTATTTCCTTCCTTCATTCTTTCTCTCTATTTCTCTCCCTCTCCCTATTTTACTTTCCTTCTTTCTTTCAAACTCTTAGAACTATTTGTCTTTCATTAAGTGTAAAATGTTCAGTGGGTGTAGCCTTTACTGAATGCTACTCACAACACGTGACAGTACCGTCATGCGCCACGTCGCTACTTAGCGTATTGACATATACATATGTACCGAGACATATTAGAACAGAGGCGTACCAACCCTTCAGGAACTTCGGGAGGGGAATCTCTAAATTCCGAAGGATATTATAAATTAACATAAAGATGTTTTAGCAAATAATTTTCGGAAAGTTGTGTTCCATGTTATGAAATGTTGCATTATTCTTCTAAGAAAATATCAGATAAGAGTTCTAATAGAAAAAAAATAACAGGAATTGGGGGGGGGGGGAAAGATTATTATTCAATGGAAACTATTGAGGATGTTGTAGAAAAAGGTTAGGTTTTTTAATTTAGTTTAGTTTTTAGTTTAATCCTAGTCCCAGTTCAAACCCAAACCCAAAACCCAAGTTCAAGTCCGAACCCAGTCACAAACCCAAAACAAAGGCAAAGTCCAAACCTACACCCGTCCAAATACAAACTCAAACCCATGTCCTAGTCCAAACACAAACCCATGTCCTAGTCCAAACACAAACCCATGTCCTAGTCCAAACACAAACCCATGTCCTAGTCCAAACACAAACCCATGTCCTAGTCCAAACACAAACCCATGTCCTAGTCCAAACACAAACCCATGTCCTAGTCCAAACACAAACCCATGTCCTAGTCCAAACACAAACCCATGTCCTAGTCCAAACACAAACCCATGTCCTAGTCCAAACACAAACCCATGTCCTAGTCCAAACACAAACCCATGTCCTAGTCCAAACACAAACCCATGTCCTAGTCCAAACACAAACCCATATCCTAGTCCAAGTCCTAGTCCAAACACAAACCCATGTCCTAGTCCAAACACAAACCCATGTCCTAGTCCAAACACAAACCCATGTCCTAGTCCAAACACAAACCCATATCCTAGTCCAAGTCCTAGTCCAAACACAAACCCATGTCCTAGTCCAAACACAAACCCATGTCCTAGTCCAAACACAAACCCATGTCCTAGTCCAAACACAAACCCATGTCCTAGTCCAAACACAAACCCATGTCCTAGTCCAAAGTCCTATTCCAAACACAAACCCATGTCCTAGTCCAAGTCCTAGTCCAAACACAAACCCATGTCCTAGTCCAAGTCCTAGTCCAAACACAAACCGATGTCCTAGTCCAAGTCCTATTCCAAACACAAACCCATGTCCAAGTCCAAGTCTTAGTCCAAACACAAACCCATGTCCTAGTCCAAGTCATATTCCAAATACAAACCCATGTCCTAGTCCAAATACAAACCCATGTCCCAGTCCAAGTCATATTCCAAATACAAACCCATGTCCTAGTCCAAATACAAACCCATGTCCTAGTCCAAGTCCTATTCCAAAAACAAACCCATGTCCTAGTCCAAGTCCTATTCCAAAAACAAACCCATGTCCTAGTCCAAGTCCTAGTCCAAATACAAACCCATGTCCTAGTCCAAATACAAACCCATGTCCTAGTCCAAGTCCTAGTCCAAATACAAACCCATGTCCTAGTCCAAATACAAACCCATGTCCTAATCCAAGTCCAACTAGTCCAGTCCAGCTCAGTTTAATTTAGTTTAGTCGTCAGATCATTTTCATTGAGCAATGGACAACTAAAAGGAACTCACATCTCCTCCACAACACGTTCCCCAGTATGAAGAACGCAACATACCAGCGAAAGCACTGATGATGGCCTCAGCTCAGGTGCATGAATATGATACCAGTGGTTAGTGGTCTCTTGAGACGAAGGTGTCGGATTTACCCCCCTCAGTCAACCGACTTTTAACGACGGCCTGAACTTAAAGCAATACAGCGCATTTTTTAAGAGAAGGAAAGGCGGCTTGGCGTAGAACTGATCACTTTACCAAAAAATGACACATATTATGAACACTTATTGATACGTGAAGCTCGAGAATTGGTTTTATTTCAATTTTTTTAAATATCTTTTTAGAAACAAGAAACTGAAAGGAGGAAGACATTTACTGCATTTATACCGACTCACTAGAGAACCGCGATAGCTCAGTGGTTAGTGAACTGGACTACAAAGGACAAGAGGTAGGGTTCGATGCCAACCGACGGCTTCCGGGTTCACACAACCTTTAATGGGTACCGGGTTTTTTTTCCGGGAAAGTAAAGCGGCACGGGCGTTATACTGACCACATTACCCCAAAAATCATGTGCCGAAGGTCTGTAAAATTTATGATCACTAACACCATATTCCCTATACGCCACTTGGCGTGACGGGGCTATTTTACTACTTTAGCGAACAGACTAACGACTAACGAACTAATAAATCAATTAATCAGCCTAACAACCGCTCAGCCAACCAGCCAGTCAGCCTGACAATGGTTCAAGCAATCAATTAACCATTGAACTAACCATCCAATCATCTACTATCAAACCAGCCAGTCTGACAAGAAACCAATCCACCAACCAGCCTGCCTCACAACCAACCAATCAAACATTCAAACAACTGACCAACCTACAATCTAAACATCCATCATGGCAATCAGCCAACCAACCATCAAACTAACAAAACTAACTAACTAAACTAACCAACAAAGAGCCAACCAACCAATCAATTAATCAACCAACTAACTATCTAACATAACTAACTACTAACTAACCAAATTAACTAACTAAACAAACTAACCATCAGCTAGCCTGTCAACAAGCTAACCAACCAACCAGCCAGCCTAACAACCAACCAACAAACCAGTCAGCCTGACAGCCAACCAACGAACCAGTCAGCCTAACAACCAACGAACAAACCAGTCAGCCTGACAGCCAACCAACGAACCAGTCAGCCTAACAACCAACGAACAAACCAGTCAGCCTGACAGCCAACCAACGAACCAGTCAGCCTAACAACCAACGAACAAACCAGTCAGCCTGACAGCCAACCAACAAACCAGTCAGCCTGACAGCCAACCAACAAACCAGTCAGCCTGACAGCCAACCAACAAACCAGTCAGCCTAACAACCAACGAACAAACCAGTCAGCCTGACAGCCAACCAACGAACCAGTCAGCCTAACAACCAACGAACAAACCAGTCAGCCTGACAGCCAACCAACGAACCAACCAACCAACATTTCAGTGTTCGATATGACAGTAATGGACAATACAACTTGCTCACTCCACGCATTTCGACGCATAGAGAACACGATGTTGATGCCAACATATACAGTTATCACGGTCGTATTTTATAGGCGGGGTGGTCAGCACCACGTCAAACCGCCCTAATTTACCAAGTAAAAAAATTGTTTCAGCCATTTTTAAAGTCTGGACATAGAAGAAAAATCAATTCCGTCCGAGGAAACAGAGTGGTCACCCCTGGGATCCGAACACAAAGCTTTATGAACAGGATTGAGTGCGCTATCCACACAACCGTCTTTACTCCAATGACAATACATCATCATCATGTGCCATACCGGTTGGCGTAGGTGATCATGTCCTTCCACAATCTTCTATCTACAGTGCATCGTATCAGTTCTGTTGTTGACTGTTTTCCATGCCATGACACCAAGCTATCCAGTATTTTCTCTCTTTGTCGTCCGCGATCTCTCTTTCCTTTTATTTTGCCAGTTGTAACCAAGTATTCCAACTTTCCTCTTCTCGTGATGTGCCCGAAAAAATGTTGATTGCTTCTTTCTGGTGTTTTTTAAGAGCTCCCTTTTTGTGTTGGACTCTTTGAGAACTTCCTCATTTGGTCTATTTAGCTGTCCAGGGAACTTTCAACATTCTTCTGAGAAATCCCATCTCTGTGTCCTCTAATCGTCTTTTCATTTGTTTGTCTACTGTAATGACAATACAAGATGTCATAAATTTATATTGTTTTCCTCTGAGGTAATTGGGTTTTTTTTTTTTGTTAAGTCTTCTTCTCCTTATTCTTTCCTTCCTCATCTGCCTTTCAGCGTCGAGGGGAGATATAATTTGCGGTCTTTTGCTCTTCTGTTCGCCTCTGCTGCTGTTATGTGTCCTAGTGATTCTAATATTCCATCGACCCATCTTTTACGTGGTCGACCCTTGGGTCTGGTGTTCTCACAACGTTTGTTGAAGGCTCGTTGTGTTGTGTTTTGTTCTTTCTGCCTTGTCACGTGGCCAAAACATTTTATCTGTTGTTTCCTTATATATTTTTGTTAAGTATTTGTATAATATTTCAATTTTAAAAAATATCTTGACTTCATTTACCTACTACTTGGGGTATGCCGGGGAGAGTTGTAGGACAGAAGCATATAGGCCGCTTGTCCAGTGCAGTCGCAGCGAGATTACCGTGTTCCAGTGTCACCACGCTCAAGATTAGACTTCTACTTGACGAAAAAAATAACAAGATCTTCACAACATTGCAAAGTTTATTCCATTCATT
This sequence comes from Megaustenia siamemsis, assembly GCA_032433765.1. NCBI lineage: Eukaryota > Metazoa > Mollusca > Gastropoda > Stylommatophora > Ariophantidae > Megaustenia > Megaustenia siamemsis. The sequence goes on from JAVIAB010000126.1 coordinate 62,775,147, forward strand.
CTCCAAATGGTCACAATCTAATCTTTTATATCTGTAAATTAGTTATCTGCCTGTGCAGCGAGGTGCCCCTATGCACATGATTGCCAGGGAAAAATGGATTAACACGCAAAATTCAGTTCCTAGTCTCTAGGGACTTCTTCAGAGGTCAAAGCTGGCGAACGGAGGGGAAAAAAGGAAAAGAAATGTCTGCAAATTTTGGTTCTTTGGTTATTGAAGGCCCCGGTATCACTGCAAACGAATTAAAAATCCATCATTGTTCAACCGCCCGTGCCAGTGGAATCATCCAACATACTATCTGATCTCCCAAACAAAGAAAGGTAGCTGTTGTCCCCATCATAGCAGTATCAGCACACGCCAAATGACATAAGGCGAAACCACATTGAAAGTGAACACAGCCAACTGTTCCCTGGTCCATTTCCAGAATTCCTTGATTCACCCCTGCATATAAACTTTTCTGGCTCCGCCACTGGTTTTACTGTTTAATTACATATAAGAGGCCATGACCGTTTAACTGTTTAATAGCCAAAGGCACTGTAGTTACGCCCCTGCCAGTGCAAGTTATATATTCAAAGAACAAAATAATGAAAGTGTGATAGACAGATGGGGGAAAAAACGAGGGAGGGAGTAGTGGGTGAGAGAGAGAGAAAGAGGGCGAGGGTGAGGGGGGTGGGAAGAGAGTGTGTGATTAATTACCCATAAGAAGAGAACGCGAATGTTATTATTTATAGCCAATAATAATTTAACTACGCCCTCGAATGTATTAGGCCACGTGCGCATGCAACAAACCAATGAAAGTGCAAGAGACTAACAGTTACGGGAGGAGAGGAATAGCGAGTGAGAGAGAGAGAGAGAGAGAGAGAGAGAGAGAGAGAGAGAGATTGAGAGCGAGAGAGAGAGAGAGAGACAGACAAAACTCGCGAAATTTTCGATCGTTGACAGACAATCTGTGCTAAGCCAGTGAACGAGGATCTCTCGAGAGAGAAAATTTGAGACAATCACACGAGAGACAGCTTAGCGTGTTTTCATCTTTGCACCAGTAAACATCACGCACGGACCTCACTTCCATCTTTGCTGGCCAGTTGAAAGAAGCTAAAACAACACTCAACAAGAAAATCTGAACTTGACTGACAAAACACAAGTTCATCGAAACATAAGTTCAACATAACACAAGAACATATCACCTGCAAGTTTAAATAAATATTTCTCGGCTGTTTTTGTTTAATCAAGTTCATTATGTCTGCGCTATCAGAGTTTCAAACCAAAAAGATCCTCAATTTGTATGAGAACCTTTATGGTAAGTATAATTTTGTCTCTTTATAAGTGTTTCTCTTCTTTTAATTCAATGATTTCATTTATATTTCAAAACTGTGCTTTGCTTTTTTATTTTTTTTATTTTAATTTTTAAAACTACACTAATGGGCGTGATTGTCTTGATGACTGAGTGGTTAGTGCGCTAGTCTGGTAGTCTTGATGACTGAGTTGTTAGTGCGCTAGTCTGGTAGTCTTGATGACTGAGTTGTTAGTGCGCTAGTCTGGTAGTCTTGATGACTGAGTTGTTAGTGCGCTAGTCAGGTAGTCTTGATGACTGAGTGGTTAGTGCGCTAGTCTGGTAGTCTTGATGACTGAGTTGTTAGTGCGCTAATCTGGTAGTCTTGATGACTGAGTTGTTAGTGCGCTAGTCTGGTAGTCTTGATGACTGAGTTGTTAGTGCGCTAGTCTGGTAGTCTTGATGACTGAGTTGTTAGTGCGCTAGTCTGGTAGTCTTGATGACTGAGTTGTTAGTGCGCTAGTCTGGTAGTCTTGATGACTGAGTTGTTAGTGCGCTAGTCTGGTAGTCTTGATGACTGAGTTGTTAGTGAGCTAGTCAGGTAGTCTTGATGACTGAGTTGTTAGTGAGCTAGTCTGGTAGCCTTGATGACTGAGTGGTTAGTGCGCTAGTCTGGTAGCCTTGATGACTGAGTGGTTAGTGCACTAGTCTGGTAGTCTTGATGACTGAGTTGTTAGTGAGCTAGTCTGGTAGCCTTGATGACTGAGTGGTTAGTGCGCTCGCCAGGTAGCCTTGATGACTGAGTGGTTAGTGAGCTAGTCTGGTAGCCTTGGTGACTGAGTGGTTAGTGCGCTCGCCAGGTAGCCTTGGTGACTGAGTGGTTAGTGCGCTAGTCTGGTAGTCTTGATGACTGAGTTGTTAGTGAGCTAGTCTGGTAGCCATGATGACTGAGTGGTTAGTGCGCTAGTCTGGTAGTCTTGATGACTGAGTTGTTAGTGCGCTAGTCTGGTAGTCTTGATGACTGAGTTGTTAGTGCGCTAGTCTGGTAGTCTTGATGACTGAGTTGTTAGTGCGCTAGTCTGGTAGTCTTGATGACTGAGTTGTTAGTGCGCTAGTCTGGTAGTCTTGATGACTGAGTTGTTAGTGCGCTAGTCTGGTAGTCTTGATGACTGAGTTGTTAGTGCGCTAGTCTGGTAGTCTTGATGACTGAGTTGTTAGTGCGCTAGTCTGGTAGTCTTGATGACTGAGTTGTTAGTGAGCTAGTCAGGTAGTCTTGATGACTGAGTTGTTAGTGAGCTAGTCTGGTAGCCTTGATGACTGAGTGGTTAGTGCGCTCGCCAGGTAGCCTTGGTGACTGAGTGGTTAGTGCGCTCGCCAGGTAGCCTTGGTGACTGAGTGGTTAGTGCGCTCGCCAGGTAGCCCTGGTGACTGAGTGGTTAGTGCGCTCGCCAGGTAGTCTTGATGACTGAGTGGTTAGTGCGCTCGCCAGGTAGTCTTGATGACTGAGTGGTTAGTGCGCTCGCCAGGTAGCCTTGGTGACTGAGTGGTTAGTGCGCTCGCCAGGTAGCCTTGGTGACTGAGTGGTTAGTGCGCTCACCAGGTAGCCTTGGTGACTGAGTGGTTAGTGCGCTCGCCAGGTAGCCTTGGTGACTGAGTGGTTAGTGCGCTCGTCAGGTAGCCTTGGTGACTGAGTGGTTAGTGCGCTCGCCAGGTAGCCTTGGTGACTGAGTGGTTAGTGCGCTCGTCTCCTGATATGAAGGCTGCGATGTTCAATTCCCAGAATTTACTGCACCTTTTTTTGTATCTACAAGGCTCCAAGGTTCACCCAGCCTAAAAAAATTGGTACCGTATACATTTCTAGGAATTAAAAGTGGCCTGGCGTGTTATTGCCCACATAACCCAAAAATGTACTGTAAAAAGTAAAAAAGTACCCCCCGTCACGCCAAGTGGCGTATAGGAAAATATGGTGTTAGTGACCCTATATTTTACAGACCTTCAGCACATGATTTTTGGGGTAATGTGGTCGATATTACGCCCGTGCTGCTTTACTTTCCCAGAAAAAATCCGGTACCCATTTAAGGCTGGGTGAACCCGGAGCCGTCGGTTGGGATCGAACCCTACCCCTTGTCCGTAGTAGTCCAGTTCACTAACCACTGAGCTATCACGGCTCCCACTAATTTTTAGGGAATTAGTAAAACCCAGGTGTCCTCGCCAGGGTACGAACCCCGGCTGTTGCCGTGGTAAGCCAACCGCCTATCGATTGCGCTAACCGGACACCCAAAAATGTACTGTGCTCACGGAAAAATGTGTTCACTAACACCATATTCCCCAAGCGCTTATCAACACTTTCAGGAAAACTTCTATTTATACATATGGTCGTAAATAGAACCCGTAACGTAAAAGTTGTAATTTGTGTAAATGAAGTTAACTTTATTTCTCTAATTACATAGATTTTTGGTAGCAAAGATGGAATGATAAAAATAGAGAGAGAGAGAGAGAGTAGAGAGAGATAGAGAATGGGTGTGAAACATGTAATTAGTAAATACAAGTCAGACATGCAAAACACTAATTTCTTCGTGACATGGAAAGGTCGTATGTGACCTTGTGTATGTCTTTTATGTGTGCGAAATTTATTTGCTACAAATTGGGGCTTGATTGTAAATGAGTACCTTGCGTGTTACTTTTACTCTACTCCTACTCCACTTCCCTTTTGTTTTTACTTCACTTTACTTTATTTTACTTTACTTCATTGGGAGCCTAGTTGAGAAAACCACCCAACTGCGCTACCGACGTTCAGACAACCCGTGTTCGAACCCCGCTTGGAGCAGTGTGAGTTGTACTCGCTGTTGGGAAAAAAAATGGCCCCCGCGGTCGACCCAGCCGCAGGCAGAAATGGGTACCAAGTTTTACTCAGGGAAGGTGGGGAATGCCGCCTCATATCGTGAGTTTCGATGCGTGAAGCAACACTATCCAGAAGTCTCCGAATACATCTGGAAAGGCGGCCGAGCACATATGGGTGAAAACTTACGTGTTAAGACGCCGATTCAAGTCTCGTACTTTTACTTTACTCTACTCCTACACCTACCCCTACCCCTACCCCTACCCCTACCCCTACCCCTACCCCTACCTACTACCCCTACCCCTACCCCTACTCCTACTCCTACTCCTACTCCATTATCAAATGCTGTGTTACTTTTCAGCTTAGATTAAAATATGGAGAGTTCAGGTCTCCTACATAGCGCTTCTTGTGATGTTTGCATTACGCTGATCTATCAACTTCTACGGATGCCTTTCCCCTTTTGTGTCAGTCATCTTTAGATATTTTGCTGTATAAATTATCTGGTCGTGATTATATTAGTTTGGTCTAATCTGGTCTGGTATAGTTTAGTTTAGTTTAGTTTAATATAGTATAGTATAGTACAGTACAGTACAGTACAGTACAGTATAGTATAGTATAGTATAGTTTAGTTTAGTTTAGTTTAGTTTAGTTTGACAGGTTATCCGCACTGCACATCGAACAAGTTTATAAATCCCCAAATCTTCTCCGTGGGATATCCATCAACGTGTAGCGACTAACGATATCACCGGAGTTGTGTTGGGTGAGAATTCTTATTTGAATTCCTTCAAAGACGTCTCGTCTGGCATCTCCCCCTTGAGGGGTATTCGTTCAATTCTTCTGCTTCTTCTACCTATTTTAGCTCCCTGTGGAGCATAGGTCTTCAACAAACACTTTCCAAGCCGCTATTTTTTTTTTTGCCATTCTTTAAAAATTAGTCCATGTCTTGCCCATCATCTTCATCTCTGCTTCTATCTGTCTTCTCCAAGAATTCCTTGGTCTTCCTAATTGTCTTTTCCCCTGGGGATTCCAAAAAGGGCCTGTTGTGTAATACTCTCAGTTGGCTTCCGCAGTGTGTGTCCTATCCAGCGCCATCGTCTTCGCTGTATCTCTTTATCCACTGGTGTTTGACTGGTACATTTCCATAATTCTATGTTAGTGGTTTTGTCCTGCCATTTCCATCCTTTTATTCTGCGTAAGCATCCATTAATGAAAGTCTGTATCTTCATGATTGTCAATGTTGTTGTTCTCCATGTTTCACAGCCATATAACAGGACCGACTTTCGTGCAATTGATCTATTTTTTGCCCCTAGTATTTCTCTCCATTCTTCTTAGCGTTTAACTGTTAAATGGGCGTGGATGCGGTGAGTCGCTAGATTACAACATGGGCGCAATATTTGCGCCCCTTGCCTCCATCATCGGCATTGATGTGTTGATTTGTTTAACAGCTTTCCCCCGAACAGCTGCCTTTTTTTTTTCTTTTGCCTGCGCTTTTCGACTTTTAATTGCAAAATGTTCTTTAACGTGCGCGAGTGCACACGGGACCTCCTGAGGGCTAGATATCGAGTTTCACTATCCAGATACTGCGTGAGTGTAACGCCACAAAGAAGACACGCAGTCGATTATTGACAAATCCACATAGCCTGTGGTAGGATTAGGCCGCGATAGCTCAGTGGTTAGTGGACTGGGCTACAAAGGACAAGAGGTAGGGTTCGATCCCAATCGACGGTTTTCGGGTCCACCCAGCCTTAAATGGGTACGGGATATTTTTCTGGGAAAGTAAAGCGGCACGGGCGTAATACCGACCACATTACCCCAAAAATCATGAGCTGAAGGTCTGTAAAGTGCTGAAGGTCTGTAAACTGTAAGGTCACTAACACCCTATCTCCACATACGCCACTTGGCGTGACGTGGGCTCTTTACTTTTTACTGTGGTGGGAATGGAACCTGGGACCTACCTTCATGTCGAGACGCCGACGTCCTACCTCTAGACAACCAGGTCCCCATTTCCTTATATGATTCAGTAGTTGTTACACAAATTATTTTCCTTCTTATTTCTCATTCCGTTTCTTCTCGTGACATTTATGATTTCTCTCAAGCATAGATCAGTTGTTAATTTTTAAAAAAAGTAAAGAGCCCCCGTCATGCCAAGTGGCGTATAGGGAATATGGTGTTAGTGACCATCAATTTTACAAACCTTCTGCACATGATTTTTGGGGCAACGTGGTCGATATTACGCCCGTGCCGCTTTACTTTCCCAGAAAAAAAATCCGGTACCCATTAAAGGCCGGGTAAACCGGAACCCGTCGGTTGGGATCGAACCCTACCTCTTGTCCTTTGTAGTCCAGTTCACTAACCACTGAGCTATCGCGGCTCCCAGTTGTTAATTAGCTGCACTAGAAAGGACATGAGGTTGGGTTCGATCCTGAACGACGGCTTCCGGGTTCACCCAGCCTTGAATGGGTACCTAATTTTTTTCTGGGAAAGTAAAGCGGCATTGGCGTAATACCTACCATATTACTCCAAAAATCATGTGCCGACGGTCTATACAAATTATGGTCAGTAACACCATACTCCCTATACGCCACTTAGCCTATAGTAGTAGATCTGTACTTTTTGTAAAACCCTATTATCGCTGTAACTAATTGTCTACCGTCATTGGTTTCTAATAAGTGATACGAAAAATAACAGTAAAAAGGGAGCTCTTAAAACATCAGAAAGAAACTATCATCATTTTTCAGGCATATGAGAAGAGGAATGTTGGAATACCTGGTTACAACAGGCAAAATACAGCGAAAGAGAGATCGCTGACGACAAAGAAAGAAGTTGCTAGTTAGCTTGGTGTCATGGCATATAAAACAGTCAACAACAGAATTAAAGGTAAAGTAAAGGTAAAGTACGAGACTTGAACCGGCGTCTTAGCACGCGAGTACCCACCCATATGTTCTCGGCCGTCTATCCAGAAATGTTCGGAGATTTCTGTATAGTGTCGCCTCAAGCATCTAAACTCAGATGCGAGGCAACATTCCTCACCTTCTCAGGGTAATACCCTGGTACCCATTTCTGCCAACGGCTGGGTCGACCGTGGGGTATTTTTTTTTTTTTCAAGCACGAGTACAATTCACACTGCTCCCAGCGGGAATCGAACACGGGTTGTCCGAACGTCGGTAGTCCAGTCGATGGTTTTCCCAACTAGGCCACCGTGGCCCCCAGCAACAGAATTGATACGATGCACGATGGGTATAGAATTGTCGAAGATCGTGATCGCCGACGCGAACCGGTATGGCACATGATGATAATGTGTAAATGGACTAAAGTACTTAGAGCTTTAAGAATGTACGGAACAAGACAAACACAGTTAGACAAAGAGAAGGGACAAAAACTATAGCGCTTTATAGGACACTCACTATTGAAGATAACTGGGAATATTACACGACATGTCATTTTTGGAATACGCAAGGGAGGAGAAATGGAGGAAGGTCAGAATATACATGGAAAAGCCAGGCGGAAGAAACAATGAAAAGATGGGAAAGACATGAAACGATCTTAAAAATAAGGCAAGAAACACACGGCTTGTAATGTATTTGTTGAAGACCCACAGGGAGTTGAAAGTGTTTGTTAAGGACTTCTGCTCCACAGGGAGCTGAAAGTGTTTGTTGAAGACCCACAGGGAGTTGAAAGTGTTTGTTGAAGACCCACAGGGAGTTGAAAGTGTTTGTTGAAGACCCACAGGGAGCTGAAAGTGTTTGTTGAAGACCCACAGGGAGCTGAAAGTGTTTGTTGAAGACCCACAGGGAGTTGAAAGTGGTTGTTAAGGACTTCTGCTCCACAAGAGGGTGATAGTGTTTGTTGAAGACCTATGCCCCACATGGAGCTGAAAGTGTTTGTTGAAGACCTATGCCCCACATGGAGCTAAAAGTGTTTGTTGAAGACCTATGCTCCACGTGGAGCTGAATGCGTTTATTGAAGACCTATGTTCCACGTGGAGCTGAATGTGTTTGTTTGTTGAAGACCTATGCCCCACATTGAGCTGAAAGTGTTTGTTGAAGACCTATACTCCACATGGAGCTGAAAGTGTTTGTTGAAGACCTATGCTCCACAAGGAGCTGAAAGTGTTTGTTGAAGACCTATGCTCCACATGGAGCTGAATGCGTTTATTGAAGACCTATGCTCCACGTGGAGCTGAATGTGTTTGTTTGTTGAAGACCTATGCCCCACATTGAGCTGAAAGTGTTTGTTGAAGACCTATACTCCACATGGAGCTGAAAGTGTTTGTTGAAGACCTATGCTCCACAGGAAGCTGAAAGGAAACTAGAGAAGAATCTTTTGCTGTTTGATTTGCTCAACTTCTGGCATCTTGTATTTGTTGTAGATACAAAACAATAAGTATTATTATGCGATGGCCAACGTGGATCGTGTCTTTGTACGACTAAAAGTTTAGTTATGGAGTTATTGAATTATTGACTTATTGAGTTATTTGCGGGTCATCATCATTGCACTCCAAACATGTCCATAGGTGCTCAGATCGCCTCCTCAGTAAGTATGGCAGTGTCCAGCGACTGACGACTCTAGTTCTGTGTTGGTTGATAAGTCTTTTACACGGCCACTAAGTTTCTCGTTTCTGGCTTTGCCCATCTTAACTCCCATTTCTTTCATCTGAAAGAGTGAAGTGGACTCCTAGTTGTCGAAGTCCTGTTCTCTTCTCACATCTCGGAATGTATTTATGATGTCCGCCGATCCATTGGTTGACCGTCCTCAACGACAGCGCAGCTAGCCAACCTGTCAGCTCTTTTATTTCCCCGTACTCCCGCAAGTCTAGGGACGTAGACAATTCTAAGGGTTTAAGACCGCACCCTGCACCAGGACCGAAAGCTTTCAGCGACTCATAGCTGACTGTTTGTTTGAGCATCAACAACCAATAGCTGATCAAGATGCTATACCAAATATAAACAGCGGAAACAGACTACCATGCCTGCCAATGGATAAAGAGACGGAGATAATATAACGCCATAAGGAGATATACCATATTGGAGAGGCAGCCATTGTTTGATCAATTGAGTAAATCTCGGAACCACGCCCACTTGATTTTTTTTTTAAAAGAAAGAAGAAAACTTAGAAAGGAATGAACAAGAAAGAATGAAAAAAGATGGCGGAAAAGAGAGATGGCACTAATGATGTCATTATTAGAAATGAAATTAGAAGTGAATAAAGAAATACATCATCATTATGTGCCGTACCGGTTGGCGTTGGCGATCATATACTTCCACAATCTTCTATCCACAGTGCATCGTATGAGTTCTGTTGTTGACTGTTTTCCATGCCATGACACCAAGCTATCCAGTATTTTCTCTCTTTGTCGTCCGCGATCTCTCTTTCCTTTTAAGAAATGCAGAGAACGCAATAAAAATAATGCAGGAATGGGGACTGGATAATGGGGAGTAGATAATGGGGAGCAGATAGTGGGGATGAGTGAAATGATGAAAGAAGCACAGATTATTAAACTAAAGTGCAAGACGGTAATTGTTCTTTTTATAGCATCTTGTCTCGAAATCTTGCCAGGAAATCAAAGAGCTTATTGATGCGGTACTAGCCAATAAGCAGCAGCATTCCATCTAGTAACAAGTAACATTACTGCAAAGAAGGAAAGTTCACAGAAATATGAACTTCAACCATGAAAGTTTCGGTTCATATAAAGATCAAATCTCTGTTTATAGAAACATACCTTCATCGCGTGACATATTAGGAAATGTTGATGATCAATTTAATTCAGAGTCATCTTTTGATGTTTCCATACTTCTATTTTCTTGTACAAAACACTTTTTGTGTCTTTGTTTTCCTCAATTTGCATGCCTGCCTTTATAATCCATTAACTCCGTTTGTAACCTATTTTGCTACTGAGTCAATGCTTTTTTCATTATGTTTCCCCTTCCCTGCTTTGTTATGTATCCTTTTGGTTTTTTCAAGCATCCACAATGTCTTTTATTTTTGGTATCATCAACCCACTTTTTTTCGTTTTCTTTCTATTCCGTTGTATACCTTCAACTGTTCTCTGTTCAATGATCTTGGCGAAACCGTTAAATCTTGTGACGTGCCCGGACAAGCATAATAATGGAGGTAAAAGCATAAAGATGCATAGAAATGTGATTATATCATGTCCTTTTCCACTATAACAAGTTATCTATATGGTATATACTCGCGTGCTAAGACGCCGGTTCAAGTCTCGTACTTTACCTTTACCTTTATCTATATGAGCCCATGTTATTTGAACCTGTCTTATCATAGTACCTCAGTACATAGGCTGTAGTTGTAGTTAGTCGAAGGCCCCGGTATCGCTGCAAACGAATTAAAACCCATAATTGCTCAACCGCCCGTGCCAGTGGAATCATCCGAATTAAAATCGCATATACAGCACACGCCAAAAGACATAAGGCGCTGTGGCATCGAAAGTGAATGCATCTGAACTGTCGTACGTCATACATGATCATTCATCGTGAGCAATTGGAATATCGAAACACGATCCGGATGAAAAACACAGCTCACGGTGTGCACAGAGCTCTAAACTCAGTAGTTGCGGCAGCAAGCAGAACTCAGAATATGAGGAAACTACAACACGGAACACTTTCCTGACAGAACCTCAACAGTTCCTATCGCGAATCCGCCATTTTGCCCGGAAATTCATAGACATAAGCTGTCTCAATTGAGAATTGGCTCTATTTATCGGCAATGAACTCGCTCACTTCTATTGACATAGACTTGTTGCATAAGACGTTTTCCCCAGCGTGCGCAATAATCCTATTTTATAGTATAGATTCATTGATTTGGCTTTGAGAACTTTTGTTCTGTTTTGTTAACGCAGTTCGTTTTGTTTGTTTTCTGCGCGACACTAGTTATTTCATTGACAGAACAATCGTTTTTAATGATGGACTACTGGTATTGAACTATTTGTCCTGATAGCATGAGTTCGTTCTCATGACATTCGAATATAAATATTGACAGTAGTTATCTCAGAGGTACGACTGTGAAATATTGTAATACGAGGCGCGTTTAAATGAAACCAGCCTGAGCTCCGCCAGGTAGACATACATAGGAGGCATGATGATGTCACATCTGAAGTAATATTTTTGAAGTATATGTCATTATTGACAATAGAAACAAGAAAAAGAGTTCTGAAATGTTATGTAGAGCCAGTCTTAACATATGGATGTGAATCATAGACAATAAGAAAACAGACCAGAAAATCACTGGAGTCAGTAGAAATGTGGTTTTACAGAACAATGTTGAGAATACCATGGACAGCCATAAAGAGTAATGAAAACGTTCTGAAAGAGGCGAAAGCAAAAAGAAAGTTAATTTCTATATTGGGAAGAAACCATCATAATTTTATGGCCATGTAATGAGAAGGGAACGGCTGGAATATATTGTGACAACTGGGAAAATTCAGGGACGAAGAGATAGAGGGAAGCAAGAGAAAAGATAACAGACAGCTTAAGAGAATGGCTTGGCAGACGGTCAAAAACAGAAATGATAAATAATTGTTAAGATCGAATTTTGTGGAGAGACATGATCACCTACGCCAGCAGGCACGTACTTGATGATGATCAATATTATGTTTATATCGCAAATTATCATGTAAAAGCCCATCCTAACAGTTCGTAAGCAAAGATCGTATCATGTATTTGCTATACCAATGCCACGACGCATCACTTCCTCGCCTCCTAAAGTTTCGAACTCACCTTCCGCCGTTGCAAGACAGTGGGTGTAGTGCTACAGTGAGATCACCCAAGTTGGACAGAAAGATTGATTGAAGGTCAAATGAAGTGAAACATAATGTTTAAATCGGATACACTGGGACACATAATGAATTTAACAGTGCAGGCTATTCCTCAACATTAATGACCAAGATTGACCGTGCCCATCTTACTCCTTCTTGAATCTATTTATCCCCACTATTACGTTGACGTGGGAGCCGCGATAGCTCAGAGGTTAGTGAACTGGACTACAAAGGACAAGAGGTAGAGTTCAATCTCCACCGACGGCGCCGTTTCCTCCAGCCTTTAATGGGTACCGGATTTTTTCTGGGAAAGTAAAGCGGCACGGGCGTAATACCGACCACATTACCCCTAAAAAATATCATATGCTGAATGTCTGTCAAATTTATGGTCACTAAAACCATATTCCCTATACACCACTTAGCGTGAAGGGGGCTCTTTACTTTTCTTTTATATACATACACATATAGTAGCCTACGTCAGTCATAGTTGACTGGATTTTTCAGCGCCCCTAGAAATAATTTTTTTTCTTTTCTTTTCTTTCGCCGTGTATTCTCTTTCTCTGTGAATTTGTCCGCTTCTTGTTTCAGGTGAACCTTTAGAGTGTGTTTCCAGAGATTGCGGTCTGTAGCTGTCTCTTCCAAGGCTACCAGGTTTATGTTCAAAGTCTTCACGTCACGTTTAAATTCGTCTATAAATCGGAGTTTTGCGCGCCACCTTATTCTTTTGCCATCTGCTAGTTGTCCATAGAGTATATTTTTTGGTGTGCGCCATATTTCATGCGGTGTAGAATACATTCATACGTGCACGGATATGTGTGTACAAATGCAATGCTGCAGTAAATGTGGTGAAGAAACAATAAAAAGTTGACATTCATAATAACATCTCTGGACAGCAAATCTACTATAATATATAAATTCATCATAATCATCATTGAGTGTCGTCTCCGCATCGAAGGTTAGCTGCCATAGAGCGCTATTCTGCCCTGCCTCTCGCTTTAATGGTGCAGATCGTCATATATATATATATATATATATATATATATATAAGTAAAGTACCCCCGTTACGCCAAATGGCGTATAGGGAATATGGTGTTAGTGACCATACATTTTACAGACTTTCAGCACATGATTGTTGGGGTAATGTGGTCGGTATGACGCCCGTGCCGCTTCACTTTCTCAGAAAAAATTCCGGTACCCATTTAAGGATGGGTGAACCCGGAAGCCGTCGGTTGGGATCCTTTGTCCTTTGTAGTCCAGTTCACTAAACCACTGAGCTATCGCGGCTCCCTATATATATATATATATATATATATATATATATATATATATATATATATATATATAGTCAAAAAAAAAAAAAGTAAAGAGCCCCCGTCACGCCAAGTGGCGTATAGGGAATATGGTGTTAGTGACCATAAATTTTACAGACCTTCGGCACATGATTTTTGGGGTAATGTGGTCGGTATTACACCCGTGCCGCTTTACTTTCCCAGATAAAATCCGGTACCCATTTAAGGCTGGGTGAACCCGGGAGGCGTCGGTTGGGATCGAACCCTACCCTTGTCCTTTGTAGTCCAGTTCACTAACCACTGAGCTATCGCAGCTCCCTATATATATAATAATAACATAAATTCTAAAAATTATATATAAATTACCATTGACTAAATTACTTATTTTTCTATACTTCTTTTCTATACTTTTGCCAGCTTCGCGTATTATACCTGTCCTTATATGTTTTTGATATTTTTCATCAAATTGTGTGTATGTGTGTGTGTGTATATGTATCCTGTGTGTATGATATTACTAAAGAGCAGATAACAAGACTCAATAATCATATCATGGTACACAAGGTCACCTCTCAAAACTGCCAAGATGACGTCATAATGCTCAGATGCCATAGCGCATGCCTGGATCACCTGGCCACTTAACATATCTCAGCGCACAGAAGACGACCAGCCTGGAATTGCTGACGCTACCAGATACAAGTAGCTCACTGTAAATGAACCAAGTGTCAGGGTCGCTAATTACACCTTGGGCCACGTGTGTTTCATCTGTGGCAGCGAGTTGTCTGTCTTAATGGCGCTAATGTTAGCGTATCCATTTACTCAAATGTACAGGCCAACTTCAAGCCGCGGGTAGCTGCTAGCGATATTTTACATCTAAGAAACGCTAGCATTAATATTACTATTGTAAATGATAAAGATAATGTTACTTAGACATGGTCATATCTTAGAAAGAGGTACAATGATATACTTACAATTCCAGAATCGTGGTAATGATCCATGATACACAATGGGCTTGACTTCATCCCTGTCAGATGTGAGCTGGCTATACTTTGAGTTCCATGCTTCTTCCACAAATGGGCATATCTTTTTTTTCAGCTGTTCTTAGGTTGGGGTAGAATATGTTTGCATGTGTTGAGTGGTTCAGGTATCTCAGTGTCTTTCGGCGGGGAAAGTGTCCTAATACTGTTAATCTAGTGTTTTTTTTATTTTTTATCTCAGTATAAAATAACATAAAATGATATTAAGCAGCAAAACCTATAGTGAGACGAGACAAACTACAACGTTTTGGCAAAAAAACTTCATCAGGTACAAGACAACAAATATTTATTCTTGTGTGTGTATATATATATACACACACACACACACACACACGAGGTTGACTGGTTGTTTTGTTGTTTAGTTAGGTGGTTGACTGACTGGTTGGTTGGGTGGGTGGTTGGTTGGTTAAGTTTTTGGTTGATTATAAGGTTGAGTGGTTCGTTGGGTGATTGGATGGCTGGTTGGTTGATTCGATGGTTGTTTTATTTGGGTGGTTGGCTGGCTGGCTGGCTGGTTTTGTTGGTTGCTTTGTTGGCTGATTGATTTTTTTGTTGGTTGGTCAGTTAGTGATTATTGATATACAACCTTTAACCCTAGTTGCAAATAAGTGCAAATTGAGATGTAGCGTTAATTAATCTAAACGATGGTCATTGTGGAGCCGCGATAGCTCAGTGGCTAGAGAACTGGACTACAAAGGACAAGAGGTAGGGTTCGATCCCAACCGACGGCTTCCGGTGCACCCAGCCTTTAATAGGTACCAGATTTTTTTTTTCTGGGAAAGTAAAGTGGTACGGGCGTAATACCGACCAGATTACCCCAAAAATCATGTGCTGAAGGTCTGTAAAATTATAGTCACTAACACCATATTCCCTATACGTCACTTGGCGTGACGGGGGGCTCTTTACTTACTATGGCCATTCCTGTAGAGTCATCTTGTGCTGAGATTAGCTAACACTGATAGTGTGTGCCTGGGTTCCGTTGCTAGCGTTCTGCCGATGACTAAAGAATAGCTTATGTCCCGAATAGTTCTGGTCCACAGATCCCGATGGGGATATCCATCTTCGTCGTCCTAAGTGGGCGGAATTACTATAATTTCTGTTTGCAGTTTCAAAAGAAAACAAAACAGAAAATTACTATAATTTCTGTTTGCAGTTTCAAAAGAAAACAAACAGAAAATTACTATAATTTCTGCTTGCAGTTTCAAAAGAAAACAAAACAGAAAATTACTATAATTTCTGCTTGCAGTTTCAAAAGAAAACAAAACAGAAAATTACTATAATTTCTGCTTGCAGTTTCAAAAGAAAACAAAACAGAAAATTACTATAATTTCTGCTTGCAGTTTCAAAAGAAAACAAAACAGAAAATTGAAGTCTTTGAAATGTGGATTGATAGAATAGGTGGAAATAGATGGAAAAAAAGAGAACAAATGGTGAAGTTTTAAAACAACTAAAAATTAAAAGAGAACTACTAAACACAATTAGAACAAGATAAATGTAATTTCAGGGGCATGTTAAAGACACAACAGAATACTAAAAGTAATATTGGAAGGGAAAATACAAGGTAGCAGAAGCAGCCCAAGACTAACATGGACGAGTAACCTTCCAACCTTCGATGCAGAGACAGCACTCGATGATGATGATGATGATGATGAATTTTTAAAAAAAATGTTTTTTACACCTTCCGGCCCAACACATCCGTCTTAGTCACGGCATTTTGAAGCACCGGATTGCCTTCCCTAGCAACTACGCCATGTTACACTGGTTAGTCTGTTCATAGAGGCACCACGATGACATCAAGTCATCATCATCATCATTGAGTGCCGTCTCCGCATCGAAGGTTGGCTACCGTGGAGCGCCATTCCACACTATGTCTTGCTTTGATGGTGCAGATTGTCATAGGCTGACTTGTCCATCTTTTGATGTTGCTCGTCCATGTTAGTCTTGGTCTGCCTCTGACTCTTTTACCTTGTATTTTCCCTTCCAATATAATTTGTATTAGACTGTTGTGTCTTTTAACATGACCAACAAATTTCATTTGTCTTGCTCTAATTAGAATTTCTCTCCATTGCTTTCTTTGGACTGTTACGTGATGAGGCTCCAATCTCATTCACGGTGGTCTGCCATATTCGTCTTTCGTGTTCTGAATATGCCTCATGTGTACCACACACTTTGCTGTTTTCGCTTTCTGGGCCGTTGATTATTTCTAATTCTTCCGCCCCATCCACCGTCACAGACTTTTCACATACGGGTTGAACACACCCGGCTAACGACGTCATTGTTGTCGAACCATGTGCTTGCCTATCGAACCGCGGACACGCGACACAAAAGAAGAATAAATCATATTCCACTTAAATGTCGATAAAGTTCACAGTCCATCCACACGTCAGAAGTAAACATACACCAAACGGGGAATAGCAGCACATAATAAAAACAACTAGAATGTCGCTAGACTGACGTAAAGTAGGCTCTGGATATTTCTGGTTCACAGATCCTTGTCTAAACATCAGCTAGGAGTCACTGTTTGGTCAGTTACTTATTACTTGACTCTCAGTTTCAATTTACTCACTGTTTTATTCTGTTTTTTATTCGATTGATAGTTTTTTAGTCACTATTTGATCCTTCGCTTTTTGCTTGGCTGTTAGTATATCATTTATTCAACAAATGGCTATGATGATTCTTCTTCTCCTTTCCTTCCTCATCTGCCTTTCAGCGTCGAGGGGAGATGTAATTTGCGGTCTCTTGCTCTTCTGTTCGAATCTGCTGCTGCTATGTTTCCTAGTGTTTCTAATATTCCATCGATCCATCTTTTTCGTGGTCGACCTTTGGGTCTGGTGTTCTCGCAACGCTTATTATATGATGCTCCAAAGCGGACAAACTCTGGAGAACTTGACACAAATCGACTATCACTGAAAAGGCGACAGAACTAGCACAGCGGCAGAGGACAATGTAACATACACACAACAGTGCTCAGAGGACAATGTAACATACACACAACAGTGCTCAGAGGACAATGTAACATACACACAACAGTGCTCAGAGGACAATGTAACATACACACAACAGTGCTCAGAGGACAATGTAACATACACACAACAGTGCTCAGAGCCAAAATAAGGGAGAAACAATCGCGATCATACAGACTAAATTGGTTCGGCCATATAACAAGACAAAAAGAACTAACAATGACTCAAAGAGCCATAAACAAACGCTACGAAAACGTCAGATTAAGAGGAAGACCGAGAAAGAGATGGATAAAAGGAATACTAGAGTCACTAGGAATGATAACACCAGCAGATACTAACAGAAGAGCAAAGAATCGTAGATTGTATCTCCCCTCGACGCCAAAGGCAATGGAGGAAGGATAGAAGAAGAAGAAAGAACTGAAAAGGCGCTGTTCCAAAATTGACAAATAAAATAGTAAATATAAATCTCAAAGAGTTACTGAAAACAAATTACTAAGTAAAGAGAGTTAAGCAAATTGAAATGATCAAATTATAGTTATTTGCAGAAGATTGTTATTTTTCGGCAACATATGATTGTTAATTACAGATAGTCTCGCCAACAGCAAGGATGAAAATCGATTCATTCCAAACAAAATGATACAAAAAATCATTTCAGGAATCTTGGATAATGGAAAAAGCAATAAAGACATTTTTAAAGTTTTAAATTTGAAAAAGAACTGGCTTATAAACACCATTCTACAGAAGATATTAAAATACTATGACCATGTGAAACGACACAGGGAGCTGGAAAAACACAAAAATGGAAGGTATGGTTCCTGACACATCAGCATCGCAACAAGAAGAAAGTGGTTTCATGACATCAAAGAGGCTTTGAATTTGACAACAAAATAAGTGGGAGATTTGGCTGGAGACAGAGATTCTTTCAGACGGGCTGTGATGAATGGAACGGTCTGTGGGAGATCTGGCAAGAGACAGAGATTCTTTCAGACGGGCTGTGATGGATGGAACGGTCTGTGGGAGATCTGGCAAGAGACAGAGATTCTTTCAGACGGGCTGTGATGAATGGAACGTTATGTGGGAGATCTGGCAAGAGACAGAGATTCTTTCAGACGGGCTGTGATGAATGGAACGTTATGTGGGAGATCTGGCAAGAGACAGAGATTCTTTCAGACGGACTGTGATGAATGGAACGGTCTGTGGGAGATCTGGCAAGAGACAGAGATTCTTTCAGACGGGCTGTGATGAATGGAACGTTATGTGGGAGATCTGGCAAGAGACAGAGATTCTTTCAGACGGGCTGTGATGAATGGAACGTTCTGTGGGAGATCTGGCTACTGACAGAGATTCTTTTAGAAGGGCTGTGGCGAATGCAACGTTCTATGTGAGATCTGGCTAGTGACTGAGATTCTTTCAGACGCTTTCATTCTTTCAAATGCTACGTTCTGCAGAGGACACGCGACCTGATGATAATTGTATTTTTCGCTTCAGAACAGTTCATCATTTGTTTCACTCGGAAACATATCATAAGATCAGCGCAGCCATAAACAAAGGCAACATGATAAATGATATTATCTTCAAATTTGTACCATCAGGGACAATACAAAAGAATGACCAGAAACGCGATCTTATTCCGCTCACACATGATCAAACAATTAACTTGTACACAGAGTTGTCTCCCACGGTAAGGGGAGACAAAAAAAATATAGCCAGTGTTAGCTGTCACGCCTGTCGTAACAACCGATTAGTCACGCCAAGTGGCGTATAGGGAATATGGTGTTAGTGACCATAAATTTTACAGACCTTCAGAACGTGAATTTTTAGGTAATGTGGTCGGTATTACGCCCGGTCGGTATTACGCCCGGTTCGCTTTACTGTCCCAGAAAAATTCCGGTACCCATTTAAGGCTGGATGAACCCGGAAGCCGTCGGTTGGGATCGAACCCTACCACTTGTCCTTTGTCGTCCAGTTCACTAACCACTGAGCTATCGCGGCTCCAACAGGCGACTAGGGAGGTTTGAAATTGGAATCATCGCCTGTGTAGTCGAGCAGGGCTGGCACGGAGCGATCTAATCAACGGAATTTATCGATGTGTTTAGGAAATAATGTTGTAACAACTGCTAGATCAGATATGAGGTATTTTTGGCTATAATGAAACTCGTACGGTGGGTAGAATAGAACTGAATTAAATAGAGTAGAATAGAATAGAATTAAATAGAGTAGAATAGATTAGAATAGAATTAAATAGAATAGAATAGAATTAAATAGAGTAGAATAGAAAAGAATAGAATTAAATATAGTAGAATAGAATACAATAGAATTAAATAGAGTAGAATAGAATATAATTAAATATAATAGAATAGAATAGAATTAAATATAGTAGAATAGAATAGAATAGAATTAAATAGAGTAGAATAGAATAGAATAGAATTAAATAGAGTAGAATAGAATAGAATAGAATAGAACAGAATTAAATAGAGTAGAATAGAATTAAATAGAGTAGAATAGAACAGAGTAGAATAGAATAGAACAGAATAGAACAGAATAGAATAGACCGCCAAACTAGGTTATTCTTGACAGCTTTCGAATACTTTCTCCTAATGAAGCTTTTATTTTGAAAATCATGAGATGTTGCATTTAATGCGAACTCAGAAAACATCATCAGCGTCTATCAGAAGATCAAATGGCACTTAATGTCGTGGCCTGAGAGAGCGTGAGAGTAAATCAAAGTCTGGAACTAAACCCCATTACATGTTCATGAAGGTAAGATATAACTCCTGCTGTAAAATCAATTTGAAAGTTGAAAATGTAATTAAAATATCCGATAGAGCACAGACTGTACACGAGTTAGAGCGCTTTTTAATTTGTAGAGGCACAAGTGTGCAGACTGTTGGCAAGAAACAATGTCTCTCTTCTTCTGCTTATTCTACCTTTCAGCTCCCTGTGGAGCATATGTCTTCAACAAACACTTTCAGCTCCCTGTGGAGCTTAGGTCTTCAACAAACACATTCAGCTCCCTGTGGAGCTTAGGTCTTGAACAAACACTTTCAGCTACCTGTGGAACTTAGGTCTTGAACAAACACTTTCAGCTCCCTGTGGAGCTTAGGTCTTGAACAAACACTTTCAGCTCCCTGTGGAGCTTAGGTCTTGAACAAACACTTTCAGCTCCCTGTGGAGCTTAGGTCTTGAGCAAACACTTTCAGCTCCGTGTGGAGCTTAGGTCTTGAACAAACACTTTCAGCTCCCTGTGGAGCTTAGTTCTTGAACAAACACTTTCAGCTCCCTGTGGAGCTTAGGTCTTGAACAAACACTTTCCAAGTCGTTCTGTTTCTTGCCATTCTTTTAAGATCATTCCATGTCTTCCGTCATGGCCGACCAAGATAATGGGTGGATAAACGGAATACTAGAAACACTCGGGGGTAAAACAGCAGGAGAGGCTAGTAGAAGAGCAAGAAACCTCGAATCGAAAGAAGGAAGGAAGGTAGGAAAGAAGGTAAGAGGGGGAGGAAGGAAGAAGGAAGGAAAGAGGGAGGGGGAAGAAAGGAAGGAAGGAAGGTAGGAAGGAAGGAATGCAGGAAGGAATGGAGGAAGGAATGAGGGGAGGGAAGGAGGAAGAGAAGGAAGGAAGGAAGGAAGGAAGGAAGGAAGGAAGGAAGGAAGGAAGGAAGGAAGGAAGGAAGGAAGGAAGGAAGGAAGGAAGGAAGGAAGGAAGGAAGGAAGGAAGGAAGGAAGGAAGGAAGGAAGGAAGGAAGGAAGGAAGGAAGGAAGGAAGGAAGGAAGGAAGGAAGGAAGGAAGGAAGGAAGGAAGGAAGGAAGGAAGGAAGGAAGGAAGGAAGGAAGGAAGGAAGGAAGGAAGGAAGGAAGGAAGGAAGGAAGGAAGGAGGAAGAGTGGAGAAAGAAAGAAAGAAAAGAAAGAAAGAAAGAAAGAAAGAAGAAAGAAAGAAAGAAAGAAAGAAAGAGAGAAAGAAAGAGAGAAAGAAAGAAAGAAAGTAAGAAAATATCTCTCATGAGATCAGTCGTCTAACCAAGAATACTATTCCTTTGTTTGAAAGCTCAGGTAATGAATAATTGAGGGGGGACCTAGGCGAGGACCAGATACCGGCCACAAGTTAAATAAGGGAACAATCAAATAGCTTCATTTTTAATTCAGGCATTCTGTTTGATCCTAGGAGGGGGTAAGATCTCAGCTCAGTGCACACACTCTGTAGCGATGATAAAAGATCTCAGCTCAGTGCACACAATTTGTAGCACAGATAAAAGATCCCAACACAGTGCACAAACTATGGAGCAAGGCACAAGATCTCAGTACAGTGCACACACTTTGTAACGCCGGCATAAGATCTGAGCACATTCACTCATTTGGCAGCAACGACAAATGATATCAGTAAAGTGCGCACACATTCTTTAGCACTTACAGAAGATCTCAAAACAGTGCACACACTCTGTAGGACGACAAAAGATCTCATTATAGTGCACACACACTGTAGGACCGATAATAGATCCCAGCACAGCGCACACACTCTGTAGGACCGAAAAAAGATCTCAAAACAGTCCACACACTCTGTAGGACTGACAAAAGATCTCAAAACAGTCCACACACTCTGTAGGACTGACAAAAGATCTCAAAACAGTCCACACACTCTGTAGGACTGACAAAAGATCTCAAAACAGTCCACACACTCTGTAGGACTGACAAAAGATCTCAAAACAGTCCACACACTCTGTAGGACTGACAAAAGATCTCAAAACAGTCCACACACTCTGTAGGACTGACAAAAGATCTCAAAACAGTCCACACACTCTGTAGGACTGACAAAAGATCTCAAAACAGTCCACACACTCTGTAGGACTGACCAAAGACCGCGGCACAGAACACACAACTTGTAACACCGATAAAAGATCTCATCACAGTGCACAAACTCTATAGCAACGACACAAGATATCAGCACAGTGCACAACCAGTGTAGCATCAACAAAATGGTTTCAATAGAAAGGCAACATTTAGTATCGTCAACAAAAGACATCCGCTTTCACCTCACAAAGCAAGACGTCATACCTACTGTAACCATATAAACTCAAACAGCATGACGTCACACATGATTTAACCTCACAAAGAGACGTCATACACACTGTAATCTCACCAAAAAATATGGACGTTATGCAAGCTGGAAACTCACAATAAATTAGAAGCCATCACACAGTAACCAGAAACAAAACGATACGTCACACACACACACTAACTTCACAAAAAGACGGGATAGACACTGTAGTCTCACAAAAAGACGTCATAGACACTGTAGTCTTACCAAAAATAGACGTCATAGACACTGTAGTCTCGCAAAAAGACGTCAAACACACTTTAATCCCATAAAGAACACGTCATACTCACTGTAACTTCACAATAAACTAGACGCCATCACACAGCTACCACACAAAAAAGACCTCATACACACTCTAACCTCACAAAAATCGTCATAGACACTAACCTTGCAAAAAACGTCATAAACACTGTAACCTCACTTTAAAAAACGCCATAGATACAGTAATCCCACAAAAAAACGTTATATACACTGTAACGTCATAAAAAACGTCATATACACTGTAACCTCTTAAAAAACGTTATATACACTGTAACCCCACAAAAAACGTCATATACACTGTAATCTCACTAAAAAACGTCACAGACACTGTAACCGCAAAAAAAATACGTCATAGATTAGTGGAACTAATTTTAAAAAAGAAGGAAGGACAGGTAGGGAGGGAGGTAGGGAGGTAGGACTGCAGGAAAGAAGGGTAGTGAAGGAAGGAAGGGACGTCTGAGAAGGAGGAAGGAAGGAAGGAAGGAAGGAAGGAAGGAAGGAAGGAAGGGAGGGAGGGAGGAAGGGAGGGAGGAAGGAAGGAAGGAAGGAAGGAAGGAAAGGAAAGGAAAGGAAATGAAGGAATAGAGGAAGAGAGGAAGGAAGGAATAGAGGATGGAAGGAAGGAACTCTCATATTTTCAATACACACGCTATATATAAGCCGCGATAGCTCAGTGGTTAGTGAACTGGACTACCACGGACAAGGGGTAGGGTTCGATCCCAACCGACGGCTTCCGGGTTCACCCAGCCTTAAATGGGTACCGGATTTTTTTTCTGGGAAAGTAAAGCAGCACGGGCGTAATACTGACCACATTACCCCAAAAATCACGTGCTGAAGGTCTGTAAAATATACGGTCACTAACACCATATTTCCCTATACGCCACTCGGCGTGATGGGGGTTCTTTACTTTACTTTTTACGCTATATATAGGTTCTAAGAAACAACGTGACATTACAGATGTACTTTAATTCTGTTAAATTATCATTTATGCCTTCTATAATGAAAATGAAAGACAATATCATAAACAGCCATATTACTCCCCTTTCGGTTCAAAATTCCATTTCCCCTTTACCGTAATCAAATCAATTCAGCAAAGGAACATATACAGTTTCACTCTTCGCTGTTCTTGTTTTCTGTTTTCTGCTGCATTCTTCTTCTTCTTCTATCCTTCCTCTGCTGGCGTTGGCGTCGAGGGGAGAAACAATCTGCGATTCTTTGCTCTTCTTTTGGCCTCTTCTGGTGTTATTCCTCCTAGTGACTCTAGTATTCCCTTTATCCATTTCTTTCTTGGTCTTCCTCTTAATCTGGCGTTTTCGTAGCGTTTGTTTATGGCTCTTTGATTCATTGTTAGTTCTTTTTGTCTTGTTATGTGGCCGAACCAATTTATCTGTTGTTTCTTTATGTATTCGATGGCTGGTTCAATTTCGAGCTTCTTCCTCGGGTCAGTGTTTCTTACTCTGTCCCTTAAGCTGTTTCCTGTCATTCTTCTGACACATTTCATTTCGGTGGTCGTTATCTTTCTTATTGTTCTAGAGTCCAGCGTCTAATTCTGGCACTGATATCACAGAGTTGGTAGGAAAATTGATTTGTATATTGCCCTTTTTGCTTCCGTAGTTACAGTTTCCTGCTGTAGTTTAATTAAATGTGATAGATTGTGTGTTCCTTTGTGTGGTACTGTGTATTTATGAGTGGCGTGTGTGCCTGTGTGTGTTGTAATCAAATGTTTGAAAACAATCACAGTGGTTCCCATATCAATTCAAGACTGCCACCCACTTGAAATCGTGAAATCGAACTATCATTCTGTCGGACACTCAAACATGTAATCTCTCCGCCTCTCGGTTCAATAATTCTGGTCTATCCACCTCTCATTTACATATTCTTGATAGTAAAAAAAAAAAAAAGTAAAGTACCCCCGTCACGCCAAGTGGCGTATAGGGAATATGGTGTTAGTGACCCTATATTTTACAGACCTTCAGCACATAATTTTTGGGGTAATGTGGCCAGTATTACGCCCGTGCTGCTTTACTTTCCCAGAAAAAAATCTGGTACCCATTTAAGGCTGGGTGAACACGGAAGCCGTCGGTTGGGATCGAACCCTACCCCTTGTCCTTTGTAGTCCAGTTCACTAACTACTGAGCTATCGCGTCTCCCATATTCTTGATATCTCATTTTAATAATCTTTTTTTTCCATATTCTTAACACTTTCTGTACGGAAGCTTTTAATCGATGTAACAGAAGAGATTTCAGAGACAAAATGTTTCATGGCTTTAACAATCAATCTACATATTTATATTTATTTAACATAACATAGTATACGTATATGAATTTGTAGATAATAGAAAAAGGTATAAGATTTCACAAATATCAAAATTATACAAGACATGTAAAAAGAATATGGTTTGATGACGGTTCACAGTAATCAAATTGAGTGTGACGCACATTGCGTCGAAACGTACGGATAGCGTGCAGTTTCATAATCTTGATTTTCTGTTCTTTAGTTCTATAATCAAAATCTCTCTATCACATAGTTATATGGGAGCCGCGATAGCTCAGTAGTTAGTGAACTGGACTACAAAGGACAAGAGGTAGAGTTCGATCCCAACCGACAGCTTCCGGGTTCACCCAGTCTTAAATGGGTACCTGTTTTTTTTCTGGGAAAGTAAAGCGGCACGGGTGTAATACCGACCACATTACCCCAAAGAATCATGTGCTTTCATAATATTCCCTATACGTCACTTGGCGTTTTTTACTTTTACTTACTTGCATAGTTATATAATCTTGATTTTACATCGCTCAGTTTGATAAGAGTGATCTGTCGGACCTGTGATATATATTTTGACATTCTTCCCTCAACTCTGTAATCTTGAAATCTCCGGTCCCTAATTGTGTAATCTTGAAATCTCCGCTCCCTAGTTGTGTAATCTTGAAATCTCCGCTCCATAGCTGTGTAATCTTGAAATCTCCGCCCCCTTGCTGTGTAATCTTGAAATCTCCGCTTCCTAGCCGTGTAATCTTGAAATCTCCGCTCCCTAGCTGTGTAATCTTGAAATCTCCGCTTCCTAGCTGTGTAATCTTGAAATCTCCGCTTCCTAGCTGTGTAATCTTGAAATCTCCGCTCCCTAGCTGTGTAATCTTGAAATCCGCTCCCTACCTGTGTAATCTTGAAATCTCCGCTCCCTAGTTGTGTAATCTTGAAATCTCCACTCCCTACCTGTGTATCTTGAAATCTCCGCTCCTTAGTTGTGTAATCTTGAAATCTCCGCTCCCTAGTTGTGTAATCTTGAAATCTCCGCTCCCTACCTGTGTAATCTTGAAATCTCCGCTCCTTAGTTGTGTAATCTTGAAAGCTCCGGTCCCTAGCTGCGTAATCTTGAAATCTCCGCTCCCTAGCTGTGTAATCTTGAAATGTCCGCTCCCTAGCCGTGTAATCTTGATATCTTCTAAGTTCTATAAATGTTATTTCTCTGCCAGTGACAGAAGTACTTGATCTGTTAGTCTCTCAGTTGTTTAATCTTTTATCTCTTCATTATTTAGTTCTGTAACCTTAATATCTTCAATATTTAGTTCTATAATCTTAATCTCTCTCACTTATTTAGTTCGGTAATCTTGGTGTCTCCTTTATTTAGTTCTGTGATCTTGGTGTCTCCTTTATTTAGTTCTGTAATCTTGATCTCTCCATTATTTAGTTCTGTAATCTTGGTGTCTCCTTTATTTAGTTTTGTAATCTTGGTGTCTCCTTTATTTAGTTCTGTAATATTGATCTCACTCCATTATTTAGTTCTGTAATCTTGGTGTCTCCTTTATTTAGTTATGTAATCTTGATCTCTCCATTATTTAGTTCTGTAATCTTGGTGTCTCGTTTATTTAGTTCTGTAATCTTGATCTCTCCATTATTTAGTTCTGTAGTCTTGGTGTCTCCTTTTTTTAGTTCTGTAGTCTTGATCTCTCTCCATTATTTAGTTCTGTAATCTTGGTGTCTCCTTTATTTAGTTCTGTAATCTTGATCTCTCCATTATTTAGTTCTGTAATCTTGATCTCTCCATTATTTAGTTCTGTAATCTTGATCTCTCCATTATTTAGTTCTGTAATCTTGATCTCTCCATTATTTAGTTCTGTAATTATGATCTCTCCATTATTTAATTATGTAGTCTTGATCTCTCCATTATTTAGTTCTGTAGTCTTGATCTCTCCATTATTTAGTTCTGTAGTCTTGATCTCTCCATTATTTAGTTCTGTAGTCTTGATCTCTCCATTATTTAGTTCTGTGGTCTTGATCTCCCCATTATTTAGTTCTGTAGTCTTGATCTCTCCATTATTTAGTTCTGTGGTCTTGATCTCTCCATTATTTATTTCTGTGGTCTTGATCTCTTCATTATTTAGTTCTGTAGTCTTGATCTCTCCATTATTTAGTTCTGTAATTATTATATCTTCATTATTTAGTTCTGTGGTCTTGATCTCCCCATTATTTTGTTCTGTGGTTTTGATCTCTCCATTATTTAGTTCTGTAGTCTTGATCTCTCCATTATTTAGTTCTGTGGTCTTGATCTCCCCATTATTTTGTTCTGTGGTCTTGATCTCTCCATTATTTATTTCTGTGGTCTTGATCTCTCCATTATTTAGTTCTGTAATTATATATCTTCATTATTTAGTTCTGTAATAATGATATCTCCATTATTTAGTTCTGTAATAATGATATCTCCATTATTTAGTTCTGTAATAATGATATCTCCATTATTTAGTTCTGTAATAATGATATCTCCATTATTTAGTTCTGTAATAATGATATCTCCATTATTTAGTTCTGTAATAATGATATCTCCATTATTTAGTTCTGTAATAATGATATCTCCATTATTTAGTTATGTAATCTTGATCTCTCCATTATTTAGTTCTGTAATCTTGATCTCTCCATTATTTAGTTCTGTAATTATGATCTCTCCATTATTTAGTTCTGTAATCTTGATCTCTCCATTATTTAGTTCTGTAATCTTGATCTCTCCATTATTTAGTTCTGTAATCTTGATCTCTCCATTATTTAGTTCTGTAATCTTGATCTCTCCATTATTTAGTTCTGTAATTATGATCTCTCCATTATTTAGTTCTGTAATCTTGATCTCTCCATTATTTAGTTCTGTAATCTTGATCTCTCCATTATTTAGTTCTGTAATCTTGATCTCTCCATTATTTAGTTCTGTAATCATGATCTCTCCATTATTTAGTTCTGTAATCTTGATCTTGTTAGTCCA
>JAVIAB010000126.1:62807467-62894967 GCA_032433765.1 Megaustenia siamemsis
ATATATATATAAAATATGTCTTTCATTCGCCTGAATGTCATTTCCTGTATAAATGTTACTGTACTTTGTAATTCTTGCAGTGGCCCATGTAGTTGTGTCTGTAGTGTTGTATCTATGGACCAATGGATTTGGCTCAGTCTACTATATTTAGTTTCAGTCTTAAAGTATGTGTTCAGCAGTCTGGGGCGCCTGTCCACATGTACAAGTAGTGAGGTGCCGATGCTAAATTGTGTATGCATGTGACTATGGAGTCGGTTGCGTCCTGCTCTGGCGTATAATGATAACTTGTTCTCATCTATTCATATTATGAAAGACATTCCTGATTTGGGGCTTGTAGTCTTCTTATTGATTTGATTATCTGTTTCTCGTGATGGTATATAACTGGTGCAATGGTTGTGAGCCTGTTGCGCCTTCCTTTGCCAGCTGATCTCCTCTCTCGTTTCCTGGCATTCCACAATGAGATGGGATCCACTGTAGGGTGATCCTGTGATGCATGCAGAGCACAGTTAATAAGGTCTGTAGCTGTGCAATTGTCTTTATTGTAATGCCCGGAGCACTGATCTTGATCTGTCAAAAACACTACAGGCTATGGGCTAAGATTACTATTCGGCAGTGTTTCTATTGCCAACTTTATTGCTGGATTTATGCATCGTAATTGTAACAATATTTCCCTGTTGCTATTTATTCATATCTTGAGTGCTATTTGGGCACTCTCTATATGATTCTGCTCTCCCATTCTTTACTGCATTCTGTGCTGATCCATCTGTTTGTGGGTATTCTTCATCCAAGAAACTGAGAGTGATTGTTCACCGCTGTAGATTATCTGTTCCTCCTTGTCAAGTATTCCTTTCACTTTTATCGGGAGGCGAAGGCGCGCCTACCAGAACCAGAGCTGGAAGTTGTCAGCGACCCACAGCTGATGGCTTGCGCCAGGATCGGTGAACTAGAACCATCCAGACCCTGCTCCACCTCTACGCGGTGCCTCCAGTAACAGACTAATCTGTCTAGTCTGGCCAAGCGTGCAGGGATCGAAGAGGGAAGACAACCCAGTAATAAAAAATGTCGTGCTGAAGTCGGATGTGTTGGGCCGAAAGGAGCAAATATCACAGTTATACTGCAAACCACAACACAACGCAGACACGTCCACTACGTCCTTGTAAGGGCGGATGATGAAGAGAAATATTCTAGTCTACTACGATACTCTAGAATACTTTAGTCATCGGGCGAACGCAACCAACCAAACCAACCAACCAACCAACCAACAACCACCACTTCTATCCGTTTTTGTATTGATCGTTTAGTCTATAAATTAGACGAAGCCTCAAACCCAACTTGTTATTTCTGTTTGACGTTGTTTCAAAAAGTTTAGCTTAATTTAGGTGGAAAATATACATAAAATGGCATTAAGCAGCTAAACCTGTAGAGATACAACACAGATTTCGCGCGTTACGGCAAAGATCTTATCAGATACAAGACATGTAAGTCGAAACGAATTTAGTTTGTTTAGTCTCTTTACAGGTTTACTTGCATAATACCATTTATGTTTATTGTCTATGTATATAAAAGTAAAGTGCCCCCGTCACGCCAAGTGGCGTATAGGGAATATGGTGTTAGTGACCATACATTTTACAGACCTTCAGCACATGATTTTGGGGTAATGTGGTCGGTATTACGTCCGTGCCGGTTTATTTCCCAGAAAAAATCCTGTACCGATTAAAGGCTAGGTGAACCCGGAAAGTTCCCTGGACAGCTAAAAAGACCAATGAGGAAGTTCTCAAAGAGGCCAACACAAAAAAGGGAGCTCTTAAAAAACATCAGAAAGAAGCAATCAACATTTTTCGGGCACATCATGAGAAGAGGAAAGTTGGAATACTTGGTTACAACTGGCAAAAAAAAGGAAAGAGAGATCGCGGACGACAAAGAGAGAAAATACTGGATAGCTTGGTGTCATGGCATGGAAAACAGTCAACAACAGAACTGATACGATGCACTGTAGAAAGAAGATTGTGGAGGGACATGATCACCTACGCCAACCGGTATTGCACATGATGATGATGATGAACCCGGAAGCCGTCGGTTGGGATCGAACCCTACCTCTTATTGTCCATGTATGCTGCAGTTTTACTCGCTGTCTCACGTGGTGTGTAATATATTATACATGGGGCCTCGGTAGTCTATTTGGGAAAACCACCCGACTGGACACCGACGTTCGGACAACCGTGTTCGATTCCCGCTGGGAGCAGTGTGAATTGTACTCGTGGTTGGAAAAAAAAAAATACCCCACGGTCGACCCAGCCGGTGGCAGAAGTGGGTACCAGGGTATTACCCTGGGAAGGTGAGGAATGTCGCCTCGCAACGTGAGTTTCGATGCTTGAAGCGACACTATCCAGAAATCTCCGAACATTTCTGGATAGGCGGCCGAGTACATATGGGTGGAAACTCGCGTGCTAAGACGCGGTTCAAGTCTCGTACTTTACCTTTACCTTTACCTTTATATGGTGTTTATACAGTCTCTGTTTCACGTGATGTGTAATGTATTATACATGGTGTTTATACAGTCTCTGTTTCACGTGATGTGTAATGTATTATACATGGTGTTTATACAATCGCTGTTTCACATGGTGTGTAATGTATTATACATGTGTTTATACAGTCTCTGTTTCACGTGATGTGTAATGTATTATACATGGTGTTTATACAATCGCTGTTTCACATGATGTGTAATGTATTATACATGGTGTTTATACAGTCGCTGTTTCACATGATGTGTAATATATTATACATGGTGTTTATACAGTCGCTGTCTCACGTGATGTGTAATATATTATAAATGGTGTTTATACAGTCGCTGTTTCACATGATGTGTAATATATTATACATGGTGTTTATACAGTCGCTGTCTCACGTGATGTGTAATATATTATAAAATGGTGTTTATACAGTCGCTGTTTCACATGATGTGTAATATATTATCTATCTATCTATTGACCTTTCGAGCCGTAGCCGGCCCATAGGGCGTAGACCAAGATACTCCCTCTCTTATCTGAATTTTGTTCCAGCAGTTTTCAATTCTTTAAAGATCTTTTATCAAATCTCGCCATTTGTCTCTGTTCTGTGCAAGCAGATCTATCTCATTGAGGGAGCCGATTCCTGCTGCTTTTGCATCTGTCAATCTATTATATTCTGTTCTGTTCACTCTACCAATCCGTCCATACATCCAGTTATCAGTATCCATTATGGAAATTCTGAGAAACGTACACGAGAATTGTGTGGATCATCATCATCATCAAGTACCGTGCCTGCTGGCGTAGGTGATCATGTCTCTCCACAACGTTCGATCTCGACAGTTATTATCATTTCTGTTGTTGACCTTCTGCCAAGCCATTCTCTCAAGCTATCTGTTATCTTTTCTCTTTGCTTCCCTCTATCTCTTTGTCCCTCAATGTTCCCAGTTGTTACAATATATTTCAGCTGTTCTCTTCTCATTACTTGGCCAAAAATCGATGATTGTTTCTTCCTAATATTGGAAATTAGCTCTCTTTTTGCTTTGGCCTCTTTCAGAACATTTTCATTACTCTTTTTAGCTGTCCATGGTATTCTCAACATTCTTCTGTAAAACCACATTTCTACAGACTCCATTGATTTTTTTGTCTGTTGTCCTATTGTCCATGATTCACATCCATATGTTAAGACTGGCTCTAAATAGCAATTAAGAACTCTTTTTCTTGTTTCTATTGTCAAAAATGGATGGCATAGTATCTTCCTCATTTTTTGGAAAGCTGTTTTGCCTGAACCATTCTGAATCCCACCTCTTTTGTACATCTTCCGTGTGAGGTTAACAAAGTTCCCAAATATGTAAATTCATTTACATCAGTAGTTTGGTAAAATATTAGTGTCTTATGCTGGATGCTGCTTTGCCGAACATTTTCTCTCCTGGCTGAAGCTGCCAATATTTGAAATAATGAACAAGATGTATTCATGGTCCCTGGTCTCGTCTCCTCTCTCCTGGCTGAAGCTGCCAATATTGGAAATAATGAACAAGATGTATTCGTGGTCTCTCGTCTCCTCTCACCTGGCTGAAGCTGCCAATATTGGAAATAATGAACAAGATGCATTCGTGGTCCCTGGTCTCGTCTCCTCTCTCCTGGCTGAAGCTGCCAATATTGGAAATAATGAACAAGATGTATTCGTGGTCCTGGTCTCGTCTCCTCTCACCTGGCTGAAGCTGCCAATATTGGAAATAATGAACAAGATGTATTCGTGGTCCCTGGTCTCGTCTCCTCTCACCTGGCTGAAGCTGCCAATATTGGAAATAATGAACAAGATGTATTCGTGGTCCCTGGTCTCGTCTCCTCTCACCTGGCTGAAGCTGCCAATATTGGAAATAATGAACAAGATGTATTCGTGGTCCCTGGTCTCGTCTCCTCTCTCCTGGCTGAAGCTGCCAATATTGGAAATAATGAACAAGATGTATTCGTGGTCTCTCGTCTCCTCTCACCTGGCTGAAGCTGCCAATATTGGAAATAATGAACAAGATGTATTCGTGGTCCCTGGTCTCGTCTCCTCTCTCCTGGCTGAAGCTGCCAATATTGGAAATAATGAACAAGATGTATTCGTGGTCCCTGGTCTCGTCTCCTTTCTCCTGTGTCCATTTGTCTTTTCTCAATTTGAGATCAAACGCTGCCTCTAAGTTGCGGTGCAATTTTTTTTTTTTTTTTTTTTTTTTTTTTTTTTTTTTTTAGAACGCGCCCCACCCAGCACCAGAGCTGGAAGTCGTCAGTGACATATAACTGATGGCTTGCGCCAGGATCGGTGAACCAGAACCATCCAGACCCTGCTACACCTCTCCGCGGTGCCTCCAGAACACAGACTAACCTGTCTAGTCTGGCCAAGCGAGCAGGGATCGAAGAGGGAAGACAAACCGGTACCCAAAAATGTCGGCTGAAGTCGGATGTGTTGGGCCGAAATGCGCAGATATCACAGTGTTACACTGCAAACTTCAACAAATCGTAACTACGTCCACTTAACGTCCTTTTAAGGGCGGATGCCGAGGAGGAAGTCTACGGTTCGTATCCGCTAGAATACCTCAAATCATCGGGCGACCGCATCATCATCAACATCATCATCAATTTTTAATAATAATTTTCTTCTCCATGAGCTACGATCTACATCCAGACTTAGCCACTTTCTTTCACTGATAGAAAAACTCAAGGAAGCAATCGAAACATCCTTATTTCTCAGAGTTAGTCTGCCCTTTGGTCTCTTTCCGTCGATAAGTTCGTCATTCAATATGTGTTTTGGATACGAATGTTTTAAATATATCATCATCATCATGTGCCATACCGGTTGGCGTAGGCGAATAGTCCTTCCACAATCTTCTATCCACAGTGCATCGTATCAGTTCTGTTGTTGACTGTTTTCCATGCCATGACATCAAGCAAGCTATCCAGAATTTTCTCTCTTTGTCGTCCGCGAACTCTCTTTCCTTTTCTTTTGCCAATTGTAATCAAGTATTCCAATTTTCCTCTTCTCATGATGTACCCGATAAATGTTGATTGTTTCTTTCTGATGTTTTGTAGGAGCTGCCTTTTTTCCCATATATATATATATATATATAAAGTGTGCGTATGTGTGTATATTTTATCTCGCTAACTTTATTTATACGCAAATATTATTTGTGTTTCACATTCTCTCTCTCTCTCTCTCTCTCTCTCTCTCTCTCTTACTCTCTGAACTTACAGACATTGCTTAATCCCTTCCTCTTATTTCCTCATCTCAAAACAATTGATTTTCACTCCTCAAATAACTTTTCTGAACTCTCTCTCTCTCTCATTCTGATTCTTTATCCTCATAAATTTACTCCCCATTCTTCTCCGCTGTTGTCTTAAGTCTGTCTTGTGCAATAAGCGTGGGTGTCTTTCTGTGGGTGTATTTGCGGGGTGTACAAATTCAAAACATCAGTCTTCTCTCTGTTTCGATAAAAATCTCCGAGCTGACGCCCAGACACCAGGAAACTGGTTAATCTTGATGAATCTTTCTCTCTTTCTGCCTGTCTTTCACTCTGTTCTGCTCGACATCACTTTCTGCCTGTCTTTCACTCTGTTCTGCTCGACATCACTTTCTGTCTGTCTTTCACTCTGTTCTACTCGACATCACTTCTGTCTGTCTTTCACTCTGTTCTGCTCGACATCACTTTCTGCCTGTCTTTCACTCTGTTCTACTCGACATCACTTTCTGCCTGTCTTTCACTCTGTTCTACTCGACATCACTTTCTGCCTGTCTTTCACTCTGTTCTGCTCGACATCACTTTCTGCCTGTCTTTCACTCTGTTCTACTCGACATCACTTTCTGCCTGTCTTTCACTCTGTTCTACTCGACATCACTTTCTGCCTGTCTTTCACTCTGTTCTACTCGACATCACTTTCTGCCTGTCTTTCACTCTGTTCTACTCGACATCACTTTCTGCCTGTCTTTCACTCTGTCCTACTCGACATCACTTTCTGTCTGTCTTTCACTCTGTTCTGCTCGACATCACTTTCTGCCTGTCTTTCACTCTGTTCTACTCGACATCACTTTCTTCTGTCTTTCACTCTGTTCTACTCGACATCACTTTCTGCCTGTCTTTCACTCTGTTCTACTCGACATCACTTTCTGCCTGTCTTTCACTCTGTTCTACTCGACATCACTTTCTGCCTGTCTTTCACTCTGTTCTACTCGACATCACTTTCTGCCTGTCTTTCACTCTGTCCTACTCGACATCACTTTCTGTCTGTCTTTCACTCTGTTCTACTCGACATCACTTTCTGTCTGTCTTTCACTCTGTCCTACTCGACATCACTTTCTGCCTGTCTTTCACTCTGTTCTGCTCGACATCACTTTTTGCCTGTCTTTCACTCTGTTCTACTCGACATCACTTTCTGTCTGTCTTTCACTCTGTTCTACTCGACATCACTTTCTGCCTGTCTTTCACTCTGTTCTACTCGACATCACTTTCTGCCTGTCTTTCACTCTGTTCTACTCGACATCACTTTCTGCCTGTCTTTCACTCTGTTCTACTCGACATCACTGTCTGCCTGTCTTTCACTCTGTTCTGCTCGACATCACTTTCTGCCTGTCTTTCACTCTGTTCTGATCGACATCACTTTCTGCCTGTCTTTCACTCTGTTCTGCTCGACATCACTTATTTCCTGTCTTTCACTCTGTTCTGCTCGACATCACTTTCTGTCTGTCTTTCACTCTGTTCTACTCGACATCACTTTCTGCCTGTCTTTCACTCTGTTCTGCTCGACATCACTTTCTTCCTGTCTTTCACTCTGTTCTGCTCGACATCACTTTCTGCCTGTCTTTCACTCTGTTCTGCTCGACATCACTTTCTGCCTGTCTTTCACTCTGTTCTGCTCGACATCACTTTCTGCCTGTCTTTCACTCTGTTCTACTCGACATCACTTTCTTCCTGTCTTTCACTCTGTTCTGCTCGACATCACTTTCTGCCTGTCTTTCACTCTGTTCTGCTCGACATCACTTTCTGCCTGTCTTTCACTCTGTTCTGCTCGACATCACTTTCTTCCTGTCTTTCACTCTGTTCTGCTCGACATCACTTTCTGTCTGTCTTTCACTCTGTTCTGCTCGACATCACTTTCTGCCTGTCTTTCACTCTGTTCTGCTCGACATCACTTTCTTCCTGTCTTTCACTCTGTTCTGCTCGACATCACTTTCTGCCTGTCTTTCACTCTGTTCTGCTCGACATCACTTTCTGCCTGTCTTTCACTCTGTTCTGCTCGACATCACTTTCTGCCTGTCTTTCACTCTGTTCTACTCGACATCACTTTCTTCCTGTCTTTCACTCTGTTCTGCTCGACATCACTTTCTTCCTGTCTTTCAATCTGTTCTGCTCGACATCACTTTCTGCCTGTCTTTCACTCTGTCCTACTCGACATCACTTTCTGTCTGTCTTTCACTCTGTTCTACTCGACATCACTTTCTGTCTGTCTTTCACTCTGTCCTACTCGACATCACTTTCTGCCTGTCTTTCACTCTGTTCTGCTCGACATCACTTTCTGCCTGTCTTTCACTCTGTTCTACTCGACATCACTTTCTGTCTGTCTTTCACTCTGTTCTACTCGACATCACTTTCTGCCTGTCTTTCACTCTGTTCTGCTCGACATCACTTTCTGCCTGTCTTTCACTCTGTTCTGCTCGACATCACTTTCTGCCTGTCTTTCACTCTGTTCTGCTCGACATCACTTTCTGCCTGTCTTTCACTCTGTTCTGCTCGACATCACTTTCTGCCTGTCTTTCACTCTGTTCTACTCGACATCACTTTCTGCCTGTCTTTCACTCTGTTCTGCTCGACATCACTTTCTGTCTGTCTTTCACTCTGTTCTGCTCGACATCACTTTCTGCCTGTCTTTCACTCTGTTCTGCTCGACATCACTTTCTTCCTGTCTTTCACTCTGTTCTGCTCGACATCACTTTCTGCCTGTCTTTCACTCTGTTCTGCTCGACATCACTTTCTGCCTGTCTTTCACTCTGTTCTGCTCGACATCACTTTCTGCCTGTCTTTCACTCTGTTCTGCTCGACATCACTTTCTGCCTGTCTTTCACTCTGTTCTGCTCGACATCACTTTCTGCCTGTCTTTCACTCTGTTCTGCTCGACATCACTTTCTGCCTGTCTTTCACTCTGTTCTACTCGACATCACTTTCTTCCTGTCTTTCACTCTGTTCTGCTCGACATCACTTTCTGCCTGTCTTTCACTCTGTTCTGCTCGACATCACTTTCTGCCTGTCTTTCACTCTGTTCTGCTCGACATCACTTTCTGCCTGTCTTTCACTCTGTTCTGCTCGACATCACTTTCTGCCTGTCTTTCACTCTGTTCTACTCGACATCACTTTCTGCCTGTCTTTCACTCTGTTCTACTCGACGTCACTTTCTGTCCACTCTTTTCTGTTTCTAATTTCCAGCCTTCTCACCTTGATTTTTTTCTCCCTCTGCCTTGCCCTATGTCTCTCTCTGCCACACCCTCTGCCTCTGCCTCACATCTCTGCCTCTCCCTCTGCCTCTCCCTCTGCCTCTCTCTCTGTCACACCCTCTGCCTCTGCCTCACATCTCTGCCTCTCTCTCTGAATCTTTCTCTGCCTCTCCCTCTGCTTCTCTCTTCCCCTCTTTCTGCCTCTCCCTCTGCCTCTCCCTCTCTTTCTGTCTCACTCTCTGTCACTTCCTCTACCACTCTCTCTGCCACTTCATCTGCCTCTTTCTCTCTCTCTCTGCTGCACTCTTTGCCTCTCACTCTGCCTCTCTCTCTGCCTCACATCTCTGCCTCTCTCTCTGCCTCTCTTAACCTCTCTCTCAGCCTCTCTCTCTGTCTCACTCTCTGTCTCTCTCTCTCAGCCTCTCTCTCTCTGTCTCACTCTCTGTCTCTCTCTCTCTCTCTGTCTCACTCTCTGCCTTATTCTCTGCCTCTCTCTCTGTCTCACTCTCTGTCTCTCTCTCTCTCTGTCTCACTCTCTGTCTCTCTCTCTCTGTCTCACTCTCTGCCTTATTCTCTGCCTCTCTCTCTGCCTCACTCTCTGTCTCTCTCTCTCTCTGTCTCACTCTCTGCCTTATTCTCTGCCTCTCTCTATGCCTCTCTGCCTCTCTCTCTGCCTCACTCTCTGTCTCTCTCTCTCTGTCTCACTCTCTGCCTTATTCTCTGCCTCTCTCTATGCCTCTCTGCCTCTCTCTCTGCCTCTCTCTCTGCCTCACTCTCTGCCTCACTCTCTGCCTCACTCTATGAATCACTCTCTGCCTCTCTCTACCTCTCTCTGTCATTCTCTTTGTCTCACTCTGTGTCACCTTGTGTCTATGTCTCTTTCTATGTCTGCATGTCACTCTCTGTCTCTTTCTATGTCTGTATGTCACTCTCTGTCTATCGCTATGTCTTTCTCTGTCTCCCTGTCGCTCTCTCTATCTCTCTATCTAACTCTCACTTTCTATCAACCTGTCTCTTTATATATCTGTTAATCTGTCTCATCTTGTTTTCTGTCTGCTTTACTGAAACTTTTATACGATTATGTTAGTCTTGTTGTGTCCTACATTTTGACGATATGTCTCCCTGCTTTCCCATCTTTACCTACATGTGTGTCTGTATCTGTCCACCTACCTGTCTATGTCTGCCTGACCGTCTCTCTTTATATCTGTCCATTCCTTGCCTCCTTGTCTGTTGATTATTATGTCTATTTAATGATTTCTCCAATACTTCACGAACCATAACTACTTGTTGCTTCCCCTAATCTCTTCGTGCATTCTCTCCCTTAATTATATTTCATTACAATCTTTACTTTCATTTCAAGATAATTACTACGTTTCTCTATGACATTACTCTTTCCATGAAATAAAAAAAAAAATTCCTTGTAGTGTTTTTCTTTCTGATTTTATTCTCAAGATATCTGATCTCCCTCTATGTTCCAATTTCATATAATTCATAAAATCTACGGAGAACAATGCTGCAGCATATCATCAACAAAAACCCATGTTCTTGTATCTCTTGCGAAATGATTCAACTTCTCCATTTAACTTGGATGAAAATAAAACATAAAAGGATTGACAGAGCTTGAAATATAAAGAAGAATAAGATTAGATTAGATATATCAGATTAAATTATATAGATTGGATAGACAGACAGACAGACAGACAAATAGATAAACATATCGATAGATATCTGATAGATTGATAGATGGGTGGATGGATGGATAAAGATTAGACTAGACTAGACTAGACTAGACTAGACTAGAATATATTAGAATATATTAGATTAGATTAGATTAGATTAGATTAGATTAGATTAGATTAGATTAGATGAAATTTAGATTAGATTAGATTATATAAGATTAGATTACATTAGATTAGATTTAGATTAGATTAGATTAGATGAAATTAGATTAGATTAGATTAGATTAGATTAGATTAGATTAGATTAGATTAGATTAGATTAGATTAGATTAGATTAGATTAGATTTGATTAGATTAGATTAGATTAGATTAATTAGATTTGCGTGAAAACTAGATGTTAGTTTGCGGTGATTTTTTGCATGCGACATTAAAGTCTTCATAAAGCAAAAATACACTCGTTATTCAACATATCAACAGATTTTGCACATCTGCTATAGGTAACAGTAAAGTAGGAGACTTGAATAAGCGTCTTAGAATGCCAGTTTTCACCCATCTGTCCTCGGCCGACAATCCAGAAGTGTTCGGAGACTTCTGGATTGTGTCTCGTTAAGCATCAAAACTCGCGACGCGAGGCGGTATTCTTCACTTTCCCTGGTACCCATTTCTGCCAGCAGCTGGGTCGACCGCAGGGGTGTAATTTCTTTTCCTACCAAGAGTACAACTCAGTTCCCAGCGGGAATCGAACACGGGTTGTCCGAACGTCGGTAGCCCAGTCGGGTGGTTTTCTCAACTAGGCTACCGACGTTCCCACATCAGCTAATTCCTTTCAACTTGTAGAACTAGTGCAAATAAGCTGCTTCAAATGTTATATTTTACAGTAAACATGTTAGTTTCCAGTTCAGTTTTTTCAGAGGCGTACCTGCATAATACTTTTATAGATAAAGTAATTCTGTGTGCTGCCCATTACATGTAATCGGAAACATTACTTCATTTGCTACAGTTAGTCGTGTCCTATGGTCACCTTTCGACCCTAGAGTGTCTTAACTGCACCCCAAATTGAATTATGATAGGCGCATTGTAATATGGAAATATATTTGTTGAAATTGTACATACATTTAACTATTTGCTCAACATTGTACATACATTTAACTATTTGCTCAACATTGTACATACATTTAACTATTTGCTCAACATTGTACATACATTTAACTATTTGCTCAACATTGTACATACACTTAACTATTATCTCAACATTGTACATACACTTAACTATTTGCTCAACATTATACATACACTTAACTATTTGCTCAACATTGTACATACACTTAACTATTTGCTCAACATTATACATACACTTAACTATTTGCTCAACATTGTACATACACTTAACTATTTGCTCAACATTGTATATACACTTAAGTATTTACTCAACATTGTACATACAATTAACCATTTGCTCAACATTGTACATCCACTTAACCATTTGCTCAACACTGTACATACACTTAACAATTTGCTCAACATTGTACACACACTTAACCATTAGCTCAACATTGTACATACACTTAACTATTTACTCAACATTGTACATACACTTAACTATTAGCTCAACATTGTACATACACTTAACTATTTACTCAAAATTGTACATACACTTAACTATTTACTCAAAATTGTACATACACTTAACTATTTACTCAAAATTGTACATACACTTAACCATTTGCTCAACATTGTACATACACTTAAGTATTTACTCAACATTGTACATACACTTAACTATTATCTCAACATTGTTCATACACTTAACTATTTGCTCAACATTGTATATACACTTAAGTATTTACTCAACATTGTACATACACTTAACCATGTGCTCAACATTGTACATACACAACCATTAGCTCAACATTGTATATACACTTAACCATTTGCTCAACATTGTACATACACTTAACCATTAGCTCAACATTATACATACACTTAATTATTTACTCAACATTGTACATACACTTAACTATTTGCTCAACATTGTACATACACTTAACTATTTACTCAAAATTGTACATACACTTAACCATTTGCTCAACATTGTACATACACTTAACCATGTGCTCAACATTGTACATACACTTAACTATTATCTCAACATTGTACATACACTTAACTATTTGCTCAACATTGTATATACACTTAAGTATTTACTCAACATTGTACATACACTTAACCATGTGCTCAACATTGTACATACACTTAACTATTTGCTCAACATTGTATATACACTTAAGTATTTACTCAACATTGTACATACAATTAACCATTTGCTCAACATTGTACATACACTTAATTATTTACTCAACATTGTACATACTCTAAACTATTTGCTCAACATTGTACATACACTTAACTATTTGCTCAAAATTGTACATACACTTAACCATTTACTCAACATTGTACATACACTTAAGTATTTACTCAACATTGTACATACACTTAACCATGTGCTCAACATTGTACATACACTTAACTATTATCTCAACATTGTACATACACTTAACTATTTGCTCAACATTGTATATACACTTAACTATTAGCTCAACATTGTACATACACTTAACCATGTGCTCAACATTGTACATACACTTAACCATTAGCTCAACATTGTATATACACTTAACCATTTGCTCAACATTGT
Source organism: Megaustenia siamemsis (assembly GCA_032433765.1). Lineage (NCBI taxonomy): Eukaryota > Metazoa > Mollusca > Gastropoda > Stylommatophora > Ariophantidae > Megaustenia > Megaustenia siamemsis. The sequence continues at coordinate 62,820,812 of JAVIAB010000126.1, forward strand.
ACATACACTTAACCATTAGCTCAACATTGTACATACACTTAACCACTAGCTCAACATTGTACATACACTTAACCATTTACTCAACATTGTACATACACTTAACGATTTACTCAACATTGTACATACACTTAACCATTTGCTCAACATTGTACATACACTTAACCACTAGCTCAACATTGTACATACACTTAACGATTTACTCAACATTGTACATACACTTAACCATTTACTCAACATTGTACATACACTTAACCATTTACTCAACATTGTACATACACTTAACCACTAGCTCAACATTGTACATACACTTAACCATTTGCTCAACATACGCTTAATCATCCCAGGCTGTTATTCAGTCTGTCAACAAAATATGGTCTTCATCATTTCTAATCTGACGATACAAAGAAGCTGATAATGGTTAATGTCAGGACACATTGTAAACAATCTCGTTGCCAGTGCTCGTCTTCCACCCGAAGCACAAAACTTGCAACTAAAACAATAGCCGCAACATTAGCACCATTTTATATAGCAGGGAATCATGGATCACGTACGCAAAGCAAGGGAGTAGGTTAAGTGTATTTCATAAGCGCCGTATACTGGATATCACTTGGAACTACAAAGTGACAAACATGGGAGTCCTTACTCCCACAGGCCTCCCGAACATCTACACGCCGCTCAAGCAACGTAGGTTACGCTGACTTGTCCATATAAACCGTACGAAAGATTGCCAAATACCTAAAGATATATTCTTATGGTTATGGTTAAGGAAGGTCCCGGTATCACTGCAAACGAATTAAAATCCATAATTGCTCAACCGCCCGAGCCAGTGGAATCATCCGAATTACTATTTCATCTCCCAAACAAAGAAAGTTAGCAGTAGTCCCCATCATAGCAATCTCAGCTAAAAAGACATAAGGCGAAATCGCACAAAAAGTGAACACAACCGTCTGTTCCATGTCATACGATATTCATAATTCATCGTAAACAATCGGAATTTTGAAACACGACTAAAACGGATGAAACACACAACTCACGGTGTGCACAGAGCACTTAACTCAGTAGCTCCCGCAACAAGCCGGATTTCAGTTATGTATGGACTATATATACCAAATTAACCACAACAAAGTGTTACGTCAAGACCTATCTATCTATCTATCTTTCGTTCGCCCGAAGTATTGTCTATATCTGCAATGTCGTTTCCTGTATAAATTTTACTGTCTTTTGTAATTCTTGCAGTGGCCCATATAGTTTTGTCTGTAGTGTTGTATCTATGGGCCAATGGATTTTCCTTAGTCTACTATATTCAGTGCAATCTTGAAGTATGTGTTCAGCACTCTGGGGCGTCTGTCCACATGTACAAGTAGTTGATGTGCCGATCTTGAATTTTGTATACATGTGACTAGGGAGTCGTTTGTGTCCTGTTCTTAGGCGTATAATGATAACTTGTTCATATCTATTCATATTATGAAAGGCATCCTGATTTGGGGCTTGTGGTCCTCTGATTGATTTGATTATCTGTTTCTTATGATGGTATGTAACCGGTGTATCTAGTTGTGTGCCTGTTGAACCTTCCTTTGCCAACTGATCTGCTTTCTTATTTCCTGGTATTCCACAGTGAGATGGGATTCACAGCAGGGCAACCCTGTGGTGCTTGCAGAGTTCAGTCAATAAGGTCTGCAGATGTGGTAATTTTCTGGATTGTAGTGCCTGGAGTACTGATCTCTGGAGTCAAGACCTATAATATCATAAGAAGTGTAAATAAAGCAATAATTTATTAGTGTTATTACTAAGGGCTTAATAATCCAATGTAGCCGCAACATCAGCATCATTGTATATAGCAGAGAATCGTGGAGTTACGGTACGTGTGTAAACATGACATGAAGACTCTAGTGGAGTTACGGTACGTATGTAAACGTGACATGAAGACTCTAGTGGAGTTACGGTACGTGTGTAAACGTGACATTAAGACTCTAGTGGAGTTACGGTACGTGTGTAAACGTGACATGAAGACTCTAGTGGAGTTACGGTACGTGTGTAAACGTGACATTAAGACTCTAGTGGAGTTACGGTACGTGTGTAAACGTGACATGAAGACTCTAGTGGAGTTACGGTACGTGTGTAAACGTGACATGAAGACTCTAGTGGAGTTACGGTACGTGTGTAAACGTGACATGAAGACTCTAGTGGAGTTACGGTACGTGTGTAAACGCGACATGAAGACTCTAGTGGAGTTACGGTACGTGTGTAAACGTGACATGAAGACTCTGACCATAAAACCCTGCAGCCTGGGAAGACATAGCTGCAGACCACAATCTTTGGAAACACACCCTAAAGCTCCCATTACTACAAGAAGCTGGTCGATTCAAAGAAAAAAAGAGAATTCACGGCAAAACAGAAGAAAAAATATATTCCTAGAGCAGCTGTAAAATCTACAATCATCTATGACTGACTGAGGCTACTACTAACCTATTATATCTAAAATGCCTTTGTGATAAGGAAAAAACAACAGCTGTCTAATCGTGTTAAATAAAATATACAACGAAAGACAAAACGGTTAAAAGAATTTGAGACACGATGTACTGATATGTTCAAACGAAAATATCCCTATGGGGATAAATTCATTGTCAACGCTCCACGGCAAGCACATGATGATGCTGATAATGATTTATGAAAACAAGCGATTCAAATCACCAGCCCTCGTTAACGCTCGGAAATAAATTGGAATTTAGCGTGTCGGGATAATGGTATCTGTGATTGTGGGGATTAATGTTTTACGTCGATGGTTCTCAAATTGTTTTCACGTCGGGACATGGACTTACAAAATAAGATAATAATCATGAGAAACTTAACTTATAGGGAAATATAATGGTTGGTTACTGAGACAGCAGCCTGTTGATACCTGCCTTTTGGCTCATTGTCACATAGAAACAATAGCATTGTTGGGGCTGGGTTGTTAACCAAAAACGTTGGGCAATTCCCATAGGGCATGCGTAGTAGTTTCCCATTCCCATGGTAATTCCCATAGGGCAATTCCCATAGTGCATGAAGGAGCAAGAAAGTAATAAGAAAGAAAGAAAGAAAGATATAAAGCAGGACAGAAAAGAAAGAAAGAAAAAAGAAATGCAGACATTAAGACAGAAAGAAATTAAGAAAGAAAGAAAGAAAGAAAGTAAGAAAAGAAAATATAAGAAAGAAAGAAAATACGAAAAAAAAAGAAAAAAAGAAAGAAAAAAAGAAGTAAGTACAGAAATAAGTAACGTAAGGAAGGGAATAAAGAAAAGAAGGAAATTAAAAAAAGCAAATAATGAAAGGAAAATAAAAAGAGAAAGACGGAAAGAAGGAAAGAAAATGTTAGGGTTTATGTTTTGTTAAAGATAGACCCATGTTGCACTGTGTTCAGTACTACACCAGTACCGTCTTCATCTTCTGGGTAAAAAAAAAAAACAACCCCCATATTCATTAAAGATTGGATGAACAGAGAATTTGCTAATCCAGGATTGAACTTGACCTTTCTAAGACACAAAAACCACTTCAATGACGTTTCGCTATCAAGACTTCCAAATAATCTTTGTCCGTTAAAGTAACGAGAAAGAAGGCACGAATTTGATAACCTCGACTCTGCTTTAGCGACCTTGATCCTATAACGAGTAACACTGCAACGAAATTAGCAACATACTTTCAGTCAAGATGGCGGATAGGCGGCAGGAACAATTCAGGTTCGGTCTTAAAAGTGTTCCTTGTTGCTGTTTCCTCATATTCCACGTCAGGCTAGCTAATGGAGCTACTGAGTTTAGTGATCTGTGCACACCGTGAGCTGTGTTTTTAATTTGGATCGTGTTTCGATATTTCGATTGATTACGATAAATGATGATATCGAATGACGAAGAACAGTTCAGCTGCGTTCACTTTCGGTGCCACTTGGGCTTCTGTCTTTTGGCGTGAACTGTAGCTGCCATGATGGGGACTGCAGCTGGCTTTCTTTGTTTAGATCCTTCAATGAGATGAGTTTTAATTCGGATGCTCCCACTGACACGGGCGGTTGAGTAATTATGGATTCTAATTCCTTTGCAGTGATACCAGGAGCCTTCGATAACCATAACCTTAACCATAGCACTATACGGAAAAGCTGTTCTATCTTCAGCATTTTGGAACCGCTCGTGTAGTCTTTGTATCATTTGATCTTGTAACATAACAGCAGTTATGTGCATTAGGAGTTATCTTTCCTGAAAAACAGTTTTGTCAAAAGTAAATACTTTTACAAGTGGATATCAAAGATGATGGAATAAACCTGGAGACAGTTCAGAACTACAACTACCTTGGACATACTATAACCAGTGATGGAAAATGCACAACTGAAATAAACTAAAGATTAGGAATGGCAAAAAGTAATTTTAATGCTATTAAAATTATACTTATATCAAAACAAATAACAGCATGGCTAAAACTAAGAATAGCAAAATGTTATATCTTCTCAACATTCCTGTATCATGCAGAAACATGGACATTAGACAAGAAAACAGAACAGAAAATTGAAGCCTTTGAAATGTGGATTTATAGAAATATGTGAAGAATTTGGTATTAAAGAAAAGAAAACAAACATATTATAATATTATATGAAGAAAACAGAAGTCATGAATGTCGCCAAAAATAAACAGAACATCAACATAACTATAGAAGGCAGGCAACTAAAACAAGTATAGGAATTCAAATACCTAGGAAGGCTAATGACAAACGATAATTCTCAAACAGCAGAAATAGAATCAAGATGCAACAAAGCTTGTCAAATCATCGGACAGTTATCACCACTATTGCCCAACAAGGAAACAACTCTGGAGGCAAAACGAGCAATATACAATACAATCTTCATCCCAACGTTGTGCTACCAATGCCAGACCTGGACTCTAGATGCAAGAACAATAAGGAAAATAACCTCTACAGAGATGAAATGTATTAGACGAATGACAGGAAACAGTCTGCGAGATAAGATCAGAAATGAAGAACTGAGAAAAGCTAGGAATAGCCCCCGCCATAGAATATATAAGGAAACAACAGATAAAATAGTTTGGCCACGTGACAAGGCAGAAAGAACAAAATACAACACAACGAGCCTTCAACAAACGTTGTGAGAACACCAGACCCAAGGGTCGACCACGAAAAAGATGGGTCGATGGAATATTAAAAGCACTAGGAAACATAACAGCAGCAGAGGCGAACAGAAGAGCAAAAGACCGCAAATTATATCTCACCTCGACGCTGAAAGGCAAATGAGGAATGAAAGAAGAGGAGGAAGATATGAATACTTTGGTGGAAAGAAAAGAAAACAAACAATGAAGTCTTAAAACAACTAAAAATGAAAAGAGAACTACCAAACACAATTCAAACAAGACAAATTAGATTTTTTTGGGCATGTTAAAAGATACAACAGCCTACTGAAAGTAATCTTGAAGGGGAAAATATAAGGTAAAAGAGGCAGAGGTAGACCAAGACTAACATGGATGAGTAACATCAAAGGATGGACAAGTCAATCTATGACAACATGCACCATCAGAACAAGAAACAGAGGGGAATGGCGCTCCATGATGGACAACCTTCGATGCGGAGACGGCACACAATGATGATGAAATGAATTATTTCTGCCAAGCCTAGCTTGTGTTGAATTGTTTCTCTTTTTGGTGAAAATTCCGCCCGGGCTAAAATACACCTCCTCCGTGGATATGTTACTGTATATTCATCTCCAGTGCTTTCCCCGCACTAGTCAGTGCAGGCTGCATGGTTTTGAGATTGGGATTAAAGTACCCTTCCTGATTTGGGATCTTGGGATGTTTCCTGTGGATAATAACAATAGTAGTAGGAAACTCTTTATACACATCTTTGCAGCAGGAGGCAATCTGATCATCAGAAGGGGACCTCCCGTTGAGCAAGTGTTCTACTACTATTGTTACTATTCACAATACTACTACTACTACTACTACTTTTTTAGCTCCCTGTGGAGCATAGGTCTTCAACAAACATTTTCCAAATCGTTCTGTTTTTTGCCATTCTTTTAAGATCATTCCATGTCTTCCCCATCATCTTCATCTCTGCTTCTGGCTGTCTTCTCCAAGAATTCCTTGGTCTTCCTCTTTGTCTTTTCCCCTGGGGATTCCAAAAAAGGGCCTGTTGTGTAATAATCCATAATAACTTAGAACTAATACATCGATATCTATAAAAATAAACCAAAGGGCTTAAAGAGAAACTCCGGAAAAAACCCCAACTAGTGTGACGTTTTTAGTGTTTTGGAGTTTCCATTTCAGCATACTTCGATAGATGACGACTGCTACTCAGTGGGGCAACAAGCATTAACTGGGCAAGACAGGTTTGTAGGTTGCCTAGTGGGGCAACGAGCATTAACTGGGCAAGACAGGTTTGTAGGTTGCCTAGTGGGGCAACGAGCATTAACTGGGCAAGACAGGTTTGTAGGTTGTCTAGTGGGGCAACGAGCATTAACTGGGCAAGACAGGTTTGTAGGTTGCCTAGTGGGGCAAGGAGCATTAACTGGGCAAGGTAGGTTTGTAGGTTGCCTAGTGGGGCAACGGGCATTAACTGGGCAAGGTAGGTTTGTAGGTTGCCTAGTGGGGCAACGAGCATTAACTGGGCAAGACAGGTTTGTAGGTTGCCTAGTGGGGCAACGAGCATTAACTGGGCAAGACAGGTTTGTAGGTTGCCTAGTGGGGCAACGAGCATTAACTGGGCAAGACAGGTTTGTAGGTTGCCTAGTGGGGCAACGAGCATTAACTGGGCAAGACAGGTTTGTAGGTTGCCAGTGCCTCAGACAACGCAATTGGACGCCCCGTAATGTACTTTGAAGACAAATGCTTAAGAAAACTAATATTTGTACAATTGAATGAATTTAAAACTAATATCACAATTAGAGAAATAGCCATGCAACCAAAGATCTCATCTACAATTAAGGAAAGAAGATGGACATCTCTGACATGTGTTAAGAAGAAACAACAAGCATATTCCAAAAACAGGCTTTTCTACGGGAAACATCAGGATAGAGAAAAAGAAGCAGACGTAAAGAGGCATTTAAAGGAACAATTATAAGAGAAGCAAAGTTAACAGGCATAGACTCATTAGATAAGATTAAACATCTTGACCAGAATAAAGATGCAGAAAAAACACTACAAGCCTTATGTGACGTCAGACGGCGGGGGAAGAGTCAAGAATGTACTTTATTACTATTTGTTTTTGTTATTACTTCTTTATTATTATTTGTTTTTGTTATTACTTCTTTATTATTATTTGTTTTTGTTATTACTTCTTTATTATTATTTGTTTTTGTTATTACTTCTTTATTATTATTTGTTTTTGTTATTACTACTTTATTATTATTTGTTTTTGTTATTACTTCTTTATTACTATTTGTTTTTGTTATTACTACTTTATTACTATTTGTTTTTGTTATTACTTCTTTATTACTATTTGTTTTTGTTATTACTACTTTATTATTATTTGTTTTTGTTATTACTTCTTTATTACTATTTGTTTTTGTTATTACTACTTTATTACTATTTGTTTTTGTTATTACTACTTTATTATTATTTGTTTTTGTTATTACTTCTTTATTATTATTTGTTTTTGTTATTACTACTTTATTATTATTTGTTTTTGTTATTACTTCTTTATTATTATTTGTTTTTGTTATTACTACTTTATTATTATTTGTTTGTGTTATTATACTTTATTATTATTTCTTTTTTGTTATTACTACTTTATTATTATTTGTTTGTGTTATTATACTTTATTATTATTTCTTTTTGTTATTACTACTTTATTATTATTTCTTTTTGTTATTACTACTTTATTATTTTTTCTTTTGAAATCTTGCTTCTCTAATAATATTGCACCCAGGGGTACTCCCCCTGTAAGATACGCCACTGGTGTTAACAGACATTGTCCTAGTACAATCATGGCGGTTCTGGAAACAAGAATAGGGAAAGATCAATGTAATGTAATTTATTATTGACATTAAGAAACGATAGCCGCAAGGGAAATAACTCCGTCTAAAGTGTTCAGTTCAAACGATATCGAGCTTTGATGTTTACGGATAATGGGGTTATTGTTCTTTCTTGCTCGTTCCACAATTACAGATAACTTGTGTACACTATAAACAGTGTTCTTGAGTCTCGTAAATCATAAACATTTAGGCTGAGATAATGATGTATTTTACGTACACAGAAGGGAGGACTTCCGGTCAATATGGCGGATAGGCGACAGAAACCGTTGAGGGACTGTCTGAAAAGTGTTCCTTGTTGCAGTTTCCTCATATTCCAAGTCCGACTTGCTGCCGGAGCTACTGAGTTTAGTGCTCTGTGTACACCGTGAGCTGTGATTTTCATCCGGATTGTGTTTCTATATTCAGATTGCTTAAAATGAATGATGATATCGTATGACGAAGGAAAATTCAGTTGCGTTCACTTTCGGTGTTGATACGCCTTATGTCTTCTGACGTGTGCTGTGTTTGCTATGATGGGGACTGCAGCTGATTTTCTTTGTTTGGATATTCAATGAGATGTTAATTCGGATGATTCCACTGGCACGGGCGGTTGAGCAATTATGGATTTTCATTTGTTTGCAGTGATACCGGGGCCTTCGAATAACTTTAGATATAACGCATTAGAATGAGTTACAATAAATGTTAGACATTATAATGAAAGAAAGCAAAAATAGAGGACTCAGCCTTAATAGCAGAAAGAAAAAAAGTAATGGTAACCACAAAGAAAAAGACATCACCTCAGTGAAAAATAAAGACAAGTGGAACAATATGATGATGATGATGATGATGATGCGTTCGTCCGATGATTTGAGGTATTCTAACGGATACGAACCGTAGACTTCCTCCTCGTCATCCGCCCTTAAAAGGACGTTAAGTGGACGTAGTTACGTTGTGTTGCAGTTTGCAGTGTAACACTGTGATATCTGCGCCTTTCGGCCCAACACATCCGATTTCAGCCGACGCTTTTTTGTGTACCGGGTTCGTCTTCCCACTTCGATCCCTGCTCGCTTGGCCAGACTAGACAGGTTAGTCTGTTTCTAAAGGCACCACGAAGAGGTGTAGCAGGGTCTGGATGGTTCTGGTTCACCGATCCTGGCGCAAGCCATCAGTTATGAGTCACTGACGACTTCCAGCTCTGGTGCTGGGGGGGGGGGCGCCTTCGCCTCCGAACAATATTAAAACAGGTAAATGAATTTAAATACATGTATTTGGGAACTTCGTTAACCTCAGACGGAAGATGTACAAAAGAGGTGAGATGCAGAATGGCTCAGGCAAAAGCAGCTTTCCAAGAAATGAGGAAGATACTATGCAATCCATTTTTATATACGTGACACATTATTCTTATTCGACATTGGTAATGGTATATATTGCAGCTGTTTCTGTCCAGATAAGATTTACTTATGTTTTATTTCACTGTAAACTTTTCCAAAATTTCTGATTTATTTATTAGTAAACTTTTTGCATAAAAATTTCTGAATTTTTAATTTGTAAACTTTTTGCATATAAATTTCTGAATTTTTTACTTGTAAACTTTTTCGTATACATTTCTGAATTTTTTATTTGTAAACTTTTTTCTTATAAATTTCTGAATTTTTTTTTATTTGTAAACTTTTCCAAAATTAATTTGTTTCATTTAAATGCAAACTGTTCCCACATAAAATTTCTCATTGTTTTTGACGTAAAATTTTCCCATTTAAATTTCGTATTCATTTTTACGTAATCTTTTGGCATATAAATTTCTGATATATTTATACGTAAAATTTTCCCAAATAAATTCCTGATTTATTTAAATGAAAACTTTCCCATTTTTAAAAAAATCATTTCTCGAAGTTTGCAGAATATATTGGAAAAATTATTCAGAACACAGCAGTTTAGGATCCCTCTTTTGCATTATGGGAATTAAAGGCACAATAAATGTTTAATTAAAGTGAGAAGATAATGAAACATTAATTAAACGTATTCCCTGTAGAAGACAGGTTGATTTCCCGCTAAAAAAATTAGGAGGAGATAACAGTTCTTCTTTCCAGTCTGATAAAGATTTAGTTAGTGTTGTGGATACGAGTAATGTTTCAGCAGTATAAGCTAGAGTTTCATGGGAATACGTGGAAATATGACGTCAATGACTGTGAATTATGGCCGATGCGGTTAAGATAGCTGCCGCGATGAGATTTGTCGACATTGTTATTTGATGGATTAGGCAAAAGGTCCATATTGATTTTCAGAAAGGAATACGCGATCTTGAAATTCGTTTGTTTATGCATCATCATCATCATCATTATCATGATCATCATCATCATTGAGTGCTGTCTCCGCATCGAAGGTTGGCTAACATGGAGCGCCATTCCACTGTCTCTTGCTTTGATGGTGCAGATTGCCATAGGCTGACTTGTCCATCTTTGATGTTACTCGTCCATGTTTGTCTTGGTCTGCCTCTGCCTCTTTTACCTTGTATTTTCCCTTCCAATATTACTTGTACTAGACTGTTGTGTCTTTTAACATGACCAAAAAAATTCATTTGTCTTGCTCTAATTGTGTTTAGTAGTTCTTTTTTCATTTTTAGTTGTTTTAAAACTTCTTCGTTTGTTTTTTTTCTTTCCATCCAATTCTACCTATTCTTCTATAAATCCACATTTCAAAGGCTTCAATTTTCTGTTCTGTTTTCTGGTCTAATGTCCATGTTTCTGCACCATACATGAATAATGAGAAGATGTAACATTTTGCTATTCTTAGTTTTAGCCCTGGTGTTATTTGTTTTGATGTTAGTATATTTTTCATGGCATTGAAATTACTTTTTGCCATTCCTATTCTTTTATTTATTTCAGTTGTACATTCTCCATCACTGGTTATAGTATGTCCCAGGTAGTTGTAGCTCTGGACTGTCTCCAGATGTATTCCCTTAACTTTGATATTTAATTGTGGGCCTTGAGAATTTTCTTTGTTTATGACCATAGTTTTAGTCTTTTTTATATTCATATCTAGTCCATATTTTTTGCTTGTCATCTTTATGCAGATCTTGCAAATATCTAAAAGAGATGATAACTACCAGGGAGATAATAGATTGAGGATTAAACGAACAGGGGTGTACATTTAGAGAACAACTGTTAAAGATAGAGGATTATATTATATTATTATTTATATTCATGAAATCAGTTTCATTGCATTCGGGGCATTCCCATATCCGTTCCACCGCCCGTTCGAGCATTTCTCGAAGCGTGTCTGATTATCTCTGTAAGATTGTTATGGTTATGATTAGTCGAAAGCCCCGGTGTCACCGCAAACGAATTAAAATCCATAACTGCTCAACCGCCCTTGCCAGTGAAATCATGCGAATTAAAACTCATCTCACTGAAGGATCCAAATAAAGAAAGGCAGCTGCATTCCCCATCTTAGCAGCTACTGGACACGCCAAAAGACATAAGGCCATGCGGTACCGAAAGTGAACGCAGCTGAACCGTCCCTAGTTATACGATATCATCATTCATCGTAAGCAATCGGAATATCAAAACACGATCCGGATTAAAAACACAGCTCACGGTGTGCACAGAGCACTAAACTCAGTAGCTCCAGCAGCAAGCCGGACTTGGAATATGAGGAAACTGCAACTAGGAACACTTTTCAGACTGAGCCTCAATGGTTCCTGCCGCCATGAGCATGACCGCGAGCGTATTCAGACTGAGAAGATTAGTCTAATCTTCTGTAGCATACTTTGCGAGTGTTATCAAGACTGTGTAAACCACATTGTGTGTTCTCTTGTGTGTGCTTTGTGGTAATATATACGGATTTATGCTTGTACGCATGCATGCTTTTTTACACACCTATTTGTTGTGCACACCCACAGTTAGATAAACACAGTTTATACGTTTCTTGTACCCATCTCCCCATATTTTTAGAACCATTCCGTCTTCTCACCTGACTGCCTGGTCAGTGAGATATATAATTGGTCAGCCAGCCCACCTATTTTAGTTCAGTCAGAGGCTGACCAAGCTTTGGACCACAGGGAAGTGACATTTTATTTATTTCCTTTCTAGAGTGTCTAGCATACTATCGCCATGTAGTGAGGTTTGTATACATATCCTTATATATTTTAGTGTTGTTTGTTGTTCAAGCTGAAGGCCTACTTGGCCGAAACGTCGACTATTGTTTTGTTAATTACCACGTAAAGCTGCTTTTTTTTTTTTTTGTAATTGTCATTATCATCAGCTTTACAGCAGCTTTGCATCTTTATGCATCTTGTCTTTACTCCTTTTCGAGTTTAGTCTAAATATTTTTAATTGTACTAAGTCGACCAAGCTCACGGAATCAACGTAGCTATTCATCTCACTGTGTTGCCTTCGGAGAATAGGCGGATGAGCGCTGATGAAATTAAAGCAGATACATTGGCTAAGAGAGGATCCACACATATATAATTGAATACAAATGACGTAAAGCTAGAGAAGAAATACATCCCAGGACACTTCAACACACTAGGAAAAGATCATCATCATAATGTACCATACCGGTTGACGTAGGCGATCATGTCCCTCCACAATCGTCTATCTACAGTGCATCGTACCAGTTCTGTTGTTGACTGTTTTCCATGCCATGACACCAAGCTTTCCAGTATTTTATCTCTTTGTCGTCCGCGATCTCTCTTTCCTTATATTTTGCCAGTTGTAACCAAGTATTCCAACTTTCCTCTTCTCATGATGTGCGTGAAAAATGTTGATTGTTTCTTTCTGATGTTTTTTTAGGAGCTCCCTTTTTGTGTTGGCCTCTTTGAGAACTTCCTCATTGGTCTTTATAGCTGTCCATGGAACTTTCAACATTAAAAAAAAAAGTAAAGTACCCCCGTCACGCCAAGTGGCATATAGTGAATATGGTGTTAGTGACCATAAATTTTACAGACCTTCGGCACATGATTTTTGGGGTAATGAGGTCAGTATTACGCCCATGCTGCTTTACTTTCCCAGAAAAAAATCCTGTACCCATTAAAGGCTGAGTGAACCTGGAAGCCGTCGGTTGAGATCGAACCCTATCTCTATTCAAGTCTCGTACTTTACCTTAATTTTATCTTTACCTTTATCTTTACCTTCACATTTACTTTACCTTTACCTGCTTATGCAAATTCTTCTCTTCAATGAATTATCATCGTGTCATCTACAGGTGTGTTTTCCTAATGCACAAATGTTAACATTTATCCAATTTCACATCTGCTTCCTTCTGTTCCCCTCTCTACCCAACATGTCACCATTTAATTATGTCAATTACATTTAAATGATGATCATTCTTCTCCTCGACACCGAAATCCAAGATACACGTGAAGATAATTATACTTCGTACATAAAACTATACGTTTTACACAGTTGCTCATTACAAACGAAAAGTGACATTTAGTTCCAACACTGGAAATGTCAAATAGTTTATGCGAAATGTCACTAGTTCTATCAAAGGAAGTGTCACATAATTAGTTCTGTTACAAGAAATGTCAAAAATTGTATGTAAAATATCTAGTTCAGTAAGAAAGACCAAATAGTTTGTTTGAAATATCACTAGATCTATCATAGGAACTAAACAGATACTGTTTCTTTGTGAGATATCACTAACTCTATCATAAAAAACAGATACTGTTTCTTTTTGAGATATCACTAGCCCTGTAATAAAAAAAATACTGTTTCTTTATGAGATATCACTCATCATCATCATCAAGTACCGGACCTACTGGCGTAGGTGAGCATGTCTCTCTACAGCTTTCAACCTTTACAGTTCTTTATCATTTCTGTTGTTGGCCCTCTGCCAAACCATTCTCTTAAGCTGTCTGGTATTTTCTCTCTTTGCTTCCCTCTATCTCTTCGTCCCTCATTTTTTCCAGTTGTTAAAATATATTCCAGTTGTTCTCTTCTCATTACATGGCCAAAAAATGATGATTGTTTCTTCCTAATATTGGAAATTAGCTCTCTTTCTGCTTTGACCTCTTTCAGAACATTTTCATTACTCATCTTAGCTGTCCATGGTATTCTCAACATTCTGCTGTAAAACCACATTTCTACAGACTCCAGTGATTTTCTTGTCTGTTGTCCTATTGTCCATGATTAACATCCATATGTTAAGACTGGCTCTACATAACATTTACGAACTCTTTTTCTTGTTTCTATTGTCAAAAATAGATTGCATAGTATCTCCCTCATTTTTTGGAAAGCTGCTTTTGCCTCAGCCATTCTGCATCTCACCTCTTTTGTACATCTTCCGTCTGAGGTTAACAAAGTTCCCAAATATTTAAATTCATTTACCTGTTTTAATATTGTTCCACTTGTCTTTACTTTGCACTGAGGTGATGTATTTTTCTTTGTATTTATCATTACTTCTGTCTTTTTGCTATTAAGGCTGAGCCCTTTATTTTTGCTTTCTTTCACTATAATGTCCAACATTTCGTGTAACTCATTTTCACTCTTAGCGATTAAGACTGTATCATCGGCATACCTTAGATTATTTATATTATGATCTCCAATTGTTATTCCAAGCATGCCCCTTATGGATCTTAAAATAACCTCACTATAAATATTAAACAAATCTGGTGACAGCACACAACCTTGTCTAACACCCTATTTTATTTGTTGAAACATTCCCAATTGGTTTCCAGTTCTTATGGCCGCTGTTTGTTGCCAGTACATGTTCTTTATTATTCTAGATATCGCTAGCCCTGTCATAAAAAATACTGTTTCTTTATGAGATATCACTAGCCCTGTCATAAAAAATACTGTTTCTTTATGAGATATCACTAGCCCTGTCATAAAAAATAATATTTCTTTATGAGATAACACTAGCCCTGTCCTAAAAAAAACGGTTTCTTTATGAGATATCACTAGTCCTGTCATAAAAAATACTGTTTCTTTATGAAATATCACTAGCCCTGTCATAAAAAATACTGTTTCTTTATGAGATATCACTAGCCCTGTCATAAAAATTACTGTTTCTTTAAGAGATATCACTAGCATTGTCATAAAAAACAAATACTGTTTCTTTATTATATATCACTAGCCTTGTCATAAAAATGTCCACAAATTCCAAATAAGCCCCGATAAAAGTCATATTTCGTTGGAGAAACGAGAAGAGGCGAGAAGAGACGAGAAGAGAAATTCAAAGCAGGTATTCAAATTAGAGCAAGACAAATGAAATTTTTTGGTCATGTTAAAAGACACAACAGTCTAATAAAAGTAATATTAGAGGGGAAAATACAAGGTAAAAGAGCCAGAGGCAGACCAAGACTAACATGGATGAGTAACATCAAAAGATGGACAAGTCAGCCTATGACAATCTGCATCATCAAAGCAAGAGACAGAGTGGAATGGCGCTCCATGGTAGCCAACCTTCGGTGCGGAGACGGCACTCAATGATGATGATGATTCAAATGGGAAACGGAGGGTACAAATTTTTTTTTTAAAAGCCAAACTAGAGAAACACTAAAAAGAACCCCGAGACGAGAGGCAACAGTAGCAGGCATTAGCTCCCTAGCTGGGTTTGAAAAGCCCGTTAGAAAATGGACGTTGGGCGATATACAATACGAGTCCTGTGAAAGGTTTGACAATAGCTATACAATGCGAGTCCTGTGAAAGGTTTGACAATAGCTATACAATGTGAGTCATGTGAAAGGTTTGACAATAGCTATACAATGTGAGTGCTGTGAAAGGTTTGACAATAGCTATACAATGTGAGTCCTGTGAAAGGTTTGACAATAGCTATACAATGTGAGTCCTGTGAAAGGTTTCACAATAGTTATACAATGTGAGTCCTGTGAAAGGTTTGACAATAGCTATACAATGTGAGTGCTGTGAAAGGTTTGACAATAGCTATACAATGTGAGTCATGTGAAAGGTTTGACAATAGCTATACAATGTGAGTCCTGTGAAAGGTTTGACAATAGCTATACAATGTGAGTCCTGTGAAAGGGTTGACAATAGCTACACAATGTGAGTCCTGTGAAAGGTTTGAAAATAACTATACAATGTGAGTCCTGTGAAAGGTTTGACAATAGCTATACAATGTGAGTCCTGTGAAAGGGTTGACAATAGCTATACAATGTGAGTCCTGTGAAAGGTTTGACAATAACTATACAATGTGAGACCTGTGAAAGGTTTGACAATAACTATACAATGTGAGACCTGTGAAAGGTTTGACAATAACTATACAATGTGAGACCTGTGAAAGGTTTGACAATAACTATACAATGTGAGACCTGTGAAAGGTTTGACAATAGCTATACAATGTGAGTCCTGTGAAAGGGTTGACAATAGCTATACAATGCGAATCCTGTGAAAGGTTTGACAATAGCTATACAATGTGAGTCCTGTGAAAGGTTTGACAATAGCTATACAATGTGAGTCCTGTGAAAGGTTTGACAATAGCTATACAATGTGAGTCCTGTGAAAGGTTTGACAATAATTATACAAGTGAGTCCTGTGAAAGGTTTGACAATAGCTATACAATGTGAGTCCTGTGAATAGTTTGACAACAGCTATACAATGTGAGTCCTGTGAAAGGTTTGACAATAGCTATACAATGTGAGTACTGTGAAAGGTTTGACAATAACTATACAATGTGAGTCCTGTGAAAGGTTTGACAATAACTAAACAATGTGAGTTATGTGAAAGGTTTGACAATAGCTATACAATGCGAGTCCTGTGAAAGGTTTGACAATAGCTATACAATGTGAGTGCTGTGAAAGGTTTGACAATAGCTATACAATGTGAGTGCTGTGAAAGGGTTGACAATAGCTATACAATGTGAGTGCTCTGAAAGGTTTGACAATAGCTATACAATGTGAGTCCTGTGAAAGGTTTGACAATAGCTATACAATGTGAGTCCTGTGAAAGGTTTGACAATAACTATACAATGTGAGTCTTGTGAAAGGGTTGACAATAGCTATACAATGTGAGTCCTGTGAAAGGTTTGACAATAACTATACAATGTGTGTCATGTGAAAGGTTTGACAATAGCTATACAATGTGAGTCCTGTGAAAGGGTTGACAATAGCTATACAATGTGAGTCCTGTGAAAGGTTTGACAATAACTATACAATGTGAGACTTGTGGAAGGTTTGACAATAACTATACAATGTGAGACCTGTGAAAGGTTTGACAATAACTATACAATGTGAGACCTGTGAAAGGTTTGACAATAACTATACAATGTGAGACCTGTGAAAGGTTTGACAATAACTATACAATGTGAGTCCTGTGAAAGGGTTGACAATAGCTATACAATGCGAGTCCTGTGAGAGGTTTGACAATAGCTATACAATGTGAGTCCTGTGAAAGGTTTGACAATAGCTATACAATGTGAGTCCTGTGAAAGGTTTGACAATAGCTATACAATGTGAGTCCTGTGAAAGGTTTGACAATAGCTATACAATGTGAGTCCTGTGAAAGGTTTGACAATAACTATAAAATGTGAGTCCTGTGAAAGGTGTGACAATAGCTATACAATGTGAGTCCTGTGAAAGGTTTGACAATAGCTATACAATATGAGGCCTGTGAAAGGTTTGACAATAGCTATACAATGTGAGTCCTGTGAAAGGTTTGACAATAGCTATACAATGTGAGTCCTGTGAAAGGTTTGACAATAATTATACAATGTGAGTCCTGTGAAAGGTTTGACAATAGCTATACAATGTGAGTCCTGTGAAAGGTTTGACAATAGCTATACAATGTGAGTCCTGTGAAAGGTTTGACAATAGCTATACAATGTGAGTCCTGTGAAAGGTTTGACAATAGCTATACAATGTGAGTGCTGTGAAAGGTTTGACAATAGCTATACAATGTGAGTCCTGTGAAAGGTTTGACAATAGCTATACAATGTGAGTCCTGTGAAAGGTTTGACAATAGCTATACAATGTGAGTGCTGTGAAAGGTTTGACAATAGCTATACAATGTGAGTCCTGTGAAAGGTTTGACAATAGCTATACAATGTGAGTGCTGTGAAAGGTTTGACAATAGCTATACAATGTGAGACCTGTGAAAGGTTTGACAATAGTACAAATTGGAGGACATGGAGTGTCTAGAATCTTTGTGCCATCTTCACATGGAAAGGACACCAGATGGAAAGACAGGCAGACTTACAGCCATGCATGAAGACAAACAGACAGACAACTTTATATAGAAGATAGGCCGGTCTGGAAGGAAGGAAGGGCATATGGATGGATGGATGGATGGATAGTTGGATGGATGGATGGATGGATGGATGGGAGGACGGACGGATGGGAGGACGGACGAAAGGACGGACAGACAGACAGACAGACAGATTAATAGATAAAACGTAAAGCATGAAGAAGGGATCCTTGCATGTGAACATTCACAAAACTTTGTTCGTAAACTATTTATCTCTCGACGCTGGAAGGAACACTGACGAAGTAATGTTTAAAAAATATATATATATATCCGTGCTTGTGTGTTTGTTTACGCATTATTTCACCTTGAAGAAGTAATACTAAAATGTCACCACAAAACTGCAGTGCGTTTCTGTTGTCGACAAACACGTGACGGCAGTCACACCTGATGTTGCTAATGGTTTTGCCAATGACGTTATCCTTGACACTGTGAATTTTGATTGACACCTTGGGACATATATCGGCCTTGACATTCACATGGGAAATACCAGGTTTTCTGTAGATTATTACTTTGTATTTATTTTATCAGAATGGCTCAGGCAAAAGCAGCTTTCCAAAAAAATTAAGAAGATACTGTGCAATCCATTTTTGACAATAGAAACAAAAAAAGAGTTCTTAAATATTATGTAGAGCCAGTCTTAACATGTGGCTGTGAATCATGGACAGTAGGACAACAGACAAGAAAATCACTGGAGTCTGTAGAAATGTGGTTTTACAGAAAAATGTTGAGAATACCACGGACAGCTAAGAAGAGTAATGAAATGTTCTGAAAGAGGCCAAAGCAAAAAGAGAGCTAATTTCCAATATTAGGAAGAAACAATCATCATTTTTTGGCCATGTAATGAGAAGAGAACAACTGGAATATATTGTAACAACTGGAAAAATTGAGTGACGAAAAGATAGAGAGATGCAAAGAAAGAAAATACCAGACAGCTTAAGAGAATGGCTTGGCAGAAGGTCAACAACAGAAATGATAAATAACTGTTGAGATCGAAAGTTGTAGAAAGACATGATCATCTACGCCAGCAGGCCCGGTACTTGATGATGATGATGATTCATTCTATCACTGGCACTCTGCCTTCTTCTGTCTATTATTTTTTTGTTGGTCTACCTGACTTTCTATCAGACCTGTTAGTCTATGATACATTTGTGTGGACACAACCTGTCTATCTCTGTCTATTTCTGTGTACGTCTGTATACTTGTCTGTATATACTTCTTCGTACTTATACGTATTGATTGTATTTATGTATGCGCGATAGCTCAGTGGTTAGTGAACTGGACTACAAAGGACAAGGGGTAGGGTTCGATCCCAACCGACGGCTTCCGGGTTCACCCAACCTTAAATGGGTACCGGATTTTTATCTGAGAAAGTAAAGCAGCACGGGCGTAATACCGACCACATTACCCCAAAAATCATGTGCTGAAGGTCTGTAAAATATAGGGTCACTTACACCATATTCCCTATACGCCACTTGGCGTGATGGAGGTACTTTACTACTTTTACTTTTTATTATGTATGTCTGGTCTGTAAGTATGCAGGTCTGTCTGTACGTATCTGTGTTTCTGTCTGTCTCTATGTATGTGTATATATACACACACACGGTGAGCTGTGTGTCTCATCCGTGTTGATCATGTTTCGATATTCAAATTGTTTACGATGAATGAAGATATCGTATGACAGGGAACAGTTGGCTGTGTTCACTTTCTGCGCGGTTTCGCCTTATGTCTTATGGCGTGTGCTGAGACTGCTACGATGTGGACTACAGTTACCTTTCATTGTTTTGGAGATGAGATATTCGGATGATTACGCTGGCATGGGTGGTTGAGCAATTATGGATTTTAATTCGTTTACAGTGATACCTGGGCGTTCCATAACCAAATAACCAAATACATATATGTATATAATATGTCTATTTGTATATCAGTCTGCCTTTCTTCCTGTGTGTTTGTTTGCTCGACAACCTATTCATTTATTAACATCTCTTTAAATCACTTGTTAATCTATTTTCTCTTTCTGATCGCTCTCTTCATCATCATTGTGTGCCGTCTCCGCATCGAAGGTTGTCCATCATGGAGCGCCATTCCCCTCTGTTTCTTGTTTTGATGATGCAGGTTGTCATAGATTGACTTGTCCATCCTTTGATGTTACCCATCTGTGTTAGTCGTGGTCTGCCTCTGGCTCTTTTACCTTGTATTTTCCCCTCCAAGATTACTTTCAGTAGGCAGTTGTATCTTTTAACATGCCCCCCAAAAACTCATTAGTCTTGTTTGGATTGTGTTTTGTAGTTTTCTTTTCATTTTTAGTTGTTTTAAGATTTCATTTATAAATCTATCCTACTTTATCCTACTTTATGCTCTTTTCTTTCCTTTTTCTCCGTTCCTCTCTTTCACTCATCTTTTCTTTAACCTATTTCTCTCTTCCATTGTTTTTACTCTATTCGTCTATTCCTTCTTTTAATTTCACTAATTGTCACATATTTAATCTTTCTATCACATTTCTTCTATTTTCATTCGTTTCCCGTTCTTTCTCCTATTCACGTTCTTTCTCTTATTTTCCTCTGTCTCTTCAGTCATCCTTTTTTATCCGCTATCGTTCATTCTTTTCTTTATATCTCTCTGAGTTTATTAAATGTTTTCGTTCTTATATAACATAATGGAAAAAAAAAATATATATATATATATATATATAAATAATGTTATGTTATGTTTGATGTTATGTATGTATGTGTGAAAGTATATTCTCTTTGCATTAATATTTCTTACGTTCTTTATTTTCTCCACTATATTCTTCTGTTGAGATTTGTATTTATGATTTCTCTCTGCGGCAACCACCCCTGGTCTCAGCAGCGAGGCCCGGCTTGAAGCGTCAATTACTCATCGACGGAAAAAAATATGAGTACCTCCGAATTCGGAGTTATCTGCTTGTGCGGCGAGGTACCCCCGCGCACACGGCTGCCAGGGAAAATTGGATTGACGCGCAAAATTAATTTCCTAGACTCTAGGGACTTCGTCAGAGTTCAACGCTGGCGAACGAACAAAAAAAATATATCCTTCTTTATCAAACAATTCTTTATTATTTAATTATTTTCATATATTCGTCTTTATATTTGACTCCTTTTTTTTCTTTATTTCAACTCTCTCTCTCATCTCTATTCCTTTCTCTATCGATAGTTTTCTTTCTCTTTATTTTGTTATCATTCTGACTTATTGTATCGTTCATGTCCCCTTTATCTATTTTATTCTCTCATTTATACATTTTTGAATTGTATATACCTTTCTTTCTATATTTTTTTCTCTCTAATGCCCTCTTTCCTTACATATATTTAATCTTTGTCTTTCTCTCTTTTTGTTACTTTCTCTCTTTCTCATCCACCCTCTCTCATTGTTCCGTCTCTGTTTCTCCCTTCCCTTTATTTTTCTGTCTCTCCCTAAGGTCTGTGTTTTCTTTCCCTCTAACTGAAACAATGTACTACTCTCTCAGTCTCTCTCTTTCTCTTTTGTATATATATATATATATATATATATATATATATATATATATATATAAACACTCACTTGTACTCTCTTATTTTTATCTCTCTACCTATCCCTAATTTTAAACAATATTAATTTAATAATTTTGATCCTCCCTCACTCTATATCTCTCTATTCGATATTCTCGACTTTTCTCTGTCTTCAAAGCAACCTTCCCTTATTTCACCCACTACCCCCTTTAACCATTTTAGATTTCTACGATAAAATTCCCAACATGATCGCAATTAAGCTATCAACACTGTTATTAGAGCGTATACGGTAGCTGTTAACACGCTGTTATTAGAGTGAATACGGTAGCTGTTAACACGCTGTTATGAATTCCATTATACAATCTCTCGCTGTTTATGGAAAACAGTAATGTTTCCAGTATCCAATCAACAATTACATGAATACAATCTTTCGTTATAGTCAACTTTCATTTTAAATGATGTTTCTTTTTTTAATTATTATTTGTGTGGGAAACAAGACAATGAGTGAGACAGTACTTGGCACAAAGAGATTTATAGGACACTAGCACGGCTCGTCCAATCTCAGAGTGTCCACGGTCTGGGGAATACTGTTTAAATCTAATTTAAAATGATGCTGAAAAAAAAATGAAAAGTTATTTTACTGTTTTGTTCTTAAATACTTGTTTCACTTTTAAAGAAGAAATTAGAGCGGGCTATGCTACGTGTCTATCTTCAGACGGAAGATATACAAAAGAGGTGAGATGCAGAATTGCTCAGGCAATAGCAGCTTTCCAAAAAATGAGGACGATACTATGCAATTCATTTTTGACAATAGAAACAAGAACAAGAGTTTTTAAATGTTATGTAGAGCCAGTCTTAACATATGGATGTGAATCATGGACAATAGGACAACAGACAAGAAAATCACTTGAGTCTGCAGAAATGTGGTTTTACAGAAGAATGTTGAGAGTACCATGGACAGCTAAGAAGAGTAATGAAAATGTTCTGAAAGAGGCCAAAGTAAAAAAAAGAGCTAATTTCCAATATTAGGAAGAAACAATCATAATTTTTTGGCCATGTAATGAGAAGAGAACAACTGGAATATATTGCAACAAGTGGGAACATTGAGGGACGAAGAGATAGAGGGAAGCAAAGAGAAAAGTTACCAGACAGTTTAAGAGAATGGCTTGGCAGAGGGTCAACAACAGAAATGATAAATAACTGTTGAGATCGAAAATTCTGGAGAGACATGATCACCTACGCCAGTAGGCCCGGTACTTGATGATGCTCAGCGTCAAGACCAAATAGCAGGTCTCTAATAGTGATATCTCTGATTTTGGACCGTGCTTTTAGTCACGAAAGATTGAACAAATAACGATAGGATCTAGTATAAAGATGGACTCCTTCGTTAGCATTTAATTTCGCATTTCGTAAGCAGAAAGAGTAATAATTGTAACACAGGATAAGTAGTAGTCATCATCATCAAGTACCGGGCCTGCTGGCATACGTGATCATGTATATCCACAACTTTCGTTCTCGACAGTTTTTTATCATTTCTATTGTTGACCTTCTGCCAAAGCCATTCTTTTAACCTGTCTGGTATTTTTTCTCTTTGCTTCCCTCTATCTCTTCGTCCCTCAATTTTTCCAGTTGTTACAATATATTCCAGTTGTTCTCTTCTCATTACGTGGCCACAAAATGATAATTGTTTCTTCCAATATTGGAAATTAGCTCTCTTTTTGCTTTGGCCTCTTTCAGAACGTTTTCATTACTCTTCTTAGCTGTCCATGGTATTATCAACATTCTTCTGTAAACCCACATTTCTACAGACTCGGGTGATTTTCTTGTCTGTTGTACTATTGTCCATGATTCACATCCCTATATTAAGACTGGATCTACATAACCTTTAAGAAATCTTTTTTCTTATAAGTAGTAGTAGGAGCAGTAGTATAATCGTATTAATAGAATATATCAAAAATAGGAAATGTAGTAGTAGTAGTAGTAGGAATAGCAGTAGTAGTAGTAGTAGGAGTAGCAGTAGTAGTGGTAGTAATAGTGGAAATAGTAGTAGTAGTTGTAGAAGTAGTAGTAGTAGTAGTAATAGTGGTAATAGTAGTAGTAGTAGCAGTAGTAGTAGTAGTAATAGTGGTAATAGTAGCAGTAGTAGTAGTAGTAGTAGTAGTGGTGGTAATAGTAATAGTAGTAGCAGTAGTAGTAGTAGTAGCAACAGCAGTAGTGGTAGTAGTAATAGTGGTAATAGTAGTAGTAGTAATGGTGGTAATAGTAGTAGTAGTAGTAGCAGCAGTAGTAGTAGTAGAAACAGCAGTAGTAGTAGTAGTAGTAGTAATAGTGGTAATAGTAGTAGTAGTAGTAGGAATAGTAGTAGTAGTAGTAGTAGTAGTAATGGTGGTAATAGTAGTAGTAGTAGCAGTAGTAGTAGTAGTAGGAACAGCAGTAGTGGTAGTAGTAATAGTGGTAATAGTAGTAGTAGTAGGAATAGTAGTAGTAGTAGTAATGGTGGTAATATTAGTAGTAGTAGTAGTAGCAGCAGTAGTAGTAGTAGTAATAGTGGTAATAGTAGTAGTAGTAGTAGCAGCAGTAGTAGTAGTAGTAGTAGTAGAAACAGCAGTAGTAGTAGTAGTAATAGTAGTAATAGTAGTAATAGTAGTAGTAGCAACAGTAGTAGTAGTAGTAGAAACAGCAGTAGTAGTAGTAGTAATAGTGGTAATAGTAGTAATAGTAGTAGTAGCAGCAGTAGTAGTAGTAGTAGAAACAGCAGTAGTAGTAGTAGAAACAGCAGTAGTAGTATTAGTAGCAGTGGTAGTAGTAGTAGTAGTAGTACAGCAGCAGTAGTAGTAGTAGTAATAATGGTAGTAGTAATAGTGGTAATAATAATAGTAGTAGCAGTAGTAGCAGTAGTAGCAGTAGTAGTAGTGGTAGCAGTAGTGGTAGTAGTAATAGTGGTAATAGTAGTAGTAGTAGTAGCAGTAGTAGCAGTAGTAGCAGTAGTAGTAGTGGTAGTAGTAGTAGTAGTAGTAATAGTGGTGGTAGTAGTAGTAGCAGTAGTAGTAGTAGTGGCAGTAGTAGTAGTAGTAGTAGCAGTAGTAGTAGTAGTAGTAGCAGTAGTAGTAGCAGTAGTAGTAGTAGTAGTAGCAGTAGTAGTAATATTGGTAATAGTAGTAGTATTAGCAGTAGTAGCGGTAGTAGTAGCAGTAGTAGTAGTAGTAGTAGTAGTAGCATTAGTAGTAGTACTAGTGGTAGTAATGTAACATTTTTAGAAGTAGAATATTATTAGGTAGCAGTAATGCTAGTGTCGAGATTTCGGTTCCGTCGACAACGGATGTTTTATGATGACTGTTTGTTAAATTATCAATCCTTAATTTAAAGAAAACAACAAATATAATTTTCAGCCTATCAAGAAACACACTCGCAGCAAATTTGAAGAATAAAGACCACTGCTATTAAGAAGTAGCAACAATAGTATAGTAATTGTAGTAGAATACTAGTAGAAGTAGAATATATACGTTTAGTAGTAGTAGTAGTAGTAGTAGTAGTAGTAGTAGTAGTAGTAGTAGTAGTAGTAGTAGTAGTAGTAGTAGTAGTAGCTGTTGTAGTAAGAGTGTAACAGTATCTAAACAGCTACTCTTGGAGTACTGATAGTAGTAATAATAGCAGTAATTAGTCCTTTCTAAAAACATACACTGATAGACACTTATCATATACCATAACAACGGAACAATTCCAACATAACAGACCTTTGACAATCCGATGTCACTACACTAACATTATGGTTGTCAACCACTGAAACATGAGAATACAGTGTTGTCTGTACTAGTCTTCAATTATTTTCTAAAATTATGTGTCTAGAAACGTTTGCGTCCAAAGAGTAAATTCAAACGTGTTCTGTAAGTAAAAATTAAAAAGGAAAACATTATAGTTTTGTTGTCGTAGTAGTTGTAGTTGTAATAGCTGGAATGTGAGTAGTTGTTGTTGTAATAGTTGGAGTGTGAGTAGTTGTTGTTGTAATAGTTGGAGTGTGAGTAGTTGTAGTTGTAATAGCTGGAGTGTGAGTAGTTGTAGTTGTAATAGCTGGAGTGTGAGTAGTTGTAGTTGTAAAAGTTGGAGTGTGAGTAGTTGTAGTTGTAATAGTTGGAGTGTGAGTAGTTGTTGTTGTAATAGTTGGAATGTGAGTAGTTGTTGTTGTAATAGTTGGAGTGTGAGTAGTTGTTGTTGTAATAGTTGGAGTGTGAGTAGTTGTAGTTGTAATAGTTGGAGTGTGAGTAGTTGTAGTTGTAATAGCTGGAGTGTGAGTAGTTGTAGTTGTAATAGTTGGAGTGTGAGTAGTTGTAGTTGTAATAGGTGGAGTGTGAGTAGTTGTAGTTGTAATAGTTGGAGTGTGAGTAGTTGTAGTTGTAATAGTTGG
Source organism: Megaustenia siamemsis (assembly GCA_032433765.1). Lineage (NCBI taxonomy): Eukaryota > Metazoa > Mollusca > Gastropoda > Stylommatophora > Ariophantidae > Megaustenia > Megaustenia siamemsis. The sequence goes on from JAVIAB010000126.1 coordinate 62,846,894, forward strand.
AGTGTGAGTAGTTGTAGTTGTAATAGTAGGAGTGTGAGTAGTTGTAGTTGTAATAGTTGGAGTGTGAGTAGTTGTAGTTGTAATAGTTGGAGTGTGAGTAGTTGTAGTTGTAATAGTAGGAGTGTGAGTAGTTGTAGTTGTAATAGTTGGAGTGTGAGTAGTTGTAGTTGTAATATTAGGAGTGTGAGTAGTTGTAGTTGTAATAGCTGGAATGTGAGTAGTTGTAATTGTAATAGTTGGAGTGTGAGTAGTTGTAGTTGTAATAGCTGGAATGTGAGTAGTTGTAATTGTAATAGTTGGAGTGTGAGTAGTTGTAGTTGTAATAGCTGGAATGTGAGTAGTTGTAATTGTAATAGTTGGAGTGTGAGTAGTTGTTGTTGTAATAGTTGGAATTTGTGTAGTTGTAGTTGTAATATACAATTATTTCAATTACAACATTTCTGCAGCCTTCAGTGATTTTCTTGTCTGTTGTTCTAGTGCCCATGATTCACATCCATATGTTAAGACTGGCTCTACATAACATTTAAGAACTCTATTTCTTGTTTCTATTATAATAGATTGCATTGTATCTTCCTCAATTTTTGGAAAGCTGCTCTATCCTGAGCCATTCTGCATCTCACTACTGTTGTATATCTACCATCTGAGGTTAACATTGTTCCCAGATATTTAAATTAATTTACCTGTTTTTAATAATATTTCACTTGTCTTCAATGTGCATCGCGATTAAGTCTTTTTTTTCCCCCTACCATTACTTCTTTATTTTTACTATTAATGCTGAGTCCTTTATTTTTGCTTTCCTTCACTATAATGTCTAACATGTCTTGTAACTCATTTCCACTCTTAGCGATTAAGACTGTAACATCAGCATTAAAAAAAAAATTAAATTAAAAGGCCCCGTTACACCAAGCGGCGTATAGGGAATATGGTGTCAGTGACCATATATTTTACAGACCTTCGGCACATGATTTTTGAGGTAATGTGGTCGGTATTACGCCTGTGCCGAATTACTTTCCCAGAAAAAAATCCGGTACCCATTTAACGCTGGCTGAATCCGGAAGCCGTCGGTCCTTTGTAGTCCAGTTCACTAACCACTGAGCTATCACGGCTTCGTATCATCAGCATACCTTAGATTATTTATATTACTTATTATAACTACTTATTAAAATCCCCCCTCCCCCCCTCATAAACCACCCATCAATGTGCTCTAATGTACACACTTTAACGAGCTTGCAATGAAACTTGTCGACTGCACAGCGAGGGCATTAGAACTGGTCTCAGCGAAATGAAATGCAAACATGGAGTCAGAAAGACAGATTTCCCCAGGGGTTTCCATTGACAAGGTGAGCTCACATGTCACCAACCCATTCAGGTAAACAAGCATTCAGGTTTATTTCAATATTTTTATCTTGTATGGTTTTGTTATGTTTATTCTCTTCCCATAGTTCATACTTTGCTTTTACGTGGATTGTTGAAAATAATGAATGAATGTTATGTCAATCATGCAATCAATCAATCAATCAATCATGTAATCAATCAATCATTCAGTCAACCAGCAACGAGCCTCATGTCACTGGCATTCAAGCTCCTACATCTGTTTTATCCCCCTCCCCCTTTAACTCTCTCGCCCTCTCTCTCTCTCCTGTATTTGTAATGTTTACTTCTGCTAGATCCAGTTTGGTTCCGGTTGGTGCTGTGAGGCAAGATGGCCGCCTAGTCAAACCATGTGCGACTGGTGGAATTGTTCCTGCTGTTTATATTCAAGTGACTCTTTCTGCTCTGAATTTCCACTTTCGAAGACAGCCGTTGTTCGACCGCATTCCCCTGACCATAAAGTCAACATAATTGTGGCGCGAGCACGTGGATATTCGTGCTGCAGGCGACTGATCGTCGATTGCAGGAGAACATCACCAAGCCCCGACTTTGATCGACGTTCAACTGCAAATTCGATATGTACAGGACACCGCTCGGGTCGAGTGCTTAAGCAAAGTAGAGGCCTGGCTTTATTTGCCGAGACAGAGACACTTGGGTCACGCTCACGAAGAGAGAGACACTTGGGTCACGCTCACAAAGAGAGAGACACTTGGGTCACGCTCACAAAGAGAGAGACACTTGGGTCACGCTCACAAAGAGAGAGACACTTGGGTCACGCTCACAAAGAGAGAGACACTTGGATCACGCTCACGAAGTCAATGACATTTTGGTCAAGCCCACAAAGACAAAGACACTTGGGTCACGCTCACAAAGAGAGAGACACTTGGGTCACGCTCACAAAGAGAGAGACACTTGGGTCACGCTCACAAAGAGAGAGACACTTGGGTCACGCTCACAAAGAGAGAGACACTTGGGTCACGCTCACAAAGAGAGAGACACTTGGGTCACGCTCACAAAGAGAGAGACACTTGGGTCACGCTCACGAAGTCAATGACATTTTGGTCAAGCCCACAAAGACAAAGACACTTGGGTCACGCTCACAAAGAGAGAGACACTTGGGTCACGCTCACAAAGACAGACACACTTGGGTCACGCTCACGAAGTCAACGACATTTGGATCAAGCTCACAAAGACTAAGACACTTGGGTCACGCTCACAAAGAGAGAGACACTTGGGTCACGCTCACAAAGAGAGAGACACTTTGGTCACGCTCACAAAGACAGACACACTTGGGTCACGCTCACGAAGACAGAGACACATGGGTCACGCTCACAAAGAGAGAGACACTTGGGTCACGCTCACAAAGAGAGAGACACTTGGGTCACGCTCACAAAGAGAGAGACACTTGGGTCACGCTCACAAAGAGAGAGACACTTGGGTCACGCTCACGAAGTCAATGACATTTTGGTCAAGCCCACAAAGACAAAGACACTTGGGTCACGCTCACAAAGAGAGAGACACTTGGGTCACGCTCACAAAGACAGACACACTTGGGTCACGCTCACGAAGTCAACGACATTTGGATCAAGCTCACAAAGACTAAGACACTTGGGTCACGCTCACAAAGAGAGAGACACTTGGGTCACGCTCACAAAGAGAGAGACACTTTGGTCACGCTCACAAAGACAGACACACTTGGGTCACGCTCACGAAGACAGAGACACATGGGTCACGCTCACAAAGAGAGAGACACTTGGGTCACGCTCACAAAGAGAGAGACACTTGGGTCACGCTCACAAAGAGAGAGACACTTGGGTCACGCTCACAAAGAGAGAGACACTTGGGTCACGCTCACAAAGAGAGAGACACTTGGGTCACGCTCACGAAGTCAATGACATTTTGGTCAAGCCCACAAAGACAAAGACACTTGGGTCACGCTCACAAAGAGAGAGACACTTGGGTCACGCTCACAAAGAGAGAGACACTTTAGTCACGTTCAAGAAGACAAGAGAAACTTGGGTCACGCTCACAAAGACAGAAACACTTGGGTCACGCTCACGAAGACAGACACTTATGTCACGCTCACGAAGACAGGGACACTTTAGTCACGCTCAAGAAGACAGAGACACTTGGGTCACGCTCAAGAAGACAGGGACACTTTAGTCACGCTCAAGAAGACAGAGACACTTTAGTCACGCTCAAGAAGACAGGGACACTTTAGTCACGCTCAAGAAGGCAGGGACACTTTAGTCACGCTCAAGAAGACAGGGACACTTTAGTCACGCTCAAGAAGACAGGGACACTTGGGTCACGCTCAAGAAGACAGAGACACTTGGGTCACGCACATGAAGACAGTGACACTTGGGTCACGCTCAAGAAGACAGAGACACTTTAGTCACGCTCATGAAGACATAGACACTTTTGTCACGCTCATTAAGACAGTGACACTTGGGTCACGCTCAAGAAGACAGTGACACTTCGGTCACGCTCAAGAAGACAGTGACACTTCGGTCACGCTCAAGAAGACAGAGACACTTTAGTCACGCTCACGAAGACAGAGACACTTTAGTCAAGCTCAAGAAACATTTGTTTGTCACTGATAGTTTCATTAATTTACTTATGTGTGTCTTTCCATGAAGACAGAGACACTTTAGTCACGCTCAAGAAACATTTGTTTGTCACTGATAGTTTCCTTAATTTACTTATGTGTGTCTTTCCATGAAGACAGAGACACTTTAGTCACGCTCAAGAAACATTTGTTTGTCACTGATAGTTTCATTAATTTACTTATGTGTGTCTTTCCATGAAGACAGAGACACTTTAGTCACGCTCAAGAAACATTTGTTTGTCACTGATAGTTTCATTAATTTACTTATGTGTGTATTTCCATGAAGATAAAAGGCACATTCTTCGTTCACACATTCAAAGGGGTAAGATAAAAGGCACATTCTTCCTTCACACATTCAAAGGGGTAAGATAAAAGGCACATTCTTCGTTCACACATTCAAAGGGGTAAGATAAAAGGCACATTCTTCGTTCACACATTCAAAGGGGTTAGATAAAAGGCACATTCTTCGTTCACACATTCAAAGGGGTTAGATAAAAGGCACATTCTTCGTTCACACATTCAAAGGGGTTAGATTAAAGGCACATTCTTCGTTCACACATTCAAAGGGGTAAGATAAAAGGCACATTCTTCGTTCACACATTCAAAGGGGTAAGATAAAAGGCACATTCTTCGTTCACACATTCAAAGGGGTAAGATAAAAGGCACATTCTTCGTTCACACATTCAAAGGGGTTAGATTAAAGGCACATTCTTCGTTCACACATTCAAAGGGGTTAGATTAAAGGCACATTCTTCGTTCACACATTCAAAGGGGTTAGATGAAGCCGTATCTCAAAAATTAAAAACGTTTGTGGTTAAAAATGGAAATATTTCCCGAAACTCTCAGATTTGCCTTTTGGAGAACTCGTTATATTTTTCTATCATCATCATCATCATCATCATCATCATCATCATCATCATCATCATCATCATCATCATCATCATCATCGAGTTCCAACTCCGCAACGAAGGTTGGCTACCATTCTGCGCCATTTTCTGCTCTGCCTCATACTTTGATGGTACATGTTGTCATAGGTTGATTTTTCCATATTTTGATATTACTCAACCATGTTAGTCTTGGTCTGCCTCTTTTACCCCATATTTTTCCCTGCAACATTACTTTTAGTAGGTTGTTGTGTCTTTTAACATGGCCCAAAAATCGCATTTGTCTTGTTTGAACTGTGTTCTCATTTAATAGTTCTCTTTTCATTTTTACTTGTTTTAAGACTTCATCGTTTGTTTTCTTTACTTTCCATCCAATTCTACCTATTCTTCTATATATCCACATTTCAATGGCCTCAATTCTCTGTTCTGTTTCCTTTTCTAATGTCCATGTTTCTGTAACATATAGAAATGTTGAGAAAATATAGTCTTTTGCTATTCTTATTTTTAGCCCTGGTGTTATTTGTTTTGATGTTAGTATATTTTTCACGACATTAAAATTACTTTTTGCCATTTCTATTATTTTGTTGCATTCCTATTATTTTGTTGCATTTCTATTCTTTTGTTGCATTCCTATTATTTTTCTATAACGATCATTAACTCGTTCAGTACGGACAGTTTTTATCAAATTAGCGGTAGAGATTTCAGAGACAAATTTTGTTCATGGTTTTAAATATGAATCTAGCTATTTATATTTATATAACACTTAACATATTATATATGAATTTTTAGATAATTAAACAGGGACTTAGATTTCACCAAAACCGAGATGATACATCATCATGTGCCATACCGGTTGGCGTAGGTGATTATGTCCCTCCACAATCTTCTATCTACAGTGCATCGTATCATTTCTGTTGTTGACTGTTTTCCATGCCATGACACCAAGCTATCCAGTATTTTCTCTCTTTGTCGTCCGCGATCTCTCTTTCCTTTTATTATGCCAGTTGTAACCAAGTATTCCAACTTTCCTATTCTCATGATGTGCCCGAAAAATGTTGATTGCTTCTTTCTGATGTTTTTTAAGAGCTCCCTTTTTGTGTTGGCCTCTTTGAGAACTTAATCATTGGTCTTATTAGCTGTCCAGGGAACTTTCAACATTCTTCTGAGAAATCCCATCTCTGTGGCCTCTAATCGTCTTCTCATGTGTTTGTCTATTGTCCATGATTCGCTTCCATAGGTCAGAATTGGTTCTATATAGCACCGATGAACTCTTTCTCATTTCTATTGACATAGATTTGTCGCATAAGATATTTTTCATTTTCTGAAATGCTATTCTGCTTTTTTATTTCTGAGATGATACAAGACATGTAAAAAGAATATTGTTTGATGACAGTTTATACCAATCAAATTAAGAGTGACGCACTGTGCGGGGAAAAGAAACGAGACCAAAATTGGCGTGACGCATGGTGCGTCGAGACGTACGGAGGGACTACTATGGAGTTAACTACTAAAATATCCAGCACACATAAATATTAACTTTAGATAAACATTTCAAGTTACGTGTGTGGTGTCACAAATTGGAACCGCTTTACTACAATAACAAGTTTAAAAAAGAGTGGAATGTACCAGGCTTAGGACAACACCTCGATCTGCTGCTACTTTTCCCAGATAAGAACTAAAATGCCACTTTGAAATGGAACCAAACAGATGTGACTAACCACGAAGTCTGCACGGACCCACCGCGGGTGTATGGATGCCAATGATATGTCAATGATCTGCCAATGACTTTTGACTGAACTGTCAATGGCCTGTCAATGATCTGTCAATGACATGTCAATGGCTTGTTAATGACCTTTTAATGACCCGTCTGTGACCTGTCAATGATCTGTCAATGACCTGCCAATGACCTGTCAATGATCTGTCAATGACCTACCAATGATCTGTCAATGACCTACCAATGATCTGTCAATGATCTGTCAATGACCTGTCAATGATCTGTCAATGACCTGTCAATGATCTGTCAATGACCTGCCAATGATCTGTCAATGACCTGCCAATGATCTGTCAATGACCTACCAATGATCTGTCAATGACCTGCCAATGATCATGAATCTACAACCATGTCGAGACTGCACAAACATCAGATCAAAAATGGAGATGCCGGAAAGGAGCATCACAGTGGGAGACACAGAAGAACAACAAATTAACACAGAACTGGAGTCGTCACTAGCTGTAAGCAGCGGCCTGGAAATGGGCATCTTGAGCTGCGCACCTTTTAAGAAAGCGACACGTTCACTGGATAAATATGAACGATCATGATGAACACTTTGTTCGTTGCTGAGGCGTGATCGTTTCAGATATGAGAAAGCCCCGCCTGCTGTAGGCCAATCTTTTCAAAAGTCAAAGTAATTTAAAAAAAAAAAATAATTTCATTATGTTTTATATAGGAGATCTCACTCACATTATGTTTTATATAGGAAATCTCACTCACATTATGTTTTATATAGGAAATCTCACTCACATTATGTTTTATATAGGAAATCTCACTCACATTATGTTTTATATAGGAAATCTCACTCACATTATGTTTTATATAGGAAATCTCACTCACATTATGTTTTATATAGGAAATCTCACTCACATTAGAATCCAGAATTTCTTTACTGCTTAAACCACGGGCAAACTCGTTGCACCAGAGTAAACCAAAACATTTTCCAGTTATACTGTGTTAACTCACCGCTACTGTACATTAATAGTCACCAACAACAACCGTATTGTGTAGGAACCCTCAGCAGATGACTGAGATGAGATAAAAGGTGTGTCACAAAAAGTGTCTATCCTACACGTCTATCTGGTCCCCTAGTCCTGCCCCGATATCTATTTTATCCCATTCCATCTCATCCAATCCCATTCAATCCTATCCTAATCACCCAAACCCATCCATCCATTCATCCATATCCGTCCGTCGGTCCGTCCCTCGGTCCGTTCGTCCGTCCCTCCGTCCATCCACATTCATCCATCCATCCACATTCATCCATCCATCCACACATCCATCCACATTCATCCATCCATCCACACATCCATCCATCCATCCATCCATACATCCATATCCATACATCCATCCATCCATCCACATCCATACATCCATCCGTACATCCACATCCATCCATCCATCCATCCATCCATCCATCCATCCATCCATCCATCCATACATCCATCCACATCCATCCATCCATCCATCCATCCATCCATCCATCCTAACTATATCGCTGTCTACCTCTCTAACTATCACATTCCCTGTATCTCTCATTATCCTTCAAAATCATTCTATATCTCTCTCTACTAACCAATCTACCCACCTACCTGTCTGCCCGTTTGTCGGTCTATTTTATCATTCTTTTGAGCCTAAGACAGCACATAGGACATACTTTCTAGACTATATCCGACGATCTTTATTGTTTAGTGTTAGACTTTGCACTGGACCATCATTGTATGTGGCAACACGTCCCTGCATTGGACGAGCTTCTCAATCAAAGCTAGGGAGACGATTACTCAGGCCTATAGCCACGTAAATTAATGACGAGTGTATTTGACCGGTGCTGTGTTGTGCTATTATTTCAGTGCTTGCCAGGTCGTTATGAAAAAAAATATAACTGATGGAAGTAATTAGGTTAAGTGCTGTCATTATAGTAATGAGGAAAACTGTGTGTAGCGCTTTCTATACGTCAAATTGTAGAGTAAGACTTCATTCTACCTTTTTTTAGCTCCCAGTGGAGCATAGGTCTTCAACAAACACTTTCCATGTCGTTCTGTTTTTTGCCATTCTTTTAAGATCATTCCATGTCTTCCCCATCATCTTCATCTCTGCTTCTATCTGTCTTCTCCAAGAATTCATTGGTATTCCTCTTTGTCTTTTCCCCTGGGGATTCAAAAAAAGGGCCTGTTGTGTAATACTCTCAGTTGGCTTCCGTAGTGTGTGTCCTATCCAGCGCCATCGTCTTCGCTGCATCTCTTTATCCACTGGTGTTTGACTGGTACATTTCCATAATTCTGTTAGTGATTTTGTCCTGCCATTTCCATCCATTTTTCCTGCGAAAGCATCCATTAATGAAAGTCTGTATCTTCGTCATTGTCAATTTTGTTGTTCTCCATGTTTCACAGCCATATAATAGGACCGCCTTAACATTGGAGTTGAAAATTTTTTTTATAGTATTTTATTTTTATTTTATTTTATTTATATTTGATTCAGAGTAAGACGTACACAGGTAATTTTACGATGAATTGTTTTATAGTATAGGGAAATGTAGCATTGCTACTTTAGTAATGTAATTACACACAGATATACAGATATACAGACCACACATTCACTCAGCTTTATACAGTACGATACACACACACGCACACACACACACACACATATATATATATATATGTATTAAAGAGGGAAGAACAGAAAATGATACCAAAATAAGGATATCAAAAGCAAGAGGAGCTTTCATTGCACTGGGAAACATGGAAATCCAAAGAAATTAGGTTAAATACAAAAATAAAAATTTTCAACTCAAATGTTAAGTCGGCCCTATTATATGGCTGTGAAACATGGAGAATAACAAAATTGACAATCACGAAGGCACAGACTTTCATTAATGGATGCTTACGCAGAATAAAGGGATGGAAATGGCAGGACAAAGTCACTAACGTGGAATTATGGAAATGTACCAGTCAAATACCAGTGGATAAAGAGATACAGCGAAGACGATGGCGCTGGATAGGACACACACTACGGAAGCCAATTGAGAGTATTACACAACAGGCCCTTTTTTGGAATCCTCAGGGGAAAAGACAAAGAGGAAGACCAAGGAATTCTTGGAGAAGACAGATCAAAGCAGAGATGAAGATGATGGGGAAGACAAAGAATTATATTAAATGAAAGGCAAAAAACAGAACGACTTGGAAAGTGTTTGTTGAAGACCTATGATCCACTGGGAGCTAAAAAAGGTAGAAGAGGAAGAATAAGATAGATATATATATATATGCATGCACAGTCATGCATTCAAAATATATACATAGAGGGCTTTTCCAGCTGAGACAGTCGAGAACGCGTTCTGGTAAATGTGTAGAACATTTATGATCCAGAGAAATATCATCATCGTAATCTCATTTTGCTCTGGCCGCTTTCATTACTCTTCTTAGCCGTCCATTGCATTCTCAACATTCTTCTGTAAATCCATATTTCTACAACCTTCAAGGATTTTCTTGTCTGTTGTCTTTCTGTTCAGATTCACATCCATATGTTATGACTGGCTCCACATAACATTTAAGAACACTTTTTCTTGTTTCTATTGTCAAAAATAGATACAACTACCTTGGACATACTATAACCAGTGATGGAAAATGGAAAACTGAAAAAAAAAAAAGAATAGGAATGGCAAAAAGTAAATTTAATCACCTAAACAAACTAACATAAAAAAAAATAACACAAGGACTAAAATTAAGAATAGCAACATGTTACATCTTATCAATATTCCTGTACTGTGCAGAAACATGGACATTAGACAAGAAAACAGGACAGAAAATTGAAGCCTTTGAAATGTGGATTTATCGAAGAATATGTAGAATTGGATGGAAAGAAAAGAAAACAAACGATGAAGTCTCAAAACAACTAAAATGAAAGGAGAACTACTAAACACAATTAAAACAAGACAAATGAAATTTGTGGGGCATGTTAAAAGACACAACAGCCTAATAAACGTAATATTGGAAGGGAAAATACGAAGTAAAAGAGGCAGAGGTAGACCAAGACTAACATGGACGAGTAACATCAAAAGATAGACAAGTCGACCTATGACAATCTACACCATCAAAGCAAGAAACAAGTGGAATGGAGCTCCATGGTAGCCAACCTTCGATGCGGAGACGGTATTCAATGACGATGATGATAATGATTGTCAAAATTAGATTGGACAGTATCTTCCTCGTTCTTTTGGAAAGCTTTTTTTTGTCTGATTAGTAAAGTGCCCACGTCACGCCAAGTTGCGTATAGGGAATATGGTGTTAGTGACCATCAATTTTACAGACCTTCAGCACATGATTTTTGGAGTAATGTGGTCGGTATTACGCCCGTGCCGCTTCACTTTCCCAGAAAAAAATCCGGTACCCATTAAAGGCTGGGTAAACCCGGAAACCGTCGGTTAGGATCGAACCCTACCTTTTGTCCTTTGTAGTCCAGTTCACTAACCACTGATCTATCGCGGCTTCCCTTTTGACATGTAGATGATACATATATCTTCCTGGGAATGCGCAAATAAGAAAATGAACTAACATATTAGCAACAATGAGATGTGATTAAAACAACAAAAACTCACAATTGTTGACTGATGTTAACTCTTTCAGTACGGTAGGTTTTATCAATTTATCGGTAGTGATTTCAGAGGCAACATTTTTCATGTTTTTAAATATTAAAACGTTAAAAAATTACGTGTTTATATTTATCTTAAACATAAAATATTACCTATGAATTTTTAGATAACAACGAAGGAATTATATTTCACCAATACCAAAATGATACAAAACCTATAAAAGGAATATGCTTTGATAACAGTTTACACTAATCAAATTGAGAGTGACGCACTGTGCGGCTAAACGTACTCAAAAGGAGTTAAAGCTGGTAAACCACTCATTAAATATCAATGTCGGGCACCAGCTGAAAATAGTAAATTGACAAAAACCTGCCAAATAAATGGTGCATAATCCCTGGGACTGTAATTAAACTATCACCTATGTACGAACACAAAAAGCGTGTACAGGCGAGAATGCCACTTAATTGACATGAACTGTCTGAATGTCATTTTTAATTTTCACTTCAGACGGAACCTCAAATTTGAAATTCCTGGAAGATTTATTTTATTTTATTTTATTATTTTTTTTTTTTTGCTCATTTCTGCCCTTAATCTTCGACCTTTCGTAACAATACAAAGTCTGTAAATGTTTTACCATATTTATCTTTCTGTTAAACACATTTTATCGATAAAATAACTGTAAATGGTTTATTATATTTGTCTTTCTTTTAAACGCATTGTTATAGATAAAAATAACAGTCTCCACTATTTATATTTGTATTTATAATTTCCTATTAAGAAAATTTTATATTAAATCTTGTATTTGTTTCTCTTCTTGTTGATCGTAATTCGTATTATTAGTAACCGGATTATCATAACGGTTTAAGATCGGTATATATAATCTCTGTTCTTTATTTATAACCTAAATAAGGGAGAAAGAGAGTTTATCGGTGCTATATAGTGCCAATTCTGATCTATGAAAGGAGAAAAAGGAGAATTAGGCGAAGAAAAAGGAGAAGTTGACGAAGAAAAAGGAGAAGTTGACGAAGAAAAAGGAGAAGTTGACGAAGAAAAAGGAGAATTAGGCGAAGAAAAAGGAGAAGTTGACGATGCAAAAGGAGAAGTTGACAAAGAAAAAGGAGAATTAGGCGAAGAAAAATTAGAAGTTAACGAAGAAAAAGGAGAATTAGGCGAAGAAAAAAGAGAAGCTGACGAAGAAAAAGTAGAAGTTGACGAAGAAAAAGGAGAATTAGGCGAAGAAAAAAGAGAAGCTGACGAAGAAAAAGTAGAAGTTGACGAAGAAAAAGGAGAAGTTGATGAAGAAAGAGGAGAAGTTGATGAAGAAAAAGTAGAAGTTGATGAAGAAAAAGTATAAGTTGATGAAGAAAAAGGAGAAGTTGACGAAGAAAAAGGAGAATTAGGCGAAGAAAAAAGAGAAGCTGACGAAGAAAAAGGAGAAGTTGACGAAGAAAAAGTAGAAGTCGACGAAGAAAAAGGAGAAGTTGATGAAGAAAAAGTAGAAGTTGATGAAGAAAAAGTATAAGTTGATGAAGAAAAAGGAGAAGTTGACGAAGAAAAAGGAGAATTGGGCGAAGAAAAAAGAGAAGCTGACGAAGAAAAAGGAGAAGTTGACGAAGAAAAAGTAGAAGTTGATGAAGAAAGAGGAGAAGTTGACGAAGAAAAAGGAGAAGCTGACGAAGGAAAAGGAGAAGTTGATGAAGAAAAAGTATAAGATGATGAAGAAAAAGTATAAGTTGATGAAGAAAAAGGAGAAGTTGACGAAGAAAAAGGAGAAGTTGACGAAGAAAAAGGAGAAGCTGACGAAGAAAAAGGAGAAGCTGACGAAGAAAAAGGAGAAGTCGACGAAGAAAAAGGAGAAGTTGACGAAGGAAAAGTAGAAGTTGACGAAGAAAGAGGAGAAGTTGATGAAGAAAAAGGAGAAGTTGACGAAGGAAAAGTAGAAGTTGACGAAGGAAAAGGAGAAGTTGATGAAGAAAAAGTATAAGTTGATGAAAAAAAAGTATAAGTTGATGAAGAAAAAGTAGAAGTTGATGAAGAAAAAGGAGAAGTTGATGAAGAAAAAAGTAGAAGTTGATGAAGAAGAAGTAGAAGTTGATGAAGAAAAGGAGAAGTTGATGAAGAAAAAGTAGAAGTTGATGAAGAAAAAGTAGAAGTTGACGAAGAAAAAGTAGAAGTTGATGAAGAAAAAGTAGAAGTTGATGAAGAAAAAGTAGAAGTTGATGAAGAAAATTAGAAGTTGATGAAGAAAAAGGAGAAGTTGACGAAGAAAAAGGAGAAGTTGACGAAGAAAAAGTAGAAGTTGATGAAGAAAAAGGAGAAGTTGATGAAGAAAAAGGAGAAGTTGATGAAGAAAAAGTAGAAGTTGATGAAGAAAAAGGAGAAGTTGACGAAGAAAAAGTAGAAGTTGATGAAGAAAAAGGAGAAGTTGATGAAGAAAAAGGAGAAGTTGATGAAGAAAAAGGAGAAGTTGACGAAGAAAAAGGAGAAGTTGATGAAGAAAAAGGACAAGTTGATGAAGAAAAAGTAGAAGTTGATGAAGAAAAAGGAGAAGTTGATGAAGAAAAAGGAGAAGTTGACGAAGAAAAAGGAGAAGTTGATGAAGAAAAAGGAGAAGTTGACAAAGAAAAAGGACAAGTTGACAAAGAAAAAGGAGAAGTTGACGAAGAAAAAGGAGAAGTTGACGAAGAAAAAGGAGAAGTTGACGAAGAAAAAGGAGAAGTTGACGATGCAAAAGGAGAAGTTGACAAAGAAAAAGGAGAAGTTGACAAAGAAAAAGGAGAAGTTGACGAAGAAAAAGGAGAAGTTGATGAAGAAAAAGGAGAAGTTGACAAAGAAAAAGGAGAAGTTGACAAAGAAAAAGGAGAAGTTGACGAAGAAAAAGGAGAAGTTGACGAAGAAAAAGGAGAATTAGGCGAAGAAAAAGGAGAAGTTGACGATGCAAAAGGAGAAGTTGACAAAGAAAAAGGAGAATTAGGCGAAGAAAAAGTAGAAGTTGACGAAGAAAAAGGAGAATTAGGCGAAGAAAAAAGAGAAGCTGACGAAGAAAAAGTAGAAGTTGACGAAGAAAAAGGAGAAGTTGACGAAGAAAAAGTAGAAGTTGACGAAGAAAAAGGAGAATTAGGCGAAGAAAAAAGAGAAGCTGGCGAAGAAAAAGGAGAAGTTGACGAAGAAAAAGTAGAAGTTTATGAAGAAAGAGGAGAAGTTGATGAAGAAAAAGTAGAAGTCGACGAAGAAAAAGGAGAAGTTGACGAAGAAAAAGGAGAAGTCGACGAAGAAAAAGGAGAAGTTGACGAAGGAAAAGTATAAGTTGACGAAGAAAGAGGAGAAGTTGATGAAGAAAAAAGAGAAGTTGATGAAGAAAAAGGAGAAGTTGACGAAGAAAAAGTAGAAGTTGACGAAGGAAAAGGAGAAGTTGATGAAGAAAAAGTATAAGTTGATGAAGAAAAAGTAGAAGTTGATGAAGAAAAAGTAGAAGTTGATGAAGAAAAAGGAGAAGTTGATGAAGAAAAAAGTAGAAGTTGATGAAGAAGCAGTAGAAGTTGATGAAGAAAAAGGAGAAGTTGACGAAGAAAAAGTATAAGTTGATGAAGAAAAAGTATAAGTTGATGAAGAAAAAGTAGAAGTTGACGAAGAAAAAGTAGAAGTTGATGAAGAAAAAGTAGAAGTTGATGAAGAAAAAGTAGAAGTTGATGAAGAAAAATTAGAAGTTGATGAAGAAAAAGGAGAAGTTGACGAAGAAAAAGGAGAAGTTGACGAAGAAAAAGTAGAAGTTGATGAAGGAAAAGGAGAAGTTGATGAAGAAAAAGGAGAAGTTGATGAAGAAAAAGTAGAAGTTGACGAAGAAAAAGAAGAAGTTGACGAAGAAAAAGGAGAAGTTGATGAAGAAAAAGGAGAAGTTGATGAAGAAAAAGGAGAAGTTGACGAAGAAAAAGGAGAAGTTGATGAAGAAAAAGGACAAGTTGATGAAGAAAAAGTAGAAGTTGATGAAGAAAAAGGAGAAGTTGATGAAGAAAAAGGAGAAGTTGACGAAGAAAAAGGAGAAGTTGATGAAGAAAAAGGAGAAGTTGACAAAGAAAAAGGACAAGTTGACAAAGAAAAAGGAGAAGTTGACGAAGAAAATAAGACGAAGAAAAAGAAGACGAAGAAGAAGAAAGAAAAAAGTAGAAGAAGACGAAGAAGACGAAGACAAAGAACGAAAATGAGGAAGAATGATTTGGTGCTAGATAACTTCAATCAAAAAATAACCGCACAAATCTTCAAACAAATTAATTCCCAATTGAAAGAAAAGTACAACAGCATTAACGGCTGGAAAACATGTTAGCTTACAAATCAAAGTAGATTAATTTGGTGTGCGGTGATGTGATGGTGCGGTTCCGTTAGGTCTGCAACCTCGAGGAATGCCTAGTTGGCTTAATTTATAGCTCTAACATTGACAGTGCACATTCTTATCCAATCAGAATTAATTATTATAGAGTGCGAAAATGGCGCGCTCAGTGAATCCTCATACAAGTGCCAGTGGTTGGGATTTCAAGAAAACCCAAAAAGATAGACAAACAATTCTGAAAACAGTGCATATAAAGAAGGTTATATAATACTTTAATAATATATTTAATATTATTCAATATTATATTAGACAATCATGCAGATACAGACTTTCATTAATAGATTCTTACGCAGAATAAAAGGATGGAAATGGCAGGACAAAACCACTAACATAGAATTATGGAAATGTGCCAGTCAAATACCAGTGGATAAAGAGATACAGCGAAGACGATGGCGCTGGATATATATATATATATATATATATATGGTGTGTGTGTGTGTGTGTGTCTGTGGTGTGTGTGTGTATCGTACTTTATAAAGCTGAGTGAATGTGTGGTCTGTATATCTGTGTGTAAATACAATACTAAAGTAGCAATGCTACATTTCCCTATACTATAAAATAATTCATCGTAAAATTACCTGTGTACGTCTTACTCTGAATCCAATATAAATAAAATAAAATACTAAAATAAAAATTTTCAACGCCAATGTTAAGGCGTTATTATATGGCTGTGAAACATGGAAAACAACAAAATTGACAATCACGAAGATACAGACTTTCTTTAATGGATGCTTACGCCTGATAAAAGGATGGAAATGGCAGGACAAAATTACTAACATAGAATTATGGAAATGTACCTGTCAAATACCAGTGGATAAAGAGATACAGCGAAGACGATGACGCTGGATAGGACACACACTGCAGAAGCCAATTGAGAGTATTACACAACAGGCCCTTTTATCGAATCCCCAGGGTAAAAGATAAAGAGAAAGACCAAGAAATTTTTGGAGAAGACAGATAGAAGCAGAGATGAAGATGATGGAGAAGACATGAATGATCGTAAAAGAATGGCAAAAAACAGAACGACTTGGAAAGTGTTTGTTGAAGACCTATGCTCCACTGGGAGCTGAAAGGTAGAAAAGAGAGAAGAGATATAATACTTTAAGTGGATATCAAAATTGAAGGAATAAACCTGGAGACAGTTCAGAACTACAACTACCTTGGACATACAATAACCAGCGATGAAAAATGTACAACTGAAATAAACAAAAGATTAGGAATGGCAAAAAGTAATTTTAATGCCATGAAAAATATACTAATATCAAAACAAATAACACCAGGGCTAAAACTAAGAATAGCAAAATGTTACAT
This sequence comes from Megaustenia siamemsis, assembly GCA_032433765.1. Lineage (NCBI taxonomy): Eukaryota > Metazoa > Mollusca > Gastropoda > Stylommatophora > Ariophantidae > Megaustenia > Megaustenia siamemsis. The sequence goes on from JAVIAB010000126.1 coordinate 62,863,811, forward strand.
CCTCTCAACATTTCTATAGGGTGCAGAAACAGGGGCATTAGACAAGAAAACAGAACAGAGAATTTAAGCCTTTGAAATGTGGATATATAAGAGAATAGGTAGAATTGGATGGAAAGCAAAGGAAAAAAACGATGAAGTCTTAAAACAACTAAAAATTAAAAGAGAAAATCTAGACACACTTCAAACAAGACAAATGAAATTTAGGGGGCATGTTAAAAGACACAACAGCCTAATAAAAGTAATATTGGAAGGAAAAATACAAGGTAAAAGAGACAGAGGCAGATCAAGACTAACATGGACAAGTAGCATCAAAAGATGGACAAATCAGCCTATGACACCATCAAAGCAAGAGACAAAGTGGAATGGCGCTCCATGATAGCCAACCTTTGTTCCGCGGAGATGGCACTCGATGATGATGATGATATATAATAAAAGTAAAAGTTAAGTACCCCCGTCACGCCAAGTGGCGTATAGGGAATATGGTGTTAGTGACCCTATATTTTACAGAACCTTGAGCACATGATTTTTGGGGTAATGTGGTCGGTATTACGCCCGTGCTGCTTTACTTTCCCAGAAAAAAATCTGGTACCCATTTAAGTCTGGGTGAACCCGGAAGCCGTCGGTTGGGATCGAACCCTACCCCTTGTCCTTTGTAGTCCAGTTCACTAACCACTGAGCTATCGCGGCTCCCTGATATATAATACTTTGGATACATTCCTCTTCTTCGTCTTTCTTCCTCATTTGCTTTGTAGCACAAAAGGAGGTTGCACTGTGAGGTCTATTGCTCTTATTTTAGCTTCTCCTGCTGTTATTTTCCCAATTATTTCCAATATTCGACTAATCCCTCTTTTTCGTGGTCGCCCATTAACTCTGTTCTCGCGACGCTTATTAAATAATCGTTATGATGTGTTTTCATAATTCACCCTTATCACGTTGCTAAACCATTTTATCTGCTGTTTCTTTATGTATTCAGTGGCGGGAATTATTCCTAGCTTGTTTCTCAGCTCTTCATTCCTGATCCTATCTCTCATGCTGTTTCCTGTCATTAGTCTAACACATTTCATCTCTGGTGTGATTGTTTTGTTTCGTATTATTCTCAAAGAGGCCAACACAAAAAGGAAGCTCTTAAAAAACATCAGAGAGAAGCAATCAACATTTTTCGGGCACATCATGAGAAGAGGAAAGTTGGAATACTTGGTTACAACTGGCAAAATAAAAGGAAAGAGAGATCGCGGACGACAAAGAGAGAAAATAATGGATACCTTGGTGTCATGGCACGGAAAACAGTCAACAACAGAACTGATACGATGCACTGTAGATAGAAGATTGTGGAGGGAGATGATCACCTACGCCAACCGGTATGGCACATGATGATGATGATCGTTCTTTAGTCTAGTGTCCAGTTCAGAAGGCAACATTAACACAACGTAGATTTCTACTACAACTTCACAGGAACTGGGGAAAGATAATTCGTATAGTGTTTGTTACTAGATTATATCTATTGTCCTTTCGAGCCGAAGACGGCACATAGGGCAGAACCACAATCTCTAAAACAGAAACCTTGCGTGCCAAAGTGGCACGTATTGCAGAGATCACTGCTCTAAAATATATGGCGCTGTTTCCATAACAATACTTTTTACAATGACAGCTTGTCAAGCCATCGATAAACCTCCTTAGTCGCCTCTTACGACATGCCTGGAAGGTTACAGTGTCACTATTCTTTACTTCCCTCTTAATGATGCCCCGGTAACACACATGAATGTTACTAGATTGGACTATCTGTATTGTGTTTGTTACTAGATTGGACTATCTGTATTGTGTTTGTTACTAGATTGGACTATCTGTATTGTGTTTGTTACTAGATTGGACTATCTGTATTGTGTTTGTTACTAGATTGGACTAACTGTATTGTGTTTGTTACTAGATTGGACTAACTGTATTGTGTTTGTTACTAGGGAGAATTCTGTGTATACTGTTTATTACTATGGTAGACTACGCATGTTGAGTTTGTTACTTCACAATAGTCAGAACATCATCATGTACGTCGTATCTTTTATAACCCCACAGAACGTATTCTATTTTGTTGGGTCGGACAGGAGTTGTTTGTGAAGTCTGGAGAATAAAGGCCGCATACCTAAACGCTGATTCGCTACTTGGTTTTTTGATCAAATAGACCCTACCTGGAAATGAACCCACACGCACGTCACTGGCCGTTTCCGGTCGACTCGGTCACCAGTTCAACACCTGAAAATAACCTGCCAAAAATGACGGTAAAGAATCATGAATTGTCATTTTAATAAACATCATCATCAAGTACCGTGCCTGCTGGCGTAGGTGACCATGTCCCTCATAACTCTCAATCTCGACAGTTATTTATCATTTCTGTTGTTGACCGTCTGCCAAGCCATTTTCTTAAGCTGTCTTGTATCTTTTTTCTTTGCTTCCTTTCATCTCTTCGTCCCTTAATTTTCTCAGTTGTCACGATATTTTCCAGCTGTTACCTTTTCATTGTGTGTCCAAAAAATGAGATTGTTTCTTCCTAATATTGGAAATTAGCTCTCTTTTTGCGCTTGTCTCCTTTTTCAGAACCTTTTTCAGGTGCCCAAAGTATTCTCAACATTTTTTCTGTAAAACCACATTTCTACAACCACCAGTGAAATTTTTTTGTCTGTTGTATTAATTTCCATGATTCACATCCATGTGTTAAGATTGGCTCAACAAAACATTTAAGAACTCTTTTTTCTTCTTTCTATGGTCAAAAATGGATCGCACAGTATCTTTTTCAATTTTTGGAAAGCTGCTCTTGCCTGAGCCATTCTGCATCATCATTAAACATGGATCAACATCATGTGCACAGCTAATCATACAATACTCTAATAAAGGGTCGGGTCTTTGTCTATGACATTCTGAGAACCTCTGTTACAGAAACATGTGTCTTTGTTTCTCCATTTGCTGCCATTTCCCCCTCTTATGTGCAGTCCATCCGTTTAAAAAAAAATATATTTAAAAATTAAATTGCTGACTGGCTGAGGGGCAGTCATCCGGTAACAGCTGTCTCTGCCCATCTCCCTTTTATCATCCCTGTTTCTGTATCAGTTATTCCCCCTTTAATTTCTCGCAAATTCTTGGAAAAATATATGGTGACCCGGAAAATAATCCAAGTTTTCGAGGGAAATATTCCATTCGATTGTTTCCTGCAGTCTTGTTGCTCGAGAGGTCTCTCTCATCTGTATTATTACATGCAACTTGTTGTTGCTATGCGCGGCAGATGGGCGTTCGTTATTTTGTTGCCGTAAAATTGATAACACTTGTTTGTGATAGACTAATCATTATTTGTGTTGTGCACATGTCGTAAAATTGTGTACTCGTGAGCGTTCTTGTTTTTGTCAGTTCGCGTGATCGCTATTAGATAAAGAATTGAGCTGTATGGCGAGTGCTTGAATGTCTAGAGTGGGACCGAAATGCCCTGAGGCGTGCATGCTTAACAAAGAACAAAGTTATTCTCCTGAAATTGCAACTTAAATGTCAGGTCATTGTGCTTGTAAGACTCAAGACTCAATAAATACAAAAATGATAATAATGAACATTAAAAAATATAAAAACAGAAGTGAAAATCAGTATGGAAAAGAAAAGAAGTCAAAATCATGCAAATACATAGAAGACACAAATAATAATAACTAAAATATACATAACGGTGAGAATTATTTTTAAAAAAAAACAAGAAAAATATGAATGATGATCATGAAAAAAGAAGAGAAAAAAACAAAACAAGAATCACATTTATGAAAATACATGTCAATTTAATCATGAAAATTCTGAAAAAATCTCAGGAAAACACAAATTAAATAGACCGTAAAAGAGAGAGAGAGAGAGAGAGAGAGAGAGAGAGAGAGAGAGAGATAAAATTAATCAGGTAACTACAAATAAAAACAGGAATCATGAAATTACTCAAAAAATTATGAGAATCACACATGTGCAAACAAGTGCATATATAATTAATAAAAGGAGGTACATTTACGTTTCCTCATCATCGTGTCCTTCCACTGAAATCTCTGCCCAGGATAAGCAGTAAAGTCAAGAGCCCCCGTCACGCCAAGTGGCGTATAGGGAATATGGTGTTAGTGACCATACATTTTACAGACCTTCACTTCAGCACATGATTTTTGGGGCAATGTGATCGGTATTACGCCCGTGCCGCTTTACCTTCCCAGAAAAATCCGGTACCCATTTACGGCTGGGTGAACCTGGAAGCCGTCGGTTTGGATTGAACCCTACCTCTTGTCCTTTGTAGTCCACAGTCTCTCTCTCTTCTACCATTCAGCTCCCTGTGGAGCATAGGTCTTCAACAAACACTTTCCAAATCATTCTGTTTCTTTGCCATTCTTTTAAGATCATTCCATGTCTTCCACATCACCTTCATCTCTGCATCCTACTGTCTTCTCCGAGAATTTCTTGGACTTCCTCTTTGTCTTTTCCCCTGGGGATTCCAAAAAAGGGCCTGTTGAGTTATACTCTCAGTTAGCTTCCGCAGTGTGTGTCCTATCCAGCGCCATCGTCTTCACTGTATCTCTTTATCCACTGGTATTTTACTTGTACATTTCCATAATTCTATGTTAGTGATTTTGTCCTGCCATTCCCATTTTTTTATTCTGCGTAAACATCCATTAATGAAAGTTTGACTTGTCCATGTTTGTGAAGTTTTTTTTCGGCCTACTTCTATACAGTATGGGATAGCCAGTCCCATGCCCAACCCTCCTTTCCACAGAACATCCTATTAATTATGTTGTTGACTGTATACCGCACCACGACATCAAGCTCTCTAGTATCACCTCTCTTTGTCGTCCGCAATCTCACTTGTACTCTATTTTGCGGGATGAAACCAGATGTTCAAAATGTCCCCCTCTCATGCAGTATCTGAAAAATGTCGGTATCTTTCTCATTTTTTTCCCCTTTTTTTTAGCTGCTCACTTTTTGTTTTGGTCGCTAGGAATATTCACGATTTTTTTTTTAATTGTCAAATGAACTCTCAACCTTGGACTTCCGGTCAATATGGCGGACAGGCGGCAGGAACCGTTGCGGTACTATCTGAAAAGTGTTCCTTGTTGCAGTTTTCTCATATTCCACGTACGGCTTGCTGTCGGAACTAATGAGTGTAGTTTTCTGTGCATACTGTGAGCTGTGTTTTTCATCCGGATCGTGTTTCGATATTTCGATTACTTACGATGAATGATGATATCGTATGCCTAACGGCAGTTCAGCTGATTTCGCTTTCGGTGCTGCTAGGCCTTATGTCTTTTGACGTGTGCTGTAGCTGCTATGATGGGGACTGGAACTGATTTTCTTTATTTTGATCCTTCAATGAGATGGAGTTTTAATTCGGATGATTCCACCGGCACGGGCGGTTCAGAAATTATGAATTTTAATTCGTTGGGCAGTGATACCAGGGCCTTCGACCAACTATAACTAAAACAGATAAATGTTTTCTCAAGAAAAGTGAACCAAATGTACCGAGGGCATTCCAAGTTCACTTTCCAGTCACTAATGGACAGCTCACACAAAGACGGTTCGACAGAGTGAGAAAGAGTTACACAAGTTGTGTCCGACAAGAGAATGAGATTTCTTCAGTGTTTTGTAGAGCCAGTCTTGATAAATGGAAACGAGTGCTGTATAATCGGACATGAGACATGAATGTTGTTTGAGGGGATGGTAATGTAGTTTTGCCTGTTTGTTGTTTGAGCAGACACTAATGTAGTTTTACATGTTTGTTGTTTGAGGAGACACTAATGTAGTTTTACATGTTTGTTGTTTGAGGAGACACTAATGTAGTTTTACATGTTTGTTGTTTGAGGAGACACTAATGTAGTTTTACATGTTTGTTGTTTCAGGGGACACTAATGTGGTTTTACATGTTTGTTGTTTGAGGAGACACTAATGTAGTTTTACCGGTTTGTTGTTTGAGGAGACACTAATGTAGTTTTACCGGTTTGTTGTTTGAGGAGACACTAATGTAGTTTTACATGTTTGTTGTTTGAGGAGACACTAATGTAGTTTTACATGTTTGTTGTTTCAGGGACACTAATGTGGTTTTACATGTTTGTTGTTTGAGGAGACACTAATGTAGTTTTACCAGTTTGTTGTTTGAGGAAACACTAATGTAGTTTTACATGTTTGTTGTTTGAGGAGACACTAATGTAGTTTTACCGGTTTGTTGTTTGAGGAAACACTAATGTGGTTTTACCGGTTTGTTGTTTGAAGAGACACTAATGTAGTTTTACATGTTTGTTGTTTGAGGAGACACTAATGTAGTTTTACATGTTTGTTGTTTGAGGAGACACTAATGTAGTTTTACATGTTTGTTGTTTGAGGAGACACTAATGTAGTTTTACCGGTTTGTTGTTTGATGAAACACTAATGTGGTTTTACCGGTTTGTTGTTTGAGGGGACACTAATGTGGTTTTACCGGTTTGTTGTTTGAGGGGACACTAATGTGGTTTTGCAGGTTTATTGTTTGATGAGACATTTATGTGATTTTACAGGTTTATTGTTTGAGGAGACATTTATGTGGTTTTACAGGTTGATTGTTTGAGGAGACATTTATGTGGTTTTACAGGTTGATTGTTTGAAGAGACACTAATGTGGTTTTACAGATTTGTTGTTTGAGGAGACACCAATGTGGTTTTACAGATTTGTTGTTTGAGGAGACATTTATGTGGTTTTACAGGTTTATTGTTTGAGGAGACACTAATGTGGTTTTACAGGTTTGTTGTTTGAGGAGACACTAATGTGGTTTTACAGGTTTGTTGTTTGAGGAGACACTAATGTGGTTTTACAGGTTTGTTGTTTGAGGAGACACTAATGTGGTTTTACAGGAGTGTTTTTCTGGTAATTTTTTTTTTACATTCTCCGTCTGCTTCTACTTATTATGTTGTGTTGCAAATTACCACCATATTGATATAATTGAGTAGCTCTGTCTGGCACATCCGACTTTTCCTTGGTCAAATTTTAGACTCAGCTTGCCTTCCCAATTTTTATTAATAATCTGTAGCCCATCATTTTCATCTTTTTCCTTTCAGCTTCGCATGTAGCATAGGTTTTCAACAAACACTTTCAGCTCCCTGTGAAGCATAGGTCTTCAACAAACACTTTCAGCTCCCTGTGAAGCATAGGTCTTAAAAAACACTTTCAGCTCCCTGTGAAGCATAGGTCTTCAACAAACACTTTCAGCTCCCTGTGAAGCATAGGTCTTCAACAAACACTTTCAGCTCCCTGTGAAGCATATGTCTTCAACAAACACGTTCAGCTCCATATTAAGCATAGGCCTTCAACAAACACTTTCAGCTCCCTGTGAAGCACATGTCTTCAACAAACACTTTCAGCTCCCTGTGAAGCATATGTCTTCAACAAACACTTTCAGCTCCCTGTGAAGCACATGTCGTCAACAAACACGTTCAGCTCCCTGTGAAGCACATGTCTTCAACAAACACTTTCAGCTCCCTGTGAAGCATATGTCTTCAACAAACACTTTCAGCTCCATGTGAAGCATAGGTCTTTAACAAACACTTTCAACTCCCTATGAAGCATGTCTTCAACAAACACTTTCAGCTCCCTGTGAAACATATGTCTTCAACAAACACTTTCAGCTCCCTGTGAAGCATAGGTCTTCAACAAACACTTTCAGCTCCGTGTGAAGCATAGGTCTTCAACAAACACTTTCCAAGCCGTTCTGTTTCTTGCCATTTTTTAAGATCATTCCATGTCTCCCCCATCCTCTTTATCTCAGCTTCCACCTGTCTTCTCCAAAGATATCTTCTCTTCCTCTTTGTCTCCTGCTATGGAGATTCTAAAAAAGGACCTGACTTGTAATACTTTCACTTGGTTTCCACAGTGTGTTTTCTATCCAGTGCCATCGTCTGTGTCATAGCTCTTTGTCCACTGATACTTCACCATTAGAAAAAAAAGTAAAGTGCCACGTCATACCAAGTGGCGTATAGGGAATATGGTGTTAGTGACCATCATTTTACACACCTTGAGCGGCACTGGCGTAATACCGACCACATTACCCCAAAAATCATGTGCTGAAGGTCTATAAAAAGTATGGTCATTAACACCTTATTCCCTATACGCCACTTGGCGTGACGGGGCTCTTTACTTTTTAAAATACTATATGTATTATTTATTTATTACATATATTTATATTTTAAAATATATGCTATCTTCCCTGGTTAATTAACTTTGCGTTATATCTAGCAAACATTCCAAAAGTAATATTATAAAAGAGAAAGATAGTCACATAGCATTTACGGTTGAGTAATGAAATGATAGAGGGCCGCGATAGCTGAGTGGGTAGTGAAATGGACTACAAAGGACAAGAGGTAGGGTTCGATCCCAACCGACGGATTCCGGTTCACCCAGTCTTTAATGGGTACCGGATTTTTTTCTGAGAAAATAAAGAGGCACGGGCGTAATACCGACCACATTACCCCAAAAATCATGTGTTGAAGGTCTGTAAAATATATGTTCACTAACACCATATTCCCTATACGCCACTTGGCTTGACTGGGACTCTTTACTTATTTATTTTTTTTAATGAAGTGTTACTGGCTTCACTGTGCTAAGTCTCATCTGCATGAGGTAGGTGGACAAATCCCTCCCTTGCAGCCTTTCCTTTCCGGAGAATATCTATGATAACCATTTGAAGTGGCTGGGTGGACCACGAGAGCTTTTCATGTAAGAAAAAAATGTATCCACTGACATTTGAACCCCGAATCTCCATATGTCAGAGACTTTAGAAAGGAATGGCTTCACTGCAGCCGAGGCATTCCCGTATCTGCTCCATCCACGTTCCAACAACAAACAAAGTTTTCATCCCGGTCGTTCATACTGTTCCATTGAACGTGTTGCGTTCTGTGAAAATAGGCGCAAATTTACTTTCACACTGATCTATTGAAAGCGCTGCAGTCTGTACACATGGCGCGCAGCTCATAATGGACACTTCCGGGTCGCCCTTACGGTCGTCACGGGCAGCATAATCTCCATGCGGCCGCGACAAATTTTTATTATTCATGATCAGTGAGCGTGCCACAACAATAATCACTGCCCCAACAAATGAAGTCAGGCCTCTATTTTAATGGGACACTCGATCTGACAGCGGTCCAGCTGGTTGCAAAATTGCAGTTGAAAACAAACAGTTTATACATCCCTTCCCAGGGCAAAGACGGAACCTTGTACCGTTCCACAAAGCTCCACCACCAATCACTGCAGCACAATCTCAGAGCGCGGCCCGGAAAACAATGTTGATTTTGAGGTCAGGTGAATGCGACCGGACTAAGGCTGTCTCCACAAAGAAAAATCCAAACCAGGAAGAATTGTTGAAACCACTCTGCAGCAAAAATGCAACAAGACCTGAAACCGATTTGACTAGCCGTCCATCATGGCCTGTCACAACAACCCCCACATCAGAAAACAAGTGCATTAACCGAAACGATATCATGATTTCTAACAACACTATGCATATCGCTATTCTGGACAATAGCTTCGTTAACCTGTCAAAAATTCGTATCAGGGAAAGACACTGTCAAGTCTGGCTATATTATCCTGGAACGTATAACAGATCGCCAACTGATATGCATCCATATTAATAAGACAATCATCTCCGGCGCCTACTTTACCGGCCGGAAATCTGTAGACATCACAGCAATAACATAACGGCAACATAGCATTAGCATCAGTCTATACAAACATATGGATGAAAACATATCATGGAATCATTAACCAGACTGACCTAACAACCATACAGCATAACCACATAGCATATCCCTGTTTAGCATCTGAATACTCTTTGATTTTAGATCGCTGTTTATCGATTACTTTAGTGTGAAATGTATAAAAATAGACAACCATTTCGCATATGTCGTCACCTGCTTTCGTTTTCATTGAACCGGAAGTAATAAACTTTTACAAGGTTTGTTAGTTACAGCTTTCGTTAGGGTTATTTTCGTTTTGTTGATCATAGCAACAGAAATAGTAAAATATATGTAATGGTTAGATAAATAGGAAGTTAAATATTAAACGAAACAAAATAGGAAATTATGAATAATAACCAACTTTGTGTGAAAATTAGATAAATATAAAAATAATCCAAATTATGAGATACATTCAGGAGGCAGCTAAACAATATATCTATCAGGAGACAGTTAAACAATATAACTATCAGGAGGCAGCTAAACAATATAACTATCAGGAGGCAGCTAAACAATATAACTATCAGGAGGCAGCTAAACAATATAACTATCAGGAGGCAGCTAAACAATATAACTATCAGGAGGCAGCTAAACAATATAACTATCAGGAGACAGCTAAACAATATAACTATCAGGAGGCAGCTAAACAATATAACTATCAGGAGACAGCTAAACAATATATGACTATCAGGAGACAGCTAAACAATATAACTATCAGGAGACAGTTAAACAATATAACTATCAGGAGACAACTAAACTATATAACTATCAGGAGACAGCTAAACAATATAACTAAACAAATGGTTGCTACAAACCAGAAATAAAGAATAAATGAAGCATTTCAATGTTCCGGCCATTGTCCTGGCGAGCAGCAGATAGGACAGGCATTCTAGACTCCATGTCCGACGATCTTTGTTTTCATGTGTCAGACCTTGCACAGGGCCCGCATTGTATCTCGCCAAACATCCCTGTTATGGGACCTCTTATTCTCGATGATGGAATTGTTGATGCCTGCTCTTCTAGTCTCTATCCTCATTGTTTTTTTAATTAGCGTTTCTCTAGGTCGGCCTCTTTCTTTTTTTTAACTTTACTCTGTGGTTTCCACTTTAGGTCCTGTTTTGAGATTCGCTTGTTATCTCTTCTCATCACATAGCCAACAATATAACCATATTCTTCTCTTGATAATAAATGTTATTTTTTAAATTTGCTTCATCATTTCTCTTCTTTCTGTACTACTCTTGCATTTATTCCATGGTAAAAAAAAAGTAAAGTACCCCCGTCACGCCAAGTGGCGTATAGGGAGCATATGGTGTTAGTGACCATAGATTTTACAGAACTTCAGCTCATTATTTTTTAGGGTAATGTGGTCGGTATTACGCCCGTGCTGCTTTACTTTCCCAGAAAAAAATCCGGTACCCATTTAAGGCTGGGTGAACTCGGAAGCCGTCGGTTGGGATCGAACCCTACCCCTTGTCCTTTGTATTCCAGTTCACTAACCACTGAGCTATCGCTGCTTCCATTTATTCCATGGTATACAACATATTTTCTTAAAGCTTTTGTTTCAAATGCATCGAATTATTTCTTTTTATTTTAATGCAACGTTTATTAAAGCATCGTTGTGTTTTGATCTTTCTGCCTTATGACGTTGCCAAACTATTGCATCTGTTGTATCTTTGTGTATTCTATGACAGGAATTATTCTTAGTTCCTGATTTCTGATCTTATCTCTCAGGCTATATCCTGTCATTCGTCTGACACATTTCAACTCAGTAGTGGTTATTTTACTTATTGTTCTTGCATCTAGGGTCCAGGTCTTGCACTGGTAGCGTAACTTTGGGATTCATAATCATCATCATCATCATCATCATTATCATCATCAAGTACTGGTCTTGCTGACGTAGGTGATCATGTCTCTCCACAACTTTCGATCTCGACAGTTATTAATCATTTCTGTTGTTGACCTTCTGCCAAGCCATTCTCTTAAGCTGTCTGGTATCTTTTCTCTTTTCTTCCCTCTGTCTCTTCGTCCTTCAATTTTCCCAGTTGTTACAATATATTTCAGTTGTTCTCTTCTCATTACATGGCCAAAAAATGATGAGTGTTTCTCCCTAATATTGGAAATTAGCTCTCTTTTTGCTTTGACCGCTTTCAGAACGTTTTCATTACTCTTCTTTGGGATTAAGATTTTAACAAATATATTCTAACTCATAAACCAATCCCTTCCATCCAGTGGCCTACGTCTTACCTCTAAACCACGCAGTTCTGTGTGCCATGTGTGTGTTCTATCTGGAGAAGACATTCTTCTGGACTATAGTCCGTTCAGGAATTCATAATCACACCTGAATTAGTTTTGCGTGATAACCGCTTGTTATTTTGGTTTCAAAATTTACATGCAATCTTAGAATATTGATGACGTTATAGAAATATTTTTTGCTCTGAGAAATTTGATCTAGTTTAAAAGTTTCCTTCTTTAGGCTATATTAAATTCACCCTGTTCGAATTTGACACCATTTTAGGATGTATACATTAATTTTGTGCGGTCCTTGACGTAAAATAGTTTGGCTATTGCAGAAACACTAACTTCAGGAAAATCCCGTGCACAAAACTGAATTGTTATTGAACGACATGACGCACCACGGCCTGGACATTAATTACCGAAGGGAAGGCGTATTTTTATTAATTTTGTGAAGACTCAGTAGACAATTTGTTGACTTTAAATACCAACATTCATATCTAAATTACAATGAGTTTGAAATGCAAATTTATAACTATGCAAAAGGTTACTTTTTTACTATATCAGCAATTGTAACCAATTGAATTCATGTTTGCAAATACACATAATGAACAACACCCACAATTAAGCACTATGTAGATACGCCTCTGACAAGAATTCCAGTATTTTGGAAAATTTAACACGATTACTGTAAACTCTAAAATTTGAATCAACTTGTGTGATATCGTCATAAAAGATCAAAGGAATTCGCTGATGTGCAAAATCTGTTGTGTTTGTGGAATAAAAAATACCAAAATCTATGCGTCATCAATATTCTAAGATTGCATGCCAATTTTGAAACTAAAATAACTAGCGGTTATCACGCAAAGCTAATTCAGGTGTGATTATGAATTTCTGAACGGACTATAGTTAGAAGATAGTTCTAATTGAAATTAAAAGTACAGTGGTAAGTGTTGTTTATTTTTACAGAAAGAAAGTACAAGCTTAACCTGTCTAGTATGTGCCAACAGTCTCAGGCAAGGGAACAGGCAAATAATTGCAATGCTACGGTAAAGCTGGTAGCGATGAGCCAGTGGTGGGGTGTGCTAAACACTCCAAGGTATGGTGACAGCCTTACAAGGAAGGAACACAACACAATAATGACGTTTCGGCCTGTGGCTTTCTTCAGAATGCTAGGACAACGACAACAAACGGTGAAGCACAATTATCTATAACTACATGTTAGATGATCAAGTGGAGGGCGAGAAAAGTAGGATGTTGAAAATAGAAAGGAGAGGAAAGAGAGAAATAAATACTACATGAGGACAGGTAGGATGGGCGTCAAGATATATAAAATAGAAAAAGAGAAAAATATTTTTAAAAAGAGAAAAATGTATAATAAAAAGCACAGTCTCAGGCAAGTATCAGGCAACAGAACAAACAAGAGGATTTAGTTAAGTCGCTGGGAAGTGATTTCCGAGAATTTAGAGAAAATAAATAACAAATTCCTGTCATGTTGTGCGGCGTGTTGGGAATATGGGGCTACTGGCAATTGATTATCGTGACATCCCGGCACATTTCTCACGACGGGCTCATTCAAGTTTACATTTAAAATAAGGATTTAGAAGCAATTTAGATAGAACACGAAGCTGTGCTGATTCAACAACAACAAAATATTTTCACATTCCGTTCGCCAGCTCTGACGAAGTCACTACAGACTAGGAACTCAATTTTGCGTGTTAATCCGTTTTTCCCTGGCAGCCGTGTGCACAGAGGTCCCTCGCCACAGAGGCAAATAACTCCGTCTACGGAGGTACTCATATTTTTTCCGTCGATGAGTAATTGACGTTTCAAGCCGGGCCTCGCTGCTGAGACCAGGGGTGATTGCCGCAGAGAGAAATCATAAATAAAAATCCCAACTGGTGCAGCTGGAATTTGTCTCGGTCACAGCCCGAAATATGAATTATGAAGACCTGGAATACATCCTAAGATGTTTTTTTTTTCGCATTTTTGGCCAATAATCTTTAAAGCACGGCTGTTTTTATCTGATATATTAGTTGACATGCTCATGTGATACTTTCATAAATAGACTTTCTACTTTAGAACGGAATGGCGTTACTAAGGTAGGGCAATCTCATATCTGTTCAGCCCACATTCTAGCAACCAACAAAATGTTCATCTGATCATCCAAACTGTTCTAATGAACGTATTGAGTTTCGTATAAATGGCGCGCAGCTCATAATGCACACTTCCGGTTCGCTTAACAGCCGTCCCGGGCAGCACAATCCCCAATGCCCCTCGCGCCAAATCCGTGTATATTTTTTTTATAGAAATACATATGTACTGTATGTGACGATATTTCTGTGACATATTCAAACTAAATTTTTAAAAGTAATAGTTTACATTTTAGCATTTATAATGGACAATTGGTCGTGTTATACCGTTTTGCCTCGAGATTCGAATTTTATTCCTTCCAAAAGACTGACTGAACTCCTTAGTCGTTCGAATTAGTTGTAACAAATATAAATAATACAAAGTGAATTAGTTTTAACAAATATAAATAATAGAAAGTGAATTAGTTTTAACAAATATAAATAATAGAAAGTGAATTAGTTTTAACAAATATAAATAATAGAAAGTGAATTAGTTCTAACAAATATAAATAATAGAAAGTGAATTAGTTGTAACAAATATAAATAATAGAAAGTGAATTAGTTTGATTCCAGATCCCAAACTATCATCATCATATGCCATACCGGTTGGTGTAGGCGATCATGTCCTTCCACAATCTTCTATCCACAGTGCATCGTTTCAGTTCAGTTGTTGGCTGTTTTCCATGCCATGACCCCAAGCTATCTAGTATTTTCTCTCTTTATCGTCCGCGATCTCTCTTTCCTTTTTTTTTTGCCAGTTGTAACCAAGTATTCCAACTTTCCTCTTCTCATGATGTGTCCGAAAAATGTTGATTGCTTCTTTCTGGTGTTTTTTTAGGAGCTGCCTTTTTGTGTTGGCCTCTTTGAGAACTTCCTCATTGGTCTTTTTAGCTGTCCAGGGAACTTTCAACATTCTTCTGAGAAATCCCATCTCTGTGGCCTCTAATTGACTTTTCATTTGTTTGTCTACTGTCCATGATTCTTCCATAGATTCGCTTCCATAGGTCAGAATATAATAAAAATAGGCACTATGGGCCGGCTACGGCTCGAAAGTCAATAGATAGATAGATTCGTTTGCAGTGATACAGGGGCCTTCGACTAACCATAACCATAATGCATTTCAACATTTCCCAACAAATACAACTTATATAGCAATGCTGACCTGCTTATACTAATACAAAACTGGCCGCATCAACTACAATCCTTGAACTTGTTCATAAACTGGTGTCGACAATCACATAACTTCAACATTCCCAACAATATTAAAATTGATATATTTTTTTTTATATCGTGGTTCTAGTTTGTGAAAATAACAAAAAATGCTCACTTTCTGGCTTAATTAATGAATCTGTCTGTGATATTTTAGCAAATTAATGTTTTAGATACGAACATGTCAAATATTGATTACGTTCGCAACTAACTTCTGCAGTAATATTCGTTTACCTTTAGACTAAGTATTATTTAAGTCTAGACTAAAGCTACTTATATCAATGTTAAAGATTAATAGAAGAATCATAACAAGCTGTGTAGGTCAGTTACAACGTATGAAAGATGGCAGAATATTGAAAGATATACTTAATGGACAACTCATCATCATCATCATCATCATCATTGAGTGCCGTCTCCGCATCGAAGGTTGGCTACCATGGAGCGCCATTTCACTCAGTCACTTGCTTTGATGGTGCAGGTTGTCATAGGTTGACTTGTCCATCTTTTGATGTTACTCGTCCATGTTAGTCTTGGTCTGCCTCTGCCTCTTTTACCTTGTATTTTCCCTTCCAATTTTACATTTATTAGGCTGTTGTGTCTTTTAACATGGCCCAAAAATGTCATTTGTCTTGCTCTAATTGTGTTTAGTAGTTATCTTTTCATTTTTAGTTGTTTTAAAACTTCATCATTTGTTTTCTTTTCTTTCCATCCAATTCTACCTATTCTTCTATAAATCCACATTTCAAAGGCTTCAATTTTCTCTTCTGTTTACTGGTCTAATGTCAGTCAGTGAATGTGTTAGTTAACTCGTTAGTTAGTTATATAGTTATCTCTCTAGTTAATTAGTTCGATAGCTAGTCAGTCAGTCAGTTAGTGAATCAGTCAGTTAGTGAATCAATCAGTCAGTGAATGTGTTAGTTAACTCGTTAGTTAGTTATATAGTTATATCTCTAGTTAATTAGTTCGATAGCTAGTCAGTCAGTTAGTGAATCAGTCAGTTAGTGAATCAGTCAGTTATTGAATCAGTCAGTCAGTGAATCAGTCAGTTATTGAACCAGTCAGTTAGTGAATCAGTCAGTTAGTTCCTCTCGAGCAAAAACTGAGACAGGGTATGCATCCATACTCTTCATGTCAGTCGATTAGATCTCGTATTGTTCATTTACCCATAATTAAGCCTCTTCTATTAATTATTCATCTTAAAGTCTCCGTATGTCTTCCTTGTTTGTCTGCTAAATAGTTCTTTAACAAAGCGGTTCTGCATTAAACGCAGAAACGCAGAGTAAAGATCGTGAACCAAGTCGAGGAAACAACAGTCATTATCGTTCACTCGTGCCTGGCCTTTATAGACAAACATACAGAAAGCAGTAGTGCAACTTATAAATAAGCGGGACAACATAGAAACAAGCGCAGAGCTTCATATACTTAGGTACGGGGACTGGTTGATCTCGTTACAGGGGCTGTGAGTTCAAATCCCGGTTGAATCAGTTGGGATTTATTATTTATGATTGGTTATTGGTTATGGAAGGCCTCGGTTTCACAGCAAACGAATTAAAATCCATAATTGCTCAACCGCCCGTGCCAGTGGAATCATCCGAATTACTAATTCATCTCCCAAACAAAGAAAAGGTAACTGTAGTCCCCATCGTAGCAGTCTCAGCACACGCCAAAAGACATAAGGCGAAACCGCGCAGAAAGTGAACACAGCCAACTGTTCCCCGTCATACGATATCATCATTCATCGTAAACAAGCGGGATATCGAGACATGATCAAAACGGATATTTATGATTTCTCTATTGAAACGTCAATTACTCATCGACGGGAAAATAAAAAATATGAGTACCGACGACGACGGAGTTATCTGCCTGTGCGGCGAGGGACACATGTGCACACGGCTGCTAGAAAAAAAATGGATTAACACGCAAAATTGAGTTCCTAGTCGCCAGAGGCGACAGCTGTGAACGAAAAAATAGAAAAAAGAAGAAAAGAGAACAAAATACTTAGGTACAAAAGTAACATCTGACGGAAGATGCACCACAAAAATAAAAAGCAGAATATCACAGGGCAAAGTAGCATTTTAGAAAATGGAAAATATCTTGTGTGACAAAGTTTATGACAATAGAAGTGAGAACGAGAGTTCATCGGTGTTATATAGAGTCAATTAAGAACTATGGAAGTGAATCATGAAGAGTAGACAAACAAATGAAAAGATGGTTAGTGATATCAGAGGTTGGATTTCTCAGAAGAAGAACTTTCTTGGAAAGTTCACTGGACAGCTAAAACGAGAACAATCTCAAAGAAGCCAAAACAAAAAGAGAGCTTCTAAAAACATCAGAAAGAAACAATACACGTTTTTTTTAGGAACATCAAAAGAAGAGAAATGTTGGAATACTTGATTACAACTGGCAAAATACATGGACAAAGATATTGTGAATGACAAATAGAGAGGATACTATAGTTCGTTCAGAAATTCGTGCCCACAGAGTTGATCAATTACCCCGGAAACTGTTTGATAAATTTCTGTAAATCTTTTTCATGAAATCTTATTTTTTCACCGACCTTCAGATTTTACATTTAAGTACAAAGGTGGTCTGAATTTTGCACAAATTGTTTTTTGTGATATAATTTTAGGAAAATATCAAACCGTGTGCTCTGAACATTAGATGTTACTGTAAATTATGTTAATTTTCTAACAAACATCTCAGTGGATTGCGTCTTACAAGTTGCGGTTCAGTGAGCGCGAGATAGCGCTAAGATTGTTTGGAGAGCACGTGAAATCTGCCTTTTTAGACGGTGAGTTGATTACAACAAATGTGGGTATTGCAAAATTCTAAAAATTAGAACCAAGAAAATCACATTTTTATATACCTCAAAACATCAAAAATCTGTCCTAAATGCATGAAAGTAAAAAAAAAAGGGGGGGGGGGACAGACTTAAGGTCGGTGAAACAAAAGTAAGATTTAATGAAAAAGAATACAGAAATTCCTCAAACAGTTTGCTAGATAATTGATCAAATCTGTAGGCACGAATTTCTGAACGAACTACAGATATAGAACTAGCATGTGCCAGGAAAGAAAAATAAAACCAAGTGAAACCTTTACCATATTTATTTAGACACCAAAACCTGGTAAGTGATTCAATCATATCCCTGTCACTTCTAACAAGCTTGTTGTTTGACTTATCTTTCCTTGTTTCCCTGGCAGACTTCTTGTGTCTCTTGGCTTACCTTGATCGCTTGGCTCGCCTTCATTGCTTGGCTCGCTCTCATGGGTTCTCAACCTCTTTTTACGAAGGGACACATTTGATATACTGCCAGGTTTCCAAATTATGCCGATTATATTTTTGTTATCAACATTAATAGAGACATTATTTTTTAAAGTACATATATATTCGTATATGCTGACGATACTGTACTACTAGCAGAAAATCCTAAAGACCTACAACAATTACTTAATGAAATAAACACGACAAGCAAAAAATATGGACTAGATATGAATATCAAAAAGACTAAAACTATGATCATAAACAAAGAAAATACTCAAAACCCACAAGTGGATATCAATATTGAAGGAATAGACCTGGAGACAATTCAGAGCTACAACTACCTTGGACATACTATAACCAGTGATGGAAAATGTACAACTGAAATAAACAAAAGATTAGGAATGGCAAACAGTAATTTTAATGTCATGAAGGACATACTAACTTCAACACAAATAACATCAGAGCTAAAACTAAGAATAGCAAAATGTTACATCTTCTCAATATTCCTATATGGTGCTGAAACATGGACATTAGACAAGAAAACAGAACAGAGAATTGAAGCCTTTTAAATGTGGATATATAGAAGAATAGGTAGAATTGGATGGAAGGAAAAGAAAACAAACGATGAAGTCTTAAAACAAATAAAAATGAAAAGAGAACTTCTGAACACAATTAGAACAAGACAAATGCGATTCTTAGGCCATGTTAAAAGACACAACAGCCTACTGAAAGTAATCCTGGAGGGGAAAATACAAGGTAAAAGAGGCAGAGGCAGACCAAGATTAACATGGACGAGTAACATCAAAAGATGGACAAATCAACCGATGACAACCTGCACCATCAAAGCAAGAGATAGAGCAGAATGGCGCTCCATGGTAGCCAACCTTCGATGCGGAGACGGCACTCAATGATGATTATATATTCGTATTACGTTTATCGTCAACTGAAAAAGACGTCTTTGTCGACACGTCTTGTGCTGCCTCGATAAAAATGTCCCGTAAAATGTAAAATAGCAGATGAGTGAAGTTTTAAGATTCAATGAACTGAAACACAGAGTTTGGAATTGAGGAGGTCAGTGATCTTCCTCGCATTACTTTCCCAACTCTGTGAGTCATCTCACAGTTTTTTATTTTTTTTTTTTATTTATTTTTTTTTTTTCTGCTGAGTTTACCAACAGGGTCAACTACTGTGGCACATGATGATGATTCCTGTATAATTTATTGCACTTTCGTTTCCTTCTGTTGCTTTTCAGTGTCAAGAAATATTAGTGGTCGGGTCAATAGCCTGCAGCTTGTCTCCTGGTTAGTACCCATTCAGGACTGATATCTTCATCATGTGCCATACCGGTTGTCGTAGACGATCATATCCTTCCACAATCTTCTATCTACCGTGCATCGTATCAGTTCTGTTGGTGACTGGTTTCCAATCCGTGACACCAATCTATCCAGTATTTTCTCTCTTTGTCATTTGCGATCTCTCTTTCCTTTTATTTTGCCAGTTGTAACCAAGTCTTCCAACTTTTCTCTTCTCATGATGTGCCAGAAAGAATGGGAAAAAATGTTTTTTAGGAGCTCCCTTTTTGTGTTGGCCTCTTTGAGAACTTCCTCGTTGATCTTTTTAACTGTCCAGGAAACTCGACATAATTCTGAGAAATCCCATCTCTGTGGCCTCTAATACGAGGGCACTGTATAGAACACACATTGCAGGAGCCAACTGAGAGTACTACACAATAAGGCCCTTTTTTGGAATCCCCAGAGCAGGAGATAAAGAGGTAGACCATAATAGACTTGGAGAAGACAGTTGGATGCAGGGATGAAGATGATGGGGAAGACATGGAATGTTCTTAAAAGAATGGCAAGAAACAGAACGGCTTGCAAAGTGTTTGTTGAAGACTTATGCTCCACAGGGAAATGAAAGTGTTTGTTGACGACTTATGCTAAATAGGGAGTTGAAAAAAAAGTGGGGGGGGGGGGGGAGATCATCCCAAATTGGAATCCCTCTCTTATAAATAATAATATTAGAAATGAGGAGAATGTAATAGACTCAGGTTTTTATCATCCATAAATCATCATTATCATCCATAAATCATCATTATCATCCATAAATCATCATTATCTTCCATATATCATTATTATCATCCATAAATCATCATTATCAAGTACTATGTCTTCAGGCGTAGGTGATCATTCTTCTTCTACCTTTTAGCTCCCAGTGGAGCATAGGTCTTCAACAAACACTTTCCAAGTCGTTCTGTTTTTTGCAATTCTTTTAAGATCATTCCATGTCTTCCCCATCATCTTCATCTCTGCTTCAATCTGTCTTCTCCAAGAATTCCTGGTCTTCCTCTTTGTCTTTTCCCCTGGGGATTCCAAAAAAGGGCCTGTTGTGTAATACTCTCAGTTGGTTTCCGTAGTGTGTGTCCTATCCATCGCCATCGTCTTCGCTGTATTTCTCTATCCACTGGTATTTGACCGGTACATTTCCATAATTCCACGTTAGTGACTTTGTCCTGCCATTTCCATCCCTTTATTCTGCGCAAGCATCCATTAATGAAAGTCTGTACCTTCATGATTGTCAATTTTGTTATTCTCCATGTTTCACAGCCATATAATAGAACCGACTTAACATTGGAGTTGAAAATTTGTATTTTTGTATTTAGCCTAATTTCTTTGGATTTCCATATGTTTCCCAGTGCAATGAAAGCTCCTCTTGCTTTTGATATCCTTATTTTGGTATCGTTTTCTGTTCCTCCCTCTTTATCTATATTACTGCCCAGATATATATAAGATTGTACGTCTAGTAGAGGTATTTCTCCTAGTTTTATTTGGTTATTGCCAACTGCATTAATTCTCATAATGTTGGTCTTATCTCTATTAATCTTTAGTCCTAGCTGTTGTGATCTCTCATCTAATATACTCATTTTATCTTGCATCTGTTGGTGGCTGTGTGATAGGAGAGCTATGTCATCAGCAAAGTCTAAATCATCAAGTTGTTTGGTCAGTGACCACTGGATCCCATTTCTGTTGTTTTGAGTTATTTTCATAATCCAATCTATGGCCAATAGAAAGAGAAATGGAGACAGAAGGCATCCTTGCCTTACTCCTGTTCTTATTTCAAATGCTTCTGTAAGCTGTCCTTCATGCACCACACTACATTTGTAGGTGATCATGTCTCTACAAAATTGATTCTGTGATTCAACACAGAAATAAGTTGAAGATGCAGAGATAAGTTGGAAGATACACCACAGAGATAAGTTGGAAGATACACCACAGAGATAAGTTGGAAGATACACCACTGAAAAAAGTTGGAAGATACACCACAGAGATAAGTTGGAAGATACACCACAGAGATAAGTTGGAAGATACACCACAGAAACAAGTTGGAAGATACACCACAGAAATAAGTTGGAAGATACACCACTAAAAAAAGTTGGAAGATACACCACAGAGATAAGTTGGAAGATACACCACAGAGATAAGTTGGAAGATACACCACAGAGATAAGTTGAAAGATACACCACTGAAAAAAGTTGGAAGATACACCACTGAAAAAAGTTGGAAGATACACCACAGAGATAAGCTGGAAGATACACCACAGAGATAAGTTGGAAGATACACCACAGAAACAAGTTGGAAGATGCACCACAGAAATAAGTTGGAAGATACACCACTGAAAAAAGTTAGAAGATACACCACAGAAATAAGTTGGAAGATGCACCACAGAGATAAGTTGGAAGATGCACCACAGAGATAAGTTGGAAGATGCATCACAGAAATAAGTTGGAAGATGCACCTCAGAGATAAGTTGGAAGATACACCACAGAGATAAGTTGGAAGATGCACCACAGAGATAAGTTGGAAGATGCACAACAGAGATAAGTTGGAAGATGCACCACAGAGATAAGTTGGAAGATGCACCACAGAGATAAGCTGGAAGATGCACCACAGAGATAAGTTGGAAGATACACCTCAGAGGTAAGTTAGAAGATGCACCACAGAGATAAGTTGGAAGATGCACCACAGAGATAAGTTGGAAGATGCACCACTGAAAAAAGTTTGAAGATACACCACAGAGATAAGTTGGAAGATACACCACAGAGATAAGTTGGAAGATGCACCACAGAAATAAGTTGGAAGATGCACCACAGAGATAAGTTGGAAGATGCACCACAGAGGTAAGTTGGAAGATGCACCACAGAGATAAGTTGGAAGATGCACCACAGAGATAAGTTGGAAGATGCACCACAGAGATAAGTTGGAAGATACACCTCAGAGATAAGTTGGAAGATGCACCACAGAGAAAGTTGGAAGATGCACCACAGAGATAAGTTGGAAGATGCACCACAGAGATAAGTTGGAAGATGCACCACAGAGATAAGTTGGAAGATGCACCACAGAGATAAGTTGGAAGATGCACAACAGAGATAAGTTGGAAGATGCACCACAGAGATAAGTTGGAAGATGCACCACAGAGATAAGCTGGAAGATGCACCACAGAGATAAGTTGGAAGATACGCCACAGAAACAAGTTGGAAGATGCATCACAGAAATAAGTTGGAAGATACACCACTGAAAAAAGTTAGAAGATACACCACAGAGATAAGTTGGAAGATACACCACATAGATAAGTTGGAAGATACACCACAGAGATAAGTTGGAAGATGCATCACAGAGATAAGTTGGAAGATGCACCACAGAGATAAGTTGGAAGATGCACCACAGAGATAAGTTGGAAGATGCACCACAGAAATAAGTTGGAAGATGCACCACAGAGATAAGTTGGAAGATGCACCACAGAAATAAGTTGGAAGATGCACCACAGAGATAAGTTGGAAGATGCACCACAGAGGTAAGTTGGAAGATGCACCACAGAGATAAGTTGGAAGATGCACCACAGAGATAAGTTGGAAGATGCACCACAGAGATAAGTTGGAAGATACACCTCAGAGATAAGTTGGAAGATGCACCACAGAGAAAGTTGGAAGATGCACCACAGAGATAAGTTGGAAGATGCACCACAGAGATAAGTTGGAAGATGCACCACAGAGATAAGTTGGAAGATGCACCACTGAGATAAGTTGGAAGATGCACCACAGAAATAAAAAGCAGAAGAGCTCAGACCAAAATAACGTTTCAGAAAATAAAAAATATCTTACGCAACAAATCTATGTCAATAGAAGTGAGAAAGAGAGTTCATCGGTGCTATTTAGAACCAATTCTGACCTATGGAAGCGAATCGTGGACAGCAGACAAACAAATGAAAAAACGATTAGAGGCCACAGATCTGGAATTTCTCAGAAGAATGTTGAAAGTTTCCTGGACAGCTAAAAAGACCAATGTAGAAATTTTCAAAGAGGTTAAAACTAAAAGGTTTCAAAGAGCTACTAAAAAACATCTGAAAGAAGCAATCAACATTTTTCGGGCACATCATGTTAAGAGGAAAGTTGGAATACTTGGTTACAACTGGCAAAATAAAAGGAAAGAGATAACGCGTACGACAAAGAGAGAAAACTACTGGATAGCTTGGTGTCATGACACGGAAAACAGTCAACAACAGAACTGACACGATGCACTGTGGATAGACGATTGTGGATGGTCATGATCGCCAAACGCCAACCAGTGTGGCACATGATGATGATGATAAACTCGCACCAAAAAAAAAAAAAAAAGAAAGAAAACAGAAGAAATCACAGATCAGAAACTGAAACAATCAAATAGATCACATAAATAATGATAATACACGATACATCTAAAGCTCAGTGGTTAGTGGACTGGACTACAACGGACAAAAGGTAGGGTTCGATCCCATCCGACGGATTTCGAGTTCACCCAGCCTTAAATGGGTACCAGATTTTTTCTGGGAAAATAAAGCGGCACGGGCGTAATACCGACCACATTACCCGAAAAATCATGTGTCGAAGGTCTGTCAAATTGATGGTCACTAACACCATATTCCCTATACGCCACTTGGCGTGACGGGTCTCTTTAGTTTTTTACTTTACATTTAAGCGAATTATCATGTCACTGTGTCATCAGAGCATGTCTACACATGTTAGAACTCAGTGGCGTTGCTCATGTCCTTATGTGACTGTGGAGTATCCAAGCAAACTCCAGAGCATACACTACAGGACTGCAGCACTTAAAACACCCCACGAACAGAAATATGGCCAACATAACCAGCTCTACATGACAAGTTTTGGGGAACCGGTGATGAGCTCAAACGGACCGGACCGTCTTGTTTGGTGACCCAAGCTGGTCTAAAGTGACCCAAGCTGGTCTAAAGTGACCCAAGCTGGTCTAAAGTGACCCAAGCTGGTCTAAAGTGACCCAAGCTGGTCTAAAGTGACCCAAGCTGGTCAAAAGTGACCCAAGCTGGTCTAAAGTGACCCAAGCTGGTCTAAAGTGACCCAAGCTGGTCTAAAAGTGTCAAAACACTTAGCAATAGCTGAACTTAGAAGAAGAACAGAGTATGAAGGAAGAAGAGAAAGTGAGAAGAAGTAGGAGGAAGAATAAGGATGAAGGAGTAAGAAAAAGAAAAAAAGAAAGAAGGAAGAATGAAAAAGAAAAAAAGAAGGAAGAGGAGGAATTTAGGAGGAGGAAGAAGAAGGAAGGAAAAAGAGTAAGGAAGAAGAAGGAAGGAAGAAGAGTAAGGAAGAAGAAGGAAGAAGGAGGAGGAAGACGGTGTAAGAAGAAGAAAAAGAGAAAAGGAAGAAAGAAGAACAAAGAAGGAAGAAAAGAAAGAAGAAGAAGAAGAAACGAAAATAAACAGAAGAAGCGAATTATCAAACTCCATAACTAACCTATTATACATAAAGTAAGTAATGTCTCTCTGTCACTCACACATTTCCTCTCGACGCTGTAATGCACTTAAACCCAAAATAATGAAAACAAAACTGATTTCATTAAATGATGAGCTTTCATGATTGCTGCTGATATTTTTTTTCCCCTCACACTTTCTAGAAATCATACTTTCTTTGAGTTTTCAATTTCACAAAAGATCTATTCTTTTTTCCCCTCATCACATGTATTTTCTCTAAAGGTATCTTACTTTTACACGCACAGCTGCCCTTTAATTCGTGAGAGGAACCGTTGATTATGTAGATGAAAGATAACGTGTATCTGCCAGGTATTATAAAAGATAATGAAGTAATGCATGAAAAGAACTGCAAGAATATTTGTTTAAAATATATAACACATTTCGCACGCTAATCTGGCATGTCGAGATACAGATATAATCTTTTTTTACTACAAGGCAGATGGTTTCAATTTGGAAAGATAATGCAGCTAAATCTGCCCAAATGTGAATCGGAAAGATGAGAGAGCAAGAGAAGAATACCAAAAGATCTTATGTATATAAATATGTATGCGTGTGGATATATATTATTGCGCTATTGTTCTCAATATGACGATCATCATTTTTTTGTTCTCAATATGACGATCATCATTTTTTTTGTTCTCAATATGACGATCATCATTTTCGGGAGGACGTGAACTTCCATGGTATATGGTGGATAGCCGGCAGGAACCATTGAAGGCTATGTCTGAAGGGTGTTCCTTGTTTCAGTTTCCTCATATTCCAAGTCCGGCTTGTTGCAGGAGCTACCGAGTTAAGTGTTCTGTGCACACTGTGAGCTGTGTGTTTCATCCGTTTTGATCATGTTTCGATGTCCCAATTGTTTACGATGAAGGATGATATCGTATGACAGGGAACAGTTGACTGTGTTCACTTTCTGCGCGGTTTTCCGCCTTATGTCTTTTGGCGTGTGCTGAGACTGCTACGATGGGGACTACAGTTACCTTTCTTTGTTTGGGAGATGATATATTAATTCGGATGATTCCACTGGCACGGGCGATTGAGCAATTATGAATTTTGATTCGTTTGCAGTGATACCGGTGCCTTCCGTAACCAATAACCAATAACAATATATTATTGCACGTGTATTCATGATATATTGAAACAGGTATATGAATTTATGTATCTGGGAACAATGTTAACATCAGATGGTAGATGTAGAGACCATTCGAGGGTAACGCCGCGATGAAACCACGGATTCAATTTTGAAGAATGTACACTATCTGTTGTGGGATTTGAACCCTGGACCTTGCTGTCCACAGGCCGATCTCTTATATCTACGCCATTAAGTCCTTCAAGAAAACATTGTGATTTTATAACAAACAGACAATATATATATATATATATATATATATATATATATATATATATATATGAGACATCACCGCAATGGACACTAATGACAAATGCAACAATATTAAACCAGGTAAATGAATGTAAGTATTTGCGAACATTGTTAACTTCAGATGGTAGATGTACAACAGAGGTGAGATGCAGAATCGCTTAGGCAAAAGCAGTTTTCCAAAATTGAGGAAGATACTATGCAATCCATTTTTGATAATATAAACAAGAAAAAAAGAGTTCTTAAATGTTATGTAGAGCCAGTCTTAACAGATGGGCGTGAATCATGGAAAATAGGACATCAAACAAGAAAATCACTGGAGGCTGTAGAAATGTGGATTTACAGAAGAATATTGAGAATACCATGAACAACTATGAAGAGCAATGAAAACAGTCTGAAAGAGGCCAACGCAAAGAGAGAGCTAATTTCCAAAATTAGGAAGGAACAATCATCATTTTTTGGCCATGTAATGAGAAGAGAACAGCTGGGATTTATTGTAACAACGGGGAAAATTGAGGAACGAAGAGATAGAGGGAAGCACAGATATAATATACCAGACAGCTTAAGGAATGACTTGGCAGAAGGTCAAGAACAGAAATAATAAATAACTCCCGAATTCGAAAAGTTGTGGAGAGACATTATCACCTACGCCATGGTATCGCCTACCAGGCATGGTACTTGATGATGATGATTATTGAAATATACATAAGATACATATTTATATACGTAAATCCAGAAATCCTGGAACCGCCCACGTGGGGCTTGACGTCTTCACCTATGAGAGTTATAAAATGCTGACGTCATTTGACGTCACAAACTTTAGGTGTTTCCTTTTGGACCATAAGGTTTGCCAATACTATAGATAGCCGTATCACAATCCATCATCATTTATAGGGCCTGAGGACTGAATAGGGTACCCCAACCGCCTTGACAAATTCAGATTTGCAATCAGCGATCGTTGTTGGTAGAACGACGTCAGCCGTCCATAAAAAGTAAAAAAAGTAAAGTACCCCCCGTCACGCCGAGTGGCGTATAGGGAAATATGGTGTTAGTGACCCTATATTTTACAGACCTTCAGCACATGATTTTTGGGGTAATGTGGTCGGTATTACGCCCGTGCTGCTTTTACTTTCCCAGAAAAAATCCGGTACCCATTTAAGGCTGGGTGAACCCGGAGCCGTCGGTTGGGATCGAACCCTACCCCTTGTCCGTAGTAGTCCAGTTCACTAACCACTGAGCTATCGCGGCTCCTACTAATTTTTAGGGAATTAGTAAAACCCAGGTGTCCTCGCCAGGGTACGAACCCCGGCTGTTGCCGTGGTAAGCCAACCGGTCAGCCGTCCATAGCCCCTATAAATGAAAACGTCACACCAGTAGGGGAGTTTTGGCCTTTCCCTTTCAGCTTCAGGTGTATCATAGTAGATGCCGATAATCACAACCGCAACTGCCCACAAAGATGAAAATATCACACAATTTGGGTCATTCCTTTTCTGCCCGTTGGCCTTGCTACTCATCATCATCGCGTGCCTTCTCCGCAACGAAGGTTGGCTACCATGGATCGCCATTCTACTATGTTTCTTGCTTTGATGGTGCAGGCTGACATAGATTGACTTGTCCATCTTTTGATGTTACTCGTCCATGTTAGTCTTGGTCTGCCTCTGCCTCTTTTACCTTGTATTTTCCCTTCCAATATTACTTTTAGTAGGCTGTTGTGTCTTTTAACATGCCCCAAAAATTTCATTTGTCTTGTCTTAATTGTATTTAGTAGTTCTCTTTTTATTTTCAGTTGTTTTAAAACTTTATCGTTTGTTTTCTTTTCTTTCCATCCAATTCTACCTATTCTTCTATAAATCCACATTTCAAAGGCTTCAAAACTACTTGCTACTACATATTTTTTAAAAAAAGTAAAGAGCCCGTATAGGGAATATGGTGTTAGTGACCATAATTTTTACAGACCTTCGGCACATACTTTTTGGGGTAATATGGCCGGTATTACGCCCGTGCCGCTTTACTTTCCCAGAAAAAAAAAATCCGGTACCCATTTAATGCTGGGTGAACCCGAAAGCTGTCAGTAGTATCGAACCCTACCTCTTGTCCTTTGTAGTCCAGTTCACCAACCACTGAGCTATCGTAGCTCCGCTACTATAGATGGCTATGCAAGAATTAATATAAAACGTCCCTGGAATATACTCTATTTGTAGACAAGAAGTATCCATTGTATTCATGCTATTTATAAATGATGACGTAAAACACATATTTCTTAAAGAAATCGCTTATTACTTTCTCATTATTTGTTTTTCTGTTTTCAAACATCCCAAACTATCAAATAAAACTCATGACTCACAGAAAAGCACTCTAATAGTCACGCTCTTCACACAAAAACAGTAATAAAAAATTTTAAACCATTTCCCATCCATAATGGGAAATGGGTTTTAAATTTTCATTCAATGGTATATCCAGACACGACACGTATTTTATTTGACCTTATATTTTACATTAAAAAAAACTCATGAATTATCGCAATTTTTTAAAAATCTCAGTGATTCTCACAGTACGTGGAATGGCTCCACGGCCAACGCTAAACTTCGACAAGAGTCATGCCGAGGATATTGTCGAATGTGTGTTTACTCATCATCATCATCATGTGCCATACCGGTTGACGTAGGCGATCATGTCCTTCCACAATCTTCTATCCACAGTGCATCGTATCAGTTCTGTTGTTGACTGTTTTTCATGCCATGACACCAAGCTATCCAGTATTTTCACTCTTTGTCGTCCGCGATCTCTCTTTTCCTTTTATTTTGCCAGTTGTAACCAAGTATTCCAACTTTCCTCTTCTCATGATGTGCCCGAAAAAAATGTTGATTGTTTCTTTCTGATGTTTTTTAGGAGCTCCCTTTTTATGTTGGCCTCTTTGAGAATTTCTTCATTGGTCTTTTTAGCTGTCCAGGGAACTTTCAATATTCTTCTAAGAAATTCCATCTCTGTGGCCTCTAATCGTCTTTTAATTTGTTTGCCTAATGTCCATGATTCTCGTCCATAGGTCAGAATTGGTTCTATATCATCATCATCATGATCAACTACCGAGCTTGCGGGCGTAGGTGATCATGTCCCTCCCTCCACAACTTTCGATCTCAACAGTTATTTATCATTTCTGCTGTTGACCTTCTGCCAAGCCATTCTCTTAAGCTGTCTGGTATTTTTCTCTTTGCTTCCCTCTATCTCTTCGTCCCTCAATTTATCCAGTTGTTACAATATATTCCAGTTGTTCTCTTCTCATTACATGGCCAAAAAATGATGATTGCTTCTTCCTAATATTTGAAATTAGCTAGCTCTCTTTTTGCTTTGACCTCTTTCGGACAGTTTCATTACTCTTCTTAGCTATCCATGGTATTCTCAACATTCTTCTGTAAAACCACATTTCTACCGACTCCTGTGATTTTCTTGTTTGTTGTCCTATTGTCCATGATTCACTTCTATATGTTAATACTGGCTCTATCTTTCTATTGACCTTTCGAGTCGTAGCCGGCCCATAGGGTGTAGAACAAGATACTCCTTCTCTTATCTGAATTTTTGTTCTAGCAGTTTTCAATTCTTTTAAAGATATTTTATCACATCTCGCTATTTGTCTCTGTCCTGTGCAAGCAACTCTATCTCATTGAGGGAGCCGATTCCTGCTGCTCTTGCCTCTCTCATCAATGTTCTTTTCAGTGTCTCTCTGGGTTTTCCTCTTTTCCTCTTACCTGTTGTTTCCCACATGAGGAGACTGGCTCTACATAACATGTAATAACTCTTTTTCTTGTTTCCATTGTTAAAGATGGATTAATAGTATCTTCCTCATTTTTTTTTAAAACTGCTTTTTCCTGAGCCATTCTGCATCTCACCTCTTTTGCACATCCTCCTGGTTCTATTTGATTTAATGGTTATATAAAGCACCTATGAACTCTCTTTCTCATTTCTATTGACATAGATTTGTTGCCTAATATATATTTCATTTACTTGGTGCTTACCAAGCAGTTAGAAATACATCTATATAGTGTTAGTATTTTTAGTGCGTAAACGAGTTCTTCCAAGATTATGATAATTGTTTGCTAACTACCCTCGTATTTCAATCACTTTTATGTCTTTGTTGTTAAAGAACGTATTTCTTGTGCCTAAAGTGGGAACCTTCTTAAAACTTCTTCTTTCCTTCCTCATTTGTATTTCAGCGTCGAGGGGAGATATAATTTGCGGTCTTTTGCTCTTGTGTTGGCCTCTGCTACTGCTATGTTTCCTAGTGCTTCTAATATTCCGTTAATCCATCTTTTTTCGTGGTCGGCCCTTGGGTCTGGTGTTCTCGTAACGTTTATTGAAAGCTCGCTGTGTTGTGCTTTGATCTTTCTGCTTTG